>CM022301.1:118028283-118647551 GCA_011799875.1 Thinopyrum elongatum | reverse complement strand
TAGTCTGGACAACATACCTGGGGTTTGTTGCACCGACATCGTCCTTTATTATCTTCTGCGAAGCCTTCCTCGAGTCCAGCCACACTTTGGCTGTGGCTAAAGGTGTTCAACGACAACCCAAGGTAGTTGGCGGCGAGCAGGCGGACTGTGGTGGGGCCATGATCAGCAAATTGACGTGGGTCCAGTGGCCAAAGGGCCACTTCATCGATACCATCAGAATGTGGCAAAAAGAATGGTTCTATATCACCGAGCCACGGGGAGCCGGCTGGGTGGCAGCTCCCGCATTCAGAGCCGGACCCCCTACCAGGATGGCCTCATGGACCAACAAGAGCCTAGACTGGGGATCCGCTGACGATTTGAAGGCGCTGGAGAAGCGCGTCATCAACGTCATGCAGACCGGCGCGAAGCTGGTCGACGTGATTCAGGTCATGCTCCAGCGTCGATTCCTCCCCTGCCAGGAGAGGGCCAAGCCAATGTGGGAGTATGACCCCGAAGATCCGGCCACCGTGCAGCACCTCTTTGGCACGACCCACAAGAAAGTGCGGAGTCTGCTATTCAAACCGCAGAAGGAGTGCCATTCAAGGGGGAGGACATCGGCATTGACGCCACGAATCCTCCGAGGAAGGTGAGTGACACTTGTCTTATCATAAATCTGAATATTAGCACCACACGATTTGATCCGAACCTCTTTATGTGGATTTTGCAGGGCTGGCTTGCCAAGGCCGAGAAGATCAGTGGCCCAGCGCCGCTGCCAGATGGGCCCCGATTCGAGCAGCTAAAGAAGATGTTGGTCGTGGTGCCTTACAAGGCGCTTGACAAGAAGGGCAAGAAGACGGAGGTGCCGGAGGCCCGATAGGGCCTCCGTCGCAAAGCCCGTCCGGATAGTAGGTCCGGAGAAACCGCGGCCCAGTCTGCATAGGAGGGGAACGAGGACGAGGAGGAAAGCGCCTCCTCGCACTCTAAGAAGAGGGCGGCGTCCAGCGACGTCGAGGAGGTTCAACCTCCTCAGGCCCGAAAGAGACAGTGCCGGCCCAAGCTGGTCCTGTCCGATAGCTCGGACTCCAGCGAGGAGCCCGAAGCGTCCGAAAAGGTTCCGGAGAAGGAACCCAGGGTCAAGCCCCAAGAAGCCAGGTACATATTGCGACATTTTCAATTGCTTTATCCCTTTAGTAGTCCCTGGTAGAACGTAGAGTGATTGTTTTTCTGGTGGTGCAGCCCTCCGCGTGGCCACCCCGCCGAGCAGACCTCTTCAGGGACGTCCCTGCCCGCTGAACTAGCAGACAGTGGCTTGCATTCTACACCTCCTCTGATCCCCGAAGAAGTTGGGGAGGTGGTGTCATGAAAGACCCCTCCTCCTTCGAACACATGGGAGGAGGTTGATGCCACCATGGCCGAGGCCGACGCCTCGGTCGTTGAAGACCAGGGGGATGCATCTTGATGACCCACAAGTATAGGGGATCAATTGTAGCTCTTTTCAATAAGTAAGAGTGTCGAACCCAACGAGGAGCAGAAGGAAATGACAAGTGGTTTTCAGCAAGGTAATGTCTGCAAGTGCTGAAATTGTAAGTAACAGAGTAGTTTGATAGCAAGATAATTTGTAACGAGCAAGTAACGATAGTAGTAACAAAAGTGCAACAAGGTAGCCCAATCCTTTTGAGGCAAAGGACAGGCCAAAACGGTCTCTTATAATAAGCAAAGCGTTCTTGAGGGTACACGGCAATTTCATCTAGTCACTTTCACCATGTTGATTCGATTTGTGTTCGCTACTTTGATAATTTGATATGTGGGTGGACCGGTGCTTAGGTGTTGTTCTTACTTGAACAAGCCTCCTACTTATGATTAACCCTCTCGCAAGCATCCGCAACTACGAGAAAAGTATTAAGAATACATTCTAACCATAGCATTAAACTTTTGGACCCAATCGGTCCCTTACGGAATAGTGCATAAACTGGGGTTTAAGCTTCTGTCACTCTCGCAACCCATCATCTACTTACTACTCCACAATGCATTCGCTTAGGCCCAAATATGGTGAAGTGTCATGTAGTCGACGTTCACATGACACCACTAAGGGAATCACATCATACATACTATCAAAATATCGAACACATATCAAGTTCACATGATTACTTGCAACATGATTTCTCCCGTGACCTCAAGAACAAAAGTAACTACTCACAAATGATAATCATGCTCAAGATCAGAGGGGTATTAAATACCATATTGGATCTGAACATATAATCTTCCACCAAATAAACCATATAGTAATCAACTACAAGATGTAATCACCACTACTAGTCACCCACAAGCACCAATCTATAGTTCCGGTAACAAGATTGAACACAAGACATGAACTAGGGTTTGAGATGAGATGGTGCTGTTGAAGATGTTGATGGAGATTGCCCTCCCCAAGATGGGAGAGTTGTTGGTGATGATGATGACGATGATTTCCCCCTCCGGGAGGGAAGTTCCCTCGGCGGAATCGCTCCGCCGGAGGGCAAAAGTGCTCCTGCCCAAGTTCCGCCTCGAGATGGCGGCGCTCTGTCCCGAAAGTCCTCTCCTTATTTTTTCTAGGCCAAAATGACTTATATACCAGAAGATGGGCACTGGAGGTGGGCCTGGGTGAGCACAACCCACCAGGGCGCGCCCAGGTGGGTTGTGCCCACCTGGTGGGCCCCCTCTGGTACTTATTTGCTCCAATATTCTTCAAATATTCCGTAAAAAATCTCTATAAAGTTTCAGCTTGTTTGGAGTTGTGCAAAATAGGTGGCCTGGCGTAACTTTTCCACGTCCAGATTTCCAGCTGCCGGAATTCTCCCTCTTTGTGTGTACCTTGCATATTATGAGAGAAAAGGCATTAGAATTACTCCAAAAAGCATTATTATGCATAAAAACATCATAAATAACAGTAGGAAAACATGATGCAAAATGGACGTATCAACTCCCCCACGCTTAGACCTCGCTTGTCCTCAAGCGAAAACCAAAATCGAAAAATATGTCCACATGCTTAGAGAGAGAGGTGTCGATAAAAACAAAATACGGACATAGATGCATCATGTAGATTATTATAACAACAACAAATTTAAACATAAGACTTTTATCATAGAACTTTTATCGTAAACTTCTCATAAATAAGTGGCAGTTCATCACATAATTGAAGTGTAAAGCATAAACTCTATTAGAAACCAACAAACTATGTTCTCAGTCAACTTTGCAACTACAATTCATCATCTTTTCAGGAAGGGTCACGTATCAGAGCCTTTAGGCAAGTCCACATACTCAACCATCATATAGTCTTCTATGATTGCTAACACTCACCGCATACACATGAGCAAAATGTTTCAGCTAGACACATAGAAAGATAGGGGCTTATAGTTTTGCCTCCCAACGTATTCACCTCAAGGGCGATGTCAACAATAATAACTTATGCCACTCATATTCAACTGGACATATGTGCCTAGATCTTTCCTCACCACATGATGCTTGCCAAAGGATAAAAATAAAAGGAAAAGAGAGAAGAACTTTGACTCCTTGCATAAAAGTAAAAGATAGGCCCTTCGCAGAGGGAAGCAGAGGTTGCCATGTGCTTATTTGTTTGTATGCTCAACCCCTTAGTGCAAAAGAATGTCACGTTGTATTGCCCCTTGTGATGGCAACCTTTATTATGCAGTCTGTCGCTTTTATTCTTCACCATCACAAGTTCATACAATGCTCAATTTTCCTTTACACTAAATGATCTCACACTTTTAGAAGCAATTTTTATTGCCTTACCGATGACAACTCTTGAGGGGTCTTGCTCAATCCCTAGGTAGGTATGGTGGACACTTGAAAATAAGATTTGGGTTTAAGGGTTTTTGGATGCACAAGTAGTATCTCTACTTAGTGCGGAATTTTTGGCCAGCAAAGATAGGGGGCAAGCACCACATGTTGAAGGATCTATGACAATATAACTTCTATGTGAATATGAACAAGCATAAATCATTACGTTGTCTTCCTTGTCCAACGTCAACAATTTTGGCATATAATAATTTGATGGGGGCTCACAATCACAAAAGATTTCTAGGATAGTATATTTATATGTGAATCTTCTCTTCCCTTATTAATTATTTCATGAGTCGCATCATTGACCAATGCGATGTTTGTCAATCTCTAATAAAATTTTCTGCTCATACTTTTCCTTATGTGGTGCCATCACCTACCATAAGATTAGCATATGATATTTTTCTTTTATTTCCTTTCTTTTTATTGCAACATGAAAGTAAAGAAAGCAAAAACTCAAACTAAACTTTATTATATATCTTGCACACGATTACAAGGATAGACCACTAAGCAAGCTCTCGAAAAGAAAGGATCGAACTAAAATTTTATTCATCTAAAGCAAAAGATCGAACTAAAATAAGTAAAGGCAAAAAGATAGTGGGGATGATACGATACCGGGGCACCTCCCCCAAGCTTGGCGGAAGCCAAGGGGAGTGCCCATACCCGAGACTCAATTTTCCTTTGGTGATGAAGAAGAAGGAGGTGGTGATGAAGAGATCATGTCCTTCACGATCAAGAGATTCTCCAATCTACGTATGATGCTCCGGAGGAAAATGATGTGCTATTGATGCAGAATATTTTCATGAATGAGGTATTTATTCTGCACACGGACCGTTTCAACGATCCGAAAGGCTGCAATCTCAGTAGTGGTAAGATGAGCATAGTAAGGCTTAAGGATATCTTCTTCTTCCTCCTCGGCCGGCAGTGCTTGCTCAGCCACCGAGGGTGGATCAACGATAGCCTCCTTGCCCCTGTCTCCCTTGACGGCTTCCGTGGGCTCCTCCCTCTTCAGCTCAATCTTCATCAACCAAGCATCTTCTTCCATGTTGTTGTAGGAAGGGGAAGACATGATGCCTGGCTTGATAGATCTGACCGAAAACAGCAAGAAAAGAGAACAGAAGATTTCTCCGCGATACGGTGGTCAATAGGTTCGGAGAGTATATAAATAATTTTTATCTTGGGAAACAAGCAAACGGAAGAAAAACGGAGTCCGGAAGGTGTCCCAGGTGGGCACAACCCACCTGGGCGCGCCTGGCAAGCCAGGCGCGCCCTGGTGTCTTGTGCCCACCAGGGTACGCTTTCTGGAAGTTTCTTATTTTTCTAATTTTCTAAATATTCCAAAACTGACAAAAAATATTTTTGCAGATTTTTCGGAGTCCGTTTACTTACCGTATCACGTGCCTCCTTATTTTCATGATTCTGGAGTGTTTCGGAAGGACTCTTTTATGTGTTCTTCTGGTGTCAAAGTTTGGATAATATTAATTTCAACATTAATGGGCGTACATGAGATATAATGTTTTATTCATTGCCCATTAACAACCTTCGGGTTAGTACCTTCGGCATTATTTATTTTGATAGCTCCAGACCGATAAACCTCCTCGATAACATAGGGTCCTTCCCATTTGGAGAGGAGTTTTCCTGCAAAGAACCTGAAACAAGAGTTGTACAAAAGAACATATTCTCCAACTTTGAACTCACACTTTTGGATTCTTTTATCATGCCATCTTTTAACTTTTTCTTTAAATAATTTGGCATTTTCATAAGCTTGGGTTCTCCATTCATCTAGTGAGCTAATATCAAATAACCTCTTTTCACCGGCAAGTTTGAAATCATAGTTGAGTTCTTTGACTGCCCAATATGCTTTATGTTCTAACTCAAGAGGCAAATGACAAGCTTTTCCATAAACCATTTTATAAGGATACATACCCATAGGATTTTTATATGCCGTTCTATAAGCCCAAAGTGCATCATCTAATTTCTTAGACCAATTCTTTCGGGACCTATTGACAGTCTTTTGCAAAATTAATTTTATTTCTCTATTCTAAGTTCAACTTGACCACTAGACTGAGGATAATAGGGTGATGCAATTCTATGGTTAACATCATACTTGGCAAGCATTTTACGGAAAGCACCATGAATAAAGTGTGAACCACCATCAGTCATTAAATATCTAGGGACTCCAAACCTTGGGAAAATAACTTCCTTAAGCATTTTAATAGAGGTGCTGTGATCAGCACTACTAGTTGGAATAGCTTCTACCCATTTAGTAACATAATCAACAGCAACCAAAATATGTGTATACCCATTAGAGGAAGGAAAAGGTCCCATGTAATCAAATCCCCAAACATCAAATGGTTCAACAGCAAGTGAATAATTCATAGGCATTTCTTGACGCTTACCAATATTACCTATTATTTGACATTCATCACAAGGTAAGACAAATTACGGGCATCCTTGAAGAGAGTAGGCCAATAAAATCCAAATTGCAATACCTTGTGAGCAGTTCTGTCTCCAGCATGATGCCCTCCATAAGCTTCGGAGTGACATTTCCGTAGGATTTGTCCCTGTTCATGCTCAGGTACACAATGTCTTATAATAACATCTACTCCTTCTTTATAAAGATGTGGGTCATCCCAAAAGTAATGTCTTAAGTCATAGAAGAATTTTTTTTCTTTTGTTGGTATGTAAAGCTAGGTGGTAAATATTTAGCAACAATGTAATTAGCATAGTCAGCATACCAAGGAGTGTTATTAGAAACATTTATTGCAGCTAACTGCTCATCAGGAAAACTATCATCAATAGGTAGTGGGTCATCAAGCACATTTTCAAGCCTAGACAAGTTATCAGCTACGGGGTTCTCAGCTCCTTTCCTATTAGTGATATGTAAATCAAATTCTTGTAGCAAGAGAACCCATCGAATAAGTCTAGGTTTAGCATCTTTCTTTTCCATAAGATATTTAATAGCAGCATGATCGGTGTGAACAATTACTTTTGAATCAATAATATAAGATCTAAATTTATCACAAGCAAACACCACTGCTAGAAATTCCTTTTTAGTAGTAGCATAATTCCGTTGTGCACTATCTAGAGTTTTACTAGCATAATGAATAGCATTCAGTTTCTTATCAACTCTTTGTCCTAGAACAGCACCAACAACATAATCACTAGCATCACACATAATTTCAAACGGCAAGTTCCAATCAGGTGGTTGAACAATAGGTGCAGAAATTAAGGCTTTCTTGAGTGTTTCTAAGGCTTCTAAACAATCATCATCAAAAACAAAAGGAGTATCCTTTTGCAAAAGATTTGTAAGAGGCCTAGAAATTTTAGAAAAGTCTTTGATAAATCTCCTATAGAAACCAGCATAACCTAGGAAACTATGAATACCTTTGATATCCTTAGGGCATGGCATTTTCTCAATTGCATCAACCTTAGCTTTGTCCACTTCAATACCTCTTTCAGAAATTTTATGGCCCAAAACAATACCTTCATTAACCATAAAGTGGCACTTCTCCCAATTCAAGACAATATTTGTTTGCTCGCATCTCTGCAAAACTCGATCAAGATTGCTTAAACAATCATCAAAAGACTTCCCATAAACAGAGGAGTCATCCATGAAAACCTCAACAATCTTTTCACAAAAGTCAGAGAATATAGCAGTCATACATCTTTGAAAGGTAGCAGGTGCATTGCATAAACCAAAAGGCATACATCTATAAGCATAAGTTCCAAAGGGACAAGTGAAAGTGGTCTTTTCTTGATCAGGTTGAGAAACAGGTATTTGTGAAAAACCAGAATATCCATCAAGGAAGCAAAAGTGTGTACTTAGATAATCTTTCTAGCATTTGATCAATAAAAGGCAGAGGGTAATGATCTTTTCTAGTTGCTTTATTTAATTTTCTGAAATCAATTACCATTTTATAGCATGTAACAATTCTTTGTGGAATAAGTTCATTCTTATCATTAGGAACAACAGTAATACCTCCTTTCTTAGGAACACAATGAACAGGACTTACCCATCTACTATCAGCTATAGGGTAGATTATACCTGCTTCCAGAAGTTTTAAGATTTTCGTTCTTACCACTTCCTTCATTTTCAGATTTAACCAACATTGGTGATCAACAATGGGTTTAGCATCAGGTTCCATATTGATCTTGTGCTGACATAGGGTGGGACTAATGCCCTTTAAATCATCAAGAGTATACCCAATAGCAGCTCGGTGCTTCCTTCGAACTTTCAATAATCTTTCTTCTTCATATTCTGAAAGGTTAGCACTAATAATAACAGGATATATCTTCTTTTCATCAAGATAAGCATATTTCAAAGTGGCTGGCAATTGTTTTAATTCAAACACAGGATCACCTTTAGGTGGAGGAGGACCTCCTAGAGTTTCAATAGGCAAATTGTGTTTAAGCAGAGGACGTTGTTCAAAGAAAATCTTATCTATTTCATTTGTCTCATGCATATGTAAATCATTTTCATGGTCTAGCAAATATTGTTCTAAAGGATCAGTAGGAGGCACAGCAATAGAAGCGAGACCAGTTATTTCATCCTTACTAGGCAATTCTTTTTCATGAAGCTTTCTACTAAACTTGGAAAAATTAAACTCATGAGACTCATCACCAAAGCTAACACCGACAGTTTGTTTTTCACAATCTATTTTAGCATTAACGGTGTTCAAGAAAGGTCTACCAAAGATAATGGGACAAAAGTCATCTGGTGCGGAACCAAGAACAAGGAAATTAGTAGGGTATTTTATTTTCCCACACAAGACTTCAACATCTCTAACAATCCCAATTGGTGATATAGTGTCTCTATTAGCAAGTTTAATAGTAACATCTATGTCTTCAATTTCTGCGGGTCCTATGTCATTCATAATTTCTTGATAAAAGGAATAGCACTCACACTAGCACCTATGTCACATAGACCATGATAACAGTGATCTCCTATTTTAACTGAGACAACAGGCATGCCAACAACAGGTCTATTATTACCCTTTTTATCAGGTTTGGCAATTCTAGCAGCTTCACAGAAGTAAATAACATGCCCATCTATGTTTTCTTCCAGGAGATCCTTAATCATAGCAACACTAGGTTCTACTTTAATTTGTTCATCAGGTTTAGTTGTTCTAATATAACTTTTTTTAACCACAGTTGAAACTTTAGCATGTTCCTTTATCTTAACAGGGAAAGGTGGTTTCTTAATATAAGCAGTAGGAACAACTGGATCAACATTATAAATTATGGTTTCCTCTTTAATTGGTACCGGTTCTTTAACTTCTTCTTTAATAGGTGGGTGATATTTGAACCACTTCTCCTTAGGGAGATCAACATGAGTAGCAAATGATTCACAAAAGGAGGCTACTATCTCAGAGTCAAGTCCATATTTAGTGCTAAACTTTTGAAAAGCATCGGTATTCATAAAAGATTTAACACAATCATACTTAAGCTTAATACCTGACTCTTTACCTTCGTCAAGTTCCCAATCTTCAGAGTTGCGTTTAATTCTTTCCAAAAGATCCCACCGGAATTCAATAGTCTTCTTCATAAAAGAACCAGTACAAGAAGTATCAAGCATGGAATGATCATCACGAGAAAGCCGAGCATAAAAGTTCTGGATAATAATTTCTCTTGAGAGCTCATGGTTGGGGCATGAATATAACATTGACTTAAGCCTCCCCCAAGCTAGAGCGATACTTTCTCCTTCACGAGGCCAAAAATTATATATATAATTCCGATCACGATGAACTAGATGCATACGATAATTTTTTTGGTGGAACTCCAATTTCAATCGATTCCAATTCCAAGATCCAATATCATCGCATAGCCTATACCATGCCAATGTTTTTCCCTTCAAAGATAAAGGGAAAACCTTTTTCATAACTTCATCTCCGGGTAAACCTGCAAGCTTAAACAATCCACAAATTTCTTCCACATATATCAAGTGCATATCGGGATGTTCGGTTCCATCTCCTACATAAGGATTAGCTAGCAGTTGTTCTATCATACCCGAAGGAATTTCATATTCAATATTTTCAGTTGGTGCAGTAGGTTGAGGGGTAGCTAATTGTGGTTCCGGTCGAGGTGAAGATACCCCGAACAAACCCCTCAAAGGATTGTTTTCCATAGTAATAAGTGACAATAAATTTCAGCACACTATATAAATGTTTCCTTACCAAATTCCACTTACCAAAGGCGCTTCACTCCCCGGAAACGGCGCCAGAAAATAGCCTTGATGACCCACAAGTATAGGGGATCAATTGAAGCTCTTTTCGATAAGTAAGACTGTCGAACCCAACGAGGAGCAGAAGGAAATGACAAGTGGTTTCCAGCAAGGTAATGTCTGCAAGTGCTAAAATTATAAGTAACAGAGTAGTTTGATAGCAAGATAATTTGTAACGAGCAAGTAACGATAGTAGTAACAAAAGTGCAGCAAGGTATCCCAATCCTTTTGAGGCAAAGGACAGGCCAAAACGGTCTCTTATAATAAGCAAAGTGTTCTTGAGGGTACACGGGAATTTCATCTAGTCACTTTCACCATGTTGATTCGATTTGTGTTCGCTACTTTGATAATTTGATATGTGGGTGGACCTGTGCTTAGGTGATGTTCTTACTTGAACAAGCCTCCTACTTATGATTAACCCTCTCGCAAGCATCCGCAACTACGAGAAAAGTATTAAGAATAAATTCTAACCATAGCATTAAACTTTTGGATCCAATCGGTCCATTACGGAATAGTGCATAAACTGGGGTTTAAGCTTCTGTCACTCTCGCAACCCATCATCTACTTACTACTCCACAATGCATTCCCTTAGGCCCAAATATGGTGAAGTGTCATGTAGTCGACGTTCACATGATACCACTAAGGGAATCACAACATACATACTATCAAAATATCGAACACATATCAAGTTCACATGATTACTTGCAACATGATTTCTCCCATGACCTCAAGAACAAAAGTAACTACTCACAAATGATAATCATGCTCAAGATCAGAGGGGTATCAAATAGCATATTGGATCTGAACATATAATCTTCCACCAAATAAACCATATAGTAATCAACTACAAGATGTAATCAACACTACTAGTCACCCACAAGCACCAATCTATAGTTTCGGTAACAAGATTGAACACAAGAGATGAACTAGGGTTTGAGATGAGATGGTGCTGTTGAAGATGTTGATGGAGATTGCCCTCCCCAAGATGGGAGAGTTGTTGGTGATGATGATGACGATGATTTCCCCCTCCGGGAGGGAAGTTCCCCCGGCGGAATCGCTCCACCGGAGGGCAAAAGTGCTTCTACCCAAGTTCCGCCTCGAGACGGCGGCGCTCCGTCCCGAAAGTCCTCTCCTTATTTTTTCTAGGTCAAAATGACTTATATACCAGAAGATGGGCACCGGAGGTGGGCCTGGGTGAGCACAACCCACCAGGGCGTGCCCAGGTGGGTTGAGCCCACCTAGTGGGCCCCTCTGGTACTTATTTGCTCCAATATTCTTCAAATATTCCATAAAAAATCTCCGTAAAGTTTCAGCTTGTTTGGAGTTGTGCAGAATAGGTGGCCTGACGTAGCTTCTCCAGGTCCAGATTTCCAGCTGCCGGAATTCTCCCTCTTTGTGTTTACCTTGCATATTATGAGAGAAAAGGCATTAGAATTACTCCAAAAAGCATTATTATGCATAAAAATATCATAAATAATAGTAGGAAAACATGATGCAAAAAGGACGTATCACATCCCTCCTGGCTACCGCGGGGAGGGGATCCGGATCATCCGAACCCCTGCCGAATTCGGCTCCCAAGCCCCCAAGGGAGCCAATACCTCCTTTCGATGGGGAAGGTGTTGGGGGCCTGACGCCCACGCCGAACACCTCCACTCGGGCGGCGGTGGGCTGGCCGGACGCGCTAGCGGAGTTGGTGAACAACTCCGCCGTCGTCGACGAGCACCGCACTCTTATGAGTGCGGTTATACAGGGTGTTCGGTCCTTTTATTCCAGACTGAACGACGTTGTTCAAGGCCTACTAACAGGCTTTGAGGTAAGTCAAGTAATGTTCTTTCCTCATAAATTGGATTTAATCCTTAGTTTAAGTATGTCATATCTATAATAGCCCCCGAGACTCTGCAAGGTTTGCGAAGAAAACCTGCGGAGGATCTCGTTCTACAGGCCATTATCTGAAATGGTGTGAATTTTTTAATGTCACAGGTGTCTTCTCTGGCCGCAACTGCTAATGTTGCGGCACTGGAGGAGATGGATCGGAAGCTCAAGCATTCCGATAAAGAGCTTGACCTTGTCAACAAACGGCTTGATGAGGCACAAGGTAAGCCCTTTGATCAGGTGTACAACTGCTTGATGCAGGATATTGTTGATCCGGACTGTATGCTGATCTTTCATTGTTATTATCTTGCAGCTGCCGCCGCCGAAGTCGAGAGCCTGAGAGAGGCTTTGAAGAAAGCCGAGGCAGAGGCAGCTGCCAAGAAAACGGCCGCTGACAAGACGGTGGCCGAGCTCGAGCAGGCCAAGCTTGCTGGTGAGCAGCACGAGGCTAGGGTAACCGAGGTGCAAGTGGAGCTCCAAGATGCCGTCAAGAAGCTTGAAGCCATTGAGAAGGAACAGGGGGAGCGATCCTCCCAGCTGTCCAAGGTGGAGAAGAAGCTCCAGGAGGCGAGGACTGAAGCGCGAGGTGTCCGGGAAGAGCTCCGCCAAGTCGGGCAAATTGCAAATGGTAAGAAATACTTACTGCAAAGTGTGTTTGGAGGCATCTTCGCCGAGCTTTCAAAGAATGTGGCGGCCGCCAAGGAGCATTATGCCGCTCACGAGGAGGACTCCACGCAGCGGCTCTTCTGGTCACAGTTTTTGGATTCCGAGCATCCTCCCCTCCTCAGCAATCAAATGAAGTAGCTGATGGAGATGCATCGGAGGTCTGAGCTGGCCGTGAAGGATCTCTGTGTCAGTCTGTGGCCCGCCGAGGCCATTCCGGACACCTACTTTGTCCTTGTGCAGAAGCTGCGGGAGGCGCCGCTCCGGATTGACGCCATGAAGCGCTCAGCGTGCCTTGAGGGGGCGAGGCTTGCGTTTACGAAGACCATGGTGCATTGGCCGAAAATTAATCCAATGGACATGACCACTGGTCCTCCGCCTAAGGGAAAAGAGCATCGCCACCCTGAGCAATATTTTGCGCAGGTGATGAATGGCACATGGGTGATAGAGGGCCAGTGTTCGAAAGATGTAATGTTTGAATGACTGTATTGAGTGTTTACCGATTGGACCTTATGCTTTATGATGCGTCTGCCTGACTTATTTTATATTGTCATGCTTTTAATTTTGACTACTATTTGGCCGTATGTTTATTCTGAAAGCTACCAGTCGTCGGCTTCAGCCCCCAGGTGAATGTCACGAGGGGTGTTTTGTCTCCGCGTTGTTACCCTTAGCCAACGTCTTGCTACCAGGAGGCGGTAGCGCGTGAGCAAAACTAGGCAATCAGACTATTTGGTTTTGTTGCTTTCACTTAGCCTTAGGAGCTTGACGGTGGGGGCTAAGGACTAGCCCCCTGTGTTTTGTGATGTACTTGGGGGCAAATGCCTACCCTTTCCGATCGCGTGGTTTGTGTTAAGACGAACCCTTCGTGTGACACGGGAAAATTGCCAATGATTTTTAGAGTCAAACCTCGTCATCGGATCGCTGATCAGTTCACGCTTACTATGATGGTCAGTTTTTGGCTTTCTCCTCCTAAGGTACTTGACCGGTTGAGCCAGAAGTACAATCGCAGGGGGTTCTCCCTTTGCCCTTGTAGCTGGACGTGCAGAACATAAGGGGCAAGCACAAGAACCGGGCAACCAAACTATTAACCTAAGACATAGTTCGGAACTTGATGCATATAGTGCAATATCCGAGATGCCGAACACTCTGCGGGAAGCAGTGTCAGACTTGGGATGCCGAGCTGATATGAAAATCGAGCTCTGGGTTAGTTAACCGATCATATTTTCATGTCGGGTTGTTCGAAGAGCGAGGGGAGAATCAAAAAACAAATAGACAATCGCAATATGCGGATAAATGAACACCATAAAGGGCATTTTTATTATTTCTTGTATGCTCAAGACGTCTAACCGTACAATTCGAACTGTGAAGGCATTATTTGTAAAAGAGGAAAAAGTTTTACAGAGTGAAGGTTTACGCAGGGCCTTGACGCATCAGTCGAAGGCTCCACTTTGCCCTGTTGCACGTCTGCGCCTTTGCTTCTGAGAGGCGGGTGTTGGGACCTTCGATGAGACCTTGAGGGGCGAGGATCCTGCCGATGAAGCTTTATGCTTGGGGGCGGGGGTTTCTGGAATATGTCCCCAGGTTGTCCGAAGACAAGGTAATTCTGAAGTTCGGGTTAGCCGAACACATGCTTCGGGTTTATATATATATATATATATATATATATATATATATATATATATATATATATATATATATATATATATAAACCCATGGTATTTTGAGCATGAAATTATGCTGGCGAGGCACATGGAGCGCGAACAATGTGGGCGTGCCGTGGGGCGCGCATCCCTATTTGCGGTGAACGCATGCGGGTTCCCATGATGGGGAACGGGTTCGAAGCCGTTTACTATTATCGCCGGCCTTTACGGCGGGTCGGCATCGGGACCTGTATGGGCTGGTTTGGTCTTCGGCCGCGAGGGCTATAGTTTGCTCTTCAGTCTGGAGTGAGCGTTCTGTATTGCCGTTGATAGTTATGACGCCCGAAGGACCAAGCATCTTTAACTTGAAATAGGCGTAATGCGGGACGGCATTGAATTTGGCGAACGGTTCGGCCGAGGAGGGCGTTATAGCCGCTGTGAAACGGTGCAATGTCGAAGATCAAGTCCTTGCTTCGGAAGTTGTCCGGAGAGCCGAACACTACTTCAAGTGTCACAGCGCCTGTGCAGCGGGCCTCCACTCCCGGAATGACCCCCTTGAAGGTGGTGTTACTGGGTTTGATCCTTGATGGATCGATCCCCATCTTCCTCACTGTGTCTTCGTATATCAGATTGAGGCTGCTACCTCCGTCCATTAGGACTCTAGTGAGGTGGAATCCATCGATTATTTGGTCGAGCACTAAGGCTGCGGACCCTCCGTGGCGTATACTGGTCGGGTGATCCCTGCGATCGAAAGTGATCGGGCAGGCTGACCATGGATTGAACTTTGGTGCTATGGGCTCGACGGCATATACGTCTCGCAGCGCTCGCTTCCTCTCCTTCTTTGGTATATGGGTTGCGTAGATCATGTTCACCGTCTTGACCTTGGAAGGGAAGGGCTTCTGGCCTCCACTATTTGGCTTGCGGGGGTCGTCATCGTCCTCGCTTCGTGGGTTTTTGCCCGGGTCTTCGGCTGTGAGTTTGCCGGCATATTTGATCACACAACAGTTACAGTTGGAGTGGTTGGCGGGCTTCTCTGATGTGCCGTGGATCTTGCAAGGCCTGTCCATAATTGTGTCTAGTCTGGACGGGCCGTCACTGTTGCCCCTAGGGACCTTCTTTCGTGGTCCGAACTTCTGGTTTCGGAATCCGGCATTTACTGCTGTATCCTCGCCCTCGCCGTCATTGTGGCATCGTTTACTCTTGCTGTGTCGGGGCTTTCCATTTTCGTCCCGAATCTCGGAAGTACCGGGTGTATCGGGGTTGGCGTTTTTACGAGCGAGCCAACTGTCTTCGCCCGCGCAACAGCGGGTCATGAGAGAAGTAAGGGCTGCCATAGTTCTTGGCTTGTCCTGGCCGAGCTGTCTTGCGAGCCATTCATCCTTGACACTATGCTTGAATGCAGCCAAGGCTTCGGCATCCGGACAGTCAACAATCTGGTTTTTCTTGGTCAGGAATCGGTTCCAAAATTGCCAGGCAGATCCTCTGGGCTGCTGTGTGATGTGATTTAGGTCGTCAGCGTCCAGAGGTCGGACATAGGTGTCCTGAAAGTTTGCTCGAAAAGCGTCCTCAAGCTCTTCCCAACAGCCTATAGAGTCTTCGAGAAATCTATTCAACCAGTGTCGAGCCGGACCTTTAAGTTTTAGTGCCAGATATTTAATGGCGTGAAGGTCGTCTCCTCGCGCCATGTGAATGTGGAGGAGGAAATCTTCTATCCATACGGCCAGGTCCGTGGTTCCGTCGTATGATTTGATGTTCACAGGCTTGAAGCCTTCCGGGAATTGGTGTTGCATTACCCTCTCTGTGAAGCACAGGGGGTGTGCGGCGCCCCGAACTCAGGCTACATCGCGTCGGAGGTCTTCAGCCCTCCGAGTCTCCTGTTGATCCCGGATTCTATCATCCTGGTTTAGCCGATCGTAATATCCCGCCCGGTAAGCGGGCGGGTCTTCTCTGGATCCATAAATGGACCTGGTACGGCCTCCTCGAGCGTCTAGGTCATGGCAGAGGTCGTACTCGTAGGTGGGCCACACTTGATCCTTGCCGCAACGGCGAGGTGGGGCGGCTGGGTGCTCAGCCTCATCAGCTTCTCTGTCCCGCCCTCTAGGGGGGCGGTCCGACTGTTCGGTATATGTCAGACGTGTGGGCTCTACGGCCTCATCGTCGAACTGCGGTAGTAGTTTTCGCTTGGGATAAATTTTGATTGGCCGTTCACGGCCATACCCTTCTTCGGCGGCTAGGACTTTGGTCCATCGGTCATTAAGGGTGTCCTGTTTGGCCTTGATTCTGCATTTTTTTTTCTTCAGGCTGCGGGCGGTGGCTAAAAGCCTCCGTTTGAACCATTCCTGCTCCAGTGGGTCTTCGGGGACGATGAAATTGTCGTCCCCGAGACTGGCCTCCACTTCAGAAAGTGGGAGGTAGTTGCTATCTTCGGAGTCGTCGGGGTTTTCTAGGTCAAGCGGGTCCTCCTGCCCCGCGGGGTCCTCCTGATGATGTTCGTTGGCTGCAGCTCCGGCGAGGTCATCCGTATCATTTACGGTGCCGTTTTCCGCAGAGTCTACATTGCTCGCATGGCTTCGACGTGGCTTTGATCGACGGCACTGCCTTCGGCGTTTAGGCAGCTCATCTCCGGGCTTGTCTCGGTCCTGTTTGGGAGTGCCATCGCCGCCCTTGGGGTGTCCACCATGTAAATATCATAGGTGGACGTGGCCGACCAGCAGCCGGTGACGGGGGGAGCGACAACAGTGTTAGCCATGGCTCTGCCATCCTCATCCATGTATTCAGTGTTTTCCGAATTATAATCTAGCATATCGGTTAAGTCGTCGATAGTGGCTACCAAGTGGGTGGTGGGTGGGTCGTAAAATTCCCTGTGGTACGCCTCGAAGGGTTGATGATTGTAGGCGGAGGGCAGGTCCTCCTAGATGGTCATTTTCTCGATTCGGTCTAGTGCCTCGTTTAGCATAGCGAGGCTTGCCTATCCTTGGTTCCCACAGGACGAGCTGAACTCGGGGTGCGGTGCCGAATCCTTGAGGGAATCCGGATCGTCACTGGTGATCAAGGGTGGGCCTTGATTTTTGTGTGTGGTTTTCGCGCCGGGGTTCGAGATCGAGCTGCTTTGGGCCGGGGGTGACCCCTAGCCTTCGGCTGCCGCTTTGTCGTAAGGGCTCAAGGCCGGAGGAGCATTGTGAGAGAACGGTCCAGCAGAGCTTGACTCCTGGCTTCCGCCTCCTGATTCTGCCTCGAAGGCCGAGGATATGCCCTCTGCAGACATGATGGATTCGGCTGAAGGTGGAGTCTGGCCCCCGCTTGAGGTAGAGCCCTCCTGGCCCGAAACTGTTTGGAGGGTGAGGGCCGATCTGTAGATCGGATCGGAGGGGGACTCCAGAGCGGGCATGGCGAGGCCTGCGAGGGTGCAGAAGGGGGTAGTGAATCCGGCGAAGACCAAATCGCCCCGCGTGTCCGCAACATATTCGAGATTACCGAATCAAATTCGGTGTTCAGGAGTGAAGTTGTCCATCTGATCCAAACGACATGTCTGGTTGGCATGCAGTATGATGCTGCCGAACGCGAAGAGTTGTCCGGGGACGAAGAAGTCCCCGGATCCGATGCCTTCTCCTATGATCAGGCGAGCCATCGATCCTTTCGGCGACCCCACAGCGGAACTCTCAATGAAAGCACCAATGTCGGTGTCAAAACCGGCAGACCTCGGGGTAGGGGTCCCGAGCTATGGATCTAAGGTCGATGGGGAACAAGGGACGATGAACACGATGTTTACCCAGGTTCGGGCCCTCTCGAAGAGGTAATACCCTTTGTCCTACTTGATTGTATTGGATGTATAGTATGGTTATAGAGTAGATCTACCTCGAGATCAGCATGAGCTAAACCCTAAGGTGATGTGGTGATGAATATAGCTCTAGCCCTAAAGACTACAACCCTCGGTTTATATAGACACCGATAGGGTTAGGGTTACCGAAGATAGATTACAATAAGGGATTAAAGAGATCATGTGCATTCTTGACTTGGAGGGCACACCACGGCTTCATAGATCTCCCGTCACTATACGACTTCTCCAGTCCGGCCCATGTTCAATGGGCCGGCACCATGAGGACCCCTTAGTCCATAACTCCCTCAACACCCTTCCTTAAATTAGATCTGGGAGAAGCGGAACGAACTCCTACCAAATGATCGCATAAGAGCAATTCAAGAGGAATTGGCGGGATTCTTTGTTGACCACGTCATACCTAAAGACGGAGAATACCATCATGAATTGCAAATGGATTTTGGTAGATGATGTCAGGGATCGTAAGAGATGTTATATTGTATATATGTAGTAGCATCGGATAGATATACGAAAACTTGTTGTTCGACCAAGCACGGAGAAAGTGAGGTCACTTCTCTCTATATATGTTCATGATGATCTTGTGTAATGGTTCCTTCATTGCTATATGTAGTAGCTAGCGTCGAGTTGAATGGAAAACATTAAATAAAAATGAAACCCTAAATGTAAAAGAATTGAAGGGTAAACACAAAAATAAAAGGGGGAAACACAATATGAAAACCCCTAAACCCCTCCTTTCAAAAAAAACCCAGCGCCTGGCAGCTGCTGACGCGTGGCTGCCTTTTAGTCCCGGTCGGTGTTACCAACCGGGACTAAAGGTCCTCCTGCCTGGGCGCCCCACAGTAGCCACATGGAGCTCCTTTAGTCCCGGTTCGTAAGCCAACCAGGACTAAAAGTGGTGGGCATTAGTCCCGATCGTTTTGTCCCGGTTGCAGAACCGGGACTAAAGGCCCTCTGGAACCGGGACTGATGTCATGTTTTCTACTAGTGAACACTAGTGTCATCGTGTGCGAGATCAACCATCGTGTTAAGCCAAGGAATCTAGGAGGCCCTGGCTAAGCAAGTTCCAACCCAAGCTGAAACTTCACTCACCAAAAGCAAGATGCCTCAACCTAAGAGCATCTCCAGGCGCGCCCCCAACAGGCCCCTCCAAGACCCTTTTTTATCGCCGGCGCTAAAAAACGGCCCAGTCGCGTCCCCAGAAACCCAATTTTCACCGGTTAGGCCCGAATTTGGCGCCAGCGGACCCAGGCCGAATCCGGCGTGCTGGGGGGCGCCCCGGGGTGCCGGGGAAGCATTTTTGGCATGAAAGCCTGGTGGGACCGCCGAGTCAGCGACCCCGGCGCATCGTCGTCCTCATCGCCTCGGTTCCCGCGGGAATCAATGCGAAGGCTGCCGCGCTACCGCGCCGGTCAGCCTCCATTGATGCCTCACGGGCAGCGTAGTGAAGGAGCCGCGACGCGCGTCCTGCCCGATCCCGCCACGCGTACACATGGCGGCCGCCCTCTCACCGCCCAAGCCCGGCTATAAAAGCCGCCCCTCCCTCGCCGGTGAGCACACACTCCATCGTCACAGAAACTCTCTTCCCCTCTCACCGCCAACGCCCCTCTCAACCGAGCACGCCTTTCCTCCCCCTCTCTCCCCGCCAGTGAGCATGGCCGAGCGTTACCCAGGTGAAGGTGCGGCGGCCAACGGCTTCGGCCGCCGTCACCTGCACGAGCACGAGGCACGGCTCCTCTACGAGGCCGACTACCCGGCACCACCGGACATGCGGGTGCCGGGCACGTGGAAGCTGAGCATCGGTGGAGTCCCGGTGCCACCACCGCCGACCGGCGCTGCCCGGCGCAGCAAGATAGCGCGCATCCGGTCCTCGCTGCCGAAGTAGGCGCGGAACGAGCCGAGGTATGCCCCCGATAGCAACACGCTGTGGACGGCGTACTTCGAACGCCGCTACGCCAACCAGCTCGCCTCCTCGAATGGCGTCGAGCCCCGCGGCCGGCATAACTCCGAGGGGCAGCGCCGATGGTGGGGCGTCCCCGGCCGCACCCTCGAAGCCATCTTCAAGCACATCGAGGCCGGCAACACGCCGCGCTTGGAGTACCCGGCGCCGCCCACCTTCTCGCGCCGTCGCGGCACCTCTTGGATGCTGCGGCGAATGGAGACGGCGACCTCCTCGTCGTCGAGCTCTGGCTCCCTTTCCTCCGGATCGCCGGCGCTGCACCCCATCAAGCCGGAGCCACAGGAGAAGCCGCTCGGGCGCCGCACCCGCGGCAGCGCCCTCGTCATCAATGAGGGCGGCCGCCCCTCTCCTTCTTCTTCCCGCCTCGTCAGGCCAAAGACCGAGCCGGGGTTGCTCCCCGTGAAGAAGGAGCACACGGACATGGCCGCCGATGATGAGATCGCCCTCAAATGGGCAAGGGCGGACTACGTCCGAGAGCAGATGGAGCGCCAGCGCCGCGCCTTCGAGGAGATCGCCGCTCGGCGTCGCGGACGCGGGGAAGGTGGCATCGTCGTCCTCGACAGTGACGACGAGGAGGCGCCCAGGCCATCCAACCCCCCATGCATCAGCGGCGCTAGTCAGGGGTGTAGCAGGGACGGCGGCGGCACGCAGGACAGCAGCGACGATGATGGCAATGACGACGGCGGCGGCGACTACACCCGGTTCTACAGGCTCCTCGGCATGTAGAAGGTGGGCGGCGGCGGTGGCGCAGTAGTGCTAGGCGTAGTTGTCATTTTTAGTTAGTTTTAAATTTATGTTTTAAGTTTTTGTATAAATATCAATGAAATCGCCTAGTTTGGACGAATTTGTGTCGTGTTTGGCCGAATTTTGGCCGATTTTCTGTTTCAAAAATTGGCGTCTTGGGGCGACCTAGGGCCGGCGGCTGGAAAACCTACCGCCCCCACGCTGAATTTATCGCCGGTTCGCCCCCAGGCAGCGCTATTTCAAGCCCCTGGGGGGCCAAACGGCTAGAGATGCTCATCACACTAGTAGAAACACAGGGAACTAGTCCCAGTTCCAGAGGGCCTTTAGACCTGGTTCTGGAACCGGGACAAAAGGGTCGGGACTAAAGCCCAAAACCTTTGGTCCCGGTTCGCTTACGAACCAGGACAGAAGGGGCTCCACGTGGCCGCTGCGGGGCGCCCAGGCAGGAGGACCTTTAGTCCCGGTTGGTAACACCAACCGGGACCAAAAGGCTGCCACGCGTCAGCAGCTCGCAGGCGCTGGGGTTTTTGTTTTTTTTAAAGGGGGGGTTTATTAGGGGTTTTGGATGGTTTAATTAGGGGTTTCATATTGTGTTAGCTATAGCTACTACATATAGAGAGAAGTGACCTCTCTTTCTCCGTGCTTGGTCGATGCTAGCTACTACATATAGAGAGAATTCGACGCTACTAAGCCAATGAAGGAACCATTAATTACACAAGATCGTCATGAACATATACAAAGAGAAGTGACCTCTCTTTCTCTGAGATTGGTCGAACAACAAGTTTTCGTATTTCTATCCGACGCTACTACATATATACAATATAACATATCTTACGATCCCTGACATCATCTACCGAAAGTCAGCTTCAATTTCAACATGGTATTCTCCGTCTTTATGTATGATGTGGTCAAGAAAGAATCCCACCAATTCCTCTTGACTTGCTCGTATGCAATCATGTGGTAGGAGTTCATCCCGCATCTGCCACATCTAATTTAAAGAAGGGGGTCAATATATATATATATATATATATATATATATATATATATATATATATATATATAATGAAACTCAACACAATTGATGGTAATAAAATAAAATTGTGAATATTATTGTTTACGTACTTCATAATGTTTGTCAGAGTAGCCCCACTGAGAGGTCGCGATGTGGATGAACTCACAAACGTAGTATCCACATAAATTATTCCCGCCTTCCTGCCACAAGCACTTTACGAGAATAGAGTTCAATCAAACTGATAATCAAGCATGATAAATGGTATTGATGAAACTAGAATCAATGGGAGATGCGCGGAACTAGCTAGTACTACTTACTTTCGGGTGTGTAAATCGCAGCTCCCTCGGCAGTCCCGGAAGGATTCCGGTGAACTCTTTCCAAACCCTGCCAGACAAAGAAAATAATTACTTGATATCAGGAAATGAACAAAGTTGCCGATATGATATGGTGCACACCAAAAAGCGATAATGATCAATTGAACTTACTTTTGGAGCATTGCAGTCATGTCCGCATACTTATTGGGATCTTTTCGTCTCGAGTCTAAGATAGTTACTACTCCCCGGTCAAGCTTAATCTCTAGCAGAATAAAGTGGAAACTGCGCACGCATGCATAACTCATCAATTACATTACTATAACCTCGAGTAAGCGAAACCGAATATGCACAAGACAATAACACTCACTTGAAATTGTAAGAAAAGAGTATTTTCCCTTTGTTTTGATTTCAAAGCAACGATTGTAGCAAGTTGTCCTCGGTATCTTCGACTCTGTTTTTAACCGACCATTCATTTATGGTATTTGGGTTAATGAACCCAATGTCATAGATTTGTGCTTTTTTGCATTCGACGATCTTCAGTCTGCATAATATAGTGAGGATAATTATATATACATGCAATGAAAGAGCTGAGCTATAGAGACTTAATTACAGAAGTAATACTTACAGACAGTAGCAAGTCATGAGTTGTTTATCGAGGGCGTCTTGATTGAATAACTGGAATAACTCCACAAATTCAACGGGCATCACCTCAGTTCCAACGAGGTCGTGCTCCTCTTGCCAGCATCAAACTATTCTTCCCAGATTTCCTGCAGGTACCATGTACCATTCATGCAATCTTCGTATCATCGTTGTTAGAGGAGGATGATCAGGTTTGACGAGAGGCTTCCCGTACTCGCATCTGAAGATATCTACTACCTCTAACATTTCAAAATGTACATCATCGGCCAGGTAATCAGCAGGATTGGTACCGGACAGTAGCCCCGGATGATTAGCGACGATATCGCTAGACACCTTGAGCGGGGGGCACGATTGCTTCGCCTGTTCGCTGAGCTGGGAATTGTTTTCCCACTTCTTCGTTTTGCTTCTCTTGCAGCACTGCAAGTACTTCCCGACCGTTGCGCTTCCTTATATGTCCTTTCAATAATGCGCTCATAGTTGGATTGCGGCGGGGACGGTGGTGGTCACTTAAGGGCACGCAGAGTGCGCTTCACTTTCACCTGATCTATTGTTTCCTTCGGAGGTGGAGGTTTCCGTGCAAAATGGGCCTCCACTTCGGCAGCACTGATTTCCGCGTTTTCCTCATCGGTCCTCTCATATGGTAACTTTTCCAGAGGCTTCAGGCTTGGACCGTATTTGAAATTCTTCCCGCCTCTTGTACTGCTAGCCGCCGGAGCGACGCCGTCTCTCTTCCGCCGTTGCTGATGCGGCGGAGTCCGCTGACACGCCGGAGGAGGCGGAGTGCTCCGACGCGCTGGAGGAGGCGGAGTGCCCTCACGCGTCGGAGGAGGTGGCGGAGGAGGCGGAGTGCCCTGATCACTCGCCGGAGGAGGAGGCGGAGTGCCCTGACTCACCGGAGGAGGAGGAGGAGGAGGAGGCGTCCAGTTTGGAAGCTTGATGTACTCCTTCCACCATAGAAAGGTACTCCTCAAAGCATAAACCAGATGATTCTCCCCTTCACCTGTAGGGTGGTCAAGCTCCAGCTCCTAAAATCCCTCCATTATTTCATCCACCGTCACAACAGCATAGCCATGTGGAATCAGACTGCAGTGAAAAGTTTTGTTAGCTTGAGGAGGTGCAACAGAGCCGACAGCTGCCTTCAAAGTGAGGTTCTGGCATTTCGTCATTAGCTCGCAATGTTGAGCCTCTGTGATAGTATCCACGGGATGGCGAGGAGCCGTGAAATCAGGCTGAACGAGCTCCGTGGAAGCCACGCTGCTTCTCCACTGAGATGGTGGGGTAGCTTCTGGGGCAGCGGCGAAGCAAGGATCTTCGTGCCGCTGAGATGGTTGGCCGGCAGCTGCAAGTTCCTCTAGCTTTGCTATTCTTGCATTGAGCTTCTGCATTGAGCTCACTTCCGCTTTCCTCTTTCTCTCTCGGCTTCTGTAACCACCGCTGCCGGGAAACCCAACCACCCACGGAACGGAGCCTGGTGTGCCTCCTGTTCGTCCAGGGTGCTCAGGATTCCCGAGGGCCTCAGTCAGCTTGTCCTTCTCTCTGTCGGGAATGAACGTCCCTTCCTGCGCTGCACTGATATATTGCTGAAGCTTCTTGAAGGGTATTGCAAGTTGCTCGTCCGTCCAACGACACTCCCCTGTTTCTGGGTCCAAAGTTCCCCCAACCCCGAAGAACCAGGTCCTACACTGATATGGCCAGTTCAATGTCGCTGGTTGGACCCCTTTAGCAAGCAGGTCTTGCTCAGCTTTGTCCCACAACGGTCGGGCTTTATAGTAGCCACCTGACCCCGTGTGATGGTGATACTTCTTCTTTGCAGCATTTTTCTTGTTTGTCTCTGACCTTTTCTTACCCTTATCCGATTTCTTGTAGGCCATAAATGCGGGCCAGTGATCTCTTATCTTCTCATATCGACCGGTGAATTCTGGAGTCTTCCCTTTGTCGACAAACTTTGTGTTCAACTCTTTCTTCCAGTTCCTGAATAGATCTGCCATCTTCTTAAGAGCAAACGCCTTGACCTTTGGCTATATAACTGGGTTATTCGGATCCTCTTCTGGCGGTAGGCTGAAATTTGCCATCGGCGAGGTCCAAAGATCACCTTTCTATCTATCCTGGACATAAGAAACTTCAGGGTCGTCCTTACTCTTATTCCATTGCTGGACGCTGATCGGGACGCTGTCCCTAACAATAGCTCTGCACTGATGTACAAATGCGTCCTTGGTCCGCTTGGGTTCAATCGGTTGGCCATCGTTCGCGATTGCTGTGATCATGAACCTTTCATCCTGGCACAACCTTTTCTTCGGGCCTCGTCTCCTTACGGAAGTTTGGCTCGATCCGGAGGGCTATAAAAGAAGAAAGAAGCGTTAATATATGTACATACCAAAATAATTAATGCATCAAGTCAACACAGGCTTAATTAATATATATACCTCGCCGGACTTTGCAACAGCTCCCTCCTCCGTTCGGTCACCGGAGCCGTCATCATGGTCTTCTTCCTCCGCCATTCGGTCACCGGAGCCGTCATGATCTCCTTCATCCTCCATTGTTGGATTACCGGAGCCATCATCCTCTCCTTCCTGACCATCGGTGTCGTTGAGAAACGACAAGGGATCACCTCGGACGCGGATTATATCCCCCAACAACTCTTCTTGTTCCAAGTCTCTGTCCATAGTTTCTGAAAATATTACAACATGGCAATATACAAACATGAGAGATGGATATATTAGTGGCAAACATAGACCTAGCTAATATCACAACAAGGAATCATATGCATATATGAGCAATGGATTAGTTGCGGACCACCTCTCTCATGCATGTCCGACGTCCCCCCTCATGTCGAAGTTATCGGGTAGGGGCGGGAGGGGGTAGGAGATCGACAATGCTCTTTCTTCTAGGAGAGGACACTTTGCAAAAAATAATTGTTATGCAGGAGATCAAACTATCCATGCATTCTCCCCCATTGACCTATGCCGGCAACGATAGATCGACAACGACGCTCTTTATTCTAGGGTTTGGGGTGGCCTCGACAATGCTTCTAGGGTTTGGGGTGGCCTCGACAACGCTCTTTTAACTTGGTAAATTTGGGTGGCCTCGACAACTCTTCTAGGGTTTGGGGTGGCCTCAACAACGCTCTTTTAACTTGGTAAAATTGGGTGGCCTTGACAACTCTTCTAGGGTTTGGGGTGGCCTCGACAATGCTTTTTCAGTCCCGGTTTGGGTGGACTCGAGAGTTGGCCGGGCGAGAGGGGGTTGATCGACATCCCCCCTCATGTCGAAGTTACTTGAGCACAAGAGCTTCGATCGAGATGATTCCGGATCCGTTGGAAAGCTCTCAGGGAGCCGATGCCAACGTGATGATAGGGGGCCGGGGTGCTCCCGTGGCCTTGTTGATAGATAGAGCCGATGCCAACGTGATGATAGAGCCGATGCCAACATTTTCATTTAACAAAAAAACTACCTTCAAAAAAAGACTTGCTTCGCCGCGGGTGCTCGGTGCGACGTGGACTCGGTGGAAAAACTTTATGAAAATGCGGTGGTGGCCGGGCCGGGCGGTTTTCTTTTCCTTCCTCATTTTTTTCCTTTGTTTTTTCTTATATGTTTGTTTTCGTTTTCACTCTACATTTTCGTACATATGAAAAACAACGAAGTTTGTATACAAAAGTGAACATATACATCTCATACATGAACATATACACATGAAAAATTATCTATCTATCTATATCATCTCATACATGAACATATACACACATATACATGAAAAAACATATACATGAACATATACACATATACATGAAAAAGCAGAGCATGGTGCTGCCGGCCGGCGACCATGGAGCAGCGGCGACGGGGAGCAGGGGACATGGGAAGGGAGGCTCACTATGGGGGGCGCGGCGATGGCGAGGGCGCGGGCGAGGGCGTCGACGAGGACGGCGGGCTCGGGGGGCACGCACGCGCGCGGCGAGGATGAGGCCGGCGACGAGGACGGCGGACTCGAGGGGGCACGCACGCGCGCGGCGAGGGCGAGGGTGAGGGCGCGTCGGCGAGGGCGTCGGCGAGGGCGAGGGCGCGTCGGCAAGGGAGAGGGCGTGGTCCGGCAGCCTGGCGGCGTCATATGCTGTTCGGCGCGGCGTCAGGGGGAAGATGAACTGAGACTGAAAAACGCTAAGTGTTGGCTTATATAGCAGAGCCTTTGGTCCCGGTTCGTGTCACAAACCCTAATCCATACGTACACGGCCCCTGTTCGGCTCCGTGTTCGTCTCTTCGCACACGATCTTTCGCCGACGCCCTATGCCGCCCTCGCCTGCCTCCGATGTCGGGCGGCACACCTGCACCGACCACCGCGCCACCTGGCCCCCGTCCGCCTTCCGTCGTTTCCGGCGGCCAGCCAACCGCGCCGGTGCAACCGCTTCAGGGGCCAGCCTCGGCTGGTTTCGGCCCCACGGCGGGGTTCGGCCCAGCTGCCGGGCCTCCGCGCTTTGGCGTTCCGACGAGACTACAGCCGAGCTTCACGCCACCGGCTGGGGTTGTTCCACACGCCCAGTTAGCTGCGCCGAACGTGTTCCCGTCTGCTCAGACTTCAAGCTCAGCGCCGCCCAGACGAAAACCGAAGAAGAAGGGCGGCCGCAAGCCGCCTGCTGCACCTACAACTGCTGTGGCCGCCCAGCAGCAGCTCCTGTCGAACTCTGCCACACCGAGTCTCAATGCGCATGCTTCGCTGTTGATGGCCTCGGCGGACATCCCGACCGGATCTCATATGGTGTTGGTTGGGGCTACTTAGAAAGAGAAAAGAGAACGCCTTTGGTGCTACAAGTGCGGTGTGAATACCTATTTGTCTAAGGATTGTACGGTGGTCCATTACTGCTACATTTGCAACAACTGCAAGCACAGGCTTGCTCGTTGTCCGGTTCTCAAGAAACCACGCCCCACGGTGACTTTTTGTGGGCAAGGTAATAATTCGACAATGTTCATTCAGTTACCTGACAATGTCTACAAGGAGTATGCTTCTTCCTCTGTAACACCTACAGCCTTGGTCACTATTTCTGGTGGAGATCTTTCCGCTGCAGCTGTCGAAGCAGAGGTGGCAAAGCTAGCAAGGGTGCAGGGTGAGTGGAGGTGGGAGGCGGTTCCGCATGGGACCAATCAGTATCTTGTTTCATTTCATTCAATGGATGACCTGAACCGTGTTGCTCATGTTGAGTTCCGGATTAAGTCTCATGGGGTTACTATTTCATTCAGTGAGTGGAAAGATGATGATATACCATCCTACTTTGCTCTTGACTCGGTCTGGGTTCACGTATATGGTGTTCCACATGGACTCAGGCATTTTCTAGGGCTATGGGCTATTGGTTCTGTCATTGGCTTAACACAAGATGTCGATCTGACTTGTGTGCGCCGCAAAGGAATCATTCGTATCCAAGTTGCAGCGGTGAGCAAGGACATATTCAAAAAGAATGACTCAGACTCAATTGAACCTTTAGATACCGATATTTATGTCAAGCTCCATCCCAAACTGCTTTCATGCAAGAAAGAAATATACTCGATGGAGTAGTGATCCTACATGAGACCGTTCATGAGATGCACTGGAAAAACATGAGTGGAGTAGTTATCAAGATTGATTTTGAAAAGGCCTATGATAAGGTCAAATGGTGCTTCCTCCAACAGGCCCTAAGAATGAAAGGATTCTCTGATAAATGGCACGAGTGGATCCAAAATTTTGTTACTGGTGGTAGTGTGGCCGTCAAAGTAAATGATGACGTAGGTCATTACTTCCAAACGAAAAAAGGACTACGCCAGGGCGACTCCATGTCCCCAATGTTATTTAACATTGTTGCTGATATGTTGGCGGTTCTGATTGAGCGCGCTAAGCAGGACGGTCAGATTGTAGGAGTAGTGCCACACCTAGTGGATTGTGGCCTCTCCATTTTGCAATATGTCGATGATACAATTCTTTTTATGGAACATGACCTAGACAAGGCTCGAAACCTGAAACTCTTGCTTTCGGCGTTTGGGCAAATGTCGGGCCTTAAAATCAACTTCCATAAAAGTGAATTGTTCTGCTTTAGAGAAGCCATTGAGGTGGCGGCTGATTATGCTGACCTATTTGGTTGTGCACAAGGCTAATTCCCAATTAAATATTTGGGAATTCCGATTCATTACTGTCGTCTCACTAATGCGGAATGGAAACATGTAGAGGAGCGTTTAGAGAAACGATTGAGCAGTTGGAAAGGCAAGTTGCTCTCTGTTGGAGGAAGACTAGTCTTGATCAACTCTGTTCTCACAAACATGGTTCTCTATATGCTTTCTTTTTTCCAACTCCCAAGAGGGGTCTTGCAAAGACTGGATTATTTCAGATCCAGATTCTTTTGGCAAGGAGACAATGAAAAGAAAAAATACAGACTGGCAAAATGGAGCGTGGTTTGTAGGCCTAAAGACCAAGGTGGCATTGGCATTCATGACCTGCAAGTCAAGAATGATGCCTTACTTAGTAAATGGTTGTTCAGACTTCTTACTGAGGATGGTGTTTGGCAAACCCTGCTGCGCAACAAGTATCTATGCCAAAAAGCTGTGTCTCGGGCCTATTAGAAACCTGGTGATTCACACTTTTGGGCAGGTCTAATGGCGGCAAAGAAACATCTTTTCTGTTTTGGATCTTTCGCGATTAAAGGCGGGTCTGAGATTCGTTTCTGGGAGGACATCTGGCTAGGCAATGCCAGTCTCCGGGAACAATATCCAGCTTTGCACCGCATTGTTCGCGATAAGAATGAAACTCTTGCGCAGGTGCTCAGTTCCTTTCCACGAGATATTTCTTTCATGCGGGATTTGATTGGCCCCGTCTTGTGTCATGGCAACATCTTTTGTCCCGATTGGATACGATTAATCTGACACAAGGACGAGATATGTTCCGCTGGAACCTCACTGCATCTGGGTCCTTCACAGTCGACTCGATGTACCATGCGTCACGCATTCAGAGATCCCAGTGGATAATAACAAGAAAATCTGGAGATCGAAGATCGAAGATTCCACTGAAAGTTAAGATCTTCATGTGGTACCTTCGGAAGGGAGTGGTGCTAACCAAAGATAACCTCGCCTGTCGCAACTGGCATGGAAGCCAGAAGTGTGGCTTTTGTACTCATGACGAGACAATCAGACACCTCTTTTTCTAGTGTAAGTTTGCACGTTCTACGTGGTCAATCATCCAAATAGCGTCTAATCTTTTTCCGCCCACAGGTGTTGCCAATATTTTTGGTCACTGGCTGGACGGTATTCCTTATAGATTCAAAACGCTAATAAGGGTGGGAGCGTATACCTTATTATGGTCGCTTTGGCTATGTAGAAATGATCTGATTTTTAATGACAAAAACCCTTCTCCTTTGCAGGTTATTTTCCGTTGTACGCAATTGCTTCGTACATGATCCATGCTTCACCGTACAGAGTTACAACCGCTGTTCAAGGCGGTGTGTACGCAATTGGAGTGAGTGGCCATGGAGGGTTTTTTTCCCAACATGGGTGGCAGCATAACCTCTGTATCAGCCCATCACATCCTTCAACATAGGCATAGTGACGGTCTTATTTGAATCTACTAGTGCCGATATGTCATCTTTTTATTTTCTTTCAGACTATTTGTGTTTGGCTGTGTGCATCCTACCTATGCAAAGGTCGGGTGTTACTCATCATGATTTGTATCTTTTTGATGCTACGTTTTAAGTTAATAAAGACGCCCTTTATCGAAAAAAATATATAAATTGCTCTCAACTTCTGCATCGTACGGTCGGTGTACACATCTATAAAATTATCACAAAAGTGTGGTCTGTTTGCTATGATATATAGTGATTGTTGTGTATACAGCTGTACAAACCCTATATGAAAATTGTGCCGGCGGAGAGATTAATTTTATTTGTCACTACTTAGTCAAATAACTCTTTTTCGTCACTCACCCACCGTGGACCTATGGAGTTATAACTCCCCACAATCGATAATATAATTTAGCAACGGGAATTCGTTAGATCTTGATAAACATTCTTACACTGATTGTTGGAAATATGAGCAAATTACTACGAGATTTAATCCGAATAAACAGAAGATAAATCATGACAGCAATAGCAGAGATTAAACTAACCATGCAAACTAGCATAGTAGATGAACAGATCACATCTAGGGCACATACTAGAAACATGAATTCTACCACGATCTCGAATAAGAAGGATAGAATCACATACGGTGCAGCGGGAGCAGCACCGCCGGCGTTGAGGTTGTCGCCCATGTCGTCGAGGATGAGGTTGCCGAGGTCGGGGAAGAAGTCGTCGTTGGCGAAGTCGTCGCTGCCAGCAGTCGCGCGAGTGCGCTCCCCAAAAACCTGATCGCCCCTCTCCCGTACAGGATCACGAGAGGCGGGGTTCCGGAGGCCTGCTGTCCCTTCTCGCGGTGCACGCCGGAAGGAGGGATGGAGAAGACTTGCGTGGCGGCGCAATGATCTGGAACGGTGGTGTGAAACCATACGAAGCGGCGGCGGCTAGGGTAGACGTCTGCCTGACTATATAGTGCGGGCCGGGTAGGTCGTGGGAGTAAATCCCACGTCCGAGTCGCGATCCAAAAGAATCGGAAACGGTTCAGTAATTAACGCGTCCGTTAATTATTAATTAATGACTCATTAATTTTTCCCAAGCAGCAAAAATATAGACAACGTGCATAGCTCTGTCCTCGGCTCGGCTCAATCCCGCAACCCGCGGCGCGGCGTGGCGTGCGAGGAGGAGGAGCGCGCGTGTAGGTCTCCTCTTCTCATGCTCTTACAAGTGGTAGAAGAGCTCACCTTATAAAGAGGTGCAAGTCTCACTAAACTTCCGGGGTGGGACTAAACTTTAGTCCCACTCACACCACTCACAAGCTATGCATGAATGGGCCAAGAGAATTTCAGAATTTTAGTTGGGCTTTGGGCCAAAGGCCTACTAGCAAATTCCAACAATCCCCCACAAAGTCTCATTGGCACATCTCATCACTTAGTTCCAAAACATTGTTTATATACCGGTGCTCAGTGAAGACTGTAAAGTTGAACTTCCACTTAGAGATTTATGCTACACTAGATCACAACTTGAATAGTGGACTATGCCTTGAACTACAAGTTTTCTGCGAGACTAGTTTCACACAAATTCTTGACCGATACTGGGCTGCCGCAAGGCTTCCCCGCGGGTGGAGCGTATACGTCATACTCCAGGGCCTTTCATGAATTTATTAGAGAACACCCAATTCTCACAGGCTGCGACGTTAACAGTCAAATTCATATAGGTGTGTTCCTCAGGAGATGCTCTGCAGGACAACATCTCTGCTTACCCGAATAAGCCACTTGGAACACATTAAGATAAGTATCAACCTGCCATGCAGATCAGGAGAGTATTGCATCTTCATGGAGTGGGATAATTAATATAGGGATACTCTCCTCCCAGCTGACCAACAGCTTGTCTCCCACTTCTACTTCACGGGATCTCCGATCACATAGAATGGGTTACCACTATGGACAACTCATGCGGTGGGTCTCAAACCCATCTCCATCGATGCATTATCTATCACATTACGTGATAGACCCTTTGTGAAGGGATCTGCCAAGTTTTTCGACGTTTGGATATAATCCAATGTAATAACTCCGGAGTTCCTTAATTTTCTGACAGATTTTAGTCTCCTCTTCACATGCCTTGAGGACTTCATATTGTCCTTAGAACTGTTTATCTTGACGATCACAGTTTGATTATCACAGTTCATCAGGATAGGGGGTATTGGTTTTTCAACCACAGGTAAGTCCATCAAGAGCTCACGAAGCCACTCTGCTTCAACAGTGGCAGTGTCTAATGCTGTGAGTTCTGCTTCCATAGTTGACCTCGTTAAGATGGTCTGCTTGCAAGACTTCCAGGAAACAGCGCCACCACCAAGTGTAAAAACATAACCACTTGTGGCCTTAATCTCATCAGCATCAGATATCCAGTTTGAGTCACTATAACCCTCCAGTACCCTTGGATACCCGGTGTAGTGAATCCCATAGCTCGTAGTGCCTTTCAAATAGCGCATAACTCTCTCAAGCGCATGCCAATGATTATCTCCCGGTTTTGACACAAACCGACTCAGTTTGCTCACAGCAAAAGAGATGTCAGGCCTCGTGGCACTCGCCAAATACATAAGCGAACCAATAATCTGAGAATACCTCAGTTGATCCTTAGCAATCCGTCGATTCTTTCGAAGCAACACACTAGCATCATATGGAGTTGGGGAAGGCTGGCAGTCGCTATACCCAAAACGACTCAAGACCTTTTCCACATAGTGAGACTGAAGCAGTGTAATCCCACCATTCTCATCTCTCAACAGCTTGATGTTTAAGATAACATCAGCTACTCCTAGATCCTTCATCTCAAAGCAACGAGATAAGAAATCCTTAACCTCATTGATTAAATCAAGTTTGGTTCCAAAGATCAGTATGTCATCGACATACAGACAAAGAATAACTCCTTCGCCCCCACCATGGCGATAGTACACACACTTGTCACCATCGTTTACTACAAAGCCGGCAGTAGTTAATGTTCTTTCGAACTTCTCATGCCACTCCTTAGGAGCTTGCTTAAGGCCATATAAAGACTTTAATAACTTGCACACCTTTCCTTCCTGACCAGGTACTACAAAACCATCTGGCTGATCCATGTAAATTTCCTCCTTCAACTCTCCATTGAGGAAAGCCGTCTTAACGTCCATTTGATGAACGAGAAGACCATGTGAGGCAGCCAGTGATAGTAGCACCCGAATAGTGGTTAGTCTAGCCACGGGTGAGTAAGTATCAAAGAAGTCTTCACCTTCTTTCTGGGTATAACCCTTAGCCACAAGCCGTGCCTTGTACTTTTCAATCGTACCATCAGGTCTAAGCTTTTTCTTGAACACCCACTTACATCCCACAGGTTTTCACCCATAAGGACGGTCAGTGATCTCCCAGGTTCCGTTAGCTAAGATGGAATCCATCTCGCTACGAACAGCTTCCTTCCAGTAGTCAGCATCAGGAGATGCATAGGCTTCTGAAATAGTCCTGGGTGTGTCATCCACAAGGTACACAATGAAATCATCACCAAAGGACTTTGCAGTCCTCTGTCTCTTACTCCTCATAGGAGTTCCGTTGTCACCCTCAACTGGATTCTCAACGTGTTCCATCGCAATGGTGGGTTCAGGAATTACAGCAAATTCCTCACTAGATGGAGTAGGTATCTCCTGATTTGATGAACTCGACATATCCTTCATAGGAAATATGTCCTCAAAGAAAGTTGCATCATTCGACTCCATAATTGTACCAACATACATGTCGGATACCTCAGACTTTATTATCAAAAATCTATAACCAATGCTATGAAAAGCATAGCCCAAAAGAACACAATCCACGGTTTTTGGTCCAAGCTTGCGCTTCTTGGGAATTGGTATATTGACTTTCGCCAAACAACCCCAAGTACGTAGGTAAGAGAGTTTCAACCTTTTCCTTTCCCATTCCTCAAATGGAGTCATGGTCTTATGCTTTGTGGGAACTCGGTTTAGGACATGACACGCAGTCATTAGCGCCTCCCCCCACCATTCCTTGGAGAGACCCGATGTGTCTAACATGGTGTTAACCATATCAGTTAGAGTTCGGTTCTTTCTTTCTGCTACCCCATTTGACTGAGGTGAGTAGGGAGGCGTCCTCTCATGAATTATACCATGTTCCGCACAAAACAAATCAAAATCATTGGAAAAATACTCTCCACCACGATCAGACCTAAGCCGTTTAATTTTCCGATCAAGTTGGTTCTCTGCCTCAGCTTTATAGTTTTTGAAAAAAGTTAAAGCCTCATCTTTTGATTTCAGAAGATACACATAACAATATCTAGTGGAGTCATCGATCAACGTCATGAAGTACCTCTTTCCACCTTTTGTCAACACGCCATTCATCTCACAAAGATCAGAATGTATAAGCTCTAGTGGCGCCAAGTCTCTTGCCTCTGCAGTCTTATGGGACTTGCGAGGTTGCTTAGCTTGCACACACACTTGGCACTTGGAGCCCTTGACAGTAGGTATTTTCGGAATTAAATTCATATTGGCTAGCCGCGTCATGCAACCAAAGTTAATATGACAAAGTCGTGAATGCCAAATATCAGACTCATTATTGTGGCAAACATTATTAATAACTTTAGTGCAAATATCTGACAAAGATAGGCGGAACAAGCCTCCGTTCTCATAGCCTTTTCCAACAAATTGTCCATACTTAGAAATTACAACTTTATTGGATTCGAAAACCAACTTAAAATCATCTCGACATAAACGGGAACCACTAACGAGATTTTTATTGATGGACGGCACATGATGAACGTTCTTCAGACGCACGGTCTTCCCCGAAGTGAACTTCAGATCGACTGTACCGACACCTCGAACGACGGCATGTGACCCATTCCCCATCAGCACGGGAGAAGTCCCTGTGACCTGGTAAGAAGAAAACATGGAGGCGTCAGCACAAACATGTACATTGGCACCGGTATCAATTAACCAATCAGGAGATTGAAATACTGAAAGGATGGTAGGAAGAATACCGTACCCAGATTCCTTCATATCAGTATCACCGATGACAACATTAGCGGACTTGCCGCTCTTCTCATGTTCGCGCTCCTCAAAGCGGTTAGGACACTTCGGAGCCCAGTGATTAGGATCACCGCAGACATGGCAAAGTCCCTTCCTCTTCTTATGAGAATTCTTCTTGAAGTTGGTAGAATGTGACGGCTTGTTCTTTGTATCAAACTTGCCTTTGCCCTGAGTTTTGTTCTTGTTGTTTTTGAACTTGCTGGGCTGGAAGTTCTTCTTCTGTACCATGTGGGCACTAGAAGCTCCCTCAGCAACTCGAGCACGTGTGTCCTTTGCTCTCGCCTTCTCTTCAACATCAAGAGTACCAATGAGATCCGCAACGGAAAACTCCTGTCTCTTGTGTTTCAGGGAAGTAGCAAAATTGTTCCACGAGGGTGGAAGCTTGGCAATGATGCCTCCGACAACAAATTTGTCCGGCAACACACACTTGAAGTACTCGAGTTCCTTTGCGAGCGACTGTATCTCATGAGCTTGCTGTACAACAGAGCGCTCATCAGTCATCTTGTAGTCATAGAATTGCTCCATGACGTACAACTCGCTGCCGGCGTCCGAGGCACCAAACTTGGCCTCGAGCGCAGCCCACATGTCCTTGCCATTGTTAAACGACATATACGAATCCACAATGGAATCATCAAGAACACTCAGAAGAGCGCCTTTAAAGAGAGTATCGATCTTCTCAAAAGCTTCCAGTTGTGCTGGATTAAGATCGCCCTCAGGCTTGCCCTTAGTGGCATCATAGCAGCACATGGTCTGAAACCAGTAGACTGCTCTCGTGCGCCACCTCTTATATTGCACCCCCTTAAAGGCAGGCGGCTTCAAATGCGCAGCAAAACCACTCGGAGTAAATTGCCTATCATCAGGTTTTTGGATTGTTGGAAATATGAGCAAATTACTACGAGATTTAATCCGAATAAACAGAAGATAAACCATGACAGCAATAGCAGAGATTAAACTAACCATGCAAACTAGCATAGTAGATGAACAGATCACATCTAGGGCACATACTAGAAACATGAATTCTACCACGATCTCGAATAAGAAGGATAGAATCACATACGGTGCAGCAGGAGCAGCACCGCCGGCGTTGAGGTTGTCGCCCATGTCGTCGAGGATGAGGTTGTCGAGGTCGGGGAAGAAGTCGTCGTTGGCGAAGTCGTCGCTGCCAGCAGTCGCGCGAGTGCGCTCCCCAAAAACCTGATCGCCCCTCTCCCGTACAAGATCACGAGAGGCGGGGTTCCGGAGGCCTGCTGTCCCTTCTCGCAGTGCACGCCGGAAGGAGGGATGGAGAAGACTTGCGTGGCGGCGCAATGATCTGGAACGGTGGTGTGAAACCATACGAAGCAGCGGCGGCTAGGGTAGACGTCTGCCTGACTATATAGTGCAGGCCGGGTAGGTCGTGGGAGTAAATCCCATGTCCGAGTCGCGATCCAAAAGAATCGGAAACGGTTCAGTAATTAACGCGTCCGTTAATTATTAATTAATGACTCATTAATTTTTCCCAAGCAGCAAAAATATAGACAACGTGCATAGCTCTGTCCTCGGCTCGGCTCAATCCCGCAACGCGCGGCGCGGCGCGTCGTGGCGAGGCGTGGCGAGGCGAGCGAGGAGGAGGAGCGCGCGTGTAGGTCTCCTCTTCTCATGCTCTTACAAGTGGTAGAAGAGCTCACCTTATAAAGAGGTGCAAGTCTCACTCAACTTCCGGGGTGGGACTAAACTTTAGTCTCACTCACACCACTCACAAGCTATGCATGAATGGGCCAAGAGAATTTCAGAATTTTAGTTGGGCTTTGGGCCAAAGGCCTACTAGCAAATTCCAACACTGATTTGATTGATGAAGTTTACTAGATGAAATATTTGTTTAGTGATTAATGAACACCTGATAGAACGCAAACCAATCACCCTTCGCAATTCTTCATAGGAAACTTCAACTTACATGGTTAGAGCATCTACAGCCGGACATCTCAAACCCGCCTCATACACCCGGGCGGGGCGCCCGGTCATGATTTTTGGACCTAGACGGCCCCTCAAATGCCCGGGCTGACCGGCACCCAGCCCAAATATGGGGCGGATATGGGAGCGACCGGACACGCCCGCCACGTCGGTCTGACGGCGGGGTCCCACGCGGAAACGCCCGGAAATTCGATGGTCCAACGGACGCCGCGTTCGTCGTCGCGGTGTGGATGTCGCGTGGCACCGCTCCGGCTCGCCGCCCAAGACCAAATCCAGCTATTTAAGCCAGTCGGCGTCCCGCAACCCTAACCCATGCCCCTCCCCCCTCTCCGCGCCGCCAGTCCGAGCCCATCCACCTCCTCCCTCTCTTGCTCCAGCGCTCTGCCCATGGTCAGACACTTCGCCCACGCTCCGGCACTCTGCCATGGTCCGGAGCAAGATCACCAACTACGCCATGCTGACGCCGGAGCGGCGCTACGAGATCCAGCAGGAGATCCGGGCTAGGCAAGCCGTGTGCGCCGCCGGCATCACTGTTGGGCTGCCTCCGGACTCGCCGGAGCCGGAGGAGGAGGAGGAGGAGGAGCCAGGGGAGGAGGAGGAGGAGGAGGAGGAGATGGCTCCGATGGAGGTGGAGGAGCCGGAGGAGCGGGACCAGCAGGTCCCGGCCTCCAACTTGGAGCAGGCGGAGGCGGAGTTCACCGTCGCCCAGTCCGACGAGATGGCGGAGCAGCAGGCCATCCTGGAGTCCATCCAGGATGAGGCCTATGTGGAGGCCAACCGGGCGTTCCTCCGGCGGGAGCAGGCGGAGTCCGACGCGCTCTTCGCCGAGCTCGACGCGGAGATAGAGGTGAAGGAGGCCGGAGCAGAGCAGCCGGAGGCGCCGAAGGAGCCGGAGCTGCAGCTATCGCCCATGCTGCCGGAGCCGGGCACGGAGATCGTCGTGATCTCCGACGGGGAGTAGCTAGGATCGACGTAGTACGTAGGTTCTACTTCTTTTGCATGTCTTTGTATGGATACAAGAATCTAGTATGAGATGTCCGGATGCAAGAAGTGAAATTTGTGGCGTGCCCGGGCGCGTCCGCGAGCGTTTAAGGGGCCATATTTGTCATATGTGATTGTAGATGCTAGTACAGTATACATCGACTTTTGACTAATATTTCATGTACTCAACTTGTCCGTTTGTTATTTGAAGGAACGGTTTTCTTATACCCATACAACAGAAACATTGATCTGTCAAAAAAAGGTTTAAATTAAGTCTTCTCTAGCCAGCATCGTGGACTTTCAGAATCCTACAAAACTGTATGAACACGCTAATTAAATTAGCTCCTGGCTTAGGACAATGGTGAACAGCTGGGTGCGTGCATGGTGCGTGAACTGTCGTCCATGGCGGCGGTCCGTCCGTACGTTGAAGGTCAAGAAACAAGAGTTGACTGCGTAAAACAGAAGGACTTGGTATAGCAAGAGAAGATGAGCTGATTGAATATATGCTAACCGAAACCCAGTGGTGACCTTCCTGCCAGCCCACTGATCTCAGCCTTGTAACAACGTACGTACGTACACCCGTTAGTAGGGGGAGAATTGATTTTAACCCCCCCAGCTCGCCTGCCTTGGAGCTTATGCCCCCCTCTTCGCTTCCCTTCCCGTGAGACCCCCCATGCGGCCTAATTTTCCCTCTCTGACCCCCCCTGCGCTGTTATCTCTTGTTTTGGCTGGTAAGCAAAAAATCTGGACTTAACAAATCTGCAATTGCCAAATCTGCCCTCGTCCACTTTTCCTTCCTTCCCTCCCGCACGAGACAGAGACCTGGCCTGTTCTTCATTCCTCCCCCGACCTGACCTAGCCGCCAGTCGCCATAGCCGCTCCGCCCGTCGTCCGTCGTCCTGCTCCACCGCGTTTCCCCCTGTCCTCCGCCTTCCATTGCTGGCCCAACGTAAGGCAGCCTCTCCCCCCTTCCTTTTTTCACAGATTTTGTGTTCTTCCTCTGGTATAGTTTCTGAATCGTTCAACCCTAGGTGTTGTGTGGGATTCACATGGGGATTTGAGTGGGAGGGGCTGGATTGACAAAGGGGTGTGATGGATCTGAAAAGGTAACATCATATTTCCCCTGTTCTAATTGATTTATGCATGAGATTTGGTGTGTCAAATTTCTGATTTTTCTGTCTATATTGAATAGGATTGATTCAATGTCAGCGCATGATTCTAATCAATCCAGTGTGACAAACCTAACCATGGGGGCGATCTCATGCAATGGAGTAGAAAATGGTAGTGCTACTATTGATTGGTCAAGTCTTGTGATTGAACCAGAAAATGATGGGGATGAAAAACCACTAGATGAGAAAGCCATGTTTGATCTGTTTGGTTTAAAAACAGAGTCGGACGAGAGAGCAACCCAACTTGGTCCTATTGTCGTTCCCACTCCTAATGAGGAGGCTGACTTACTTGATATCAAAGACGTGGCTTATATGGGAGTTGGGAGCATCATGTCACACTTAACTATCACACAGTGTGGAAAGGCAAACAAAAGGCAGCAACCGGCTTATATGGGAGTTGGGAAGAAAGTTTCAGGATGTTGTACAATTACAAGGCTAAAATAGAATTGAGGTCTCCGGGGAGTATTGTTGAGATTGATACAACCACACATAAAGGTGAAGTACATTTCAGCAAGCTATTTATCGCTTTCAAGCCTTGCATAGATGGTTTTGTGAATGGATGTAGGCCATATATTAGCATAGATTCAACTCACTTAAATGGAAAGTGGAATGGTCAGCTAGCTGTAGTCACTGCTTTGGATGGTCACAATTGGATGTTTCCGGTGGCGTATGGCTTTATTGAGTCAGAAAATGGAGATAGTTGGGCTTGGTTCATGAATCAAGTGAAGAAAGCAATAGGGGACCCTCCGATATTGGCTGTTTGTACCGATGCTTGCAAGGGTCTTGAAAATGCTGTTAAGAAGATTTTTCCTCAAGCTGAGCAGCGAGAGTGCTTTAGGCATATGTGGCATAATTTTCAGAAATATTTTCATGGTGATGTGTTTGGAAGGTTGTGGCCTGCTGCTAGGGCATATAGGCTGGAAGAATATCAACATCACATGGCAAAGGTATTTGATGCATCTGAGAAAGTATATCCTTACCTTAGGGATCACCATAATCTGTTATGGATGAGGTGCATGTTCAACCCTGCCATCAAGTGTGACTACATAAATAACAATCTCGCTGAATGCTTCAATGCTTGGGTGCGAGATATCAAGGACTTGCCGATTGTTCAACTAGCTGATAAGATTAGAGAGATGATTATGGAACTATTTAGAAAGAGAAGAATGATTGGAGAAAGATTTATAGGAATAATTCTTCCATTTGTCATACACCAATTAAATGCAAAGACTCGAGGACTAGGACATCTCAAGGCAAAAGCATCAGCTGATTGGAGTGGGGAAGTGAGAAATGCTAACAAAGAGGATGAAAGACATGTTGTCAAAACTCTCACACATGAATGTACATGTCTGCAATGGCAACACACGGGCAAGCCTTGCGACCATGCACTAGCCTTCATAAATGTTTTGCAAGCTCGCAACTTTGTTAACATGGAGGATTATGTACATGAATACTACTCAATTAGCAGATTCAGGGCAGCATATGAAGGTGTAATTGAGCCACTTACAGACAAGAATCAGTGGCCACATGTGGATACAGGCTTTGTGTTGCGTCCACCAATTCCAACAGGCAAGAAAAAAGGTGCTGGAAGAACAAGAAAACAGAGGATAAAGAGTTGGTGGGAAGGTGGATCGAGGAAAGGATCCATGAACAAATGCAAAAAATGCGGGGAAGTAGGACATAGAGAAGCTGGATGTCCTCAAAATGGAACAAAGAAAAGGTACAAACTAGTACTTCTTGCTGTATTCTATTTATAATACCATGGTTTTTTTACATAAAAATAGTTCTAATTGCTTCTTTTTGTAGGAAAAGTAGGGGGAAAAAGAATCCATGTCCATGGTTTGATGTTTCAGTTAGCAATGCCGTTCCATCTACACCAACCAAGAGAAAAAATGATGCCAGTTGTAGCAGTCCTGGAGCTATCACAAGAAGCCAAGCTGCAGCTCAAGCTAGTCCTGGACCTGTCACAAGGAGCCAAGCTGCTACTCCACCACCAAAATCTCCAGCAAAAGGAAAGAAGAAGAAAATGACTCCTAAGAGGAAGAAATTAAGCGACCTGTGAACTTGTTGGTGGCTGTGATAACTCGTGTGTGAGTGGAGACTCACTTTTATTGCTGTGTATGTGAGGTGCAAACTCACTTTTATTTGCTCTGTGAGGTAGAGACTCACTTCTATTTGCTATGCCCGTATGTGAGGTAGAGACTCACTTATTTTGCTGTCATGTGAGGTAGAGACTCACTTATTTTGCTGTCATGAAGTCCTGTAGAACATGGTTGAACTTATTCTCTATGCTATCGTTGAATTATTGTGAGACTATTATTCCCAGTGCTGTCATTGAATTAGTGTGAGACTATTATTCCCAGTCTGTTTGTGTAAAAGGTAATGATTACAGCAAAATATTTTGTACAGGGTTGTGCCTTTCAAACTGAGGGGCATTTTTGTCTATTCCTATTTCTATTTGACAGTTATATACTAACATACTTGTTAACCATGCCAAAGGGGGGGGGTATGAGCAAGAGTTAGACAGGTCTGGGGGGGCTCAGAGAAACGCAAATGAAGAGGGGGGCATAAGATCGAAGGCAGGCGAGCTGGGGGGGTTAAAATCAATTCTCCCCCGTCAAGACAGACCTCAAGAATCGGGGGTAGAGGTAAGGGGAACACGAACTGAGATGGGGAGTGTGGGAGAGAATCGGGGCGTGCCCGGCGGCCAAATCGGCACCATATTAGCGACGGTACTGAGGCCAGGAGCTCTCGCCCATGCTCTCCTCGTCGCCCGCGATGGGAAGTGCGAGGCATCGGTGATGGCGGATCTGGATGATGCTGATCTCGAATGCCGCCCGCGAGATGGGAAGAAAATTAACTGCCGGCGTCGCCGCTGCACTTTGCAGGAGGGCCACCTGCTGCAGCTATGGCCGCTGGCAGGGGCAGTAGTGGAGGGCGCCGCCGCACCGCTTGCACCCCGCGCCGAGAGCATCCGGAGATGTGGAGTAACCGCCGATGGCCACCAGGTCGCACGATATTGCAACAGCGAGACTGTCGATCCCGGACATCGGCAGCGGCGTATTCTCTGGTGGGAGGTCGGCGGCGGCGATCTCATGCGTCGGCGGCAGGAAGATCGTATGTCAGCGGAGGCTTCTCCTCTGGGAGTTCGAGGGGATCGAGGAGAGCGGAGTTGTATGGTTTTTTTGGGTGTGTGCCTATGGAGAGGGGGCACGAAAAAAACCAACGAAAAAAACGGATGAAAGTGGTGGGACGAAAAAAACCGTGGAGGCTATTCTACCAACTGAGACATTAGGAGTAGAGATGGAGGAGTCTGTGGTCGTGATGGTAGGTCCGTTGTTGTTTCGTTAGTGTCGTTCATTTTCCTCTTCTCATCGACCCCATCTCTTCCACTGGTTCCCACACCTACCGATTTTCTTTCCTTCCTTCCACGTGACTGGTTTTTTCTTACCCCCAAACATCCCGCATCTCAATAGAAAGCCAGGAGATCTCCCCGATCGCCGCCACCACAGCCGTACCACCTCTTCCTCCATCTCGCCTCCTTCCTGCCGCCGCACGCCTGGCCCAGATCTAGGCCTCCTACCTCATGACATGCACGAACAAGGATGGATTGATGGGGTCTAGCGGCGGTGGCAAGCATCGGCAGATCGGAGGGCAAGGGTGGGTTGAGGTTCATTTGCTAGGAGGAGATGGGAATCTTAGCGCCCATGGAGGAAGATGCAGGTTGGCCCAGCCAACGAAGGCCTGTGAATTGCTCTTTATCTAGGGAAAGTTTGTCACTCTTATTTCTCGTTTTGTGTCTTCTTCCCCATGAAGGTCACCTGCGTAGATTGATTAATAGACAATGCTAGGTTAACCACTTATGTGAAACATTGTACGTGTATGCCTAGATTGCTTACTCAACCCTGCTAGCTCAACCACTTGATGGTACACTGAAATATCAATCATGCTTGTTGACTTTTCTATATATGTATGCCTATTTACCTTGTGTATATGATGATGATCCATTGCGAGCCATAGAACGGTTCTGAATTTTAATCTTGTCAAGTTCAGTTCATCTTTTATTTTATTTTCCATGTGGCATTTAACGATTACTATGTAAAGTTCACTATAATGTTGCTGATGATAGATTAGTGCACCATATTCTTACAAGTTTAGTTACCTCAGATCTATCGGCCACCACCGCTTTGACTTCTCATATATACAATCTCTGATCATTTGAGAAGGTGAGCAATTAGTTCAGGTCATGTTACTTCCAACTGTAGCTTTCCCTCCTTTATAGTTCAGTAGCAGTGCATAACTGCATATTACCAATTAGGCATTTTTTTATCATATCCCAAACTGTAATTTCCATAGTATTTTCTTCTATTGTTACAACTAATAAATTTCTTGTGCTATATTAGGAATGAATACAGGAGCAGTGATGCGTTGTCTGATGAACATACTACGTAGGTGCTTTAGTTATTATGTCAAGAGGTAAGCCTATTATTTAACTTGATACTTTCACTACATTCACATCCATGTTTGGTCCTGGGATCAGCGTCACATAACTTGGTGCTAACTCATCTCAGAAATCTACTACCAAGACTTGATTCTAAATAGAAATATAATAAACTATTTGTGTTGAATTGTTAAATATTAGATAATTGGTAGAATTACAAGACCAGGAATGAAGGTGGAGCGAAAGGGGGGGAGATAAGGAACGACGATTGTTTAGAGGGGGGGAGGCGAGAAACGGGGAAGAGAATCAGTTTGTATGGATGGAAACCACATTCCGTCACTTCTTGCAAGGAGAGGATGGGTAACAAGAAACAATGATTACTGAGGGGAAATAAGAGAGAATCAGTTTGTCATTGTATGAATAAAATCCGTGTGCCATCACTTCTTGCAAGGAGAAAATGGTTAAGAAAGAAACGATGATCTCCATCATTTCTACTAGCAGCACATGGGCAACACACGGAAAGTAAATTAATATTATTGTACGTATTTTCTGTTCCTTACAGAATTTCTATTGGAGGCTTTAAACTCTAAAAGAATGAAGCGATACACTTTGGAAGTTCGTTTCCTAAATATTATGATTGGTCTACTGAAGCTATCAGTTATAGTATCCATTTTGAATAAACCAAATGGAATGACAAAGTTTGTTCCAGTCATTGACTACACTTTGCTGTCCATCTAGGAATTACGCAACAATGAGATAGCTTATTTTGGTCATTCACTACTCTGTTTATTGTTAAGCTGGTATTTAAAAGCCTCACTAATATGATTTTTCTTATGGATATTATAGAAATTAATAGATTGTAATATTATTTTTATTCCATTTCAGTAGTTGTTATTCCACCTTGAACTTAAAAATATATAAGGTAGGAAGCATTTTTGTTAGGAACTGGCACTGGCAGTGATCTGCTTATATGTTAATAAGAGAGTTTTGTGGCGTTAGAATTATAAAGCTAAAGGCCTATGGCCGCCCACAACGCACCCAGAAGCATAACTAAACATACACTAATCAGGCCTAGGGGGTGGCTCATTCTCATAGTGCGATCAGAAGCAATGAACAGTGGGCTGGAGAAGGAGAAGGCCCTGCTTGATCAGGTCAAGAACTCAAGTGCTTGACAACAGTTTTATAGGCCGCTAAGTAAAGGTCCATGATTGTGAAAACTCTAGCATTATATTACTCTCTTGAACTGGGCATGTCTTCTACATGAGTACGCAAGATTTCCTTGCCCTCTTGATCAGGTTTTGTCAAAAACAAATTAGTGTCTTAAACACTCATATGTCTCAAACAAAGGCTTCATCAGTTGTCTGGAAGTTCAGACGTGAATATACATCTGAAAGGCTTCATTTATGAGAAATAGAAGGTTGCAAAGTTTCTGAATATTGATTAAATACATTTTTGTGGGTAAAAAGAGTCTCCATTTCCGCACATATATTATTAAACATTTTGTGTGTACAGACCCTATCTATTTATAGGAGTGTTACCACTAACCGGTATCTTTTTTACGATTCAAGCAAAAATATCAGAAATAAGTGCCTTCCACGTTTTTAAGGTACCATCTTTAAGTGCAGGTACAATGTATTTCCCCATCAAACAAATTCCTTCGAACATTTTTTGTTGGTTCATTTCCCTGTGCCGAGCTAGGTGTTTGTTGCCAATCCACAAGCCTCGCGGTATTATTGAAACTTTCAGATATATATTCACATCTGAACTTCCAGACAACTGCTGAAGCCTTTGGATAAGACATATGAGTGTTCAAGACACTAATTTGTTTTTGACGAAACCTGATCAAGGGGGCAGGGAAATCTTGCGTACAAATATAAAAGACGGGCCTAGTTCAAAGGCTTCTCATTCTTCTCACCTCCTCAATGACTTTCTTAATTTGGCTACCTCTAGAATGAGAACATGGGAGGACAAATACAATGCCTTGTCGTGTTCAGGGTTGTGCACTTGAGAAGGCACTTGGACTTGGAGCCAGAGACAATTTAAGTGGTAAGAAGAATGAGAACATGAGGATAAATATAATGCATTGTCTTGTTTAGGGTCGTGCATTTGAGGAGGCACTTGGAATGAAAAAAAAACAGAAGGGATGTGGTGGTTTCAAGAGTGAAATGTCGACATTTTTTGGGCTCAAGTCTTAAATTGCATAATCTCTACTCCTAATGGAGGAGTCTGCGGTCGTGATGGTAGGTCCGTTGTCGTTTCGTTAGTATCGTTCATTTTCCTCTTCTCATCGACCCCATCTCTTCCACTGGTTCCCACACCTATCGATTTTCTTTCCTTCCTTCCGTACAGCCGGTTTTTTCTTACCCCCAAACATCCCGCATCTCAATAGAAAGCCAGGAGATCTCCCCGATCGCCGCCACCACAGCTGTACCACCTCTCCCTCCATCTCGCCTCCTTCCTGCTGCCGCACGCCTGGCCCAGATCTAGGCCTCCTACCTCATGACATACAGGAACAAGGATGGATTGATGGGGTTTGGCGGCGGTGGCAAGTATCGCAGATCGGAGGGCAAGGTTGGGTTGCAGTTCATTTGCTAGGAGGAGATGGGAATCTTGGTGCCCATGGAGGAAGATGCAGGTTGGCCCGGCCAACGAAGGCCTGTGAATTGGTCTTTGTCCAGGTAAAGTTTGTCACTCTTGTTTCTCATTTTGTGTCTTCTTCCCCATGAAGGTCACCTGCGTAGATTGATTAGTAGACAATGCTAGGTTAAACACTTATGTGAAACTTTGTACGTGTATGCCTAGATTGCTTACTCAACCCTGCTAACTCAACCACTTGATGGCACACTGAAGTATCAATCATGCTTGTTGACTTTTCTGTACGTGTATGCCTATTTACCTTGTGTATATGATGATGATCCATTGCCAGCCATAGAACGGTTCTGAATTTTAATCTTGTCAAGTTCAGTTCATCTTTTATTTTATTTTCCATGGGCATTTAACTATTACTATGTAAAGTTCACTATAATGTTGCTGATGATAGATTAGTGCACCATATTCTTACAAGTTTAGTTACCTCAGATTTGTCGGCCACCACCGCTTTGACTTCTCATATGTATAATCTCTGATCATTTGAGAAGGTGAGCAATTAGTTCAGGTCATGTTACTTCCAACTGTAGCTTTCTCTCCTTTATAGTTCAGTAGTAGTGCATAACTGCATATTACCAATTAGGCATTTTTTTATCATATGCCAAACTGTAATTTCCATAGTATTTTCTTCTGTTGTTACAACTAATAAATTTCTTGTGCCATATTAGGAATGAATACAGGTGCTTTAGTTATTACGTCAAGAGGTATGCCTATTATTTAACTTGATACTTTCACTACATTCACATCCATGTTTGGTCTTGGGATCAGCATCACATAACTTGGTGCTAACTCATCTCAGAAATCTACTACCAAGACCTGATTCTAATGAGAAATATAATAAACTATTTGTGTTGAATTGTTAAATATTAGATAATTTGTAGAATTACAGGACCAAGAATGAAGGTGGAGCGGAAGGGGGGCGGCGATAAGAAATGACGATTGTTGAGAGGGGGGCGAGAAACAAGGAAGAGAATCAGTTTGTATGGATGGAAACCACATTCCGTCACTTCTTACAAGGAGAGGCTGGTTAACAAGAAACAATGATTACTGAGGGGAAATAAGAGAGAATCAGTTTGTCATTGTATGAATAAAATCCGTGTGCCATCACTTCTTGCAAGGAGAAAATGGTTAAGAAAGAAACGATGATCTCCATCACTTCTACTAGCAGCACATGGGCAACACACGGAAAGTAAATTAATATTAGTGTACATATTTTCTGTTCCTTTCAGAATTTCTATTGGAGGCTTTAAACTCTAAAATAATGAAGTGATACACTTTGGAAGTTCGTTTCCTAAATATTATGATTGGTCTACTGAAGCTATCACTTATTGTATCCATTTTGAATAAACCAAATGGAATGACAAAGTTTGTACTAGTCATTGAGTACACTTTACTGTCCATCTGGGAATTAAGAAACAATGAGATAGCTTATTTTGGTCATTCACTACTCTGTTTATTGTTAAGCTGGTATTTAAAAGCCTCACTAATATGATTTTTCTTATGGATAAAATGGAAATTAATAGATTTTAATATTATTTTTGTTCCATTTCAGTAGTTGTTAGTCCACCTTGAACTTAAAAATATATAAGGTAGGAAGCATTTTTATTTGGAACTGGACTGGCAGTGATCTGCTTATATGTTAATAAGAGAGTTTTGTGGCGTCAGAATTACAAAGGTAAAGGCCTATGGCCGCCCACAACGCACCCTGAAGCATAACTAAACATACACTAATTAGGCCTAAGGGGTGGCTCATTCTCATAGTGCGATCAGAAGCAATGAACAGTGGGCTGGAGAAGGAGAAGGCCCTGCTTGATCAGGTCAAGAACTCAAGTGCTTGACAACAGTTTTATAGGCCGCTAAGTGAAGATCCATGATTGTGAAAACTCTAGCATTATATTACTCTCTTGAACTGGGCATGTCTTCTACATGAGTACGCAAGATTTCCTTGCCCTCTTGATCAGGTTTTGTCAAAAAAAAATTAGTGTCTTAAACACTCATATGTCTCAGACAAAGGCTTCATCAGTTGTCTGGAAGTTCAGACGTGAATATACATCTGAAAGGCTTCATTTATGAGAAATAGAAGGTTGCAAAGTTTCTAAATGTTGATTAAATACATTTTTGTGGGTAAAAAGATTCTCCATTTCCACACATATATTTTAAGGTACTTTTTTACGATTCAAGCAAAAATATCAGAAAAAAGTGCCTTCCACGTTTTTAAGGTACCATCTTTAAGTGCAGGTACATTGTATTTCCCTGTCAAACAAATTCCTTCTAACAATTTTTGTTGGTTCATTTCCCTGTGCCGAGCTAGGTGTTTGTTGCCAATCCACAAGCCTCGCGGTATTATTGAAACTTTCAGATGTATATTCATGTCTGAACTTCCAGAAAACTTCTGAAGCCTTTGGATAAGACATATGAGTGTTCAAGACACTAATTTGTTTTTGACGGAACCTAATCAAGGGGGCAGGGAAATCTTGCGTACAAATATAGAAGACGGGCCCAGTTTAAAGGCTTCTCATTCTTCTTACCTCCTCAATGACTTTCCTAATTTGGCTACCTCTAGAATGAGAACATGGGAGGAAAATACAATGCCTTGTCGTGTTCAGGGTTGTGCACTTGAGAAGGCACTTGGACTTGCAGCCGGAGACAATTTAAGTGGTAAGAAGAATGAGAACATGAGGACAAATACAATGCATTGTCTTGTTTAGGGTCGTGCATCTGAGGAGGCACTTGGAATGAAAAAAAATACATGAAGGGATGTTGTCGTTTTAAGAGTGAAATGTCGACATTTTTTGGGCTCAAGTCTTAAATTGCATAATCTCTACTCCTAATGGAGGAGTCTGCGGTCGTGATGGTAGGTGCATTGTCATTTCGTTAGTATCGTTCGTATTCGTCTTCTCATCGACCCCATCTCTTCCACTAGTTCCCACGCCTACCGATTTTCTTTCCTTCCTTGTGCACGACCGGTTTTTTCTTACCCCAAACATCCCGCATCTCAACAGAAAGCCAGGAGATCTCCCCGATCGCCGCCACCATAGCTGTACCACCTCTCCCTCCATCTCGCCTCCTTCCTGCCGCCGCACGCCTGGCCAAGATCTAGGCCTCCTACCTCATGACATGCACGAACAAGGATGTATTGATGGGGTCCGGCGGCGGTGGCAAGCATCGCAGATCGGAGGGCAAGGGTGGGTTGCGGTTCATTTGCTAGGAGGAGATGGGAATCTTGGCGCCCATGGAGGAAGACGCAGGTTGGCCCAGCCAACGAAGGCCTATGAATTGGTCTTTGTCCAGGTAAAGTTTGTCACTCTTGTTTCTCGTTTTGTGTCTTCTTCCCCATGAAGGTCACCTGCGTAGATTGATTAATAGACAATGCTAGGTTAACCACTTATGTGAAACTTTGTACGTGTATGCCTAGATTGCTTACTCAACCCTGCTAACTCAACCACTTGATGGTACACTGAAGTATTAATCATGCTTGTTGACTTTTCTATACGTGTATGCCTATTTACCTTGTGTATATGATGATGATCCATTGCCAGCCATAGAACGGTTCTGAATTTTAATCTTGTCAAGTTCAGTTCATCTTTTATTTTATTTTCCATGTGGCATTTAACGATTACTAGTAGACTGCCCGTGCGTTACCACGGGCCAAAAATGAATATGTAAACAATGCTCAATTTATAGTTGCAATCATCATCCTTGTCTTTCTTCTCGCGGAGGCAGCATCTCCTTAACCATCAGTGAAAAACAAAGCGGCCTATCTCTTGTCGTCCCTCCTCCCCATCCACCTTTATCTCTTTTTTTGAAACGAGGCAAAAGACTTGCCATTTTCATTGATTAGAGAGTGAGAATTGCCCGTTAATTGACGGGAAACCAGGCTAAAACTGATATATCCAACCCACATAACATGGGTACACCGGCCAACCTGGTTATCGACATAGAACATAAAGCTACAAAGAGGAAAAGACATCTGGCGAGTAGTCGCAAGCGTCATCGTCATCACCGGTTACCTCCGAACGAGCAACTCCGACTTCACCATAGACCTTCATCGTCGAAGCCAACCCCACAAGCAGCTGCACCGAAACCATGACGACACATGCCAACAGAAGGCCACACGCGCAAACAACCGACAACTCTGACTCTGACGACGAGCATCACAAGGGAAATGTGCAGGACTTGCGGCGCTGCAGCTTTGACTTCAAAGCAACCAAACAACCAGCGAAAGAGCACCTCGGACACATCGAGAAGATCTGACTACCGAAGCCCGAGCCACGAACGAAGCTCCTCTCGACTCCATCATCGTTGCCAAACAGACACCATCGCCCCCGAAATGGCTGCCTCAACAAACTACACGGCGAAGATGCCGCAAAGCATGCCGGGCTAGCAAGATGGCCAGATTCGTCGCACCAAGCCTGGAGGGGGGGCCGCCACCCCGCCCCATCCCACAAAGCAGAGCTGCCGGGCCGAAGCCTGAGCAACCCGCAGCAGCCACAACCCCGCCTTGGAGTGGGTGGCAAGTAGCCAACCATCGGATCCACACGCCAGTAGCCGCCGGAGCGCCGCCAACCGCCATGCCGTCCCTGCCAGATGTCGTCGAGGCGCCCCAAGGCCGCTCCCCAAGCAACATGAAGAAGGACACCCATCTCCCGGTTGCCTCGTCGTCGCCCACGCAGCCAAAGGGGACCGCCACATCTGCAGTCACACCGACCAGACCAGTGTCGCGACCAACCTCGGGGCTGCCGCCGCGAGCTCCCAGTACCGTTGTCAGAACGACGTATGGGTGCCCCGCCACCGCCACGCAAGTGCCAGCGGCAGTGGTGGTAGGCCGCTTGATTTGGCCTATCCTCTAGTGGCTAGGTTTGGCACCCTGGTGCCGCCAGGAGCGGCACTCGAGCGGGGTCTTTTCTCTATGGGACCAAATTTTACCTCTATCTCTTCATCCGCCCTTACAAATTGTATCGGTTGGACAATCACTACTCCATGCTATGTCCATTGGACAATCTAATAAGCCGATCTAATTGAGAAAAGTTTATTAGAATTTAGAAAGCCTGACCTCGGCAGAGCTGATATTCGTTGTCGATCCATGAGAAGCATGCCAACACAGCGAAAGCGGCATCCATGTCGGTTCGTGATGAATGGCGGCGATGTCGCCCACCTCCTTACAGGATGAGGCATCTCTCACCTTGTGGCAGCGGCCATCCGTCCTCAACAATGGTCGACTCCTATGTCCTTGCCAGAGGAGGTCCTCAGATGCGGCGGATACATGGGGAATCAGTGCGCCATAGTGATAGAGAGGCCACCATCGACGGCGGTCTACACGATCTGCGCGGCCATGGCCACAGAGATGCTCGATGTGACAGAGGCAAAGGCGACCACGACTCTTAACCGGACAACGCCGGATCAGACCGAGCTCTTGGAACCCTCGATACCTAGCGAAGGTGTTGACGACACGATGCCAAGGAGGATGGTGGCAGCCTGCGAGGAGCGGCCGAGCGGCCCATCCCCTGCGTGAGCGTGCACGAGAGACAGAGAGTGAGGGAGAGGGAGGAATCCAGGATGGGGTAGGGCACGAGGCTATGTGGTGGCGGCGGCGCTCGGACTCTTCGAGCGGTAGGGCAGGACGACGGAAGTGAGATGAGGCATCCGCATTTTTTTTGTTGCTAGCATTGGATAATATTCGATTACAAATTAAATAGGTACATAAATGCTTTAATAATGAGATTTCTTAAAATTGGCTATTTGTTTCCTAATTAATGTGATTGAGCGATTTAAGGTAATTAATTTAGATTTGATCTTTAGAGATTGATCGTGATTGATTCTTTCACATAAAGATATTACTAAATAACTTGCGTCAGTATGGAAAGTTCTGATCCGTTCAGATTTTTTTCGTTGTGTGAGAGGGTGATGCGAAACTAAACCGGTGGGGTGGGGGAGGGGACGAAAAAAACCCAGTGAAATAAAACGGTTGAAAGTGGTGGGACGAAAATAAACCGTACTATTCAACCAACTCAGACATTAGGAGTAGAGACTATGTAAAGTTCACTATAATGTTGCTGATGATAGATTAGTGCAGCATATTCTTACAAGTTTAGATACCTCAGATCTGTCGGCCACCACCGCTTTGACTTCTCATATATACAATCTCTGATCATTTGAGAAGGTGAGCAGTTAGTTCAGGTCATGTTACTTCCAACTGTAGCTTTCTCTCCTTTATAGTTCAGTAGTAGTGCATAACTGCATATTACCAATTAGGCATTTTTTATCATATCCCAAACTGTAATTTCCATAGTATTTTCTTCTTTTGTTACAACCACTGTTCAAGAATTCACCCGATTAATCAGTTAACAGGCCAGTTAATCGCTACTCATAGCATGGCCGAATCGAATAGTACCTATTCATCACGTTAACTTGTCAGGCCGATTAATTGGCTAGTTAGGCCGATTAATCAGTTGTCAGACCGATTAATCCCTGCTGGCCCATTAACGGGTGGGCAAACAAAGCCCAAATATTTGGCCCATAACCCCTTCCAGCCACATCCCGCCCCTTAATAGCTAGGATTAATAATTTTACCTCCTCTCTATGCTTTTCATATGTATATGGCAGCATGTTTTGGTATACTATGTAGTAGGAAGCATGAGAGTATGGCATAATACATAAAAATCTAGATATATGTTGGCAAGTCCCTATTCAATCTACCGATTAATGGTCGACCGACTAATTCAGTTAATAGGCCAATTCATTGATTAATCGCTACTCCTAACCCAAACCGAGCAGCTACCGGTTAACGATTTCTTGAACATTGGTTACAACTAATAAATTGTGACCCCCCGATTCAATCGTACACTAATCTTACACGCAAACGTGTACGATCAAGATCAGGGACTCACGGGAAGATATCACAACACAACGCTAAACACAAATAAAAGTCATACAAGCTTCATATTACAAGCTAGGGGCCTCGAGGGCTCGAATACATAAGCTCGATCATAAACGAGTCAGCGGAAGCAACAATATCTGAGTACAGACATAAGTTAAACAAGTTGCCATGAGATGGCTAGCACAAACTGGGATACAGATCGAAAGAGGAGCATGCCTCCTGCCTGGGATCCTCCTAAACTACTCCTGGTCGGCGGCGGCCTGAACTTAGTAGTAGGCACCCTCGGTGTAGTAGGAGTCATCGAAGGTGACATCTGGCTCTGGGGCTCCACCATCTGGTTGCGACATCCAAGAAGAATGGGAAAGGGGGAAAAGAGGGAGCAAAGCAACCATGAGTACTCATCCGAAGTACTCACAAGCAAGGATCTACACTACATATGCATCGGTATCAATGAAATGGGTAGTGTATGTGGACTGAACTTCAGAATGCCAGAATAAGAGGGGGGAGAAGCCAGTCCTATCGAAGACTACGCTTCTGGCAGCCTCCATCTTGAAGCATATAGAAGAGAGTAGCTGGTAAGTTAACCAAGTAACATCGTACAGCATAATCCTACCCGGTGATCCTCCCCTTGTCGCCCTATGGGAAAGCGATCACTGGGTTATCTCTGGAACTTATCTGGGTGTGTTTTATTAAGTATCCGGTACTAGTTGTCATAAGGTCGGAATACAACTCCGAGTCGTCCTGTTACCGTGGATACGGCTATTCGAATAGATCAATCTTCCCTGCAGGGGTGCACCACATTACCCGACACACTCGATCCCTCTGGCCGGGCACAATTTCCTGGGTCATGTCCGGCCTTGGGAGATCAACACGTCGCAGCCCTACCTAGGCCCAACAGAGAGGTCAGCACGCTGGTCTAAATCCTAAGCGCGCAGGGGTCCTGGGCCCATCGCCCTTTGCACTCCTGCAAGTTGCGAACACGGCCGGAAGCAGACCTAGCCCCCTAATACAAGTGCAGGCGTTCCAGTCCAATCCAGCGCGCGCCACTCAGTCGCTGACGTCTAGAAGGCTTCGGCTGATACTACGACGCCGATTGCCCATGTCTTGTCCCACGTGGCGGTTAGTGCGTATAGGTCAATACTAACTCAGATCAAATACCCAATCTCGTTAAGCTTGCTATTGAAGTATCCGCGGACGCCGATCAGGACCAGGCCCACCTGTCTCCTAGGTGGTCACAACCTGCCCTGTCGCTCCACCACAAAGTAACACTCGGGGGCCATCGGGAACCCAGGGCCACCACTACCTGGATGGAACCACCTGTCCCTTCAGCCCCCATATCTGAACAATAACATATGTAATAGTATATAGCATATACCCGTGATCACCTCCCGAAGTGATCACGACCCGATAGTATAGCATGGCAGACAGACAAGTATCTAGGGCCACTGATGATAAACTAGCAACCTATACTAAGCATTTAGGATTGCAGGTAAGGTAACAACAGAAGTTACAAGGGCAGGCTATGCAGCAGTATAGGATCAAATCGATGAATCAGTAACACTACTCTAATACAAGCAGTAGAGCGAAAGAGTAGGCAATACCGGGATGAACAAGGGGGGTTTGCTTGCCTGGAAGCTCGGTCGAGAAGGAGGGGCCGTCAACACCGTAGTCGATCGGGGCAGCAGTAGCGTCAGTCTCATAGTCTACCGGAGAGAAGAGGGGGAAGAAACAATGAATACAATGCAAACAGATGCATGACGATGCATGACATGACATTAAGCGATGCTAGATGTGCCCTAACGCGGTAGTAGGCGATACTGGCGAAGGGGGAAAACATCCGGGAAAGTATTCCCGGTGTTCGGCATTTTTGCACAGACGAACCGGAGGGGGATGGTTGCATGTTCACTATACTAGGGACGTGTGGCAGATGAACGGACTGCGTGTTCGAATTCGTCTCGTCGTTCTGAGCAACTTTCATGTACAAAGTATTTTCATCCGAGTTACAGATTATTTTATTTTAATTCAAAAATTAAATAGCTAATTGCTATGGGTACACAGAAGTGTACCCAGAGGTGTACACATGGGGCAGACTGCTACTTCTTGAGCTTGTGTTGGTTTTTCCCTTGAAGAGGAAAGGGTGATGCAGCAAAGTAGAGATAAGTATTTCCCTTAGTTTGAGAACCAAGGTATCAATCCAGTAGGAGACAACGCACAAATCACCGAATACCTGCACAAACAATCAAACAACTTGCACCCAACACGATAAAAAGGGGTTGTCAATCCCTTCACGGTTATTTGCAAAAGTGAGATCTGATAGAGATAGATAAACGATAAAGTAAATATTTTTGGTATTTTTGTTTTATAGATCGGAAAGTAAAAGATTGCAAAATAGTAGATCAGAAACTTGTATGATGAAAAGTAGAAGATTATATGATAGAAAATAGACTCGGGGGGCATAGGTTTCACTAGAGGCTTCTCTCAAGATAGAAAATAATACGGTGGGTGAACAAATTACTGCAGAGCAATTGATAGAAAAACGCAAAGTTATGACGATATCTAAGGCAATGATCATGAATATAGGCATCACATCCGTGTCAAGTAGACTGAAACGATTCTACATCTACTACTATTACTCCACCCATCAACCGCTATCCAGCATGCATCTAGAGTATTAAGTTCATAAAGAACGGAGTAACACATTAAGTAAGATGACATGATGTAGAGGAATTAACTCAAGCAATATAATGAAAACCCCATCTTTTTATCCTGGATGGCAACAATACAATACATGCCCTGCTGCCCCTACTGTCACTGGGAAAGGACACCACAAGATTCAACCCAAAGCTAAGCAGTTCTCCCATTGCAAGAAAACCAATCTAGTTGGCCAAACCAAACCAATAGTTCGAAGAGAATTACAAAGATATCAAATCATGCATATAAGAATTCATAGAAGATTCAAATAATATTCATAGATAAGCTGATCATAAATCCACAATTCATCGAATCTCGGCAAACAAACCATAAAAAAGTATTACATCGAATAGATCTCCAAGAACATCGAGGAGAACATGGTATTGAGAATCAAAAAGAGAGAAGAAGCCATCTAGCTACTAGCTATGGACCCGTAGGTCTGTGGTAAACTACTCATGCTTCATCGTAAGGGCAATGGTGTTGATGTAGAAGCCCTCCGTGATCGAATCCCCCTCCGGCAGGGTGCCGGAAAAGGTCCCTAGATGGGATCTCACGGGTATAGAAGGTTGCGGCGGTGAAAAAGTCTTTTCATGGATGCCTCTGTTGGTTTGGGGATATATGAGTATATATAGGCAAAAGAATTAGGTCAGTTGGTGCACGAGGGGCCCACAAGGGTGGGGGCGCGCCCTCCGTCCTTGTGGCTGCCTCGTGGCTCCTCTGACGTCATCTCCAAGTCTCCTGGTTTCCTTCTGGTCCAAGAAAAATCATCGCAAAAGTTTTATTCCGTTTGGACTCCGTTTGGTATTCCTTTTCTGCGAAACTCAAAAACTAGGAAAAAACAGAAACTGGCACTGGACTCTAGGTTAATAGGTTAGTCCCAAAAATAATATAAATAGCATATTAATGCATATAAAACATCCAAAACAGATAATATAATAGCATGGAACAATCAAAAATTATAGATACGTTGGAGACGTATCAAGCATCCCCAAGCTTAATTCCTGCTTGTCCTCGTGTAGGTAAATGATAAAAACAGATTTTTTGATGTGGAATGCTACCTAACATATTTATCCATGTAATTTACTTTATTGTGGCATGAATGTTCAGATCCATAAGATTCAAAACAAAAGTTTAATCTTGACATAAAAACAATAATACTTCAGGCATACTAACAAGGCAATTATGTCTTCTCAAAATAACTTGGCCAAAGAAAGCTTATCCCTACAAAATCATATAGTCTGGCTATGCTCCATCTTCATCACACAAAATACTCAAATCATGCACAACCCCGATGACAAGCCAAGCAATTGTTTCATACTTTTGACGTTCTCAAACCTTTTCAACTTTCACGCAATACATGAGCATGAGCCATGGAGATATCACTTTAGGTGGAATAGAAGGTGGTTGTGGAGAAGACAAAAAGAGGGAGATAGTCTCACATTAACTAGGCGTATCAACGGGCTATGGAGATGCTCATCAATAGATATCAATGTGAGTGAGTAGGGATTGCCATGCAATGGATGCACTAGAGCTATAAGTGTATGAAAGCTCAAAAAGAAAACTAAGTGGGTGTGCATCCAACTTGCTTGCTCATGAAGACCTAGGGCAATTTGAGGAAGCCCATCGTTGGAATATACAAGCCAAGTTATATAATGAAAAATTCCCACTAGTATATGAAAGTGACAACATAGGAGACTCTCTATCATGAAGATCATGGTGCTACTTTGAAGCACAAGTATGAAAAAAGGATAGTAACATTGCCCCTTCTCTCTTTTTCTCTCATTTTTTTTCTTTCTTTTTTTCTCTCTTTTTTTTCCTTTTTTTCTTTCTCTTTTTTTTCTTTGGCTTCTTTGGCCTCTTTTTTTATTTCCTCACATGGGACAATGCTCTAATAATGAAGATCATCATACTTCTATTAACTTACAACTCGATACTAGAACAAAATATGGCTCTATATGAATGCCTCCGGCGGTGTATCGGGATGTGCAATGAATCAAGAGTGACATGTATGAAAAAATTATGAACGGTGGCTTTGCCACAAATACAATGTCAACTACATGATCATGCAAAGCAATATGACAATGATGATGCGTGTCATAGTAAACGGAACGGTGGAAAGTTGCATGGCAATATATCTCGGAATGGCTATGAAAATGCCATAATAGGTAGGTATGGTGGCTATTTTGAGGAAGGTATATGGTGGGTGTATGGTACCGGCAAAAGTTGCGCGGTACAAGCGGGGCTAGCAATGATGGAAGGGTGAGAGTGCGTATAATCCATGGACTCAACATTAGTCATAAAGAACTCACATACTTATTGCAAAAATCTATTAGTCATCAAAACAAAGTACTACGCACATGCTCCTAGGGGGATAGATTGGTAGGAAAAGACCATCGCTCGTCCCCGACCGCCACTCATAAGGAAGACAATCAAAAAATATCTCATGCTCCAACTTCGTTACATAACGGTTCACCATACGTGCATGCTACGGGACTCACAAACCTTAACACAAGTATTTCTCAAATTCACAATTACTCACTAGCATGACTCTAATATCACCATCTTTATATCTCAAAACAATCATAAGGAATCAAACTTCTCATAGTATTCAATGCACTTTATATGAAAGTTTTTATTATATCCCTCTTGGATGCCTATCATATTAGGACTAAATTTATAACCAAAGCAAATTACCATGCTGTTTAGAGACTCTCAAAATAATATAAGTGAAGCATGAGAGTTCAATAATTTCTACAAAATAAAGCCACCGCCGTGCTCTAAAAAGATATAAGTGAAGCACTAGAGCAAAATTGCCTAGCTCAAAAGATATAAGTGAAGCACAAAGAGTATTCTAATAAATCACGATTCATGCGTGTCCCTCTCAAAAGGTGTGTACATCAAGGATGATTTTGGCAAACTAAAAAGCAAAGACTCAAATTATACAAGACGCTCCAAGAAAAACACATATCATGTGGTGAATAAAAATATAGCCTCAAGTAAAGTTACCGATAGACGAAGACGAAAGAGGGGATGCCTTCCGGGGCATCCCCAAGCTTAGGCTCTTGGTTGTCCTTGAATATTACCTTGGGGTGCCTTGGGCATCCCCAAGCTTAGGCTCTTGCCACTCCTTATTCCATAGTCCATCATATCCTTACCCAAAACTTGAAAATTTCACAACACAAAACTCAACAGAAAATCTCATAAGCTTCGTTAGTATAAGAAAATAGATCACCACTTTGGTACTGTTGTGAACTCATTATTTATTTATATTGGTGTAATATCTACTGTATTCCAAGTTTTCCATGGTTCATATCCCCCACCCATAGATTCATCAAAATAAGCAAACAACACATAGAAAATAGAATCTGTCAAAAACAGAACAGTCTGTAGTAATCAGAGAACTTCGAATACTTATATAACTCCAAAAATTCTAAAAAAATTAGGACAACCTGGAAAATTTGTGTACCAATCTTGTGCAAAAAGAATCAGATCAAAAGCACGCTTCTGTAATAAATGAAAGTTATTTTCCTGGGCGCAAAAGTTTCTGTTTTTCAGCAAGATCAAAACAACTATCACCGTAAGCCATCCCAAAGGTCTTACTTGGCACAAACACTAACTAAAACATAAAACCACATGTAACCAGAGGCTAGATGAATTATTTATTGCAAAACAGAACCAAAAAAAGCAAAAAATAAAATAAAATTGGGTTGCCTCCCAACAAGCGCTATTGTTTAACGCCCTTAGCCAGGCATAAAAACAGGAATAGATTTAGGTATTGTCATCTTTGGTATGCAATCCATAAGTAGCTCTCATAATAGATTCATATGGAAATTTAATTTTGTTTCTAGGAAAGTGCTCCATGCCCTTCCTTAACGGAAATTGAAATCTAATGTTTCCTTCTTTCATATCAATAATTGCACCAATCGTTCTAAGGAAAGGTCTACCAAGAATAATAGGACATGTAGGATTGCAATCTATATCAAGAACAATGAAATCTAAGGGCACATAATTCCTATTTGCAACAATAAGAACATCATTAATCCTTCCCATAGGTTTCTTAATAGTGGAATCCGCGAGATGCAAATTTAAAGAACAATCATCAAATTCACGGAAACCTAACACATCACATAAAGTTTTTGGAATCGTGGAAACACTAGCACCCAAATCACACAAAGCATAGCACTCATAATCTTTAATCTTAATCTTAATAGTAGGTTCCCACTCATCATAAAGTTTTCTGGGGATAGAAACTTCCAATTCAAGCTTTTCTTCAAAAGATTGCATCATAGCATCAACGATATGTTTAGTAAAAGCTTTGTTTTGATTATAAGCATGAGGAGAATTCAACATGGATTGCAACAAGGAAATACAATCTATTAAAGAACAATTATCATAATTAAATTCCTTGAAATCCAAAAGAGTGGGTTCATTGCTACTTAAAGTCTTGACCTCTCCAATCCCACTTTTATCAATTTTTGCATCAAGATCTAAAAACTCTGAATCATTGGGATGCCTTTTAACTAAAGTTGACTCATCTCCAGTACCATATTTATCAAGATTTATATTGGAAAACAAATATTCAATAGGAGTCACATCAATCACTTTAAGATCTTCATCATTATTTTCACGAAAACTAGAAGAACATGTTTTTACAAACCAATCTTTTTTAGCACACATCTTAGCGGTTCTTTCTTTGCACTCATCAATGGAAATTCTCATAGCTTTGAGAGACTCATTAATATCATGCTTGGGTGGAATAGATCTAAGTTTCAAGGAATCAATCTCAAGAGAAATTCTATCCACGTTCCTAGCCAAATCATCAATCTTAAGCAATTTTTCTTCAATCAAAGCATTGAAATTCTTTTCCGAACTCATAAATTCTTTAACACTATTCTCAAAATCAGAGGGCATATTATTATAATTTCCATAAGAATTGTTATAGGAACTACCATAATTATTAGAGGGATTACTAGGAAACGGCCTAGGATTAAAATTGCCTCTATACGCGTTATTACCAAAATTGTTCCTACCAAAAAAATTCACATCCATAGATTCACTATTATTTTCAATGAAAGTGGACAAAGGCATATCATTAGGATCCAAAGAAGCACTCTTGCTAGCAAATAATTTCATAAGTTCATCCATCTTTCCACTCAAAACATTAATCTCTTCAATTGCATGCACTTTTTTACTAGTGGAAGATCTTTCGGTATGCCATTGAGAATAATTAACCATAATATTATCTAGAAGTTTAGTAGCTTCTCCTAGAGTAATTTCCATAAAAGTGCCTCCCACGGCCGAATCTAAAAGATTTCTAGAAGCAAAATTCAATCCAGCATAAAAAATTTGTATAATCATCCACAAATTCAAACCATGAGTAGGGCAATTTCGTATCATCAATTTCATCCTCTCCCAAGATTGCGCAACATGTTCATGATCAAGTTGCTTAAAATTCATAATCTCGTTCCTAAGGGAGATGATCTTAGCGGGAGGAAAATACTTGGAAATAAAAGCATCTTTACACTTATTCCATGAATCAATACTATTTTTAGGCAAAGATGAGAACCAAGTTTTAGCACGATCTCGAAGTGAGAACGGAAATAGCTTCAATTTAACAATATCATTATCCACATCTTTTTTCTTTTGCATATCACACAAATCAACGAAATTATTTAGATGGGATGCGGCATCTTCACTAGGAAGGCCAGAAAATTGATCTTTCATAACAAGATTCAGCAAAGCGGCATTAATTTCACAAGATTCCGCACTAGTGGCGGCAGTAATCGGAGTACTAATAAAATCATTGTTATTGGTGTTGGAAAAGTCACACAATTTGGTATTCTCTTGAGCCATCGTGACAAAGCAAGCAATCCAACACACGAGCACACAAAAAGCAAACGAAGAGGACGAATGGAACAGGGGCGAAGAAAAAGGCAAATCTTTTTGAAAATCATTTTAGAAGTGGGGGAGAGGAAAACGAGATGCGAATGGCGAATAATGTAATGCAAGAGATGAGAGTTTATGATGGGTACTTGGTATGTCTTGACTTGGCATAGATCTCCCCGGCAATGGCGCCAGAAATTCTTCCTGCTACTTCTTGAGCTTGCGTTGGTTTTTCCCTTGAAGAGGAAAGGGTGATGCAGCAAAGTAGAGATAAGTATTTCCCTCAGCTTGAGAACCAAGGTATCAATCCAGTAGGAGACAACGCACAAATCACGAAATACCTGCACAAACAATCAAACAACTTGCACCCAACGCGATAAAGGGGTTGTCAATCCCTTCACGGTTATTTGCAAAAGTGAGATCTGATAGAGATAGATAAATGATAAAGTAAATATTTTTGGTATTTTTGTTTTATAGATCGGAAAGTAAAAGATTGCAAAATAGTTGATCGGAAACTTGTATGATGAAAAGTAGAAGATTATATGATGGAAAATAGACCTGGGGGCCATAGGTTTCACTAGAGGCTTCTCTCAAGATAGAAAATAATATGGTGGGTGAACAAATTACTGCCGAGCAATTGATAGAAAAGCGCAAAGTTATGACGATATCTAAGGAAATGATCATGAATATAGGCATCACGTCCGTGTCAAGTAGACCGAAACGATTCTGCATCTACTACTATTACTCCACCCATCGACCACTATCCAGCATGCATCTAGAGCATTAAGTTCATAAAGAACGGAGTAACACATTAAGTAAGATGACATGATGTAGAGGAATTAACTCAAGCAATATAATGAAAACCCCATCTTTTTATCCTCGTTGGCAACAATACAATACGTGCCTTGCTGCCCCTACTGTCACTGGGAAAGGACACCGCAAGATTGAACCAAAGCTAAGCACTTCTCCCATTGCAAGAAAAATCAATCTAGTTGGCCAAACCAAACCGATAGTTCGAAGAGAATTACAAAAATATCAAATCATGCGTATAAGAATTCAGAGAAGATTCAAATAATATTCATAGATAAGCTGATCATAAATCCACAATTCATCAGATCTCGGCAAACACACCGCAAAAAAGTATTACATCGAATAGATCTCCAGAACATCAAGGAGAACATGGTATTGAGAATCAAAGAGAGAGAAGAAGCCATCTAGCTACTAGCTATGGACCCGTAGGTCTGTGGTAAACTACTCACGCTTCATCGGAAGGGCAATGGTGTTGATGTAGAAGCCCTCCGTGATTGAATCCCCCTCCGGCAGGGTGCCGGAAAAGGTCCCTAGATAGGATCTCACGGGTATAGAAGGTTGCGGCGGTGGAAAAGTCTTTTCGTGGATGCCTCTGTTGGTTTGGGGATATATGTGTATATATAGGCGAAAGAATTAGGTCAGGAGGTGCACGAGGGGCCCAAAAGGGTGGGAGGCGCGCCCTCTGTCCTTGTGGCCGCCTCGTGGCTCCTCCGACTTCATCTCCAAGTCTCCTGGTTTCCTTCTGGTCCAAGAAAAATCATCGCGAAAGTTTTATTCCGTTTGGACTCCGTTTGGTATTCCTTTTCTGCGAAACTCAAAAACAAGGAAAAAACAGAAACTGGCACTGGGCTCTAGGTTAATAGGTTAGTCCCAAAAATAATATAAAATAGCACATTAATGCATATAAAACATCCAAAACAGATAATATAATAGCATGGAACAATAAAAAATTATAGATACATTGGAGACGTATCACAGACTGGTGGGGACAGGGGGCTGAGTCAGCAGCCCAGTCAGCAGTCAAAGTTTGACTATTGACTGGTCAACCTAACAAGTGGGTCCCTCCTGTCAAAGTCACATCAAATAACTAAAGTCAATTAGTTTAATTAAACAGATTAATTAATGTTAAGTTAATTAAGCAAACTTAATTAGGTTAATTAATTAATTGATTATTATTATTATTATTACTCTGTTCTTTTCATTTTTCTTTTCGTTTTAACAGGGGGCTACCTGTAAGTGGCCCAGGGCCATAGCGGGCGCTGGGCGCACGGGCTACGGGCGCGGATGCCCGACAGGGCGCGGGCGGCAGCATGCCGCAACGGCAGAGGGAGGCGGGGCTGCGGTGACAGGTGTGCGGGGTGCGAGCAGCGGGCGGCGTGGGAGGCTAGCGGCAGCAGCCAGCAATGGAGCTAGCCACAACGGCGGGGCCGCAGGCGGCGCGCGGCGAGCAGCGAGCGGGGGGGGGGGACGACCTGCGGAGGCGTGCCGATCGGGAGCGGCAGCCCGAGGCAGCAGTCGCGGGGCCACCGGAGGTCGGAGGCGGACGTGGCAGCGGAGCGCGCACGGGTTAGGCGAGCTGCAGGCACAGGACCCCGGCGAGCCGCAGCAACAGCAAAGCAGCTGAACAGGGGGCGAGCTGGCGGGGCGCGGGACGCGCACGGCAGAAGGGGGCAAGGGGGCGCGAGTAGTGCGTGGTCGGAGGCGCGGAGCGCGGCGTGCGGTGGCCGCGGCGGGGCGAGGCGCAGGTCGCAGTCGTGGTTAGCGCGCGGTGCGGGAGCTCGCGGGGTCGATCGGGGCAGGGGGTAGAGGAGGGGGTTGGGGTCCTCACGTGCGTCGTGATAAGAGGGTTCGGCGAGGCGCGAGGAGGCCGTCGGGGAGGAGATGAGGAGGCGTCCGGCGAGGTGACGGCGAAGACGGCGAAGGGTGGCGTCGGGGGTCGGCGACGGGGCGACGGGCCCGATCCAGATCTGGATCGGGGGAGGGGCAGAGGGAGAAGACGAACGTGGGGGAGTGAGGGGTTAGCGGTTTAGGGTTCGGTCGGGGTGGGGATTAGTAGGGGGCAGCTGGGTCGGGGGGGAGGGCGCTGGGCCGGTTGGCCCAGTTAGCCTGGGGCTTTCCCCCCATTTTCTTTTATTTTTGTCTTTTTTTTATTTTCCCTTTATTCATTCTTTTCTTTTTTGTTTTTATTTCAGTTTGATTTATTATAGTTTTATAAAATACCAAGTTAGCACCTAAATTAGTCTCATTGATATAGGCCACCGCCAAACTTAGTTTGGACCCAAAATAAAATAGTTTAATATTTTTATAATTAAAAAAACAATTAAGTTATCATTTTAGCCACTATTTTTAATTAGTTTTGGGCATTTAGACACTTTGTAAAAGGTTGGTTCCACCACCAAAATTAGTTAGGGATTATTTGCCACATGATGAATATTTTATTCTTGACATTTGAAAACTTTTATACTTTGACTTTATTTTAAATTTGAATTGTTTTCGAATCAACGCAAGTTTAATGACAGTAACCGAGATGACATGGCATCATTAGTAGAGGGTTACTGTGGCTTAATAATCCGGGCGTCACAATTCTCCTCCACTACAAGAAATCTCGTCCCGAGATTTAAGAGGTGGAGTAAGGGGGAAAGGCCTGGTTACGAAATTCTAGCGAATCTTCTCGGTCTTGGTTGCTCTTCTCGAAGAGGTCGATCAATTACATCGATGTCTTCATTCCTCTGTTTCAGGCCATCATGATGAAGTTGTCATCCTTTCTTTGGGAGTTCCGTCGTACTTACCAAAAAGGATAAGGGGTATCTTCGGAAGAACTGACCTCTACAAGGTCGCTTATCTGGTAGATAACACCAAGGAAGGTGGCGGAAAGTAACTCCCGAATTGAAACTTAGAAAATTTTGAGAGCAAAGTAAGAACGTACCATGAGAAGTTTCATGCGGGCAGGCAATCGTTCGATGCCTAATCGGAAGATGACAGGGGTTTCAGAGCTACAAAACAAATATTGCATTTGATACTAGAGTAGATCATCTCTAGGAAGGTGGCTCATGATCTACATATGAAGCCAAGCATGAGGAATAACTTTGGAAACAGGGGGTGTACAGGAGAGTCAGGTTTCGATCCTGTGGAATTATGGGTTATGGGCCCACCATGTGGGTTAAGAGTAGGAGGAGCAGTGACACCTTGGAGGGTCATGGTAGCAAGACATGTCAGAGGACAACTTGTTAGTTATGTCGCCAACAATGTCGGTACCAAGGGCGAGGGACGAAGAGAACAATTTTCCTGCTCGTTGAACGAGGCAGGCCAATAGGCAAAGTTCTCGTCCATCGGTGGTTACCGGAATGTTACCAACAAGGGTCCTACTGACAGGGTCGTACACTGAGGTGTTACATAAGTAGGGAATTATTACTGCTTAGATCGTATAGATCACAAGAAAGGTTAAACAAAAAATGGAAAGGAAAAGGTGTTTATCAGATTTAAATAGAACAATGAAAGGGAAAATGTGTTTAAACACATATTTCAGGGGTATATCCTTGATGACACACAAGTATTGGGGATCTATCGTAGTCCTTTCGATAAGTAAGAGTGTCGAACCCAATGAGGAGCAGAAGGAAATGACAAGCGGTTTTCAGCAAGGTATTCTCTGCAAGCACTGAAATTATCGGTAACAGATAGTTGTATGATAAGATAATTCCTAACGAGTAACAAGTAACAAAAGTAACTAAGGTGCAGCAAGGTGGCCCAATCCTTTTTGTAGCAAAGGACAAGCCTAGACGAACTCCTATATAAAGCAAAGCGCTCCCGAGGACACATGGGAATTGTTGTCAAGTTAGTTTTCATCATGCTCATATGATTTGCGTTCGTTACTTTGATAATTTGATATGTGGGTGGACCGGTGCTTGGGTGCTGCCCTTCCTTGGACAAGCCTCCCACTTATGATTAACCCCTCTCGCAAGCATCCGCAACTATGAAAGAAGAATTAAGATAAATCTAACCATAGCATGAAACATATGGATCCAAATCAGCCCCTTACGAAGCAATGCATAAACTAGGGTTTAAGCTTCTGTCACTCTAGCAACCCATCATCTACTTATTACTTCCCAATGCCTTCCCCTAGGCCCAAATCATGGTGAAGTGTCATGTAGTCGACGTTCACATAACACCACTAGAGGAAAGACAACATACATCTCATCAAAATATCGAACGAATACCAAATTCACATGATTACTTATAACAAGACTTCTCCCATGTCCTCAGGAACAAACGTAACTACTCACAAAGCATATTCATGTTCATAATCAGAGGAGTATTAATTATCATTAAGGATCTAAACATATGATCTTCCACCGAATAAACCAACTAGCATCAACTACAAGGAGTAATCAACACTACTAGCAACCCATAGGTACCAATCTGAGGTTTTGAGACAAAGATCGGATACGAGAGATGAACTAGGGTTTGAGAGGAGATGGTGCTGGTGAAGATGTTGATGGAGATTGACCCCCTCTCGATGAGAGGATCGTTGGTGATGACGATGGCTTCGATTTCCCCCTACCGGAGGGAAGTTTCCCCGGCAGAACAGCTCCGCCGGAGCCCTAGATTGGTTCTGCCCAGGTCTCGCCTCGAGACGGTGGTGCTTCGTCCCAAAAGCTTCCTTCTGATTTTTTCCAGGTCAAAACACACCATATAGCAGAAGATGGGCATCGGGGGCCTGCCAGCTGGCCCACAAGGCAGGGAGCGCGCCCAGGGGGTAGGGCGTGCCCCCCACCCTTGTGGATGGCTGGTGGCCCCCCTCTGGTGCTTTCTTCACCCAATATTTTTTATATATTCCAAAAAATTCTCCGTGAAGTTCAGGACTTTTGGAGTTGTGTAGAATAGGTCTCTAATATTTGCTCCTTTTCCAGTCCAGAATTCCAGCTGCCGGCATTCTCCCTCTTCATGTAAACCTTATAAAATAAGAGAGAAAAGGCATAAGTATTGTGATATAATGTGTAATAACAGCCCATAATGCGATAAATATCAATATAAAAGCATGATGCAAAATGGACGTATCAACTCCCCCAAGCTTAGACCTCGCTTGTCCTCAAGCGAAAGCCGAAATCAAAAAATATGTCCACATGTTTACAGATACAGGTGTCGATAAAATAAAATACGGACATGAGGGCATCATGATCATCTTTAGGACAACAACATATATTGTCATATAATTTCTTATGCTAGAGTAACAATTCATTCACAAGGTAGAGTATAAATCAGAAACTTCATTGAAAACTAACAAACTATGATCTCAGTCATTGAAGCAATTGCAATTTATCATAACATCGGAAAGAGTCAATTCAAGAGCTTTTCAGCAAGTCCACATACTCAACTATCATTTAGTCTTTCACAATTGCTAACGCTCATGCAATACTTATGAGTTCAAAGCTTCAATCAGACACAGAGAAAGATATGGGCTTATAGTTTCGCCTCCCAACCTTTTACCTCAAGGGTAATGTCAACAATAATACTTTATGATAACCTACATCCTGGTGGATATATATATATCTGGATCTCTCCAACACATAGTGCTTGCCAAAAGAAAAAGTGTAAAAAGGAAAGGTGAAGATCACCACGACACTTGTATAAGGGTAGAAGATAAAAGTAAAAGATAGGCCCTTCGCAGAGGGAAGCAGAGGTTGTCATGCGCTTTTATGGTTGGATGCACAAAATCTTAATGCAAAAGAATGTCACTTTATATTGCCACTTGTGATAAAGAACTTTATTATGTAGTCTATCGCTTTTATTTCTTCCATATCACAAGTTCGTATAAAGCTTATTTTCTTCACACTAATAGATCATACATATTTAGAGAGCAATTTTTATTGCTTGCACCGATGACAACTTACTTGAAGGATCTTACTCAATCCATAGGTAGGTATGGTGGACTCTCATGGCAAAACTGGGTTAAAGGATGTTTGGAAGCACAAGTAGTATCTCTACTTGGTGCAAAGAATTTGGCTATCATGAGAGGGAAAGGCAAGCTCGACATGTTGGAGGGTCCATGACAATATAACTTCTATTCAGATATAAGCAAACATAACTCATTATGTTGTCTTCCTTGTCCAACATCAACTTTTTAGCATGCCATATTTTAATGAGTGCTCACAATTACAAAGGATGTCCAACATAGTATATTTATATGTGAAGCCTCTCTTTCTTTATTACTTCCTATTAATTGCAACAATGACCCAAACTAGGTTTGTCAACTCTCAACAACTTTTATTCATCATACTCTTTATATGTGAAGTCATTACTCTCCATAAGATCAATATATGATCTTTTTATTTCTTTTTTTATTCCTTTCTTTTATTTAATTCCCTCAAGATCATAGCAAGGAAGCAAAGCCCTCAACTCAAAACTACTCTTTATTATATATAACTCACGGACTCGATTACATAGATAGATCTCAAAACAAAACTCAAAGCTAAATCATACTAAAACTTTATTCTACTAGATCAAGATATAACCAAAAGGATCGAACTAAGAAAAAATGATAAAAGTAAAGGTGTGATGGTGATACGATACCGGGGCACCTCCCCCAAGCTTGGCAGTTGCCAAGGGGAGTGCCCATACCCATGTATTTATGTCTCTTTCTTTGGATGTGGTGATGATGGAGTTGTTGATGAAGTAGTGCCACACTTCGAGCGTAGGAGATACTCCAATCTACGAATGATGCTCTGGAGGGTGATGATATGCTCTTGCAACAGAATATTTTCATGAGTGAGATATTTATTTTGCACATGAACTATTTCAATGATCTTAAAAGCTTCAATTTCAGTAGGGTTAAGATGATTGTAGTATGGTTGAAGGATGTCTTCTTCTTCTGCTGCCGGAACTTGATCTCCCGCGACCTTCTTGATCTTGTCACCCTCGTTGGTTTCCCCAAGTTCTTCTCTCTTCATCTCTATCTTCATTAGCCAAGCATCATCGCCACCATTGTTGGAGGAGGGAGACGACATGATGCCTGGCCTTGAAAACTCTGACAGAAAATAGCTCGAAACAAGAACAGAGGATTTTATCATGGTACGGTTGTCAAAACCTTCGGGAGATTATATAATGAATTTTTACCGACCAAAAGAAGTATTGTGCAAGAAAACAGAGTCCGAAAGGCACACGAGGTGCCCACAAGGCAAGGGGGCGCGCCCTCCACCCTTGTGGTCTCCTCGTGCATCTTTCGGACTACTTTTAATTTTTCTATTTTTCTAAATATTCGAAAACGGAGAAAAATTGCTATTATAACAATTTTGGAGTCGGTTTACTTACCGTACCACATACCTATTCCTTTTCGGAGTCTGAAACATTCTGGAAAGTATCCCTTATGTACTCCTCTGGTGTTATGGTATTAATTATATTGGTCTCAACATTTATGGGAGTACCTGAGATATAATGTTTGATTCTTTGACCATTTACCACCTTTGGATTTGTGCCTTCGGTGTTGTTGATCTTAATGGCACCGGAACGACAGACCTCCTCGATAATGTAAGGACCTTCCCATTTAGAGAGAAGCTTTCCTGCAAAAAATCTTAAACGAGAGTTGTATAGCAAAACATGATCACCTACATTAAACTCACGCTTTTGTATCCTCTTGTCATGCCATCTTTTAACTTTTTCTTTAAACAACTTGATATTCTCATAGGCTTGGGTTCTCCATTCATCAAGCGAGCTAATGTCAAATAACCTCTTCTCACCGGCAAGTTTGAAATCATAGTTGAGCTCTTTAATAGCCCAATAAGCTTTATGTTCTAGTTCAAGAGGTAAGTGACATGCTTTTCCATAAACCATTTTATACGGAGACATACCCATAGGGTTTTTATAAGCATTCTATAAGCCCATAATGCATCATCAAGTTTCTTAGACCAATTCTTTCTAGACCTATTAATAGTCTTTTGCAAAATCAATTTAATCTCTCTATTGCTCAATTCTACTTGACCACTAGACTGAGGGTGATATGGAGATGCAATTCTATGGTTAACATCATATTTAGCAAGCATTTTACGGAAAGCAACATGAATAAAATGTGAACCACCATCAGTCATTAAATATCTAGGGACTCCAAACCTCGGAAAAATAACTTCTTTAAGCATCTTAATAGAAGTGTTATGATCAGCACTACTAGTTGGAATAGCTTCTACCCACTTAGTAACGTAATCAACAGCAACTAAAATATGTGTATACCCATTAGAGGAAGGAAAAAGTCCCATATAATCAAAGCCCCAAACATCAAATGGTTCAATAACAAGTGAATAATTCATAGGCATTTCCTGACGTCTACTAATATTACCAATTCTCTGGCATTCATCACAAGACAAGACAAGCTTACGGGCATCCTTGAAGAGAGTAGGCCAATAAAAACTGGATTGCAATACCTTGTGTGTAGTTCTATCTCCAGCAAGGTGTCCTCCGTAAGCTTCGGAGTGGCACTTGCGTAGGATCTATTCCTGTTCATGCTCAGGTACACAACGTCTAATAACACCATCTACTTCTTCTTTATAAAGGTGTGGGCCATCCCAAAAGTAATGTCTTAAATCATAGATTTTTTTTCTTTTGCTGGTATGTGAAACTAGGTGGTATAAATTTAGCAACAATGTAATTAGCATAACCAGCATACCATGGAGTATTACGAGAAGCATTTATGACAGCTATTGCTCATCAGGAAAACTATCATCAATAGGCAGTGGGTCATCAAGAACATTTTCTAACCTAGACAAGTTGTCTGCTATGGGGTTCTCAGCTCCCTTTCTATCAATAATATGCAAATCAAATTCTTGTAACAAGAGAACCCATCTAATAAGTCTAGGTTTAGCATCTTTATTTTCCATAAGATATTTAATAGCAGCATGATCAGTGTGAACAGTTACTTTGGAATCAACAATATAAGATCGAAACTTATCACAGGCAAATACAACTGCTATAAATTCATTTTCAGTAGTAGCATAATTTCTCTGGGCACTATCTAGAGTTTTACTAGCATAATGAATAACATTCAATTTCTTATCAAATCTTTGTCCTAGAACAGCACCAACAGCATAATCACTAGCATCACACATAATTTCAAAGGGTAAATTCCAATCAGGTGGTTGAACAATAGGTGCAGAAATCAAGGCTTTCTTAAGTATTTCAAATGCTTCTACACAATCATCATAAAAAACAAAAGGAACATCTTTTTGCAAGAGATTAGTGAGAGGCCTAGAAATTTTAGAGAAGTCTTTAATAAACCTCCTATAGAAACCAGCATGACCAAGGAAACTTCTTATACCTTTGATATCTTTAGGACACGACATCTTTTCAATAGCATCTACTTTAGCATTATCAACTTCAATACCTCTTTAAGAAATTTTATGCCCCAAGACAATACCTTCATTAACCATAAAGTGGCACTTCTCCCAATTCAAAACAAGATTAGTTTCTTCACATCTCTGCAGAACTCGATCAAGGTTGCTTAAGCAATCATCAAAAGAAGTTCCGTAAACAGAGAAATCATCCATGAAAACCTCAACAATCTTTTCACAAAAGTCAGAGAATATAGCAGTCATACATCTTTGAAAGGTAGCAAGTGCATTGCATAAACCAAAAGGCATACGTCTATAAGCAAAAGTACCGAAAGGGCAAGTAAAAGTGGTCTTTTCTTGGTCCTCTTTTGACACAGGTATTTGAGAAAAACTAGAGTAACCATCTAGAAAGCAAAAATGTGTATGTTTGGATAATCTTTCTAGCATTTGATCAATAAAAGGTAGAGGGTAATGATCTTTTCTAGTAGCTTTGTTTAATTTACGAAAATCAATTACCATTCTATAACCTATAACAATTCTTTGTGGAATCAATCCATTCTTATCATTAGGAACAACAGTAATACCTCCCTTCTTAGGGACACAACGAACAGGACTTACCCATCTACTATCAGCAATAGGATAAATTATACCTGCCTCCAGAAGCTTTAGTATTTCATTTCTTACCACTTCCTTCATCTTAGGATTCAGCCTTCGTTGGTGATCAACAACTGGTTTAGCATCAGGCTCCATATTAATTTTGTGCTGACATAGAGTGGGACTAATGCCCTTAAGATCATCAAGAGTATATCCAATAGCTGCACGGTGCTTCCTCAGAGTTTTCAATAATTTCTTTTCTTCATGCTCTGAAAGGTTAGCACTAATTATAACAGGATATATCTTCTTTTCATCGAGATAAGCATATTTCAGAGTATCAGGTAATTGTTTAAGCTCAAACACGGGATCACCCTTGGGTGGAGGAAGATCCCCAAGGATTTCAACAGGCAAATTGTGTTTCAAAATAGGCCCTTGATTAAAGAATATTTCATCTATTTCCCTTCTTTCATTCATAAACATATAATTTTCATGGTCTAGCAAATATTGTTCTAAAGGATCCGTAGGAGGCACGGCAATAGAAGCAAGACCAATAATTTCATCCTTACTAGGCAATTCTTTATCATGGGGTTGTCTACGAAACTTAGAGAAATTAAAATCATGAGACACATCTCCAAAGTCGATAGTAACAATATCCTTTTCGCAATCTATCTTAGCATTAACAATGTTAAAGAAAGGTCTAACAAATATAATGGTACAAAAATCATCTTGTGGGGAACCAAGAACAAGAAAATCAGTAGGGTATTTTATTTTCCCACACAAGACTTCAACATCTTTAACAATCCCAATTGGTGATATAGTATCTCTATTGGCAAGCTTAATGGTAACATCAATATCTTCTATCTCAGCAGGTGCAATGTCATTCATAATTTCTTGGTATAAGGTATAAGGAATTGCACTCTGTCGGTGTACTAAGTATTGGGCCACTAGTACCCCGTACTTGTGCATGAGCAGTTGTAGCCATCCTCGCGGCAAGGCTTGCCGGGAACAGCTCGAGGTCGATTCAAGCCATCAAGGAAATCATCAAGTCAGAAATCTTGGGATCAGCAGATAAGCAAAGCTGGAATCTGAACGCCAGCTTCCCCGGCAAGATCCTTGCCGGGATGGACTGTGGAGCCCGGCAAGGCTCGGCGCCCGGCAAGGCTTGGTTCCCGGCAAGCCTTGGCGCCCGGCAAGGTTTGGTGCCCGGCAAGGATCGGCGCCTGGCGAAATTCCGCCACTGTGCCACCGCTTCGGCACAGTAACAAAACCTGACATTCTGGGTCCTTCTCTGGATGCGTGGCGACGTGCCAGTGGAGGAGAGCTTAAGCGGTGCTGATGGGATGGCTCCTTTTTCCATCCCCAAGAAAGTGAGGACACCTAAACGGACACCTCGCGGTGCATTAAATGCGCTTGTCCTAATCCGTCAGGGGTTAGGTATGATACCCTGTAGCTACTTTACACCTCAATGTATGTACATTTTGCCACTGTGGAGACCCCTTTGAGCATATAAAAGGAGGCCCGAGGCAACTGCTACAGAGGAGGAGAACTTCTGGCCCATTCTGCATGCGTAGCTGCTCTTTGAACGTACTGTTCATTGCGAGCGCTCTTGAAGGCTGGGCTCAAGAACATCAATAAGAACACAAAGCAGGAGTAGGGTTTTACGCTGATCAGCGGCCCGAACCTGGGTAAAAACTCCCCGCGTCGATCACTGGTTCTGCTCTTTGCGTATACCTCTCCCCCCGCCGAATCGTAAAGGGGTCTCTCGGGATCCCATAGGTGTCGTACCCCGACACACTCACACTAGCACCCACATCACATAAGCCATGATAACAGTGATCTCCTATTTTAACAGAAACAACAGGCATGCCAACAATGGGTCTATGTTTATCTTTAATATCGGGTTTAGCAATCCTAGAAGCTTCATCACAGAAATAAATAACATGCCCATCAATATTATCAACCAAGAGATCTTTAACCAAAGCAATACTAGGTTCAACTTTAATTTGTTCAGGGGGTGTAGGTGTTCTAGTATAACTCTTACGAACCACAGTTGAAGCTTTAGCATGATCCTTTATTCTAACAGGAAAAGGTGGTTTCTTAATATAAGCAGTAGGAACAATAGGATCAACATTATAAGTAATAGTTTCTTCTTCAACTTTAATAGGTTCTACTACTTTCACTTCAATGGGAGGATGATATTTAAACCACTTCTCCTTAGGGAGATCAACATGAGTAGCAAAAGATTCACAGAAAGAAGCTACAATCTCTGAGTCGAGTCCATATTTAGTGCTAAAATCACGAAAAGCATCGGTATCCATGAAAGATTTAACACAATCAAACTTAAGGTTTATACCTGACTCCTTACCTTCATCGAGTTCCCAATCTTCAGAGTTGCGTTTAATTCTTTCCAATAAATCCCATTTGAATTCAATATCCTTCTTCATAAAAGAACCAATACAAAAAGTATCGAGCATGGATTGATCATTATGAGAAAGCCGAGCATACAAATTCTGAATAATAATTTCTCTTGAGAGCTCATGATTGGGGCATGAATATAACATTGACTTAAGCCTCCCCCAAGCTTGAGCGATACTTTCTCCTTCACGAGGCCAAAAATTATATATATAGTTCCGATCACGATGAACCAGATGCATAGGATAAAACTTCTGATGAAATTCCAATTTCAATCGGTTGTAGTTCCAGGATCCAATATCATCACATACCCTATACCATGTCAATGCCTTTCCCTTCAAAGATAAAGGGAAGACCTTCTTCTTGACATCATCCTCGGGCAAACCTGCAAGCTTAAATAATCCACAAACTTCATCCACATAGATTAGGTGCATATCAGGATGTAATGTTCCGTCTCCTGCATAAGGATTAGCTAGCAGTTTCTCTATCATACCTGAAGGAATTTCATAATAAATATTTTTAGTAGGTGCAATAGGTTGAGGAGCAACTCTTTGCTCTTTCGGTCGAGGTGAAGATACCCCGAACAAGCCCCTCAAAGGATTATTTTCCATAGTGACAAGTGACAGTAAATTTCAGCACACTATATAAATGTTTCCTTCCCAAATTCCACTTACCAAAGGCGCTTCACTCCCCGGCAACGGTGCCAGAAAAGAGTCTTGATGACCCACAAGTATAGGGGATCTATTGTAGTCCTTTCAATAAGTAAGAGTGTCGAACCCAACGAGGAGCAGAAGGAAATGACAAGCGGTTTTCAGCAAGGTATTCTCTGCAAGCACTGAAATTATCGGTAACAGATAGTTGTATGATAAGATAATTCATAATGAGTAACAAGTAACAAAAGTAACTAAGGTGCAGCATGGTGGACCAATCCTTTTTGTAGCAAAGGACAAGCCTGGACGAACTCCTATATAAAGCAAAGCGCTCCCGAGGACACATGGGAATTGTTGTCAAGTTAGTTTTCATCATGCTCATATGATTTGCGTTCGTTACTTTGATAATTTGATATGTGGGTGGACTGGTGATTGGGTGCTGCCCTTCCTTGGACAAGCCTCCCACTTATGATTAACCCCTCTCGCAAGCATCTGCAACTACGAAAGAAGAATTAAGATAAATCTAACCATAGCATGAAACATATGGATCCAAATCAGCCCCTTACGAAGCAACGCATAAACTAGGGTTTAAGCTTCTGTCACTCTAGCAACTCATCATCTACTTATTACTTCCCAATGCCTTCCCCTAGGCCCAAATCATGGTGAAGTGTCATGTAGTCGACGTTCACATAACACCACTAGAGGAAAGACAACATACATCTCATCAAAATATCGAATGAATACCAAATTCACCTGATTACTTATAACAAGACTTCTCCCATGTCCTCAGGAACAAACGTAACTACTCACAAAGCATATTCATGTTCATAATCAGAGGAGTATTAATTATCATTAAGGATCTGAACATATGATCTTCCACCGAATAAACCAACTAGCATCAACTACAAGGAGTAATCAACACTACTAGCAACCCACAGGTACCAATCTGAGGTTTTGAGACAAAGATTGGATACGAGAGATGAACTAGGGTTTGAGAGGAGATGGTGCTGGTGAAGATGATGATGGAGATTGACCCCCTCTCGATGAGAGGATCGTTGGTGATGACGATGGCTTCGATTTCCCCCTACCGGAGGGAAGTTTCCCCGGCAGAACAGCTCCGCCGGAGCCCTAGATTGGTTCTGCCCAGGTTTCGCCTCGAGATGGCGGAGCTTCATCCTGAAAGCTTCCTTCTGATTTTTTCTAGGTCAAAACACACCATATAGCAGAAGATGGGCATCGGGGGCCTGCCAGGTGGTCCACAAGGCAGGGGGCGCGCCCAGGGGGGTAGGGCGCGCCCCCCACCCTTGTGGATGGCTGGTGGCCCCCCTCTGGTGCTTTCTTCGCCCAATATTTTTTATATATTCCAAGATAATTCTGCGTGAAGTTTCAGGACTTTTGGAGTTGTGCAGAATAGGTCTCTAATATTTGCTCCTTTTCTAGTCCAGAATTCCAGCTGCCGGCATTCTCCCTCTTCATGTAAACCTTATAAAATAAGAGAGAAAAGGCATAAGTATTGTGATATAATGTGTAATAACAGCCCATAATGTGATAAATATCAATATAAAAGCATGATGCAAAATGGACGTATTAATCCTTCCCAAGGATAAGCGGAGCATGATATCCATGATAGGATAGAAAGTAGAAAACAATTTATGTAAGGGGGGAGGAATTTCATGATATTACCCATACAATGGTGTTAGGATAAATGATAAAGAAAAATTAGCATTGTGCTTCAAATGTTCTTATTGAAAATCGGAGTACCACAGACATGCTTCGAGATAGCATTGACATGGTCATTGGGTAAAGATCAGACTTTGGATTCACAAAGGATCCATCAGGAACAACCTATAGAATAAGTCTTACAATTTCCTCATGGAAGATCGAGATTTCCAAAAAGATGGATTTCCACCATTATGTGAACAAGGAGATAACATTTGTCAGATCAAATGATATAATGATGTATGCTTGAGGAAAACATACATACTTAAACATTGGTTGAAAAGTGCACCCGAAATATGGGCTTAGGTAGCATGATCAAGGTTAGAATGGTGATTCAATAACCAAAAGACTTAGAATGAAACTATCGAACATTCACTTCAAAGCAATAGGTCTACTAGAAGTTTTGAATTCACACATCATAGTTCAATTGACGGTATCCCGGTTAGAATCGACACAAGAAAGAATGGTGATGGTGAGAAGTATCACTATACCAAGAATTCTTAAGAGGTGGAGCAATCCTCACAACATCTTTGACATAAAAGACAGTAATACTTCAAGGTAGAACATATTACAAGCTGGATAGCAAGTTGTATCCATAACATGAACAAGTATGTGACGAAAGGAAGGTAAGGATATTGTCGATGGTATCCCAAATTACCAAGGGACGAGGATGGCAATTATCATAAAGAATTTGATTGATAACCTGGAAGGAGTCAAAATGTTGATCACGACTGAGAGGCTCCACGAAGTAGCAATCGAAGAGTGACTGCATCCAGTAAAAGGATTGATGTAGTGAGAGATTATTGGATCCACGGAAACGACACAAACTCGAAATCAAGTTTGCTGTTCGAGGTGAAACGATAAGACGAGGAAATCGACGTAAGCTTAGCTCATCGTCGAAAGTTGTGCTCCGGGAATAAGGACCAGGTGGCACAGTTAAAGTTTAGCACGATAATGATATAGCCAATCAGGCTAGGAATGACTTGATGGAGTATTGAACTCCCCAGCAACAAAGTACTAGAAGTACTGAATTGCAATGCGGATTCGATTCAATACTAGGCGTCCTCGGTTGATGACAACCCAGAACCCATGGAGTGACTATGACAGGGAAAGGTACTACATCATCAGAAATTCATAAGATGTAGTGCGATGGCGTGATATCCTCGAGATACTAGGGGGTTATACTCGAAGGCAGATCAAAATAGAGGTTTGGTAGACATATTGATCTGCAGAAGACAAGTACTTTAACTTGCCCAAGAAAAGGAATCAAGGAATATCAATATGGCCGGAACCATGATTGTAAAAGTCCAGATCCCAGATATAAGATGAACTTATACCAAGGGAATAATTAATTTAAGAGAAGCTTCCATGATAAGATCTACACCGTGTCCATGGGCATGAACACAAAGTTCAAGGTCGACTCCCACTTCTCCAATGCATGACCATTCATTCACTGTTCTAATAAAAATGATTTCAGTGTGAAAATCTACCTGGTGAATTACCAGAGGAGTATAACCCGTGAAAACTTTCGGGTTCACGCAGATTAAGGGAGGCATAGGTTCAACCCATCGGGGTATCTTAGAAACATATGCTACAAGCTTCAAGAGTAAGTATCACCAACTCGAAAGCAGAGCATGGTTGGCCAAATCAGAGAATAGAATTTACCAATGGCATTATGTATCAGGGAAAGAACTTCTCGAGGTTTTTGTATATGAAGGACACTGTCGGATTAAATCCAACAAAGGATCCGGTGGTCCTCAAGGGTTCTGATGTGAGCATCGGTACTCAGCCAGAAGAAGAAAGAATGCAAGGAAGTCAGATTATAGAAACAGCTGACTAATTCAAATCTCGAATGCAAAAGAATTATGATTTTCAAATCAAGGGATCAGAAGCAAACGCTCTGATTAAGGATGGATAAGTTGAGTAGGCTTAGGGGTACAATCGATGGCAATTTGATTGGTCGAGATCCAGCTCATGGTTAAAATGACGTCTGAGCCGGAAGGATGAATTCTAGGATCTAATTGAGGATTGCGAGCATTCGCAACATATTGAATCAAGGGACTCAAAATGATAATGACGAAGAATATTATGAATATTGCTAGTCATATGGAACACAACCATAATGCAAGCAGACAAGTATTTGCAAAGCAATAGCGGGCAGAGGATTACCGAAAGATCAGATAGTATTTCAATGTATCTTGTGAATCATATGAACTACGGGGGAAGAACGGATACTCGGTGAGTGCGAGGAATTATCCGTAGGGGGTATTCATGAGGCAAGAACTGCAAGGCAGTAAGCTCAAAGGATTCTCGGAAAAACGGAGAGCAGTTCGGGGCATCTTGTAATAACAAGATCAATGGGGTTGAATGTAAGAATGGCAAGTGTATGCAGTTATCCATAGGGTTCACGGTGGAAGGGAGTTGTGAAAGCGATGAGCACCAGTTCTCAGGAGAACATTGCAAAGTATCTTCGGAATCTTCTGCTGAAGCAGGCGATCATCTGGAATGAAGGGGCTCTCTAGGAGGAAGTAGTTATGAGAACCTAAAGTTAGATTAAGTAAAATCCTTTAACCTAAATAGAAGAGAGATCAGAATCCCAGAGTAAGAACGAGGAATAAAAGATCCTAATACCACCCAATTACGATGTGGGCCCGTAAGACACACAACCATGTTAGTAAAAGTTTAGCAATGTCTAGACTCGACTTTGGCCAAGGAGTGTGGAAGGGGGATTCCTACAGGCAGTCGGCTCTGATACCAACTTGTGACGCCCTCGATTCAATCGTACACTAATCATACACGCAAACGTGTACGATCAAGATCAGGGACTCACGGGAAGATATCACAACACAACTCTAAACACAAATAAAAGTCATACAAGCTTCATATTACAAGCCAGGGGCCTCGAGGGCTCGAATACATAAGCTCGGTCATAAACGAGTCAGCGGAAGCAACAATATCTGAGTACAAACATAAGTTAAACAAGTTGCCATGAGATGGCTAGCACAAACTGGGATACAGATCGAAAGAGGCGCAGGCCTCCTGCCTGGGATCCTCCTAAACTACTCCTGGTCATCGGCGGCCTAAACTTAGTAGTAGGCACCCTCGGTGTAGTAGGAGTCATCGAAGGTGACGTCTGGCTCCGCGGCTCCAGCATCTGGTTGCAACATCTGAGAAGAATGGAAAAGGGGGAAAAGAGGGAGCAAATCAACCGTGAGTACTCATCCGAAGTACTCGCAAGCAAGGATCTACACTACATATGCATCGGTACCAATGAAATGGATAGTGTATGTGGACTGAACTACAGAATGCCAGAATATGAGAGGGAAGAAGCCAGTCCTATTGAAGATTGCGCTTCTGGCAGCCTCCATCTTGAAGCATATAGAAGAGAGTAGCTGGTAAGTTAACCAAGTAACATCGTATAGCATAATCCTACCCGGTGATCCTCCCCTCGACGCCCTGCGGGAAAGCGATCACAGGGTTATCTCTGGAACTTATCTGGGTGTGTTTTATTAAGTATCCGGTTCTAGTTGTCATAAGGTCGGAATACAACTCCGAGTCGTCTTGTTACCGTGGACACGGCTATTCGAATAGATCAATCTTCCCTGCAGGGGTGCACCACATTACCCGACACGCTCGATCCCTTCCTGGGTCATGTCCGGCCTCGGGAGATCAATACATCGCAGCCCTACCTAGGCCCAACAAAGAGGTCAGCACGCCGGTCTAAATGCTAAGCGCGTATGGGTCTTGGGCCCATCGCCCTTTGCACTCCTACATGTTGCGAACACGGCCGGAAGCAAACCTAGCCCCCTAATACAAGTGCAGGCGTTTCAGTCCAATCCGGCGCGCGCCACTCAGTCGCTGACGTCTAGAAGGCTTCGGCTGATACTACGACGCCGGTTGCCCATATCTTGTCCCACGTGGCGGTTAGTGCGTAGAGGTCAATACCAACTCAGATCAAATACCCAATCTCGTTAAGCGTGTTATTGAAGTATCCACGGACGCCGATCAGGACCAGGCCCACCTGTCTCCTAGGTGGTCACAACCTGCCCTATCGCTCCACCACAAAGTAACACCCGGGGGCCGTCGGGAACCCAGGCCCACCACTACCTGGATGGAACCACCTGTCCCTTCAGCCCTCATATCCGAATAGTAACATAAGTATGTAATAGTATATAGCATATACCCGTGATCAACTCCCGAAGTGATCACGGCCCAATAGTATAGCATGGCAGACAGACAAGTATCTAGGGCCACTGATGATAAACTAGCAACCTATACTAAGCATTTAGGATTGCAGGTAAGGTAACAACAGAAGTAACAAGGGCAGGCTATGCAGCAGTATAGGATCAAACCAATGAATCAGTAACACTACTCTAATGCAAGCAGTAGAGGGAAAGAGTAGGCGATATCGGGATGAACAAGGGGGGTTTGCTTGCCTAGAAGCTCGGTCGAGAAGGAGGGGTCGTCAACACCGTAGTCGATCGGGGCAGCAGCAGCGTCAGTCTCGTAGTCTACCGAAGAGAAGAGGGGGAAGAAACAATGAATACAATGCAAATAGATGCATGACGATGCATGACATGACATTAAGCGATGCTAGATGTGCCCTAACGCGGTAGTAGGCGATACTGGCGAAGGGGGAAAACATCCGGGAAAGTATTCCCGGTGTTCGGCATTTTCAGACAGATGAACCGGAGGGGGATGGTTGCATGTTCACTATGCTAGGGACGTGTGGCGCATGAACGGACTGCGTTTTTGGATTCGTCCCGTCATTCTGAGCAACTTTCATGTACAAAATATTTTCATCCGAGTTACGGATTATTTTATTTTAATTTTCAAAATTATTTTAATTCGAAAATTAAATAGCTAATTGCAATGGGTACACATAAGTGTACCCAGAGGTGTACACATGGGGCAGACTGGTGGGGACAGGGGGCTGAGTCAGCAGCCCAGTCAGCAGTCAAAGTTTGACTGCTGACTAGTCAACCTGACCAGTGGGTCCCCCCTGTCATAGTCACATCAGATAACTAAAGTCAATTAGTTTAATTAAACAGATTAATTAATGTTAAGTTAATTAAGCAAACTTAATTAGGTTAATTAATTAATTGATTTTTATTTTTTATTATTATTACTTTGTTCTTTTCATTTTTCTTTTCGTTTTAACAGGGGGCTGGGCCCCACCTGTAAGTGGCCCAGGGCCATAGTAGGCGCTGGGCGCACGGGCTACGGGCACAGGTGCCCGACAAGGCGCGGGCGGCGGCAAGCCGCAGCGGCAGAGGGAGGCGGGGCTGCGGTGGCGGGCGCCGCGGGGTGCGAGCAGCGGGCGGTGCGGGAGGCTAGCGGCAGCAGCCAGCTGAAAGATCGTGGATGTCGCCTAGAGGGGGGGTGAATAGGCGCTTTAAAATAATTACGGTTTAGGCTTGAACAAATGCAGAATAAACCTAGCGGTTAATTTGTCAAGCACAAAACCTACAACAACTAGGCTCACCTATGTGCACCAACAACTTATGCTAAGCAAGATAAACAACTAAGTGATAGCAAGATATATGACAAGAAACAATATGGCTATCACAAAGTAAAGTGCATAAGTAAAGGGCTCGGGTAAGAGATAACCGAGGCACGCGAAGACGACGATGTATCCCGAAGTTCACACCCTTGCGGATGCTAATCTCCGTTTGGAGCGGTGTGGAGGCACAATGCTCCCCAAGAAGCCACTAGGGTCACTGTAATCTCCTCACGCCCTCGCACAATGCAAGATGCCGTGATTCCACTAAGGGACCCTTGAGGGCGGTCACCGAACCCGTACAAATGGCAACCCTTGGGGGCAGTCACCGAACCCGTACACTTTGGCAACCCTTGGGGGCGGTCACCGAAACCCGTCAAATTTCTCGGGGCGATCTCCACAACCTAATTGGAGACCCCGACGCTTGCCCGGAGCTTTACACCACAATGATTGAGCTCCGAACACCACCAACCGTCTAGGGCGCCCAAGCACCCAAGAGGAACAAGCTCAAGGGTACCAAGCACTCAAGAGTAATAAGCTACTCAACTTCACTTCCACGTATCACCGTGGAGAACTCAAACCGATGCACCAAATGCAATGGCAAGGGCACACGGAGTGCCCAAGTCCTTCTCTCCCAAATCCCACTGAAGCAACTAATGCTAGGGAGGAAAATGAGAGGAAGAACAAGAAGGAGAACACCAAGAACTCCAAGATCTAGATCCAAGGGGTTCCCCTCACATAGAGGAGAAAGTGATTGGTGGAAATGTGGATCTAGATCTCCTCTCTCTTTTCCCCCAAGAACTAGCAAGAATCCATGGAGGGATTGAGAGATAGCAAGCTCGAAGAAGGTCAACAATGGGGGAAGAACACGAGCTTGAGAGATAAGGTTCAATGGGGAAGAAGACCCCCTTTTATAGGAGGGGGAAAATCCAACCGTTATCCTCACAGCCCGCACCGAGCGGTACTACCGCTAGGGCGGCAGTAGCCAAACGAATAACTACTGCAACGGGGCAACAAGGCGGTACTACAGCCGGAGCGGTACTACCGCAGGGGTAGTATTCAACGGCCACACAGGTGCAGCACACGGCAGTATACACAGTGAGGTAGCGGTACTACTGCTGGGGATAGCGGTACTACTGCGCGTCCACGGATATAAAAAATTACTACCGCGCCTACATCCGCTGGAGCTAGCTTCGAGTAGAAAGCCGGCACGGTACTACCGCTCACAGGGAGCAGTACTACCGCGTAAGGGCGGATGTAAAAAATTATATCCGCGCCAACTTCCGCATGCATCAGCGTCAGGGCTGGAGGCAGCGGTACTACCGCTCACCAGGAGCGGTACTACCGCTGGCCCCTGCGGTACTACCGCTCCCTTGAGCAGTACTACCGCATGCCACAGAGGCTTTAGCACTTGGCTGCCTTCATATCGCAGCTAAAGACAATAGAAGGATACAATAAAACCAGAACTGCCATAACTTCTGCAAATGAGCTCCGAATTGAGCAAACTCAAGCTTGTTGGATAGAAGACAATGAGTAGCATCAAAACAGCGACTCAAGGTTATAGTAAGAAGAGGCAGGGGAGGTATGCCTAGCTTATATAGGAGTGAAACCTCCAACAGAGAAGAACCGGCATAACCTCCAACATCGAAAACATCATAGAAGATGCAAGTGAACTCCGTTTTCGATGAACTCGAGCTTGTCATGAAAATGACCATAAGCTCCAAATCTCACAAGGAGAAGAACCAAACAAGAACCAATAAAGATGATGCAATGATGCAATGGTTTGAGCTCTCTACGAACATTACGATCAAGCTACTCATCGAGAGCCCCCCTTGATAGTACGGCAATCGATCCTATAACCCGGTCTCCCAACTACCACCATGAGACCGGTAAAATAGAAAACCTATCAAGGGCAAACCTTTGCCTTGCACAAGGTCCACTTGAGCTAGAAGATGATGACGATCTTGACTCCCTCAAGTTGGACCACCTTTCTTGATTGCGTTGGCTCGGTAAAGACTAGTAGATTGCTCCCCCATACTCCACTATGGGTGAGCCACTCTTTGGCTCATCTTCACAAGTCCATTGCCACCACAATGGATGGCAAGCTTCAAGCATATGATCTCTTCGTGATGATCCACTTGAACTTGCACACCGCAACCTAACCCCACAAAGAACTCTCACGAAGACCATGGGTTAGTACACAAAGCGTAATTGACAATGCTTACCATACCATGGGATCGCTTGATCCCTCTCGGTACATCTTCTACGCTTTGTGTGTTGATCAACTTGATTTACTCTTTGACTTAGTCTTGATCAACCTCTCACATGACCAATCTTTAGGTAATTCCTTGAATAGCACCTTGGTCATCACAAACTCTCCTTGAAACCAACAAATGGACTCCAAGAAAAGCCTATGGACAAATCCTTCAAATATAACTCAAGGCAACCATTAGTCCATAGAGATTGTCATCAATTACCAAAACCAAACATGGGGGCACCGCATGTTCTTTCACCAGCGACGGAGCTAGCCGCAACGGCGGGGCCGCAGGTGGTGCACGGCGAGCGGGGGGAGGGGGGGTGACCGGCGGAGGCGTGCCGGTCGGGAGCGGCGGCCCGAGGCGGCAGTCTTGGGGCCATCGGAGGCCGGAGGCGGACGCGGCAGTGGAGCTCGCACGGGGTAGGCGAGCTGCAGGCACGGGGCCCCGGCGAGCCGCAGCAACAGCAGAGCAGCTGAACAGGGGGCGAGCGGGCGGGGCGCGGGACGACACGGTAGAAGGGGGCAAGGGGGCGCGAGCAGTGCGTGGTCGGAGGCGCAGAGCGCGACGTGCGGCGGCCGTGGCAGGGCGAGGCGCAGGTCGCTGTCCTGGTTAGCGCGCGGTGCGGGAGCTCGCGGGGTCGAGCGGGGCAGGGGGTAGAGGAGGGGTTGGGGTCCTCACGTGTGTTGTGAGAAGAGGGTTCGGCGAGGCGCGAGGAGGCCGTCAGGGAGGAGATGAGGAGGTGTTCGGTGAGGTGACGGCGAACGGTGGCGACGGGGCGACGGGCCCGATCCAGATCTGGATCGGGGGAGGGGCAGAGGGAGAAGACGAACGTGGGGGAGTGGGGGGGTTAGCGGTTTAGGGTTCGGTCGGGGTGGGGATTAGTAGGGGGCGGCTGGGCCGGGGGGGAGGGGGAGGGAGCTGGGCCGGTTGACCCAGTTAGCCTGGGCTTTTCCCCCCCATTTTCTTTTATTTTTGTCTTTTGTTTTATTTTCCCTTTATTCATTCTTTTCTTTTCTGTTTTTATTTCAGTTTGATTTATTATAGTTTTATAAAATACCAAGTTAGCACCTAAATTAGTCTCATTAATATAGGCCACCGCCAAACTTAGTTTGGACCCAAAATAAAATAGTTTAATATTTTTATAATTTATAAAGTATTTAAATAATAGTTTTGCCGCTGTTTTATTTATTATAGTGCATTTAAACACTTTGTAAAAGGTTGGTTCCACCACCAAAATTAGTTAGGGATTATTTGCCACATGATGAACATTTTAGTCTTGACATTTGAAAACTTTTATAGTTTGACTTTATTTTAAATTTGAAATTTGAATTGGTTTCGAATCAACACGAGTTTAATGACAGTAACCGAGGTGATATGGCATCATTAGTAGAGGGTTACTGTGGCTTAATTATCCGGGCGTCACATAAATTTCTTGTGCTATATTAGGAATGAATACAGGAGCAGTGATGCGTTGTGTGATGAACATACTACGTAGGTGCTTTAGTTATTATGTCAAGAGGTAAGCTTATTATTTAACTTGATACTTTCACTGCATTCACATCCATGTTTTGTCCTGGGATCAGCGTCACATAACTTGGTGCTAACTCATCTCAGAAATCTACTACCAAGACCTGATTCTAATGAGAAATATAATAAACTATTTGTGTTGAATTGTTAAATATTAGATAATTTGTAGAATTACAGGACCAGGAATGAAGGTGGAGCGGAAGGGGGGCGGCGATAAGAAACGACGATTGTTGAGAGGGGGGGCGAGAAACGGGGAAGATAATCAGTTTGTATGGATGGAAACCACATTCCGTCACTTCTTGCAAGGAGAGGCTGGTTAACAAGAAACAATGATTACCGAGGGGAAATAAGAGAGAATCATTTTGTCATTGTATGAATAAAATCCATGTGCCATCACTTCTTGCAAGGAGAAAATGATTAAGAAAGAAACGACGATCTCCATCACTTCTACTAGCAGCACATGGGCAACACACGGAAAGTAAATTAATATTAGTGTACGTATTTTCTGTTCCTTTCAAAATTTCTATTGGAGGCTTTAAACTCTAAAATAATGAAGCGATACACTTTAGAAGTTCGTTTCATAAATATTATGATTGGTCTACTAAAGCTATTAGTTATAGTATCCATTTTGAATAAACCAAATGGAATGACAAAGTTTGTACCAGTCATTGAGTACACTTTACTATCCATCTGGGAATTACGCAACAATGAGATAGCTTATTTTGGTCATTCACTACTCTGTTTATTGTTAAGCTGGTATTTTAAAAGCCTCACTGATATGATTTTTCTTATGGATATTATGGAAATTAATAGATTGTAATATTACTTTTATTCCATTTCAGTAGTTGTTATTCCACCTTGAACTTAAAAATATATAAGGTAGGAAGCGTTTTTGTTAGGAACTGGCACTGGCAGTGATCTGCTTATATGTTAATAAGAGAGTTTTGTGGCGTTATAATTACAAAGCTAAAGGCCTATGGCCGCCCACAACGCACCCTGAAGCATAACTAAACATACACTAATCATGCCTAGGGGGTGGCTCATTCTCATAGTGCGATCAGAAGCAATGAACAGTGGGATGGAGAAGGAGAAGGCCCTGCTTGATCAGGTCAAGAACTCAAGTGCTTGACAACAGTTTTATAGGCTGCTAAGTGAAGGTCCATGATTGTGAAAACTCTAGCATTATATTACTCTCTTGAACTGGGCATGTCTTCTACATGAGTACGCAAGATTTCCTTGCCCTCTTGATCAGGTTTTGTCAAAAACAAATTAGTGTCTTGAACACTCATATGTCTCATCCGAAGGCTTCAGCAGTTGTCTGGAAGTTCAGACGTGAATATACATCTGAAAGGCTTCATTTATGAGAAATAGAAGGTTGCAAAGTTTCTGAATGTTGATTAAAAACATTTTTGTGGGTAAAAAGATTATCCATTTCTGCACATATATTATTAAACATTATGTGTGTACAGACCCTATCTATTTGTAGGAGTGTTACTACTAACCGGTATCATTTTTTTACGATTCAAGGAAAAATATCAGAAATAAGTGCCTTCCACGTTTTTAAGGTACCATCTTTAAGTGCAGGTACATTGTATTTCCCCGTCAAACAAATTCCTTCTAACATTTTTTGTTGGTTCATTTCCCTGTGCTGAGCTAGGTGTTTGTTGCCAATCCACAAGCCTCGCGGTATTATTGAAACTTTTAGATGTATATTCACGTCTGAACTTCTAGACAACTGCTGAAGCCTTTGGATAAGACATATGAGTGTTCAAGACACTAATTTGTTTTTGACGGAACCTGATCAAGGGGGCAGGGAAATCTTGCGTACAAATATAGAAGACATGCCCAGTTCAAAGGCTTCTCATTCTTCTTACCTCCTCAATGACTTTCTTAATTTGGCTACCTCTAGAATGAGAACATGGGATGACAAATACAATGCCTTGTCGTGTTCAGGGTTGTGCACTTGAGAAGGCACTTGGACTTGGAGCCGGAGACAATTTAAGTGGTAAGAAGAACGAGAACATGAGGACAAATACAATGCATTGTCTTGTTTAGGGTCGTGCATTTGAGGAGGCACTTGGAATGAAAAAAAAATAGATGAAGGGATGTGGTGGTTTCAAGAGTGAAATGTCGACATTTTTTGGGCTCGAGTCTTAAATTGCATAAGCTTTTGCACTTGTGGTGATAGAACCGGCGCACGCTTTCTCCCCCTTGATGGCGGTGGCGGGTCGGCTCCAACACAGGGCAAGGGGATTAGGGCAGAGAGCGGGGCGGCTGGCGGGAGATTCCTTGGTGGTCTGTGGGGAAGTACGGCGTGAAGGAGAGGGGGTGCCATAATGAAGGTAAGGTCGAATTCATCTGGTTTTAAAGGATAAGGCTTTAGCGAGAAATGTCCCTCTACGGCGGAAAAAGAGAAGGTTGTGTCGTGGGGTGGGTTTTTTTGTTGGACTTGCGTGTTGGAGATAAGACGATTGATAGTCAGGACAACCACATTTCTCTCCCACATATGATCTGGATTTGAGGGAGCCCGGACTGTCCAGACGATTAAATTTTGGGGAGCCCGTCGGGCATCCATACACGCCAAAACATACAAGGAACAAATGAGCTTCGACCTTAATCATTTTGATATATTTATATGCATTGTAGCCCGTAGCAACACACGGGCATTCTACTAGTATAGATAGAGTTTGTTTTGTTTACATACAAGCCTTTTCTTGTCTTCTAAGTTTTTGTCGTTTGGCTATTATATAAAGCCTGTGTCGTGCTTAGTAAAAGGTAGGTTATATTTTTGAGAGTTAGACAACATCGTGTATCAACTATTAGACAACCCTCTTTGGGTGTCTTTGTTATTTATTTTGTGTGAATTTTCTGCGTGAAAGTTGCAATTGGCTCGAGGTCCATCGTCATCGATGGGTTGCGCGCTGGTTACGTCTACTACGGCGGGAGGTACCTCGTGTGTCGACGGATTGTCCGTTGGTCGTCGTCACCCCATCTTCAGGTTACGTGTATTGTATCACGTAATTGAAAGATTTTATCGTGGATCTTGAAGAATTTCATTGCATCGTAAAAGATCGGGCCAAAACAGCGGCACGTCCGAGGTCGTGCCCTCTTCACATACATGTATGTTGTGGCAGTGTTATATTTATAAACTAATGTAAAAATAATTGTAATTTATAAGTTAAATGCATGATTTGTTTATGTGTCAGACTTAAATGTATGGCTTACTGATGACGCTGAGGTGGACTGTATGCATATTGAAAGAAGATAAATGAATGGCTTGGTGATAACGTTGAGATGGACATAAACAAATCATGCATTTAAGTCTGACACATTTTAGAATTGAGTTGAACATAAAAAAAAAATAGGATACGTCTTTCAACCGAGAAAGAAAAGGTGAAGATGTTTTTTCTAAAAAAAGGATGCTCATAAGAACTTTCTATTGCCTAGATTGATCCACATGTCACGGCCCAGTTAGCGAGAAATGTAACACTAAGCAATGATCGGACGACCAAAAACACTTCAAACACGCTATCTGACGGTCTAAATTGCAAGTGCGTAAGAAAGCTTGGTTTATGTTACAAAAAGCGAATACGGATTTTCTTTTCTTAATTTTTTTAGCTCTTGAAACGTTTCGAGCCCACTCAATCTCCCTGGCCCAGTAAAATGCACAACCATTACATTCATGTCACAATTAGCGAAAAAACATCACTTTATGATTCGTGGCATTTTACACCGCACCAAGAAATAAACATAGGTAAAAAATACTAATAAAAAATGCTAAGTGCTTCGCTGACATCACTATTTGATTGGATCCGCCTGTAGGGCCGAGTTGGCAAAATAAAGTGACATGTGGACATGTTGACTTGGTCTTCTCCCTCTTTCTCGCTCTCCCTTTCAGGCATTAGGTCAAACACCCGCTAGGCGCCCACATCTGCTCGTACCCCCGCAGGTCACCCACGCAGGCGCTCAGGTCGCGCAACTCACTCTGTACCTCGACAGCTGCCGATAAGCCGCTGACCACCGGGAGCCTGGAATGGATAGCCAGCCGTTCGCGCTTCCACCTCACGCCACGCTAGCCGCTGGATCCTGGACACAGACGCCCTCTCATCAACCCATGAAGGGCCGCACACTACGCCTGCTTCGTACACCCACGACGCTGCCCTCTCCTTCTTCCTCTGCTCTTGCTTTGCTGAGTTGCTCATCATTGTGTCGAAGAACTCGCGCGGTACTGGCATTGCAACAAGTACCGGCCATACTCTTCTTTCACGGCTCATGGGTGCCAATTTGTAAGCATGGGAAGCTGAGGAGGAGGAGCTGGCCGGCCGTGGCCGCCCTTGGCCGCGTGCCACCGGCCCGAGCAGGAGCTTGATTAGGACGCTCGCGAGCTCGGCGGCGGGGACAGCTGCCCGGCATCAGGAAGCACCACCACCCCCCTCGTCTTCGTTCTCTTGGTCCCCAGCACGTTATTACTCAGCCTCTGCCCGACCAACTCCGACCTCACCCTCCCAAACCTCCGCGTCGTGTTCAGCAAGCCCATCTACTTTGCCACCGCCGCCCGCAGGCACCAACACTGCGACGAGGACATCGGCCTCCCGCCGCCCCGGCAGCACACCGACCCGCCCTGCTAGCTGGGCCGCACCATCCTAGACTACGGCGCACGACAGTCCGCGTGGCTCGCCGCGCACCAGGAGTTCCCTGCGCGGGTGCCGCCCGTGGGTCGCCCGTGGGTGCAGGTTGTGACCGAGTCCGCGCCGACCCGGTGCCCCGACATGCGGTTCGAGATGCCGCGGGTGGAGTTCCTGGGTGAATGAACTCGGGATTCAGATGTGAGAAAATGAGAGAGGAGAAAGAAGAAGGCGTGGCAATTTTTATGCCTACCTGCCAGCTCAGCCTAAGAACTACTCCAATGCGTCGACCCAAACGGATGGTGTTTTTGTCCGCTTTTTATCCGTTCGAGTCGGCCGCCCGTTCGGTGTCCGTCATGTTTATCATTTGGGTCGGCAGTGCGCCCAATGCGCCAATCCATATTTACCGGCGTGGCCGGCTGGCCGCCCTTTTTCAACAAATATTTACGTATTTATTTAGTACAGTATAACCGCGCCTAAAGCGAGCTCTCTCAGCGATTTGTGTTTCTGGCCGTCCGATTTCGTTGCTCGATCGTTGCTTGCCGTCCAATACTGCTCCTCTCGCACATGGGCTGCTCCTGGGCCGAATGTCCGATGGGCAGCTACTCCCAAAACCAAATCGAGGCCCTCTCGTTCGCCTGCAAGAAGGAACGTTCGATCTCGGATGGACGGTCAGCGAACGTTTCCTTCCCACCCCAATCTCTCATTTTTCTCACCCACGCCACAGGTTGCGCCGCCACTGTCGTCGTTTCGTTCGGCTCGCACCTCCTCATGGCGCAGTCCTCGGCCGCGCCGTTGGAACATCGCCTCCGTCTCCATCTCTGTCTATACGCTGAAGTTCTCCTTCTCCTGTCTTCCATCAGAAAGGCGCAACAGGGAGGATCTCTCTCTCAAAGAGGCCACGAGCTCCATCCCTAGATGACTAGATCATTGGCGCACTACACCCCTAAAGAATGTATCTGATTTTTTTCTGGGGTCCTCGGGTGCGCCGCCGTCAAATCCGCCACGATCGAGCACCTAGCTGGAGGTACGCACGGGCGTCGGGGCGATTTCAGTAGGGGACTCTCGGTTGGGACGGGCTCAGGGCATGCATCGCTTTGAGGGGCTCAGGTGGCTTTTAGACAGGTTTGTTCATGTTCACTCGTCTTAATAGTATCCGTTTCAGTTAGGATTGGAAAATTATGTTGTTTAGCATTTTTTTTCATGAATCCACACCAGCTCTTGCATACAGGGAGAAGAGGGAACATTGAAAAACCATATTCTTGTGTCTATTTTGCTCGACGGTTCTGAACAAAAGAAAAATAGCTTTACTTACTTCTGGTGTGATTACTATTTTTTATCCTTGCATTAAGCATAGCAGTACATATGAATATATTAAGCCATGCCCTTGTTTACGACTGAGTTGTTGCAACTCCATATGTAATACGCGAGCAGCCAAAGTGAGGTACTGGATATCACACTAACTATTTATCTTTTCAATTAATCATGAAATTGAGTGCAATACTATTATCATGTTTGATTTACACAAGAAAATTTGCTTCACCAATCATGTTAATTGTTTCTCTGCAGAATCTTTTAGTGATCAAATCGTTACTGCACTTGCGAGTCAAAATGTGCAAAAGGATGGATCAAAGGCCACCATGGCATCAACACATTGATATTGATGTTGCTCTCTCATTTTCTCTCTTTCTGAATCCCTCAAGCCATCAGAGGAGCTCAAGCCAAAGCAGAGGCAGCTCATGGACTACTGAACAAAGTCAGTGAGCAAAGAATCCCCCAATGGTCAGTGGCATCTCTATCACGTCCAGTTCATTTGTAACATCCCACAGTGATTCTGGTGACCTGGAGGTAAGTGTTGGCTCTATATATAGCCACTGCTACTTCTCTTGTAAAATTCTACTATTTGTTGAATTGATCTTCGAACATTGATGCAAAGTAAATTGGTCTATGCAGATTCTCTAAGTTAATCTGGTTTAAGCACACCATTAACACTGCTAGGGTACCATTGTAAGGATGTTTATGGGGCCCCGATGTTTATTGGGAGGGGCATCTCTTGTGGCTTGTGCATCAGTGCAGAATAATGGGGAACAGTTAACACACCCTTCTTGGATGTATCTCACAAAATGCTATACATTAGGTATGTTACTTGATTGGGAGTTATACTGGTATTCAGTTAGCACAAAAATTTGAATCAAATATCAATATGCAAATAGTATTATTTTTACTAATAAACGCCATGAAACAACAATTGCATTTGATTCTACGACAGTTTGCATTAGCGTCTGTTTCCTTGTGGGATCACTATTCGGTGGAGGCATATTAAAAGTCAGTACATTATTTCTGATGCTAACAACATTGAATTTAGTCAACCTTGTTATGAATCAGGTACCAAGTTGTGTTTATTATTTTGCAGCAGCAACATATATGAAAAGTGTTGTTTTTTTTATGTTTATCAGGGGAAACTATATATCACTATACAACAGTGACTTTCATGTTCTGGTACTCGTTGTCGGTTCTATCTTGGGAGCATACACATCGAGTTGTCTTGCAAGTATATATCCTTTCCAAAAAGCAAAGGTAAAATTCAAGGAAAGAAGAATATCAGTACATTTTTTTTAATGTGAACACCTGAGCTCCTTTGTTCGTTTGAGAAGTACTGGAGTTGATTTACATTGTAATCGTTCTTGAGGTGTCCACTAGACGTGTGTATGAATGGTAAGTGTTTTTTTGTCTGCAGTTATAACACAACACAACCACTTGGCTTCTTAGAATCATAGACATCACAAAGCAACCATTCTGGCTTTTCACAATAGTTGATGTCCATTTTAAGATCTACAAAGATATATTTCCTTGAAATAAAAAAATTAAATAGATGGTAATTTGAAACAAGTCCATCATAAAGAAGGCTCTACACCTAGCTGTCTTATTTCCATAGATTGAAGAGACGTTTAAAAAAATTTATTCAATTTAACTTGTGCGGATACAACTTTTTCAATTGTTCCTCCTGTTTTATATAGCAGTGCTCCTTGGTACTTCGATAGAAATATTGTTTATGTGTTTGCTTCACCGATACTGAAGGGTGTTGAGGCCACGATCAAGTTGAAATTTGGTTTTACTTCCTGCGTTTTATTTCCCATTTCCACTAGAGCATCTCACTCCCATTATCAATGCCTATTTATTCTTTAGCATGGCCATGGATCTACTACATTTCATTTTATCATTTTTTTAAGTAAAAATGTTTTACGGCCAAAATGTCACCCCTACAGATTTATAACTCGAATGTTTGTAACACAAAATCAAGAGTTACTCTTCAATAAATTGGTTGTTTGGAAGCTACCTTCATGCATACAACAGAGATGGCGTATTCTGGTTGTTTCAGAGCGAGTTGACCTTAATGCATGATTAAGGTGGTGATAGTGCCTACAGTGGAACGTGTAGCAAGCAGAAGAATGATGTGGGGCTGCTTAGTGTTATGACTCGAGAAAGTTTTAGTCGGATATATGCTAATTTATTGTCAAATTGCTTTAGATTTTCTTTTTTATTTTATTATAGCTTGCACCATACAATTATAGTTTGTTTATTAAATGATTTCCTTCAGATTTTGTTGTTTTTGAAGATTCAGTTTGTTCCATCTGATGCCGGCTAGCACACTAACCATTATGATCCAGCAAGTATTGGATCGAGAAATTTGTGCCATGTTTATCAATTTCACACTGACCATATATGTCTCCCAAATATGTGTATTGTTGCTTCAAAATAAATCGAATGGCTACATTGTTATTTTTGAAATAATAGAAAGATGAAGTGCCTTTATTACCTCCATATATTTGTGGGAATTACTACCAATCTCTTGGAAAAAAGGATGGGCGCAGCAACGCGCGCCATCAATGATCTAGTTTTGCATTATTTCACAAGCAAACATATAGTTTCACAACCAAATAAAACATAGTTTTACAAGCCGAATAAAACTTAAATTGTCTCACATAATTTTACAAGCCGAATAAAAAAGATACATCTATTAGTTGTCAACATGAGCCCATATATGCTCAACGAAATCATTTTGCAGCTGCATATGAGTTTCCCAATCACACATTTCATGATGAAATTGGATGAACCGTTCAAATGTTGCCGCTCCTCCATGCTCAGGCACAACATTCTCACCCTGAAACTGAAACCCTTGATCGTAGATAAGTTCCGGGCGCTCATCTTCTACGATCATATTGTGCATGATCATATAAGCAGTCATCACCTCCCACAGCTTCTTGGTGCTCCAAGTCCTAGCAGGATACCGAGCGATGCCCTCATCGAGATTGCAAAACACCAAAAACACGCTCGACGTCCTTCCTAACACTCTCTTGCTCTTGGGTAAATCTTTTCCTCTTCTCCCCGACAGGGTTGGGGATTGTGTTCACAATAGGTCCACTGAGGATAGATACCGTCACCTAGGTAGTATCATTTGTCGTAGTTGTGGCCGTTGATGGTAACATTCACCGGCGGGCTGTTGCCTTCGGCAAACCTTGCAAACACCGGCGAGCATTGAAGCACGTTGATATCATTGTGTGATCCGGCCATGCCGAAAAAAGAGTACCAGATCCAGAGATCTTGTGAGGCCACGGCCTCAAGTATGACAGTGCAAGTCCTGATATAGCCCTTATACTGCCCTTGCCAAGCAAAAGGGCAGTTCTTTCACTCTCAGTGCATGCATTCTATATTGCCTAGCATCCTTGGGAAGCCCCTGCTGGCATTCATCACCAACAAGCGGGCTGTATCTTGAGGAGTCGGCTCTCTCAAGTACTCAGGGCCAAACACAACAATCACAGCCTTGCAGAACTTGTACATGGAGTTTAAGCATGTAGACTAGCTCATACGGACATACTCATCAACGAGATCACCGGGCACTCCGTATGCAAGCATCCGGATGGCTGCAGTGCATTTCTGATAAGATGAGAAGCCAATCTTTCCAAGGACATCCTCTTTGCACTCGAAATAGTTATCGTATCCGACCACCCCCTCTCTAATACGGTTGAAAAGATTCCCACTCGTACGAAAATGCCGTCGAAATTTCTGATGTTTGAACAGCGGGTTGGTTGTGTCGAAGTAGTCCTTCCAAAGAAGGAAATGGCCGCTCTCTCGGTTGCGATTCAACGCCGGAAGGTGCCCCGGGATTGAGCCACGGAACAACGGCCGCTGACTATTAAGGTGGTGATGGACCAACACGGTAGCCAAGATCTCCTCCTCATCATCGGACGAGGAATTGTCGGAGTCGCAAAGGAAATTGTAGAAAAAGAACTCGTCGGCGGAGTCCATTTTGTACCTTGGCAAACTGTCGAACAACTTGCGGGCGTCGACGAAGGAGCTGGCCGGCGAAGAGACGCGCGCCTCCCTTGGGCCAGGTGGCTGGCCTGGAGGCGTCCGCCGAGCGTGCCAGCGTCAGGACAAGGAGCTGGCCGGGGCGGTGAGGCGGCTTCCTGCTCGCGGCGGTGTCGGGAGGTGGGGGTTGGAAGCTTCGGTGCCCCGGCGGCGAGACGGTGGTGGCGGTGACGTTGGGGGGGGGGGGGGGGAGGTGTGTCGGCACCGGCTGCTGGCAGAGGCAGCGGAAAATGGGCGACGGCGGCGACACGGCGGAGGCGGATGAGGGTTTGCTGTCGATATTGGGGTGGGAGAGAAGCCAATGTGCCACCGACTAGCGGGCCAGGGGAAGGAGTAGGCGGGCGCCACGCGCGTCCGTTTCGTGTCCGCGCCGACGCAAATAAGGCTCAAAATTGGGCCGGGAATGGGTCGACAGGCGGACGAAAAGTGGATGCGCGTCCGTTTGAGTCGGCGCATTGGGCCGACTTTTCTGTCCACGCAGATCCAAACGGACGCGCGCGGACGAAATGGATCGACGCGTTGGAGTTGCTCTAACGAGTGGGCTGGCCAATTAGTGACGTCATCCAAACACTTAGCAATTACAGTAATAGTGTATTTTGTCACTGTCAATTTTTGGATGCGGTGCAAAATGTCATGAATCGTAAAAGTGATGATTTTCCCTAACCGTGACATAAATGTGGTGGTTATGTGGAATTTACTCCTCTACCCCCTGTGTTGAACGTGATGTGCTACTTTAGGCACCCATGACGAGTTTGATTCATCCGATCTCGCTTTGGCATATGAAATCATTCGGCTTGTGCGATCGAAAGCGCACCAATGCATCTTTGGCGTGAGCTAGGCACTTTAATTTATACGCAGACGAAGCAAGGTATATTATGCTTTTCAAAAGCCAATAAAGCCATATTCTCACCCATTTTCTAACCTCGTTTAGTATAGTCAACATTGCCTTTTCGTTTTGTTCCCCATAGATTTTCTAGATTTATGTGCCAAGATAAGTTTTTTCTAATAATTCTTTGAAAAGTTTTTTCTAATAATTCTTTGAACAACTGACTTAGGGATTTTTCCTAACATTGCCTCTAACCCATCCGTCCAAGTGACCCTTATCAATCCAAACTTAAACCTCTAATCCCAGTCTCCAGCAATATCTCATTTCTGGGCTCTTCTATTGCAAAGTTAAAAAATAACAAACCGGCAACTGAACTTGTGAGGCTGTCGGTTCAGGTTTTGATTGGTCAGACCACCTATGCATTGCCACATTTGTGAAAAAATATATCAAAATTTTGACCTCAAAATCAAATGAATGCACATTATATCAAACGTAAACCAATAATAAATCATAAAGTGTTCTAAGCCCAGTTGGTTAATGGGCCTATAGCATGCCTTGCCTCAAGGTTAGTTGTTTGAGCCCTAGTTTTCACACAATTTTTAAAACAATTTCTTGATTTCTTTTTTCACCAAAAGACCTATACGCATTAAAAACACCCGGCAAGGCACCGGCTCCCGGTTTTTCCGGCCGGACCACCGGCCGTTACTGAAACTATGCTCCAATGTCGAGGCTTCTTTCCTCGACTCCACTTCATTTTCTACCGCTAGCATATTGTTCTACAGAATCGACCCTGTTTTTAGTAGGAAAAACATGCGACTAACTATTAAAATTTGCGAACTTAAAAAAATATATATTAAAATTTGCACAATTTTTTTTTGAAATATCCGTCTTATCATGTCAAATTGAATACTATCACTGCAACCGAGGTTTAGCATTTTTAAGCTACGAGAGCATCTACAACCGGACCCTTTAAACCCGTCTCAAATGCTTGGACAGGCCGTCCGGTCACTGACCGGTCACGAATTTTGAACCCAGACGAGCCTCTCAAACCGCTCTCAAGCACCCGGGCTGACCGGCACCCCATATCCAGCCCAAATATGGGGCGGTCCGGGCGCGCCCACCACGTCGACTTGGCCCAGCCTGGCCCACGCCTGCCCCACAAATATCGTCGTCCGGAAAACCCTAGACCGCAGTCAATCCAAACTCCACTTCATGCCCCTCTCCGTCCACTCCACTTCCGATCCCCTCCAAACGCATCTGATAGCCGGCGAACGAAGCAGCGCTGCCTTCGGTGGGGACTCCGGCTCCGACGACGACTAGTCTAGCCTGCTGCGCGAAGAGGACCCCGACGACGTGGAGGAGGTCGCCCCTCCGCATCGCATTGAGGCGTTCGGTCGTCGACCAAGGCGGATCCGGCAGCGGCGGATCCACTTTGTCAGCGCCCGACGCCCGTCGATGCAGCGCCGGTGACGTCGCCAGCCCTTCTCGCCCGGCGCGCAGCTCCCGCCACTCCGCTCCGCTCCTCCAGGTACACCACCCACCACTAGCACCCTCTGCTCCAGAGGTGGTGCTCGGCCACCGCTGGGTCCTCGTGCCTGCGGCGGGGCCGGCGCTAACTCGGACGCCCGAGTCGGAGGCACGAGCAGCCCGGCGCGAGCGGCAGTGGGCGAGGGAGAGGGCAGCAGCATTCGAGTCGATGTCCGCGCGCCGACCACACGCGAGCGCACCGGTCGATCCTGAGGCAGCGCTCCTCGCTTCTGTCCTCCGCCGCTCGCTGACGACGGCGGAGACGGATGCACGGCGCCTCCGCTGCAAGAATGCCAAGGCGCTCCGACTCGCCATCGAGTTGTCGGAGCGGGAGGCAACAAAGGAGGCAGCGGCGAAGGCGAAGGCGGCCCGACATGCCAAGGAGCAAGACCGCCTGCTCCGTAGACTGTCGGGCATGAGGTGCAGCTCCGACTCGGATCTGACGGGCGGCTCCACCTCCAACTCCGACGACGACGCGCCTCCGCACGCCGACGCCTACATGGAGGAGGGTCACAGCCGCGCCGACGGCCGGAAGGGGAAGGGGCCGGCGAGGAAATGGTGATTTCCTCCGCCCTTCCTCGTTATGTTTATATTGTATCTATGTTTGTAGTATGGATTTGCACTGTCCGCCGTTGAACTTCGACGAATCATGTTTCTTTTGTCCGGCTAATCCGATGAACTGTGTTATAATCATGTGTTACGTAGCGTTGCATGAATTACATGATTTTGAGGTTTAGGATATGAGAAACGCGAGTGTGAAAGACGAAATATAAGGCGTGTCCGGTCAGTGCCCGAGGGTGTTTGAGGGGTCGGATTTGCCCAATGCGACTGTAGATGCTCTAAGTGATGTTCTATTTTGAGTGACTACCGTTTACGAAAATTTCATGGAATGGAAGTTTAGCAATCATAGAGAAAATAATGCAACATTACAAGAAAATCACCCACATTATTTTCCTTGCACTCGGATGGCTTAGCTCAGTACCAGCTACACCGCGGGGATTACAGATGACGAAACCTAATTAATTAACTGCAACATTTGTATGAAAACCGGCCACTTAATTAACGCTCACGAACTCTTATCTTAAATAAAACGTACGAACGGATCGTGCATGGCGTAGAAGTACGGCAAAGCGAGAAGGACGACACGGAGCTCCGGGCTCTAGTTGTCGGCGACGACGGTGCGGATGACCATGTCGGCGTCCTGCGCCGCCGCCGCGCCGCACTGGAGCATGGACGACTGGCAGAGGACAATCTTGAGCTCGCCAGGCGCGCGGCAGCTCTGCGGCACGGGCTCCACGTCGGTCGGCGTCGTCCTGGTGAGCGGGCAACGGTTCTTGAAGTACCCCGCGGGCCCGCGGCACGCGGTGCCTTCGGCGGCGCGGTTGTCCGGAGAGCAGTCGCAGTTGAGGTCCACGGCGCAACCGAGCGCCGGGCACTGCCCGCCGCCGATGGCCTGCGGGCTCAACACCATCGGCACGTTGAACCCGTCTACGAGGCTGACGCTGTACGCGGCGAGGTCCAGGTTCCCGCTGTCGTGGACCGTGATCTGGGCGACGGTGGACGGCGGCGCGTCGCCCGTAAAGCACCCGCGCGGCGGCGACGTGCCGTCGTTGCAGCCAGTGCGAGCCGCGACGCGGCCGGCCCAGAAGGTGGACGGGAAGGTGAGGGAGAGAATCGCGTTGGTGTCGAGGCGCGCGGCGTTGTCGGAGATGGAGGGGAGGCCGGCGTTGGGGGTGACGAGCGGCCAGACCGGGTGCGGGCAGAGGTTGTGGATTGTCAGCTTGGTCGCCGACGAGAAGGCGGCTAGCGCGGCAAGGACGAGGAGGACGAAGGCGAGATCCCTGGCCATGGCAGCTACAGCAACTAGCTTGTGAGATGAGAGGTGGGGTTAGTGAGGAGCGGCTGCTTTCTACTTTTGTAGGCGAGGCTTGCCGCTCGGACTGAGTCGTCAGCGACAGCTTTTTCCTTTTCCTTTTTTTCTTTCTTTTTCCGAGGGAGGAAAAGCAGCGGCTTCCCAGCAGAACAAAATCACTGTTTTGACCTTAGCAAAAAATCATGGTACAAAATGAACTCGAAGCCAAATTATTTCACGATCTGACCCTTTTAGCACCGACATAGCCCGTGACGTTTCATCTTCACATAAAACGCCGAGCAAGCTTGCGTTGCTGCCCTGGCCCCACTCGCTGACGTGTCAGGTTGAAAACACCGAGTCAGATTACGTTTCCGGAAACACCAAGAGCGTTGACGTTTCTGGTCAGGCTGTAAACGCCAAGGCCATGGCGTTGCTCCCCTTGGTACTACTCGGTGCCACTAGCTTCACTGTTGGTGTGGATATATAGTGAGACGTCCAGTCGATCCTGGAGGAATTTCTTCGGTTTTATTATCATCAGGCAGCCAGATGCATGTGTGCGCGCCGTGCAAATGCATGGCCATGTCTCCCTACGCGTAGTGCTAAGCACACCACATGCATGGTGCATGCACGCATGCTGCTGCTATGTGGTTAATTAATCGGGAAACAGTTCAAAAACAAGCCATCATGGTGCATGCATGCATGCCGTGCTGCTCTGAAGCTGCAGGCAGGCGACGCAGGCATGGGGATGGGCAGACGACGCAGCGTGAAAACGCCAAAGCTCATGGCGTTGCTGGACAGGGCGGAACGCCAAAGCCTCTGGCATTTTCATAAACGCAAACTAGCTCGGCGTTTTCAGCCTGCAACATTAGCAAGTGAGGCCAGAGCAGCAATGCTAGCCGGCTCGGCGTTTCTATGTGGGGAAGAAACGTCACGAGCTATTGCGTTGCTAAAAGGGTCAAATTGTGAAATAGTTTTGCTTCGAGTTCATTTTGTGCTATGATTTTCTGATAAGGTCAGAATAGTGATTTTGGCCTTCCCAGTAGGCTTGGTGTTTTTTGAAGAGAATGTTGGATCCTAAAAGAAGACTTCGGAAGGCATCTTCAACACTGACCCATAAATTTACTCCGACATCCGTCTGCGGAGAGGGGTTCAGTTCACAGACACGGATAAACAAGTCAGCCATCCAACGCTGCCCGCATATGTTCGACCTTAATTTTGTTTTAAGTCGGCACAATTCAAATAGGCGCATCTATAGTCTAAAATAGTTCAAATATTCAAATGCGCCTATAGTTCTAATTAAAAAAGTTTAAATATTACACTCTAATATTGTTGTCCCCTTAACCATCCACAGATACTCAATCAAATCATCCTTCAGTTGCTCGTGAGTTGCTCGATGCCAAATTTGTTGATGCATTTGAACAAACTCTTCAAGTGTGGTCAGATTTTGGTCGGGATGTTCGATAGGATCACCCATGTTATCAAATTAAAGACCCACAACAGCATCCTCATCCTCATCCTCCACGATCATATTGTGCATGATCACACAACAGTGGCAGCTTTAAAATCATAAGACTCCACGCTAGTGGCGGGAGTAGCAATAGGAGTACTAATGAAATCATTATTATTAGTACTAGTGAAATCACAAAGCCTGGTATTTTCAGGAGTTGACATAATGGCAACACAAGCAGAGATAGTAACACAAGATTTTATTTTTGGTATTTTAGAATTTTTTGTCAAAGAAAAGAGAAGGCAAATAAAAAGGCAAAAGACAAGCAATAAGAAAAAAAGAACAAGAAAAAAAAAGGTGTTTGTGCAAAGGCACATAATGTGGTAGATGACGTCTCCCCGGCAACGGCGCCAGATTTTTTTTTGCTAATTCCATAGGAGTTGCTGGGTTCACTGAAGAGGAAAGGAGATGTAGCACAACAGCAAAAAGTATTTCTCACAGTTAAGAACCAAGGTTTATCAAACTAGTAGGAGGCACCACACTAACAACATTAGTAGCACCTGCACACAAACAAAACAATTGCTTGCACCCAACAAAGGCAAGGGGGTCGTCACTCCCCTTGTTCTTGGTAGCCACATGATTAAAATCAAATAGTGATATGCAAAGTGGCAAAAAAGTAAAGAACAAAATAAGAAAAATTGTAGTGGTTTTTGTATAGATGGAAAATAGACCCGGGTGTCGGTGTCAAAACCGGCGGATCTCAGGTAGGGGGTCCCGAACTGTGCGTCTAAGGTCGATGGTAACAGGAGACGGGGGACACGATGTTTACCCAGGTTCGGGCCCTCTCTATGGAGGTAATACCCTACGTCCTGCTTGATTGATATTGATGAATATGAGTATTACAAGAGTTGATCTACCACGAGATGGTAATGGCTAAAACCCTAGAAGTCTAGCCTGTCTGATTATGATTGCCCCTACAGACTAAACCCTCCGGTTTATATAGACATCGGAGGGGACTAGGGTTATACAAAGTCGGTTACAGAGAAAGGAATCCTCATATCGAACGCCAAGCTTGCCATCCACGTCAAGGAGAGTCCCATCTGGACACGGGAGAGAGTCTTCTGTCTTGTATCTTCATGGCCCATCAGTCCGGCCCACGTCACGTAGCCCGGACGCCCGAGGACCCCTAAATCCAGGACTCCCTCAGTAGCCCCCGAACCAGGCTTTCAATGACGATGTGTCCGGAGCGCAGATTGTCTTCGGCATTGCAAGGCGGGTTCCTCCTCCGATTACTTCGAAGTACCTGACTCAAGGAGCTGTATTCGGCCTTCCATTTAATGTCGTGCTCATTGGCTTGCACGTCTTCATGACTTCAGTTTCCACGTGTCGAGCGAATACGAGAGGTCGGGATATTTTTGCACATAACTCCCTGACCATGTAAGAATGGCATCTATTAAAAGAGATTGGATCTTCAGATCCATTCCACGCCAAGCGGGAAATCCTCAAAGCTTGCTAGGAGAAACTATTCCAACATGGCTAGTGCTCCCAGTTCTTCCACCCGCCCCCACGGCTCCAAAAAAGGCGATTGGGAAAGATGTTCCGTATCCCATGATCAGCTGGTGAGGCTCCAAACACAGGGATTTCTTCCCCCCGCGGATCTGGTCCCTGTTCGAGCAGGTTTGACCTCCTTTTCAGGCGAAGCTTTGGCGGAAAATTTCCCCAATCCAACCAGGGGGAACGGGTGTGCTTCATTTCTTATTTGCTAAGAGGCGTCGGGTTTCCAATCCACCCTTTCCTCCGAGGACTCCTGGAGTATTATGGCCTCCAACTACACAACCTCACGCCGGCCTCTATCTTGCACATCGCGGGTTTTGTTGCCCTTTGCGAGCTTTTCCTAGGCTGTGAAGCCCACTTTGATTTATGGAGAAAACTATTCTGCCTCGTCCCTCGTACCCAAGAGGGATCCATATTCGAGGTGGGCGGCGCCGAAGTATGGCGCATAGCCGGGACCGGATACTTATCCGGCACACCGAAGAAGGCGTCCGAGGAGTGGACCTCAGAATGGTTTTATATTGAGGACGTCGCTCTCCCTGACCCAATCCGAATGGGTCTCCCTGAATTTTCCAGCACTCCCTTGAAGAAACGCCACAGCTGGCGCCCTAGGAGCCTCGAGGAGGAAGATAGTGCGGAAATCCATCAATTAATGAGCAAGATGAAGACGCTCGCCCAGTCCGGATTATCAATGATCGAGGTTATGGCGATCTCCATAGTGCGGGGTGTCCAGCCACTCCAATTTAGAGGGCTCCCTATGTGGCACTACAATGGGGAAGATGACGCCTCACGCTGTGGCCGGAAAGGTCCGGACACCCCCGTCGTTCTGGCCAAAACATTGGCCGATCTGTACGAAGGGGAGAAAGAGGAATTTATTCGTCTTAAACGCCGAGAGGGTTTTTCCATGTACAATCCTCCCAGCTGGGTGAGTTTTAATCCCACCACCATACTCAATCCTTTCCATGAGTCACTTTTGACTGATACTAACCCGTACATTTGTAACAGGAATGGCGAAAGGTCGTCGCGGGGATCTACAACCCCGCTCCACAGCCGGAGGACCATAACCGGGATCTTGACCCCGGATTTGAGGAGGATCCGGACATATTTGTGGAGCTAGAGGAGGGAGTATTTTACCAGGCGAGCTACGATGGCACAAAAGTGGCCATTATAGCAGACTATCCCGGCCTCCTACCTGCCTCACACGTAAGTAATCAGGAGACCTCTCCTCCGAAAGAGCTTCCTCATTCTGCCTCACCCACCGCACTGTCTCGTGTTCCAAAGGGGAGGCACTCGGCGCGCCATGTTACACCAGAGGCGACTCAAAAGAGGGCGGCGCCTACGTCGGGCAAGCCTTCGAAGAGGAAGGCAAACGAAGTCACGACCGAGCCGTCGTCAGAAAGGTATGGCTTCATAAATATGCCCCTTGGTAGTCACATCCAACTGTGACATTGTCTGTTTGTGTTTCATCAGGAAGAGCATTCGCCGGACTATGTCCGGGGGTCCTGCAGGTCACGCTCCCAACAACCAGACTCCAGAACCTGCCATAAAGACGAGGGCCAGTACGGGAGTGACGCCGGATTGTCCTTCAGAAGAGGATTCGGATGATGTATCCGTCACAAACTCTGAAGTGGAGAGCGCCATGAATCATCGGCGCCGGAGGGCCGCTCTTCGCGACCCCGGCTTTACAAAAGAGGCGTTCAATGCCTTCAGCTCGGCTGATGCATACATCCGAGCCGCTCGAGACGGGCTTACGAGAGCCACATACCAGCATTTGAAAGATATGCGGGTAAGTTCACATCGCACAAACCTGATAATTATATACGAGTAGCCCCCGAGACTTGAAGCAGTTGATACAACTGATTTAAGGATCATTGTATAACCAGGTGCTTACAGAGAAGAACAACCTGCTGTCTCAAGAACTGGAAAAGTGTCGGACTCAGCTAACTGCTGCCACCGCCGAATTGGAGAAATCCAAGAAGGCGTCGCCTGGTAGTGTTTCCCTCCATCGAGAAAATATAATCATATACCAGCAATGCTAACATTGTTGCATATCTCATGGCAGGATCGTCAGATCAACTGAAGGAGGCACTTGAAATCGCGCAAGCGGATAAACAAGAAGCCAAAAGGCTACTGGCCGCGGGCGAACGCGTGCTGACACGGGTCAGGGAGGATAAAAACAAGCTGCAGGATTCCAACACCCTGCTGGGCGAAGAACTGAAAGATGTGCGAGCCCAGCTAGCTGACTCCGTGAAGGAAAATAAGAGGCTACGAGGCGGCATATTCAGTATGCCTTCGAACTTACCTCCGTGTAATTTGGCGGGGAAAAGAACTGACGGATTTATGTCTGCAGGTATGCTGACCGGCCGTCCCGAAGAGGAAATGTCCGGATCTTCAGGCGATCTGCTACAAGAGCTGTCGCAACTGGACGAGCGAGCTCGGCAGGCAATGCGGAGTGTTGCCAAGGCCTTGTGGCCATCCGCCTCCCCTCCAGGAAGTATGGAGGAACTTGTGCAGCTATTCAAAGGAGCGCGGAGGCGCTTCCGATTATGGAAGATATCGGTCTGCCGAGAAGGTGCGCGAGAGGCCTGGGCCATGGTGAAAACACGGTATACCAAGCTTGATCCGAATCATATGGCTCGGGTCGGACCTCGAGGATCAGACGGAAAAGAAGTTCCAGTTAGTTTAGTATATGACCAAGTAAAGGTAGCCGCTGAATTGTCCCAACAGGATTGTAGGCTAGACAGCCTGTTGGACGGCATAGAGGAAGAAGCTTTTGAGTCTAAGTGACTATGCGCTTCGATTGACAAATTTGTCCCAAGCCGGATTGTAAAACGATTGTCATGGCGGACCTTTTCGCTTCGACCTCCGGACCCGAAGGTGCGGAGTGTTTCCGAATACCCGCATGGTAATATAAACCGGGGTATGCGTGGAAACCAGGCGTAGGGGTCATAGTTGCTTGAACAGACAAGTTGTATCCGGCTAGCTATGTTATATTACATGTAATTGTAAGAAACATCTTCCAGAGAGAATAGTTCCGTTAAGGGTTCCTTTCTCTGGGTGAACATGCGTTAATATTCATGTCCGAACTGTGATTAAAAAATCGCAGTATACATAGCATCTGGGGGTTCATGGTGTAATGAGTGAAAGAAAAACATCTTTAATCCGTCGACCGAATATTCCCTTAAGAACGCTAGCTTTCGGCTTCACCCAGTCTGAGGTACACATCCGGATGACCCGGCAGTAACAATCGCAGGGGTGCTCCCTTTATGCCCTAGCCGAACTAACGGGAATGTAGGGCATAAGCACAGGAGCCAGGCAACCCAGCTTGGCCAAAACTTAAGTCATATCGATGCATATAATGGCGAAGAAAAGGTACATATGAGGAAAAGACACATATGTGGTGAGCTTAATGCTCGGAAAATAATAATAATAATAATAATAAGCTTCTGTACAAGAAGCCCCCAGGTATTATGGACGTACCTATTTAGGGATGTGTACGTCATAGGTGCGCGGTTTAGCCGCTCAAGAGCTTAAAGCTATGAAAAAAAATGAAAGAGAGGAAAAAAAAGGTAATGGACAAAAAGGGAGAAGAAGACAAATAAAGAGTCCGGCTCTAGGCGTAGAATCTTCGGAGTCTGGCGGCGTTCCATGGGTTCGGCTCCAAGCGATTGTTTGATGCATCACGCAGTCGATACGCTCCTCCAGTGAGAACTTCGTCAATGATGAAGGGACCCTCCCATTTGGGCTTGAGTTTGTCCTTTTTCTTCTCTGGTAAGCGTAGAACGAGTTCGCCAACATTATAAGTCTTGGCCCGCACTTCTCTGCTTTGATATCTGCGAGCCTATTGTTGATACAATGCGGAACGAGCCTTTGCGACGTCGCGCTCCTCCTCCAGGGCGTCTAAGCTGTCCTGCCGATCAAGCTCGGCCTCTCTCTCTTCATACATGCGCACTCGTGGTGAGTCATGCATAATGTCGCAGGGCAACACGGCCTCTGCGCCGTACACCATGAAGAATGGTGTGTATCCGGTAGTGCGGTTGGGCGTGGTCCGCAACCCCCAGAGTACGGAGTCGAGCTCCTCAACCCAGTGCTTGTCTGATTCTTTCAAAGACCGCACTATTCTGGGCTTAATGCCGCTCATAATAAGACCATCTTCCCTTTTTGTCTCTATAGCCCGTTGATTAGCCGCGTCGATGTGAGACTATCTTCCCTTTTTGTCTTCCCTAATAAGTCTCCAACGTATCTATAATTTTTTATTGTTGCATGCTGTTATATTATCATTCTTGGATGTTTTTAGCTTCATTTTATAGCAACTTTATATCATTTTTTGGGACTAACCTATTGACAAAGTGCCCAGTGCTAGTTGATGTTTTTTGCTTGTTTTTTACTTCGTAGAATATCAGTACCAAACGAAGTTCAAATGCCACGAAACTTTTTGGAGATTTTTTTCTGCCTAGAAGACAACTTGGGAGCCAAGGAAGTACTAGAGGGGAGGCCCATGGGGCCCACAAGACACCAGGGCACGCTAGAGGCCCCTAGCGCACCCAGGTGGGTAGTGGGGCCCACGGGAGTCCTTTCCACCGCCTCTCAGCTCATAACCAAATATTCCAGAAACCCTAGGTGAGTCGACGAAAAACAATTCCAGCTGCCGCAAGTTCCAGTACCACGAGATCCAATCTAGAGCCCTATTCCGGCACCTTGCTGGAGGGGAACACGATCATGAAGGGGTTCATCATCCTTACTACTTCGTGAGTTTGCGTTGATTTTTTCCTTGAAGAGGAAAGGGTGATGCACCAAAGTAGAGATAAGTATTTCCCTCAGTTAAGAACCAAGGTATCAATCCAGTAGGAGGCACAAGCAAGTCTCAAATCTATGCACCTACACAAACTAACAAATACTTGCACACAACGCGAAAAAGGGGTTGTCAATCCCTTCACGGTCACGAACAAGAGTGAGATCTAAAAGAGATAGGTATAAAAGATAAATAAAAGAGCAAACTAAAGTAAATATAAATAAATTGCAGCAAGGTATTTTTGGGTTTTTTGGTTTATAGATCTAAAAATGTATGATGGAAAATAGACCCGGGGGCCATAGGTTTCACTAGAGGCTTCTCTCTTGAAAATAGCATACGGTGGGTAAACAAATTACTGTTGAGCAACTGATAGAAAAGCGCAAAAGTTATGACGATATCTAAGGCAATGATCATGAATATAGGCATCACGTCCGTGACAAGTAGACCGACTCCTGCCTGCATCTACTACTATTACTCCACACATCGACCAATATCCAGCATTTATCTAGAGTATTAAGTTCATAAGAACGGAATAACGCCTTAAGCAAGATGACATGATGTAGAGGGATAAACTCAAGCAATATGATATAAACCCCATCTTTTTATCCTTGATGGCAACAATACAATACATGCCTCGCTACCACTTCTGTCACTGGGTGAGGACACCGCAAGATTGAACCCAAAACTAAGCACCTCTCCCATTGCAAGAAAAACCAATCTAGTTGGCCAAACCAAACCGATAATTCGAAGAGAAATACAAAGATATCTTAATCATGCATAAAAGAGTTCAGAGAAGACTCAGATAATATTCATAGATAATCTGATACAAAATCCACAATTCATCGGATCTCAACAAACGCACCGCAAAAGAAGATTACATTGAATAGATCTCCATGAACATCGAGAAGAACATTGTATTGAAGATCAAAGAGAGAGAGAAGAAGCCATCTAGCTACTAGCTATGGACCCGTAGGACTGTGGTAAACTACTCACGCATCATCGGAAGGGCAGCAAGGTTGCTGTAGAGGTCCTCCGTGATTGAATCCCCCTCCGGCAGAGTGCCGAAAAAGGCCCCAAGATGGGATCTCACGAGAACAGAGGCTTGCGGCGGTGGAAAAGTATTTTGGTGGACGCCTCTGATGTTTGGGGAATATTTGAGAATATGTAGAGGTGGAATTAGGCTTGAAGGACACTCGAGGGGCCCACAAACCCTCATGGCGCCCCCCCGGGGCGCGCCCTAGAGGCTTGTGGCCTCCTCGGGACTCTTTTGGCCCTCTCTCCAAGTCACGTAGGTGTCTTATGGTCCAAGAAAAATCATCGTAAAGTTTTATTCCGTTTGGACTCTGTTTGATATTCCTTTTCTGTAAAAGTCAAAAACAAGGAAAAAACAAAAACTGGCACTGGGCTCTAGGTTAATAGGTTAGTCCCAAAAATAATATAAAATAGCATATTAATGCATATATAACATCCAAAACAAATAATATAATAGCATGGAACAATAAAAAATTATAGATACGTTAGAGGCGTATCACGCATCCCCAAGCTTAATTCCTGCTCGTCCTCGAGTAGCTAAATGATAAAAATAGAATTTTTGATGTGGAATGCTACCTAACATATTTATCAATACAATTTTCTTTATTGTGGCAATAATATTCAGATCCATAAGATTCAAAACAAAAGTTTAATATTGACATAAAAACAATAATACTTCAAGCATACTAATAAAGCAATCATGTCTTCTCAAAATAACAGGGCCAAAGAAAGTTATCCCTACAAAATCATATAGTTTGGCTATGCTCCATCTTCATCACACAAAGTATTTCATCATGCACAACCCTGATGAAAAGCCAAGAAATTATTTCATACTTTTGATGTTCTCAAACTTTTTCAACTTTCACGCAATACATGAGCGTGAGCCATGGATATAGCACTATAGGTGGAATAGAATATGGTGGTTGTGGAGAAGACAAAAAGAAAGAGAAAGTCTCACATCAACTAGGAAAATTAATGGGCTATGGAGATGCCCATCAATTGATATCGATGCAAGTGAGTAGGGATTGCCATGCAACGGATGCACTAGAGCTATAAGTGTGTGAAAGCTCAAAAAGAAACTAAGTGGGTGTGCATCCAACTTGCTTGCTCATGAAGACCTAGGGCAATTTGAGGAAGCCCATCATTGGAATATACAAGCCAAGTTCTATAATGAAAAATTCCCACTAGTATATGAAAGTGACAAAATAGGAGACTCTCTATCATGAAGATCATGGTGCTACTTTGAAGCACAAGTGTGGAAAAAGGATAGTGACATTGTCCCTTCTCTCATTTCTCTCATTTTTTTGTTTGGGCTTCTTTGGCCTCTTTTATTTTTTTATAAAGTCCGGAGACTCATCCCAACTTGTGAGGGAATCATAGCTTCCATCATCCTTTCCTCACATGGGACAATGCTCTAATAATGATGATCATCACACTTTTATTTACTTACAACTCAAGAATTACAACTTGATACTAGAACAAGATATCACTCTATATGAATGCCTCCGGCGGTGTACCGGAATGTGCTATGATCAAGAGCGACATGTATAAAAAATATGAATGGTGGCCGTGCCACAAATACTATGCCAACTACATGATCATGCAAAGCAATATGACAATGATGGTATGTGTCATAATAAACGGAACTGTGGAAGTTGCATGGCAATATAACTTGGAATGGCTATGGAAATGCCATAATAGGTAGGTATGGTGGCTGTTTTGAGGAAGGGTATATGGTGGGTTTAATGCACCAGCGAAAGTTGCGCGGTACTAGAGAGGCTAGCAATGGTGGAAGGGTGAGAGTGCGTATAATCCATGGACTCAACATTAGTCATAAAGAACTCACATACTTATTGCGAAAATTTATTACCCATCAAAACAAAGTACTACACGCATGCTCCTAAGGGGATAGATTGGTAGGAAAATACCATCGCTCGTTCCTGACCGCCACTCATAAGGAAGACAATCAAAAAATAAATCATGCTTCGACTTCATCACATAACGGCTCACCGTATGTGCATGCTACGGGAATCACAAACTTTAACGCAAGTATTTCTACCAATCCACAATTCCTCACTAGCATGACTCTAATATCACCATCTTTATATCTCCAAACAAATGCAAGGAATCAAACTTCTCATATATTCAATGCTCTTTATATGAAAGATTTTATTATATCCCTCTTGGATGCCCATCATATTAGGACTAAATTCATAACCTAAGTGTCGATGCAACAAACCCTGGTATATGTTGCCGGGACTGTACACAGGCTCAAGAGCAAGGTTATAGCATCCAAGACAAGGCCAAGCAAAAGATTTGGCTCTTTGAGAAATCAAAGGGCGGATCAAGAAGACCAAGACAAACCAAAGAAGCAAGATATCACTAAGGAAAAACCTCCCTTGTCGGGTAGGCGAGCCTGGCAAGGTCGAGGTCACCCCGAAGACAAGTCTCAAGACTCCCCCGTCAAGCTTGCCGGGGATGCAAAGGGCGGATCACCCCGCCAGGGCACCACCGCTCCACCTCATAGCAACGCAAGTCACCTATCGGTGTGGTGTCGAGCCCCCAAGTGATTAAGTGGCTGTTATTTGGCACGTGGCAGCCATTTCTGAGGAAGATCACCCCCAGACGACACCCATCCAGAGGTGTGTCACGCAGGCAGGCGAGAAGGTGGATGAATAGCACGACAAGGCTTGCCGGGCTCCCACGCAATGTGACACTAAGCGGTGCATTTAATGCACCCTGTCCTATCTACAGAGTTAGGTATGATAGCACTGTGGCTATCTAATCACTGGATAATGATTGTTTTACCATTGTGGTAACCCCTTGACCTATAAAAGGGGGGTCGTGGCAACCTTAGAAAGGATTCGGACCCTTGTACACTCATACGCGCGTAGCTGCTCCCGTCCCGAGGCAAACTTGCCAGGCTCGAGCGCTGCGTCTCCACCACGGTCCTTTCATCAATCCACCAAAGCAGGAGTAGGGTTTTACGCCTCGCGGTGGCCCGAACCTGGGTAAAAACTGCTCGTGTCATCACCGCCGTGCTGCTCTACGGTCTCCGCTCTTTGTGCAATGCGCCATTCCCCCTTGCCGAACCACAAGGGGCCAGTGGTCCCATAGGTGGCCGTGTTGAACCACGACATCTTTAGCGCGCCAGGTAGGGGGGAGCGCTTGTGCGAACCCGAGGGTGTAAGCAGCGTGTCATCTTCATCATTGTCTTCTTCATCGACGGCTTCATCATCCATGGCGCCCAAGAAAAAGTCCGGCGCTACAGCTCACCCGTCCGCCTCAAAGGCCCCCCTCGCATGCAGCCAATGATGCTGTGGGGGCTACGGGGTCGCACGGGGATATGGACGCCACGGGGGACGTGACTGGTGCAGGCGCCGCCATCACCGTTCCCCTGCGGCCGAAGCGGGAGCGGGGGGCGCCGAGGGAGGACAGTGTCAACAGCATCCTAGCGGCCATGCTCCACAAGGTGTGGGTGCAGAGAATATCCCATCTCCACCTCTCCACCTCCCTAAAGGACGCAGTCACAACGATGGCGCTCTCTCTGGTGCGAATCGCAACCTTCTAGCTGCCCCCGCTGCGGGTGCGGCTGCAGGGCACGTGCCATCCCCAGGGCAAGCTGGCCAAGACGATGCACCGAATGGGGTCGTTAATCCCCAAGCACATCCGCCTCATCGCCACACCACCCTGGCGACCGGCTCGCGGCGACGAGAGCACGGCGCCGCCACTACCGGCACCGTTAGAAGTCAGGCAACATCGCGATTTGCGTCGTCGTCTATGCCGAGCACCGCTTCGCAAGCCATGGCGCGGTCCCAACTCCTGTTCAGATTTCCGCCGGCGGCCGATCAAATGGATGAGTGGAGAGCCACCATTCAGAGCCTGATTGGTTTCACTGAGGCGGGAGGATCACAGCGAGCAGGCCCGTCACGGCCTCCGCAGGCAGCAACAACGGCCTGAGCTGCTGGCCGTACCAAAGGGGTCCCTCTTACGGTGCAGTCCCCTCCACGGCAGCCAACGCAGGGGCCGCGGCCAGAGCCACGCAATCAAGAACCCGATGAGGTATCAATGGCTTCGTCTGATCCTCGAGCCCATCGAGATCAGCGGCGGGTCCTGGAAGACAGGCGAGGGAAAGACGCGCACGTCACCATAGAACGGCGCCGCGACACCCGCCACCAGTGTGATAGGTGCAATGGTCCCGACGTCGATGAGCCCGGCCCGATGGAGACAGATACCTGCCTTTCGAGGTTGGGTGTCCTGCCTTCACTCGCGAGCTGCGGCAAGTCTGTTGGCCATCTGCCCGTACATTCAAGCTAGAGATAGCAGAGAAGTACGATGGAAGACTGAACCCGGCAGAGTTCTTCGGCATCTACACCATCGCAGTTCAAGCTGTCGGAGGAAGAGATGAGAAGGTATTTGCCAACTACTTCCCTTTGGCACTCAGGCCAAACGCGAGGTCATGGCTGATGCACTTACCGGAGAACTCCATCTTGACCTGGGCTGACCTATGCAATGAGTTTGTTGATGCCTTTACGGGCGGCCCAGCGACTTGCAGCTCCTCCCATAGAAGGAAGGAGAGAGTTTGCGGAGGTAGATGCAGAGATTCAGCCGGGTGCACAGGAACATTCCGGACATCCACCCGACATCTGTGATAGCTGCGTTCCAGTCCAACGTACGCAACCGCAGGATACGTTCCAAGATGAATGTCCGGTTGCCCAAGACTGTGAATGAGCTGTACACTTTGGCGGATAAGTGTGCCCGAACAGAGAAGGCGAGGCGACTCCCCGGAGAAGAAGACGGTGTCGGCGTTGACTCGGAGGACAACGATGATGCTACCAACCAGAAGAAGAAGAACAAGAAATGCAACAAGAAGCAGAAGGAGAAGACAGTTCTGGCTGTCGAAGAATCTGGCATTCCTGGTACCGGCAAGAAGGCCAAGACCAAAGCTCCCGGCAAGGAAGTTGCTGTGTGCAATGACTTCCGGGAGGCTGCGGTGGCCGAGAAGGCTGGGAAGGCGGACGGGCCGTACTGCAAGATCCATCAGAACAAAGGCCATGATCTCCAAGAGTGTCATCAAGTTGAGCAACTCGTCAAGAAGCAGAAGGCTAAATACGAGAAGCGTGACAGAGAGAGAGAGACCAAGATGGCGTTGGCGGGAAGGGCCGAGGTGGCAGAGGAAGTCGCCCCGGCAAGGTCCCTCAACATCAAGGAAAGCCTGCCAGAGGTCCTGCGAAGAAAGGATGCGATGATGAGAGCGATGAAGGGGATGAAGAGGAAACCAGTGAGCAGGAATTCCAGAAGGCCACTGACGCCCTGTGCGTTGACGGAGGTGCGTCCTTGCACTCCTCTCACCGCCAGCTTAAACGGTGGGCGCGCGAGGTCAATGATGTGGAGCCAGCGGCAGATTCTCAGAAACCACTCAAATGGTCCCGCACGCCCATCATCTTTGATGAAGAGGATCACCCTGACCGTACCACCGCGGTAGGGTGCTTGCCGTGGTTAGTTTCACCAACAATCCGCAACCTCAAGGTCACAAAGATGTTGGTTGACGGCTGGGCCGGGTTGAATCTGATTTCTCCCAAGGTCATCAGCAAGCTGCAGATAACAGAAGAAGAGCTCAAGGTTACTGGCACCTTTCAAGGGATCAACCCCGGCAGGAGTTGTCTGAAGGGAAAGATCACGCTGCCAGTGACGTTTGGAGGTGAATTGAACTACCGGACTGAGAAGATTGTGTTCGATGTGGTTGAGCTTCCGTTGCCGTACAATGGGATACTTGGATGACCTGCTCTGGCAAAGTTCATGGAGGCATCCACTATGCCTACAACACCCTGAAGATGCCATAACCAATGGGCGTTATTTCTATCCCATCAGACAAGAAGGATGCAATTATATGCGTGGACAAGATGTGCCAGGACGCGGTCGCTGCCGAGGCCACGGAAGCCACAGTCCCTGCCAAGGAAAACAAGCAAGGGAGAAAAGCTGGCAAAGATAACGGCAAGGAATCCGAGAAGCGCGCCTCTCCGGAGTGTGCTGCGCCTGTCGATGACTTGTCGGAGAGTTCCACTAGCAAGAGATCAAAGGTTGCTGCGCCTGCTGTGAAGAAGGTCCCGGCAGGGCTGGGTGGCGCTGATGGTACATTTACTATCAGCTCCACCATGGATGACAAATAGGAAAGCGCGCTTGTTGCCTTCCTGCGGGCGAATGTCGATGTGTTTGCTTGGCAGCCATCTAACATCCCCGGTGTTCCCAGGGAGGTAATTGAGCACCACCTTGTTGTCTGCCCTCATGCCCGGCCCGTCAAGCAGAAGGTCCGGAAGCAAGCCTTGGAGCGGCAGCAATTCATTGCTGATGAGATCAAGAAACTTGAAGCTCCTGGTTTGGTCAGAGGGGTATTCCATCCAACATGGTTGGCAAATCTAGTGGTAGTGCGCAAGGCGAATGGGAAGTGGAGGCTTTGCATATATTTCACATATCTTAATAAAGCATGCCCGAAGGAACCATTCCCCTTACCGTGCATCGATCAGATTGTGGATTCCACCTCCGGGTGTGACCTGCTTTCCTTCTTGGATGCCTACTCCGGGTACCACCAGATTTTTATGTCCAAGGAAGACGAAGAGAAGATCGTGTTCATAACCCCATGCGGTACGTACTGTTTTCTACAGATGCCCTTTGGGCTGAAGAGCGCTGGATCCACTTTTGCAAGAGCAGTGCAAATCGGTTTTGAGCCTCAGCTGCATAGGGATATTGAAGCTTACAAGGATGACATAGTGGTCAAAACCAAGCACAAATCAACTCTCATTCAGGACTTGGAAGAGACCTTTGCAAATTTGCGCAAAATCAACTTGAAGCTGAACCCAAAGAAGTGTGTGTTTGGCATTCCTTCCGGCAAGCTACTTGGCTTCTTCGTATCCCACCGGGGGATAGAGGCCAACCCCGACAAGATCAAGGCGATCGAGCGGATTCAAGCACCCAAGACAGTCAAAGATGTGAGACGTTTGACTGGATGTGTTGCTGTGCTGAGTAGGTTCATTTCCAAGTCTGCTGAGCATGCCTTGCCATTCTTCAAAATCCTGAAGAAGGCAGGGCCCATGAAGTGGACCCCGGAGGCGGACGCTGCGTTGCAAGATTTGAATACCTACTTATCCTCTGTTCCCACCTTAGTCGCTCCTAAACCTCAAGAGCCGTTGTTGCTGTACCTAGCGGCAAAAAATCAAGTGGTTAGCGCAGCGCTGGTGGCCTAGCGGGAAGTAGATGAAGGAGCAGCCGCGGCTTCCATCCCCTCCAGAGAGGAAAGTGAACTCATCCCGGCAAGATCAGGTGCAAGTCAGAATGAAGAGGAGCGGGGCAACGGAGACAATTCCAGGATCATGGCAAGGAAGAAAGTGGTGCTGCAGCCAGTGTACTTTGTCAGCTCCCTACTGCAGGGGGCTAGATCAAGGTACTCTGGCATGCAAAAGTTGATCTTTGGCCTCATCATGGCCTCAAGGAAACTGCGCCACAACTTCCAAGCCCACGAGTTCACGGTTGTCACCCGTTTCCCCTTGCAACGCATACTAAGGAACCTTGAGGCCACTGGCAGAATAGTGGAATGGGCTCTGGAGTTATCAAGCTTTGGTTTGAAGTTTGAGAGCACATCAGCTGTTCAGATCAGGGCTTTCGCCGAGTTTATTGCAGAATGGACACCAACTCCAGATGAAGAAACGCCGGAGACAGTTATCCCCGGCAAGGAAGCGCCCCAGGAATGGATCATGTACTTTGATGGTGCCTTCTCCCTACAAGGTGCAGGAGCTGGCGTGCTTCTCATCGCACCCACTCGGGAGCACCTCAAGTACGTGGTTTAGATGCATTTCCCTCAGGAAGAGGCAACCAACAACACTGCAGAATATGAAGGAATCCTTGCCGCGCTCAGGATCGCAACAGAACTGGGAATCAAGAAGTTAATCATTCGTGGAGACTCACAGCTTGTGGTGAGGCAAGGGAACAAGGATTATCAGAGTCCATTGATGGAGGCATATGTGGAGAAAGTGAGAAAGTTGGAGGAGCGCTTTGACGGATTGCAAACAGAGCACGTACCCCGTGCGGAAAACAGCATTGCTGATCATCTGTCAAAGTGCGCTACGCAAAAGCTTCCTGTGGAACCAGGGACTTTTGTTCTCCATCTGACTCAGCCCTCCGTATCCCCGACAACAATGGCCAGAAAGAGGAGGAAACTGGATTCTGACAAACCTCCCCCGGTAGAGCTTCCAGAAGCCCCGATAGAGAGGTTGGCGGGAACAACTCCACTTCGCTTGACGGGCAGCACCCTCCCGCTGAACTATCAATCCTCCTGGTTGAGCCGTGCGCTCCTACGAACGAGGAGGTGCCACTGGTCCTTGTTGTCGAGCCTCAGGCTCCAACTTGGGCGAGGCACATAGTCCATTACCTCCAGATAGGAGAACTTCCCGAAGAGCAAGAAGAAGCTGAAAGAGTAGCCCGGAGGTCCAGTATGTATCAATTCGTCGACAACACGCTATACAGAAGAAGGCCCAACGGTGTGAAATTGAGGTGCATCTGTCAAGAAGAAGGGAAGGAACTGTTGGCAGAGATACACAAAGGCATGTGCGGCTCCCACATTGGATCAAGCGCCCTGGTTGGAAAAGCTTTCCTGCAAGGTTTCTACTGGCCCACGGCCCTCCAAGATGCAATTGAGCTAGTCACCAGATGTGAAGCCTTCCAGTTCCACTCCAAGAATATCCATCAGCCTGCTCAAGCTCTCCAGACGATCCCTTTGTCATGGCCATTTTCGGTCTGGGGGCTCGACATCTTGGGCCCCTTCCCTCGTGCTACCAGGGGCTTTGAATTCTTGTACGTTGCAATCGACAAGTTTACAAAGTGGCCGGAAGTGGAGCCCGTGAGAAAGGTGACCGCACAATCAGCTATCAAGTTCTTGAAAGGATTGGTGTGCCGCTTCGGAGTACCCGCCAGAGTCATCACCGACAATGGCACCCAATTCACAAGCCGTGCCTTCATGCAATACGTTCATGCCCTCGGAAGCAAGGTCTCGTTCGCTTCTGTTACCCATCTCAGAAGCAACAGACAAGCTGAGAGGGCGAACGCTGAAGTGCTGGGAGGACTCAAGACAGGAATGTTTGATAGGCCGCAGAAGTGTGGCGGGCGATGGATCGACAAGCTGCCGATGGTTCTTTGGTCCCTCAGAACGACACCAAATCGAGCTATCGGCCAGACTCCCTTCTCCCTAATCTATGGGGCAGAAGCAGTGATCCCCACGGAACTCATATATGGGTCACCTCGAGTACTTGCCTATGATGAAGTGGCACAAGAACAGCACCGGTGTGACGACGCTGTGCTACTTGAGGAGAATCGTCTCCGGGCTGCTACGCGTGCTGCATGCAACCAGCAAGCCCTGCATCGCTATCACAGCCGCAGGGTTCATGCTCGGAGCCTTGAGGAAGGCGACCTTGTCCTTAGGCGCGTTCAGTCCGCCAAGGGTGCAAACAAGTTGACGCCAAAGTGGGAAGGCCCTTACCGGGTAGTACGAGTCACCAGACCTGGCGCAGTTTGTGTGGAGACCGGAGATGGCATTCAGTTGCAGAACTCATGGAACATTGAGCATCTCTGTAAGTTCTACCCGTAAGGCGCGGCTGTCGGGCCTTGCCCGACAGCCACCCTTTTGTACAAGCCTTGCCGATGTTGCATGTAACACTTTGTACAAAGCCAGGCGTAGACCCTGAGCAGCAGATAAATAAACGAAGTGTTGGGGGCCTCCAAAAACTTGCATGCGTGCATAAGCATAACATGAGCATCGCATGATCATGTAGATCAGGGCATATGTAGCATTGTTTTCCTCTGCACTAAGCTGCAGGGTTCTTGCCGTGGACCCGGTCCTGAAGAGAAGAAATGAAGACAATCCTACATATCGGTCCCCGACAAGCCAAACAGATAAGTTCTTTCTTATCCATACTTGTTCTGTAAGGTGAAAACTTGTGCATATGAAAACCCCGTCACCTTCGAAGCATAGGTGCTCCCATCCTATGTCCCGAATGTTGCTTCGGTCAAGGTGGTTGTAGTGGCCTTTGACGGAGGAGGTTCGACGAGGAGCTGGTCCCTTCCCATAGTTTTGTACCCAGCAGGCCAAGCCCCGCGGCAACAAACGAAAGGCACCGGCAAGATAACTTGCCGGAGAAAACTTGTTTACTTAAACGTATAGAGGCATCCCAGCTCTGCATGGACATGGTACATGCACAAGTACCCATCAAGACTTGTATTTTTTCACTAATATGCGGATAAGCAAGTACAGATCAGGACAGATCTTACAGGACACAAACATGGATAAAGGAGATTACATATTTTAAACTAAAGTTTTGCAAGTGCCTACATATTTTAGATTAAAAAAAGATAAGTGCCCCGTAATCCCTTTCTTGTCCCTCTCCTCCTAGGAACTACGGTGGATGGTGAAGAGGACAAAAGGGGTGCCTGAACAGAAGCCCAGCCCGACCCCGTCAGGACCTGCCGGGCGCACCCTGATGAGATTGGGAATGGCGAGGCTGCGAAGGAGGGGGGCGGAGAGAGCAGCTCGGCGGTGCCCTGGTCACCACCCCCAGGGCCAGAAAGAAGCCCCAACACAGGCGCTGGCGGGGAGGGCCGCCGGATCTCAGCTGGAAGACTGTTGGAGGAGGCGAAGGCACCAAGAGAGCATCCCCCTCCCCGGCAACCGTCCGGAAGAGGCCGGTGATGATGGTGCCGGGGAGGGAGGGGAAGAGCGGAAAGATGAGGCAGCGGGCCGGCAATATGAGACGAAGGCGTCGGTGCCATCGTACTCCGACCTGACGGCCTGCCACCCGCCTTCTCCGTCTTCCATCGTTTTTTCCTCATCACCATCGCTCCAGGAGGACGCCGGCCCCTCGGCCCGTCGCCTCCCCCGAAGAAGCGACAGAAGGCAGCAGCACCCGAGGCGTGCGAGGAACACCGCTCCCCACCTTGGCGGGTAGGAAGACACCACCATCTTCAGCATCAATCCCTGCCCCACCGGAAGGAGCAGTGCTGGGATTACCAAGGATCCCAGGTACGGCACCACAGGCGGGCGCCGGAAGCCCCAGGGGCCTTGCCGACGAGATGACAAGCCTCATCGGCTTGCGGCAAGGGCAAGTACTCCCCTCCAGGCGGCTGGCTTGTGCGCGGGAAACGAGCGCTCCACTGTTTTGGAGAAGCGTAGCGCCTCCTACATTGTGGGCAATTCGACGCCCATGTCCGCAGCCGTCGCACCTCCTACAACCCCGGACCAGACTCACTCCCCAAGCATCAGCACGAGTATTCCGCATCATCACCCCCAAGCTAGAGCCCGGGGCCTGGCCCCAGTCCCCCTCCCTCGACATAACAAAAAAGGAGGCAAGAACTAAAAGAGGAGGGGTGCGTGGATGAGCGCCTCCGCTCCTCCTCGCACCCCTTTTTTTTATAGGCAAGCTGGGGCTGGGGGCTGGTCCTTCACCCTCGAGGGGCTTTTTTCAATCCAACCCGTCCAAGCTACCATCGACGGTCGGATCCGACCACCACCCTCTCACACCAATCCGAGAAGACTAGGTCTTTGCCACAACACTCTTTCCCGTACCACGCGCCTCCGTTACCTACCCCACTCGATGCATGCAGCATACGTGGCAAAGGATAAGGGCATGGTGGGATAAGTGAATTGGCAGTTACTCCCCCGTGAGTTAAAGTCATTCACGGGCCATTACAGAAATGGCCCCACCATGATTGGCATCACACGGCGTGCGGAAAAACCAGAAACTGACTCAAGCACAGGTTAATGAAGAAGCAAAGAAAATCTCAAGGATGAGCGACCACAAGCTCTTCGCCTGTGTACTGGATAGGGCCTACCCCGACGGCGCTCGGCAGCGCATTCGGACCAGGCCCAGGGGCTCCTGTCGATGCAACAAACCCTGGTATATGTTGCCCGGACTGTACACAGGCTCAAGAGCAAGGTTACAGCATCCGAGACAAGGCCAAGCAGAAGATATGGCTCTTTGAGAAATCAAAGGGCAGATCAAGAAGACCAAGACAAACCAAAGAAGCAAGATATCACCAAGGAAAAACCTCCCTTGTCGGGCAGGCCAGCCTGGCAAGGTCGAGGTCACCCCGAAGACAAGTCTCAAGACTCCCCCGGCAAGCTTGCCAGGGATGCAAAGGGTGGATCACCCCGCCAGGGCACCACCGCTCCACCTCACAGCAACGCAAGTCACCTATCAGTGCGGTGTCGAGCCCCCAAGTGATTATGTGGCTGTTATTTGGCACGTGCAGCCATTTCTGAGGAAGATCACCCCCAGACGAGACCCATCCAGAGGCGTGTCACGCAGGCAGGCGAGAAGGTGGATGAATAGCATGGCAAGGCTTTCCGAGCTCCCACGCAATGTGACACTAAGCGGTGCATTTAATGCACCATGTCATGTCTGCAGAGTTAGGTATGATAGCACTGTGGCTATCTAATCACTAGATAATTACTGTTTTGCCAATGTGGTAACCCCTTGACCTATAAAAGGAGGGTCGTGGCAACCTTAGAAAGGATTCACACCCTTGTACACTCATACGCGCGGAGCTGCTCCCGTCCCGAGGCAACCTTGCCGGGCTCGAGCGCTGCATCTCCACCACGGTCCTTTCATCAATCCACCAAAGCAGGAGTAGGGTTTTACGCCTCGCGGCGGCCTGAACCTGGGTAAAAACTGCCCGTGTCATCACCGCCGTGCTGCTCTATGGTCTCCGCTCTTTGTGCAACGCGCCCTTCCCCCTTGCCGAACCACCAGGGGCCGATGGTCCCATAGGTGGCCGTGCTGAACCATGACACTAAGCAAATTACCATGCTGTTTAAGACTATCAAAATAATATAAGTGAAGCATTAGAGTTCATCAATTTCTATAAAATAAAGCCACTGTCATGCTCTAAAAAGATATAAGTGAAGTACTAGAGTAAATTGCCTAGCTCAAAAGATATAAGTGAAGCACATAGAGTATTCTAATAAATTCACGATTAATGCGTGTCCCTCTCAAAAGGTGTGTACAGCAAGGATGAGTGTGGCAAACTAAAAAGCAAAGACTCATATCATACAAGATGCCCAAGCGAAACACATATCGTGTGGTGAATAAAAATATAGCCTCAAGTAAATTTACCGATGGATTGAAGACAAAAGAGGGGATGCCATCCGGGGCATCCCCAAGCTTAGATGCTTGGTTGTCCTTGAATATTACCATGGGGTGCCTTGGGCATCCCCAACTTAGGCTCTTGCCACTCCTTATTCCGTTGTCCATCAAATCTTTACCCCAAAACTTGAAAACTTCACAACACAAAACTTAACAGAAAACTCATAAGATCTGTTAGTATAATAAAATAAATCACCACTTTAGGTACTGTTGTGAACTCATTCTAAATTTATATTGGTGTTATATCTACTGTATTCCAACTTCTCCATGGTTCATACCCCCCGATACTACCCATAGATTCATCGAAATAAGCAAACAACACATAGAAAACAGAATCTGTCAAAAATAGAACAGTCTGTAGTAATCTGGAAATTTCGTATACTTCTGTAACTCCAAAATTCTGACTAATTAGGAAAATCTGGTAAATTTGTATATCAATCTTGTGTAAAAAAATCAGATCAAAAGCACATTTCTGTGATTTTCTAAAATTCTGGCAATGAGCGCAAAAGTTTCTGTTTTTCAGCAAAATCAAATCAACTATCATCGTAGACCATCCCAAAGGTATTACTTGGCTCAAACACTAATTAAAACACCAAAACACGATTACTGCATAGGTAATAATGTGTATTTATTGAAAAATATAACCAAAACCAAAAACATAAATAAAATTGGCTTGCCTCCCAACAAGCGCTATTGTTTAACGCCCCTAGCTAGGCATAAAACATAGATCTAGGTATTGTCGTCTTTGGTATGCAACTCTTTCCTAGTCAAATCTTCCAAAGCTTTTCTTAACAAGTCTCTTTTCTCTTTCCTTTCCTTTCTAGTAGGTGAACTCAATTCATGAAAAGGACTTTGATTGGTGATTTTAACATTCATAACTTCATAATCAGGATCATCACCATAAATATCCTCATATAAAATACGTATCTTATTTTTAATGGGTTCCCTAGACATCTCCTCCATCCACTCATCGTTAAATCCTACATAAATTCCCTTAGTTACCCAATCAAATTTATCATAAGTATCAAGGTAAAGGGCTTGAGCAATTTCTGCGTAGGGAACTCTTCTCCTATGATTGTTACTGTAAGAATGATAATCTCTTGATTCTAGACTATGCAAAGTTTCTTTATCATGGAAAATTTCTTCAACTTGAGGATGCTCAATATTTTTATTATAGAAAGCAAAAATTTCCCCAGCTTCTTGTATTATGAAATCAAATTCTCACATAAGAATGATAGTTGCAATCTTTTTAGCCCTAGGATGGAGTATATTGGGAAGTTCATAAAATATCTTTTGTAAAGCGGGATGAATGTGCACAAATTTTCTTTCTAGTTTAATGACAAGCATAGCAATAGCATCCGCATAGCAATTTGTATCATGAAGAATAGATCCCTTACCCAGTGGCAAAACTCCCGTACAATCAAAGAATTCTTGAATAACACTTTTCCCGATAATATTACCGTCCCCCACATGAAAAGTTTTTGCCTTAAGATTAGAGGGAGTTTTAGTTTCACGATCTAAAGAACAAGATCCAAATTTTTCCTCAAGATTTATATTAGGAGGACCCTCAGAATTTTCAACAATAACCACCCCAGATTCAGACATGGTGGCAAGAAACCAATCTAGTACACAAGCAAACGGAAAGCAAACAAAAAGACGAACAAAAGAAGGGCGAATAAAAAGGCAAATATTTTTGTATTTTTTTGAAAACGTCTTAGAAGTGGGGGAGAGGAAAATGAGAGGCAAATGGAAAATAGTGTAAATGCAAGAGATGAGAGTTTATGATGGGTACTTGGTAGGCTTGATGTAGAACCACCCCGGCAACAGCGCCAGAAATTCTTCCTGCTACTTCTTGAGCTTGCGTTGATTTTTCCCTTGAAGAGGAAAGGGTGATGCAGCAAAGTAGAGATAAGTATTTCCCTCAGTTAAGAACCAAGGTATCAATCCAGTAGGAGGCACAAGCAAGTCTCCAATCTATGCACCTACACAACCTAACAAATACTTGCACAGAACGCGAAAAAGGGGTTGTCAATCCCTTCACGGTCACGAAAAAGAGTGAGATCTAAAAGTGATAGGTATAAAAGATAAATAATAGATCAAACTAAAGTAAATATAAATAAATTGCAGCAAGGTATTTTTGGGTTTTTTGGTTTATAGATCTGAAAATATATGGTAAATTACTCATGCATCATCGGAAGGGCAGCAAGGTTGATGTAGAGGCCCTCCGTGATCGAATCACCCTCTAGCAGAGTGCCGAAAAAGGCCCCAAGATGGGATCTCACGGGAACAGAGGCTTGCGGCGGCGGAAAAGTATTTTGGTGGACGCCTCTGATGTTTGGGGAATATTTGAGAATATATAGAGGTGGAATTAGGGTTGGAGGATACCCGAGGGGCCCACAAGCCCTCAGGGCGCCCCCCTGGGGCGCGCCCTAGTGGCTTGTGGCCTCCTCGGGACTCTTATGGCCCTCTCTCCAAGTCACGTAGGTGTCTTCTGGTCCAAGAAAATCATCGTAAAGTTTTATTCCGTTTGGACTCCGTTTGATATTCCTTTTCTGTAAAAGTCAAAAACAAGGAAAAAACAGAAACTGGCACTAGGCTCTAGGTCAATAGGTTAGTCCCAAAAATAATATAAAATAGAATATTAATGCATATAAAACATCCAAAAGAGATAATATAATAGCATGGAACAATAAAAAATTATAGATACGTTGGAGACGTATCAATCCTCATTGGTTCTCCTCCGATGATGCGTGAGTAGTTTACCACAGACCTACGGGTCCGTAGGCAGTAGCTAGATGGCTTCTTCTCTCTTTTTGATTCTCAATACAATGTTCTCCTCGATGTTCTTGGAGATCTATTTGGTGTAACTCTTTTTTGCGGTGTGTTTGTTCGGATCCGATGAATTGTGAGTTTATGATCAGATCTATCTATGAATATTATGTGAGTCTTCTTTGATCTCTTATATGGATGATTATTATAGCCTCGTATTTCTTCTCCGAAACTTTGGTTTGGTTTGGCTAGCTAGCTAAATAGGAATAAGGAGTGAAAAGAGCCTAAGCTTGGGTATGCCCATGGCACCCCAAGGTAATATTCAAGGATAACCAAGCAACTAAGCTTGGGGATGCCCCGGAAGGCATCCCCTCTTTCTTCTAACAACCTTCTATAATTTTACTTGGAGCTACATTTTTATTCGTCACACATCATGAGTTTTGCTTGGAGCGTCTTGTATTATATGAGTCTTTGCTTGTTTTGCTTTTTAGTTTGTCACAATCATCCTTGCTAGACACACCTATTTGAGAAAGCCATAATGATGTTATGATTTGTTAGAATTGCTCTATGTGCTTCACTTAAATTTTTTAGAGCTATGGAATTGCTCTAGTGCTTCACTTATATATTTTTGAGCATGGTGGTGCTTTAATTTTTGAAGAAATACTCTCATGCTTCACTTAAATTAATTTGAGAGTTGGTAAATTTTTGAAGAAATTATCTCATGCTTCACTTATATTATTTTGAGAGATGAAAAAAATTATTTATGCTCATGTTCTTCACTTAAATTTGTTTGAGAGCTTGTTATAAGCAATGGTAATATATGAAATTAGTCCCAAAGTGATAGATATCCAAGGGGGATATAATAAAAACTTTCATGAAGATCATTGGACATTATAAACTTGATTCTTTGTAATAGTTTTGAGATATGATGATAGTAATATGTGAGCCATGTTGGTGAGTAATTATGCTTTAGTAAGAATATTGGTGTTAAGGTTTGTGATTCCCTATGCAAGCACGAAAGTCAATAGTTATGCAATGAAATTACATCCTACTCATGGTGCATTATTCGGTGTTAGTTATGCTTAATGCTCGTTTATGATTGTTTTCGTTTCTTGGTTGGTTGCTTCTCAATCTATTTGCTAGCCTTTCCTTGCACTAAGGGGAATACTACTTTTGCATAAAAAATACTTAAACCAAGTTGTGCCATATGAGTCCACCATATCTACCTATATGCGGTATTTCCGTGTCGTTCCAAGTAAATTTGTATGTGCCAACTCTAATTTTCAAAATGAATTTACTTTTTGTGTGCCCGTACCGCTCATGAAGCGGCAGGGGGTGGCCAATTTTTTTCCATGCTAGATGTGTTATTCTCAAGATGAGTGTTTATTCACTTGTCATTGCACGAGAGTGTGGCGGTAATAGGGATGCCCAGTCCCGAAATGAAAAAGAAATTTACTTTATGTTGTCAAATAATAAATTCCTTGGAAAGTGTTGGTATGGAAGGCACCCGTGGATACGGCTAGCCATGGATTGTGAAAGAATGGTGGAGAAAGGAATAAACTTTATTTTATGTTTGGGAACCGCCTACGATGTATCTAGCATCGAAACTATTGGGAATTACTCAGTCATTTTCATTGACAGGAAAAGCATGCCTCTCAAAATATTTTATCTCTCAATTTAAGCTTCGAGCTCTGGCACCTCTACAAATCTCTGATTCCCTTTGTGAAGGGCCTATATATTTACTTTTATGCAATTTTTATTTTTATTTGAGTCTCCATCTTCTCTTATAAAGCACCAACTAGGGAGCACTATGATCATACTTGTGCATTGGATGTAGCTAATATTCGAGTGTGTTTCATGAATGGATCAACGATTGAGCATAATGGGCTAGGGATAGCTTTCTTTAGCGTTGATATTTTGAAAGACATGGTTGCTTGTTAGTATGCTTGAGTATTGAAGTCTTCATGTCAATTATAGACTATTATATTGAATCATCTAAAAGTCCAAATGTCCATGCTACAAAAGAAAAGAATATGTGATGAACATATTAGGCAGCATTCCACATCAAAAATTCTGTTTTTATCATTTACCTACTCGAGGACGAGCAGGGATTAAGCTTGGGGATGCTGATACGTCTCCAACGTATCTATAATGTTTGATTGTTCCATGCTATTATATTATCATCCTTTGATGTTTTACATTCATTTTATAGCAACTTTATATCATGTTTTGGGACTAACCTATTGATATAGTGCCTAGTGCCAGTTGCTGTTTTTTGCTTGTTTTTTACTTCGCAAAATATCAGTACCAAACGAAGTCCAAATACCACGAAACTTTTTGCAGATTTTTTTTGCCTAGAAGACAACTTGGGAGCCAAGGAAGTACTAGAGGGGAGGCCCGTGGGGCCCACAAGACACCAGGGCGCGCCAGAGGCCCCTGGCGTGCCCAGGTGGGTAGTGGGGCCCACGTGAGTCCTTTCCACCGCCTTCTCAGCTCTATTTTATACCCAAATATTCCAGAACCCCTAGGGGAGTAGACGATAAACAATTCCAGCCGCCGCAAGTTCCAAAACCACGAGATCGAATCTATAGCCCTATTTCGGCACCTTGCCGGAGGGGAACACGATCCCGGAGGGGTTCATCATCCTCATTGGTGCTCCTCCGATGACGTGTGAGTATTTTACCACAGACCTACGGGTCCGTATGCAGTAGCTAGATGGCTTCTTTTCTCTTTTTGATTCTCAATAGAATGTTCTCCTCGATGTTCTTGGAGATCTATTTGATGTAACTCTTTTTTGTGGTGTGTTTGTTCGGATCCGATGAATTATGAGTTTATGATCAGATATATATATGAATATTATTTGAGTCTTCTTTGATCTCTTATATGCATGATTATTACAGCCTTGTATTTCTTCTCCGAAACTTTGGTTTGGTTTGGCCAACTAGATTGATTTTTCCTTCAATGGGAAGTGGTGCTTTGTGATGGGTTTGATCTTGCGGTGCTCAATCTCAGTGACCAGAAAGAGAAGTGACACGCATGTATCGTTGCCATTAAGGATAAAAAGATGGGGTCTAATTCCTACATGAATAGATCTTGTCTACATCATGTCATCGTTCTTATTGCATTACTCTGTTTCTCCATGAACTTAATACACTAGATGCATGCTGGATAACGGTCGATGTGTGGAGTAATAGTAGTAGATACAGAATCGTTTTGGTCTACTAATCTTTGACGTGATGCCTATATACATGGTCATTGCCTTGGATATCATCATAATTATTTGCTTTTCTATCAATTGCCCAATAGTAATTTATTTACCCACCGTATGCTATTTTCTCGAGAGAAGCCACTAGTGAAATCTATGGCCCCCGGGTCTATTTCCTATCATATTATTTTTAGATCTATTATTCCAAAAACCCAAAAATACCTTGTTGCATTTTTTCTTTATTTATTTTATTTTGTGTTTTCGCTAGATCTATTTATCCAATCTCATACAATTTAATCTATCTCTATACCGAGGAGGGATTGACAACCCCTCTTACGCGTTGGGTTGCAAGTATTTGTTATTTGTGTGCAGGTGCTGTTTACATAGTGTTGCTTGGTTCTCCTACTGGATTGATAACCTTGGTTTCATAACTAAGGGAAATACTTACCGTTGCTATGCTGCATCATCCTCTCCTCTTCGGGGAAATACCAACGCAGATACAAGCAATCATTCCCCTTATTAATCTCTACCACCGCATTCTATTCCACCCATAGTGCTATGTCCATGGCTTACGCTTATGTATCATGGGGGTTGAAAAAGCTGAAGCACGTTAAAAGGTATGAACCAATTGCTCAGCTTGTCATCGGGGTTGTACATGATTTATATTTTGTGTTAAGAAGATGGAGCATGACAAGGCTATATGATTTTTTAGCGATAACGTTCTTTAGCATTTTTATTTTGAAAGGCATGATTGTTTGTTGGTATGCCTGAGTATTGATGTCTTTATATCAAATTATAGACTATTACTTTGTATCATTCGGATCTTAATATTCATATCATAAAAGAAAGATTACATGATGAACATATTAGGTAGCATTCCACATCAAAAAATCTGTTTTTATCATTTACCTACTCGCGGACGAGCAGGAATTAAGCTTGGGGATGCTTAATACATCTCCAATGCATCTATAATTTTTTATTGTTCCATACTATTATAGTATCAATCTTGGATGTTTTGTATGCCTCTATATGCGGACATGGAGTATGTGAGCTCGAGCTCACATGCACCCTTTGCTACAGTAAAATCGAAAAAAAAAATTAAAAGTTTAAAAAAATCTGATTTTTTTTGGCAACAAACATTGATGTGTGTTACACATGCGTGCCAATTTTCGTGATGAAATGACATTTTTGGAGGCCTCGGCAAAAAAGACAAAATCATGCTCGAAAAAAAACTCCTTTGAAGCATTTTGGAGCATCGATTTTGTTATTTTCATCGAGACCTGCATGAATGTCATTTTGTCATGAATTTTTGCACGCATGTGAAAAAGACATCAATGTTTGTTGTAAAAAAATCAGATTTTTTTGAACTTTTTAAATATATTTTTGATTTTACTGTAGCAAAGGGTGCATGTGAGCTCGAGCTCACAAGAGCACTTTCGTCTATATGCTATTTTATATCAGTTTTTGGGACTAACCTATTAACCTAGTGCCTAGTGCTAGTTGCTGTTTTTTTGCTTGTTATTGGCTTTTCAGAAAAAGAATATCAAATGGAGTCCAAACACGATGAAACTTTACGGTGATTTTTTATGGACCAGAAGGGACCCACTAAGGTTCGGAAGAAGACCAGAAGAGTCACGAGGGAGCGACGAGATCAGCAGACGCGCCCCAGGCGGGCGCCCCTGAGCTTGTGGGCCCCTCGTGGCACCTCTTGACCTAATTCCACCTCTATAAATTCTCAACTATTCCCCGCATACCAGAGAGCCACCCAAAACACTTTTTCTGCGGCCGCAAGCTTCCGTTCTTCCACGATCCCATCTGAAGGCCTTTTCCCGTACTTTGCCGGAGGGGGAATCAATCACGGAGGGCTTCTACATCATCCTTGTTGCCCTACCGATGATGCGTGAGCAGTTCACTGCAGACCTGCGGGTCCATAGCTAGTAGCTAGATGGCTTCTTCTCTCTCTTTGATCTTCAATACAATGTTCTCCTCGATGTTTCTTGGAGTTATATTCGATGTAATCTTCTTTTGCGATGTGTTTGTTGGGATCCGATGAATTGTGGGTTTATGATCAGATTATTCATGAATATTAATTGAGTCTTCTCTGAAGTTTATTATGCATGATTGTAATAGCTTTGTATTTCTCTTTGATCTATCCGTTTGGTTTGCCCAACTAGATTAATTTATCTTCAGTGGGAGAGGTGCTTTGTGATGGGTTTAATCTTGCAGTGCTCTATCCCAGTGACAAAGTAGGGGACAAGACACGTATTGTATTATTTCCATTAAGGGTAAAACCACGGGGTTTATTCATATTGATTGGGTTTACTTTGTCTACTTCATGTCATCTTGCTTAAGGCGTTACTCTAATTTATACTTAATACCCTAGATGCATGCTAGATAGCGATCGATGGGTGGAGTTATAGTAGTAGATGCATGCAGCAGGAGTCGGTCTATTGTCTCGGACATGATTCCTATATACATGATCAATGCCTTGAATATCGTCATAACTATGTGTTTTTCTATCAATTGCCCAACAGTAAGTTGTTCACCCACCATATGCTATGCGTTCGAGAGAGAATCCTGTACTGAAAACTATGGCCCCGGGTCTACTTTTATCATATATAAAAACGCAAAAGTACTTTGTTGCAATTTTATTTATTTTCTTTTGTTTTTCAATTTACTTTATTATCTACCACTACGAGATTTAATCCTTGCAAGTAACTGCCAAGGGGATTGACAACCCTCTTGTTTGCGCTGGGTGCAAGTATTTGCTTTTGTGTGTGCATGTTTTGTTCATGAGGCTTTGTGTGCTCCTACTAGATTGATAACCTTGGTTCTTAACTGAGGAAATACTTATTTCTATTGTATTGCATCATCCTCTCCTCTTCGGGGAAATCCCAACGCGGCTCACAAGTAGCAACCTACGAGTCCATAGTAGTAGCTAGATGGCTTTCTCTCTCTCTCTCTCTCTCTCTCTCTCTCTCTCTCTCTGATCCTCAATACAATGATCTCCTCTGAGATCAATCCGATGTAGTTCTTGTGGTGTGTTTGTTGGTATCTGATGAATTGTGGATTTATGATCAGATTGTTCATTCGATTTATCTGAATCTCTTGAAGTTTCCTTGTTGTGTAATTTTATATCTATGTATTCTTTCCGGTCTATGAGTCTTCTCTGGCCAAGATAGATGATTATTTCTTCAGAGGGAGTGGTGCATACTAGTGCGTTCAATCTTGCAATGATCTTGTCCAGTGACAAAATGGACAAAGGCACGTATTGTATTGTTGATAGTAAAGATAAAACAACAGGGATTAATCTTATTGTTAGGTTTCTTTCTCTCGACATTATGTCATCTTGCTTATAGCATTACTCTGTATCTTGCAAACTTAATACTTTGAGATGCATGCTGGATAGTGCTCTTGGGTGGAGTAATATTAGTAGACTTCGCTAAGTTTAGCTGTCTACTTATCACAAACGTAATACCTATGTGATATTATGACATGCATGATCATAGTTATGAATTGTCACTCTTGTGTAAATTGCCCAACGGTAATTTGTTACCATGTCACTACATGCTTTCGAGAGTGATGCCACTAGTGAAGTATGGCCCCCGGGTCTATATCCATTAGTACAAAAGCTCCTACAATTTGCTCTTTTACTTTCTTGCCATTTGCCCTATCACTATATATTTCTTTTAATCTTGTAAATAGCACGAACAAGGGGATTGACAACCTCCTTGCCATTGTTGGGTGCGAGCAATTTTATCTATTTATGTGCAGGTGCTGCTAACATTGTTAGTTTGGTGCCTCCTACTAGTTTGATAAACCTTTGTTCTTAACTGAGGTAAGTACTTTCTTCTATTGTGCTACATCACCTTTCCACATCGGGGAATCCAACTCCTACGGGAGTAGCAGTCTTCCAAACCTAAAGTTGAAGATTTTATCCCTATGCTCAAAAGAATTGAATCTGGACTCTTTGTTATGCCACTCTGCTTTCATATGGTGACAAGTTAACTCTTATCAAGTCTGTCTCTCTAGCATGCCAAGTTTCTTCATGTGCTCTCTTTCCATCCCCATGACCGTGGTTCACTAGATTAATAAACTCTTGAAACACTACTTCTGGAGAAAATATGGTTCTGAGGCAAAGGGAGTAGCCTAGATTCATGGGATAAAGCACTGCCTAAGTCACATGGGAGACTAGGAATTCTGGACATAGCCACTCACAACCAAGCACTGCTGATGAAATACCAGCATTGGTTTTCCAACAGAGTTGATACCCATTGGGTTAACATCATTTGGGAATCTTACTACTCCAACTACATTCCTAGCTCCAAGGTTGTGGGCTCATTTTCGTGGAAAGTTGTCCTCAAATTACTGCCTACCTATAAAGAACACTTAGTCTGACTTCCTGGTGATCGCAAATCTACACTCTTTTGGTCAAAAAAATGGTTGGATCAAAGGCTCTTCCTTGCCTACCTTGAACTCCATTCCTTCTGTAAAAACACTGACATCTCACTACACCAAGTTTTGGACCTTGAAAACTTTGAAGACATGTTTCACTTACAACTCTCCACTCAGGCTCATCAACAATTCATACTATTAGACACCACTAATCAGGAAAGGTCCTTGCATACAGGCCAGGATAAATGGACTTATCCTTGGACTTCTGGGAACTACTCCTCAATGAAGATGTACAAGCATATGATTGGATCTAGACATGCTCACAATATATACAAATAACTTTAGGAGTGCTCGGCTCGGCTTAGATATAAGATCTTTTTCTAGGTAAAATACATAGGAGCTCCCGGGTGCTCCACCCCCTCTATGAATATTATATTAAAACATAACAGAGAATTAAAAAAACTAGAACTTTGGGATATCAACCCTGGGTGCCCATTCTATCCCATGTTTATTTTCATTAAGAAATGGCATGCATGGTATCCATGGCGAAGAAAATACAGTCCGACCTACGATCCATCCAAACAGTTTCCTCTATACATAATATTTTTTTGATTTTTTCCTGAAAATACCACGGTGTTATTTCTTCATGAAATTTCACACAGGAGTAGATGGGGCACCGAGATTTGATATCCCAAAATTCTAGTTTTAAAAAAAAATCTCGTATTTTTTGAATTTAATATTCTTATATGGGGTTGGAGTACCCGAGAGCTCCAAATCATCATCCCTTTTTCTTGCTGCTACTTTATGACAGAGTTAACACCAGGAATCTTCTCAAAGGAAGTCTATGCATCTCGACAACTACAGTTGTGTTCTATGTAGTGAAAATGTGGAGGAAAAACTCTTCTACACCTCTTCTGGGATTTTTCTTTTGCTTACATATGTTGGAGTCACATTATGCCTTACAGAAACCATGGCATTTCCTAATATGATGAAATTTGCCTCTCTATATCTAAACTGCTATCTGATAGGGAAACGTTTCTGGCCAAGCGACCTTACTAGCATTTTAGCTGGTCATGCGTGGATCCTTCGATCAAACAGGATCCAATGCTCCCAGTCCTGCCAACGCATTGTATTGGTTAGCCGCCACGTACCACTAGGGTCCCACACGCCTTCCACCCCTCCTCCATCCTTATCTGAAACCAGCCTCTCAATTTCTCCTCTCGCCATGTCTCCTCTGTCTCTTTATTCCTCAGCCACGCCTCCTACTCCCGTAGGAGTTTTTGGACTCCCAAGGAGGAAAGGCGATGTAGCACAGTAACAGAAAATATTTCCCTCAGTTAAGAAACAAGGTTTATCAAACCAGTAGGAGTCAACAAGCTAACAATACACATGCACACAATCAAATAAAATTGCTTGCACCAAACTTGGCAAGGGGGCTGCCAGGCCCCTTGTCTTGCTAGTTACAAGATTAAAAGCAAATAGATAATGATATAGGCAAAACGATAAAAAAAGAGTAAAATAAATTAAAAGAGAAATTTTTGTAGAAGCTTGTATTTATGGAGAATAGAGGGGGGGGGGGCGTAAGTTCACTAGTGGCATCTCTCTCGAAAGCAGGTAATGGCATGGTAACAAATTACGGTTGGGCAATTGATAGAAAAGTAGCAGTTTATAACTATGATCATTCGTGGCATAATATGACATGGGCATTACGTCCATGATAAGTACACCTTTAACCTTAGTAACGTCTACTACTATTACTCCACCCCAAGACCGCTATCCAGCATGCATATCAAAGTATTAAGTTTGCAAGAAACAGATTAACACAATAAGCAAGATGACATAACATAGATGAAAGTAATTTAGCAATAATATTAAACCCCATCATTTTATCCTTAGTGCAACAATACAATATGTGTCTTCGTCCTAATTGCCACAGGACTAGAGCACTGCAAGATTGAACGCACTACTATGCACCAAACCCTCTGAAGAAATACTCATCTATCTTGGCCAGAGAAGACAAATAGATCGAAAAGCATACATAGCTATTTAATTATGCGGCAAAGAAACTTCAAGAGATTCATTTTAAATCAATGAACAATCTGATCATAGATCCATAATTCATCGAATCCCAACAAACACACCAAAAGAATTACATCAGATTGATCGCAGAAGATAACATGGTATTGAAGATCCAAAAGAGAGATGGAGAGAGAGAGAAACCATCTAGCTAGCTACTACTATGGACCCATAGGTCCTTAAGGTCCTACTCGTAGATGAAAGCAACAAGGTTGATGAAGATGGCCACCCCAATGGCTTCCCCCTTCGGCAGAACTCTGGAGATCGAATCGCTTCAGAACAGAGGCTTGCAACAGCGATAAAATTGTTTCGGGTGTCGCTCTGAGGGTTTTTTGGATTATGGAATTTATAGGCGCGGGAATTAGGTCAAACAAAGGATCAGGGGGCCCACAAGGTTGGGAGGCGCGGCCACCCCCTGGCCATGCCACCTGCCCTTGTGGGGCCCTCGAGCATCCTCTCGATGACTCGTGAAGCTTCCAGGGTTTCTTTTGGTCCATAAAAAATCATCAAAAAATGGCATCGTGTTTGGACCTTCCTAGGTATTGATTTTCTTTAAAACCATAGACAAGCATAAAAAAGCAACTCGCACGGGCACTAAACTGATATGTTAGTCTAGAAAATAATATAAAATGATGTAAAACTATAACAAAAGTATGTAGGAATGATAATATAATAGCATGAAACAATAAAAAATTAGAGATACGTCAGACGTATCAACGCGTGACCAGCTCCCTTGCTATCACCAGCGGGCCGGCGGCACCGTGCCCAAAACTCCCCGCCATCGCGCCGCCACGGCCATATCTCTCCCTTAGCCACCCATACCTCGGAGCCCTTACCACTGCCGCATGCATCCACAACCTTGCAACGACGACCGACGACGCTATAACCAGTGACTTATCGAGCTGCAACCGTTTGGCAGCGGAGCTAGAACAGTGGGAACACCGATGTCGCACCCCACCGTCGAGTGAGGGATCTGTTGCATCCTTTGCTGGCAGAGCTACAACCGTTGTGTTGCAGAGTTGGAACCAAACATGCCGGTGAGTTACAACCACCGCGGTGATGACCGCGACCATGACTGATGCTATGAGGCGATGGGGATGTTGGAACCATGGCCTGCAACCTGCATCAGCAGAAGCTGGAACCTCTATCTTGTCATGCTACAACCGGGCAACGAACGAGCTGCAATGGGGCGGGCGGCATGCGACAACACGGAGGATGCTGGAACTGGCCAGTTTTTTTGCTGGAACCGACAATGGGAGGTTCTACAACCAGCGAGTTGAGATATGCAAGCGGCATCTGTCAATGGGGACATGCAAAGATGTTTCAATTGGTGTTGGTTGATGCTACAACTGGTGTCACAGGGAGCTTCGACCGTCTGTAGCGGTGCTCCAAATTTTTGTTTGCTGGGAAGTCGACGAGGTGATTTTTTTTCCTGGAACGAGCCCTATATTTTGCTACCACCTTCTTTTGATTTTGCTGAAACCAGCCGGAAAATTGGTACTGTCGTCTTTGATTTTTGCTTGAAGCAGCCTAATTTTTTGCTACCACTGTGTTCTACTTTTGCTGGTGAAAGGGTCGATATGGTTGGCTAGAGGGGGGGGTGAATAGGCAACTACCAATTTTTAGCCTTTCTTAACAAATTAGGGTTAGCAACAAATAGGTTGTCTAGATGTGCAACTAGGTGAACAACCTATATGAGGCTAGCAATCACAACACCACAAGCAAGCAAGATAAACAACACAAGTAAAGCTTGCACAAAGTAAAAGTAAGAGATAACCACAAGTGGAGTCGGGGGAGACGAGGATGTGTTACCGAAGTTCCTTCCCTTTGAGAGGAAGTTGTTGGGGAACATGCAATTTCAAAAAAATTCCTACGTTCACGCAAGATCTATCTAGGAGATGCATAGTAACGAGAGGGGAGAGTATGTCCATGTACCCTCGTAGATCGAAAGTGGAAGCGTTAGCTTAACACGGTTGATGTAGTCGAACGTCTTCGCGATCCAACCGATCAAGCACCGAACGTATGGCGCCTCCGAGTTCAGCACACGTTCAGCTCGATGACGTCCCTCGAGCTCTTAATCCAGTTGAGGACGAGGGAGAGTTCCGTCAGCACGACGGCGTGGTGACGGTGATGATGAAGTTACCGGCGCAGGGCTTCGCCTAAGCACTACGACGATATGACCGAGGTGTGTAACTGTGGAGGGGGGCACCGTACACGGCTAAGAGATCGTCTGTTGTGCCTTTGGGTGCCCCCCTCCCCACGTATATAAAAGAGGGGGAGGAGGAGGCCGGCCCTAGAGGGGGGCGCGCCAAGGGGGGGGTGGTCCTACTTGGACTCCTAGTCCAAGTAGGAATCGGCCCCCCTCCTTCCTTTCACCGGAGAGGGAAAAGGGGAAGGGAGAGAGAGGGAGAAGGAAAGAGGGGGGCCGGCCCCCTCCCCTAGTCCAATTCGGTTTGGGCAAGGGGGAGGGGCGCACCCCTCTCATGTGGCCTCTCTCCTCTCCTCCAATAAGGCCCAATAGGCCCATTACTTCTCCCAGGGGGTTCCGGTAACCTCCCGGTACTCCGGAAAAATGCCCGAATCACTCGGAACCATTCCGATGTCCAAATGCAACCTTCCAATATATGAATCTTTATGTCTCGACCATTTCGAGACTCCTCATCATGTCCGTTATCTCATCCGGGACTCCAAACAAACTTCAGTTCATCAAATCACATAACTCATAATACAAATCGTCATCGAACGTTAAGCGTGCGGACCCTATGGGTTCGAGAACTATGTAGACATGACCGAGACACATCTTCGGTTAATAACCAATAGCGGAACCTGGATGCTAATATTGGCTCCTACATATTCTACGAAGATCTTTATCGGTCAAACCGCATAACAACATACGTTATTCCCTTTGTCATCGGTATGTTACTTGCCCGAGATTCGATCGTCGGTATCATCATACCTAGTTCAATCTCGTTACCGGCAAGTCTCTTTACTCGTTCTGTAGTGCATCATCCCGTAACTAACTCATTAGTCACATTGCTTGCAAGGCTTCATATGATGTGCATTACTGAGAGGGCCCAGAGATACCTCTCCGATACTCGGAGTGACAAATCCTAATCTCGATCTATGCCAACCCAACAAAACACCTTCGGAGACACCTGTAGAGCATCTTTATAATCACCCAGTTACGTTGTGACGTTTGATAGCACACAAGGTGTTCCTCCGGTATTCGGGAGTTGCATAATCTCATAGTCAGAGGAATATGTATAAGTCATGAAGAAAGCTTTAGCAATAAAACTTAACGATCATTATGCTAAGCTAACGGATGGGTCTCGTCCATCACATCATTCTCCTAATGATGTGATCCCATTAATCAAATGACAACACATGTCTATGGTTAGGAAACTTAACCATCTTTGATTAACGAGCTAGTCAAGTAGAGGCATAGTAGGGACACTTAGTTTTGTCTATGTATTCACACATGTATCAAGTTTCCGGTTAATACAATTCTAGCATGAATAATAAACATTTATCATGATATAAGGAAATATAAATAACAACTTTATTATTGCCTCTAGGGCATATTTCCTTCAGTCTCCCACTTGCACTAGAGTCAATAATCTAGATTACATAGTAATGATTCTAACACCCATGGAGTCTTGGTGCTGATCATGTTTTGCTCGTGGAAGAGGCTTAGTCAATGGGTCTGCAACATTTATATCCGTATGTATTTTGCAAATCTCTATGTCTCCCTCCTTGACTTGATCGCGGATGGAATTGAAGTGTCTCTTGATGTGTTTGGTTCTTTTGTGAAATCTGGATTCCTTCGCCAAGGCAATTGCTCCAGTATTGTCACAAAAGATTTTCATTGGACCCGATGCACTAGGTATTACACCTAGATCGGATATGAACTCCTTCATCCAGACTCCTTCATTTGCTGCTTCCGAAGCAGCTATGTATTCCGCTTCACACGTAGATCCCGGCACGACGCTCTGCTTAGAACTGCACCAACTGACAGCTCCACCATTCAATATAAATACGTATCCGGTTTGTGACTTAGAGTCATCCGGATCAGTGTCAAAGCTTGCATCGACGTAACCACTTACGACAAGCTCTTTGTCACCTCCATAAACGAGAAACATATCCTCAGTCCTTTTCAGGTATTTCAGGATGTTCTTGACCGCTGTCCAGTGATCCACTCCTGGATTACTTTGGTACCTCCCTGCTAAACTTATAGCAAGGCACACATCAGGTCTGGTACACAGCATTGCATACATGATAGAACCTATGGTTGAGGCATAGGGAATGACTTTCATTTTCTCTCTATCTTCTGCAGTGGTTGGGCATTGAGTCTTACTCAACTTCACACCTTGCAACATAGGCAAGAACCCTTTCTTTGACTGATCCATTTTGAACTTCTTCAAAACTTTATCAAGGTATGTGCTTTGTGAAAGTCCTATTAAGCGTCTTGATCTATCCCTATAGATCTTGATGCCTAATATATAAGCAGCTTCACCGAGGTCTTTCATTGAAAAACTTTTATTCAAGTATCCTTTTATGCTATCCAGAAATTCTATATTGTTTCCAATCAATAATATGTCATCCACATATAATATTAGAAATGCTACAGAGCTCCCACTCACTTTCTTGTAAATACAGGCTTCTCCAAAAGTCTGTATAAAACCATATGCTTTGATCACTTCATCAAAGCGTATATTCCAACTCCGAGATGCTTGCACCAGTCCATAAATGGATCGCTGGAGCTTGCACACTTTGTTAGCACCCTTAGGATCGACAAAACCTTCTGGTTGCATCATATACAACTCTTCTTTAAGAAATCCATTAAGGAATGCAGTTTTGACATCCATTTGCCAAATTTCATAATCATAAAATGCGGCAATTGCTAACATGATTCGGATAGACTTAAGCATCGCCACGGGTGAGAAGGTCTCATCGTAGTCAACTCCTTGAACTTGTCGAAAACCTTTCGCAACAAGTCGAGCTTTGTAGACAGTAACATTACCGTCAGCGTCAGTCTTCTTCTTAAAGATCCATTTATTCTCTATGGCTTGCCGATCATCGGGCAAGTCAACCAAAGTCCACACTTTGTTCTCATACATGGATCCCATCTCAGATTTCATGGCTTCAAGCCATTTCGCGGAATCTGGGCTCATCATCGCTTCCTCATAGTTCGTAGGTTCATCATGGTCTAGTAACATGACTTCCAGAACAGGATTACCGTACCACTCTGGTGCGGAACGTACTCTGGTTGACCTACGAGGTTCGGTAGTAACTTGATCCGAAGTTTCATGATCATCATCATTAACTTCCTCACTAATTGGTGTAGGCATCACTGGAACTGATTTCTGTGATGAACTACTTTCCAATTCGGGAGAAGGTACAATTACCTCATCAAGTTCTACTTTCCTCCCACTCACTTCTTTCGAGAGAAACTCCTTCTCTAGAAAGGATCCATTCTTAGCAACGACTATCTTGCCTTCGGATTTGTGATAGAAGGTGTACCCAACAGTCTCCTTTGGGTATCCTATGAAGATGCATTTCTCTGATTTGGGTTCGAGCTTATCAGGTTGAAGCTTTTTCACATAAGCATCACAGCCCCAAACTTTAAGAAACGACAGCTTAGGTTTCTTGCCAAACCATAGTTCATATGGTGTCATCTCAACGGATTTAGATGGTGCCCTATTTAACGTGAATGCAGCTGTCTCTAATGCATAACCCCAAAACGATAGTGGTAAATCGGTAAGAGACATCATAGATCGCACCATTTCTAATAAAGTACGGTTACGACGTTCGAACACACCATTACGCTGTGGTGTTCCAGGTGGCGTGAGTTGTGAAACTATTCCACATTGTTTCAAATGAAGACCAAACTCATAACTCAAATATTCACCTCCACGATCAGATCGTAGAAACTTTATTTTCTTGTTACGATGATTTTCCACTTCACTCTGAAATTCTTTGAACTTTTCAAATGTTTCAGACTTATGTTTCATTAAGTAGATATACCCATATCTGCTCAAATCATCTGTGAAGGTCAGAAAATAACAATACCCGCCGCGAGCCTCAACACTCATCGGACCGCATACATCGGTATGTATTATTTCCAATAAGTCAGTTGCTCGCTCCATTGTTCCGGAGAACGGAGTTTTAGTCATCTTGCCCATGAGGCATGGTTCGCAAGTATCAAGTGATTGATAATCAAGTGATTCCAAAAGCCCATCAGCATGGAGTTTCTTCATGCGCTTTACACCAATATGACATAAACGGCAGTGCCACAAATAAGTTGCACTATCATTATTAACTTTGCATCTTTTCGCTTCAATATTATGAATGTGTGTATCACTACAGTCGAGATTCAACAAAAATAGACCACTCCTCAAGGGTGCATGACCATAAAAGATATTATTCATATAAATAGAACAACCATTATTCTCTGATTTAAATGAATAACCGTCTCGCATCAAACAAGATCTAGATATAATGTTCATGCTCAACGCTGGCACCAAATAACAATTATTTATTTCTAAAACTAATCCCGAAGGTAGATGTAGAGGTAGCGTGCCGACGGCGATCACATCGACTTTGGAACCATTTCCCACGCGCATCGTCACCTCGTCCTTAGCCAATCTTTGTTTAATCCGTAGCCCCTGTTTCGAGTTACAAATATGAGCAACCGAACCGGTATCAAATACCCAGGCACTACTAAGAGCATTAGTAAGGTACACATCAATAACATGTATATCAAATATACCTTTGTTCACTTTGCCAACCTTCTTATCCGCCAAATACTTGGGGCAGTTCTGCTTCCAGTGACCAGTCCCTTTGCTGTAGAAGCACTCGGTTTCAGGCTTAGGTCCAGACTTGGGCTTCTTCCCGGGAGTAGCAACTTGCTTGCTATTCTTTTTGAAGTTCCCCTTCTTCCCTTTGCCCTTTTTCTTGAAACTAGTGGTCTGGTTAACCATCAACACTTGATGCTCCTTTTTGATTTCTACCTCCGCAGCCTTTAGCATTGCGAAGAGCTCGGGAATTGTCTTATTCATCCCTTGCATATTATAGTTCATCACGAAGCCTTTGTAGCTTGGTGGCAGTGATTGAAGAACTCTGTCAATAACACTATCATCCAGAAGATTAACTCCCAGCTGAGTCAAGTGGTTATGGTACCCAGACATTCTGAGTATGTGTTCACTGACAGAACTGTTCTCCTCCATCTTGCAGCTATAGAACTTGTTGGAGACTTCATATCTCTCAACTCGAGCATTTGCTTGAAATATTAACTTCAACTCATGGAACATCTCATATGCTCCATGACGTTCATAACGTCTTTGAAGTCCCGATTCTAAGTCGTAGAGCATGGCACACTGAACTATAGAGTAGTCATCAGACCATGTTTGCCAGACGTTCAAAGCGTCTACATTAGCGGGAGTGAGCTTATCACCTAGCGGTGCATCAAGGACATAATTCTTCTGTGCAGCAATGAGGATAATCCTCAAGTTACGGACCCAGTCCGTGTAGTTGCTACCATCATCTTTCAACTTAGCTTTCTCTAGGAACGCATTAAAGTTCAAGGGAACGGTAGCACGGGCCATTGATCTACAACAACATAGATATGCAAAAACTATCAGGACTAAGTTCATGATAAATTAAAGTTCAATTAATCATATTACTTAAGAACTCCCACTTAGATAGACATCCCTCTAGTCATCTAAATGATCACGTGATCCATATCAACTAAACCATGTCCGATCAGCACGTGAGATGGAGTAGTTTTCAATGGTGAACATCTCTATGTTGATCATATCTATTATATGATTCACGCTCGACCTTTCGGTCTCAGTGTTCCGAGGCCATATCTGCATAAGCTAGGCTCGTCAAGTTTAACCTGAGTATTCTGCACGTGCAAAACTGGCTTGCTCCCGTTGTATGTGAACGTAGAGCTTATCACACCCGATCATCACGTGGTGTCTCGGCACGACGAACTGTCGCAACGGTGCATACTCAGGGAGAACACTTATACCTTGAAATTTAGTGAGGGATCATCTTATAATGCTACCACCGTACTAAGCAAAATAAGATGCATAAAAGATAAACATCACATGCAATCAAAATATGTGACATGATATGGCCATCATCATCTTGTGCCTTTGATCTCCATCTCCAAAGCACCGTCATGATCTCCATCGTCACCGGCTTGACACCTTGATCTCCATCGTAGCGTCGTTGTCGTTTCGCCAACTATTGCTTCTACGACTATCACTACCGCATAGTGATAAAGTAAAGCAATTACATGGCGATTGCATTACATACAATAAAGCGACAACCATAAGGCTCCTGCCAGTTGCCGATAACTTTTACAAAACATGATCATCTCATACAATAACGTATATCACATCATGTCTTGACCATATCACATCACAACATACCCTGCAAAAACAAGTTAGATGTCCTCTACTTTGTAGTTGCAAGTTTTACGTGGCTGCTACGGGCTTCTAGCAAGAGCCGTTCTTACCTACGCATCAAAACCACAACGATTTTTCGTCAAGTGTGTTGTTTTAACCTTCAACAAGGACCGGCCGTAGTCAAACTCAATTCAACTAAAGTTGGAGAAATAGACACCCGCCAGCCACCTTTGTCCAAAGCACGTCGGTAGAACCAGTCTCATGAATGCGGTCATGTAATGTCGGTCCGGGCCGCTTCATCCAACAATACCGCCGAATCAAAGTAAGACGTTAGTGGTAAGTAGTATGACTATTATCGCCCACAACTCTTTGTGTTCTACTCATGCATATCATCTAAGCATAGACCTGGCTCTAATACCATTGTTGGGGAACGTGCAATTTCAAAAAAATTCCTACGTTCATGCAAGATCTATCTAGGAGATGCATAGCAACGAGAGGGGAGAGTATGTCCATGTACCCTCGTAGACCGAAAGCGGAAGCGTTAGCTTAACGTGGTTGATGTAGTCGAACGTCTTCGCGATCCAACCGATCAAGCACCGAACGTACGGCGCCTCCGAGTTCAGCACACGTTCAGCTCGATGACGTCCCTCGAGCTCTTGATCCAGTTGAGGACGAGGGAGAGTTCCGTCAGCACGACGGCGTGGCGATGGTGATGATGAAGTTACCGGCGCAGGGCTTCGCCTAAGCACTACGACGATATGACCGAGGTGTGTAACTGTGGAGGGGGGCACCGCACACGGCTAAGAGATTGTCTGTTGTGCCTTTGGGTGCCCCCCTCCCCACATATATAAAGGAGGGGGAGGAGGAGGCCGGCCCTAGAGGGGGGCGCGCCAAGGGGGGGAGTCCTACTTGGACTCCTAGTCCAAGTAGGATTCGGCCCCCCCTTCTTCCTTTCACCGGAGAGGGAAAAGGGGAAGGGAGAGAGAGGGAGAAGGAAAGAGGGGGGCCGGCCCCCTCCCCTAGTCCAATTCGGTTTGGGCAAGGGAGGGGGGCATGCTCCTCTCACGTGGCCTCTCTCCTCTCCTCCAATAAGGCCCAATAGGCCCATTACTTCTCCCGGGAGGTTCCGGTAACCTCCCAGTACTCCGGAAAAATGCCCGAATCACTCGGAACCATTCCGATGTCCAAATGCAACCTCCCAATATATGAAACTTTATGTCTCGACCATTTCGAGACTCCTCGTCATGTCCGTGATCTCATCCGGGACTCCGAACAAACTTTGGTTCATCAAATCACATAACTCATAATACAAATCGTCATCGAACGTTAAGCATGCGGACCCTACGGGTTTGAGAACTATGTAGACATGACCGAGACACATCTTCGGTCAATAACCAATAGCGGAACCTGGATGCTCATATTGGCTCCTACATATTCTACAAAGATCTTTATCGGTCAAACCGCATAACAACATACGTTATTCCCTTTGTCATTGGTATGTTACTTGCCCGAGATTCGATCGTCGGTATCATCATACCTAGTTCAATCTCGTTACCGGCAAGTCTCTTTACTCGTTCCGTAGTGCATCATCCCGTAACTAACTCATTAGTCACATTGCTTGCAAGGCTTCATATGATGTGCATTACCGAGAGGGCCCAGAGATACCTCTCCGATACTCGGAGTGACAAATCCTAATCTCGATCTATGCCAACCCAACAAACACATTCGGAGACACCTGTAGAGCATCTTTATAATCACCCAGTTATGTTGTGATGTTTGATAGCACACAAGGTGTTCCTCCGGTATTCGGGAGTTGCATAATCTCATAGTCAGAGGAATATGTATAAGTCATGAAGAAAGCTTTAGCAATAAAACTTAACGATCATTATGCTAAGCTAACGGATGGGTCTCATCCATCACATCATTCTCCTAATGATGTGATCCCGTTAATCAAATAACAACACATGTCTATGGTTAGGAAACTTAACCATCTTTGATTAACGAGCTAGTCAAGTAGAGGCATACTAGGGACACTTAGTTTTGTCTATGTATTCACACACGTATCAAGTTTCCGGTTAATACAATTCTAGCATGAATAATAAACATTTATCATGATATAAGGAAATATAAATAACAACTTTATTATTGCCTCTACGGCATATTTGCTTCAGAAGTACGTCTCCGTTGGAGCGGTGTGGAGGCACAATGCTCCCCTAGAAGCCACTAGGGCCACCGTATTCTCCTCGCGCCCTCACACAATGCGAGATGCCGTGATTCCACTAGTGGTGCCCTTGGAGATGGCGACCGAAGCTTTACAAACAAAGTTGGGACTCTCTCCACAACCAAATTGGAGGCTCCCAACAACACCACGGAGCTTCACCATAATGGAATGTGGCTCCGAGGTGACATCAACCGTCTAGGGTGCTCAAACACCCAAGAGTAACAAGATCCGCAAGGGATTAGAGGGGGAAATAAAATTTCTCTTGGTGGAAGTGTAGATCGGGGCCTTCTCAGCCAATCCCTCAACAAGTTTGATTGGCTAGGGAGAGAGATCGGGCGAAAATGAGCTTTGGAGCAACAATGGAGTTAGGGTAGGAAGAGGTGGTTCTTCTTGGGGAAGAAGACCCCCTTTATATAGTGGGGAACAAATCCAACCGTTATGCAACCCTTAGCCCGCACACAAGCGGTACTACCGCTCCAGGAGAGGTACTACCGCCCAAGTGGTAGTCACCGGTAGTAAGTGCAATGGCACTGGACCAGGAGCCAGTAGTGCCGCCGGAGCGGTACTGCCGCTCTACCCAGCGGTACTACCGCTGGGGTTGCAATGCTACTGAGCATAGGTAGCAGGGTTGTGGTAGTACGACCACAGTAGTACTACCGCCCAAGAGGGTGGTACTACCGCTTAATGCTGGAACTACCGCTCCCTACTACCGCAGAGGAAAACAGAGGCCTGAGGGGAGAGCAGAGCACCGAGCGGCAGTGGCAGCGGTGGTAGGGGCGGTAGTACTGCTTAAAAGGCGGTACTACCGCTCCTACTGCCGCTCCTACTTCTGCTCGTTCTGCTGGGTCAAAAGGGGTTCCACAGAAGTGACCCAGTGGGACTACCGTTGTACTACCGTAGAACCCGACATGAAAAATCAAGACCCGAGCAGAGGGCGGTAGTACGAGCGGAACTAGCAGCGGTACTACCGCTAGCAGCTCTCCACAACCTCTTCTGCAAAACAGAGGGACAACTCCAAAGAAACGGAAAGATGACTAGGGTGCAAGATGAGTGTGTACGTGACGATTCCACCCAAACCTTTACGAAGCGGACCCCATCTTGATAGTACGGTTTATCCTATGACTCAAGTCCACCGAAAATGAAACGAAGGAAAATAAACCATCTTCTCTAACAAGCTTCGAGGGGTAGTAATCGTCTTGTGCCTTATGATGGAATATCTGAAATGCTCAATGCACACGATTAGTCCGCAAAGATATTGTCATCAATCACCAAAACCACTAAGGGAGAAATATGCCCTAACAGCAGGAACCAGCACTTTTGTTTTGCTCCCCCAGCTTTTTGGCTGCGCGCCATTCCATCGACACCACCATCTCCATTGATGTTGCAACAGGGGGTGGACGACACAGGCGAGAAACAACATCGTCATTGGCGCCATGGAGCCACCATGTTTTGCAACAGGGACGCGATGAAATAGTTGCAACGGGGGCCTATGACATTTTTGTTTTTTGCAATTTGACTATGACAAGCATCGACGACGAGTGACGGGGGCGAGGGTGGTGATGGCGGCCGGGAGTCGAGGAACGCGAGCTGCACGGGGGGAGGGGGTGGCCACCATGTTTTTCAGATGCAAACATGGGGTGAAAAGAGACGATGGGGAATGCATTAGATGGGCACGGGCGCGTGGTCCGATGGCTGTGCGGTGACCGTCCAAATTTTGGGTCGGTCGACCGGTGCCTATCACTGTCCCATCTGATATTGCTTTCGATATCATCCTTATGGGCTACTAGAGCAACTAGTTGGTCGAAAATGACAAAGTCTTTAGGTGTGTTGCTCCTCATATCATAGTTTGGTTCCATTATCTCAAAGAAGGTCTGCTCACTGTTGTGATTAGAGCAAATCCAACCAGAGCTCAAAAGATCAAGTTTTGGATTGAGAATCACCTTTAAGCTATGGAGAGATAAATACAGTATTAGTCATTGTACTTGACACAAAAACTCACTTTAGTCCTCGTACTCGCAAAACGCGGAGTTTACACACTGTACTCGGTGATTGACCCAGTTTAGTCCTAAATCAGCCGAGATAAGCGAACAACCGCCGACGTGAACATCCACGTGCTCAGACGGTTAGCGCGGGCTTTCTCCCGCTCATTTTTTCCAAAGAACCCCCTAGTTTTATTATTTGTATCCGAATGACCCCCTTTCCAAAATCCCCAAATCAGAAAATCCAATCGCTGACCCTAGCCGTGCGCTCTGTCTTCTCCTTCACCCGATTCTTCTCTATTCTCCCTTCTTTTCGCCGCCGCCGTTGTTCCTCCTTTTCGCCGCCGCCGCTCGTTCCTGGTTGCCGCCATGGCCAGTGCATGGAGAGCATCGAGCTCAACCACAAGGAACTACCACGCGCCGACCAGGGACCTCCCCATTGTCCTACAATTGCTGCAAAGCGAGGGATGTGCTGAAATTCCCTTCAATGACCAACAAGAATGGTAACAAGTTTTTTCTACAAGTGCCCCAATCACAAGGTCAGTTCCATTCACTTTTCAGAGTTCCCGTTCGTTCTGCCCTCTTTTCTCCCCCTCTGATTTATGTGTGTTCTTCTTTGTTCATATCATTGTAGCCTGGTGCATGCGACTTTTGGAAATGGTTTGATGTGTATGAAGACTTCCTAGTGGAGAATGGCTTCCTTCCTCCGATAAGTGGGCATGTTGAGCAAACAGGGACGGCTAAGAGGGAGAGGAAAGCAAAGTAAGCAGTTCAGAGGGATGAAGATAGAGAAATAGAAGTGCTCATTGCAGCAATGCTTAATGTAGGGAAAGAAATGTTAGTATTGCTTAAGATAGTGTGTGTACTGTTGGTTCTTGTGCTTGTATTTCAGATCATCAGTGTCGTTCACTAAAAGTTGAGTGTATTTGTACTGAAGAATTTAGTTTCTGTCCACTGAAGTTGTAACTACTTTGTAGTTCATTTGCACTGAAGAATCTAGTTAATGCACCTGATGATCAGTTTGTATGCACTAAAAACTGAGTTCTTGTTCAGTTAAAAAATCAAAATATATGCATTGAATATTCAGTTCTTGTGTAGATCAAAAATCAGTATATGTGCACTGAAATTTGAGTTGTTGTACAGTTCAAAAAATCAGTCATTGTGCACTGAAAATTGAGTTGTTGTACAGTTCAAAATTTAGTATACGTGCACACAAAAAACAGTTGTTCTACAGCAAAAAGATCAGTATATGTGCACTGAAAATTGAGTTGCTATATAGTTCAGTATATGATCACTTTATAAAACGTTGGAGGTCATAGCTTACTGCCACAAAGCAAGAATGGTGGAAATGCATAACAACAGAGAACTCAATCATGTCTGACATAAAGTGCATAATTCATTTGACATATAAGTGCGTAATTTAGTTGACATAAGAGTGCATCAACTAGATAAAAGTAGATAACAACATAGGGTCAGCCATGATCACATAGTTGAGGCCCAATGATCATACATGACACTGATGACCAAATTTAAAACCAAAAGAACATCATGCCAAGTCTCACATGCACCCAGAACATCCCTAACCCTACCCCTGCTATCTCAGATATTAAACATGCTAGTTTTGGAAGGCTTGTTGCCACTTTGTCCTCTGAATTCGGTCCTAGGTCTTTTGAAAGGTCAGTTGGTGGTAGTAGGTCTTGATTGCCTCTCAGCCAGTTCCTGCTTCTTAGCTTCTGCTTGTGCTCTCTTCTTAGCTAGGGCTTGCTTCCTAGCCTCTTCTGCCCTAGCTTTCTTTTCAGCCAGTGCATGCATCTTTGCTTGTTGTGCAACCCTCTTCTCTTCCTCTGCTCTAGCTTTCTTCTCAGCCATTACTTGCTTCTTATCTTCTTGCTCTTGGGCTTTTTTCTCTGCAGCAGCTTGTTTCTTTGCTTCCTTCTCTTTTGCTCTCACTTACCTCTCATGTGTGGAAGTTGTAATTGACAGCTTCTTCATCAGATGTTGCAGCTTTCATTTACCTCTCATCATCTATTTCCTCTTCCACTTGTTTCCCTTTTCTTTCATTTCAGCTAGAGCAGTTGTGCACTTTTTCTTCTTCTGTGATAAAATCTGCTCCTCTAACAGATCCTCGTCATCTTCAGATATGTCATAATCACTGTCAATTAGCTCAGGATCATACTCTTCATCATCTGAGTCTTCATCACTACTGTAATCAACTTCATTTGCTGCAACATTACTTGTATATCTTCTTGATCTTCTCACTGGAGCTCCATCAGCACAAAGTTCATTTACTGCAGCTTCATTTCCTCCAATTTTCTGCTTCATTGGACTATGAAATACTGTGGGAAGTTCTGTAGATGGATATGCTGCAACATCGTCCAAATCAAATGCTCCATCTTCTACCATCCTCATAGGCAAGCACCAATAAGGTTTCACTCTACCAGCAGCTTCATAACCTATTTATTCAATAATGTTGTTGATTACATCCACACACCATGTCTCCGTTTCACAGAAATCAAACCAAGCAGTCGTACTATTCAAATACCCCTTGTTCGATCCTGTTCCCATGAAAAATTCCCCATGGAAGATTATGCATGTGAACAAATCCTTCTTCTCACCTAATTCAAAATTCAAAAAAACCTAATTAATCATCAGCACAATAGCAACACAAACCATAGCTAAATCATACAAAACCATCTGCATCGGTGACATACAACTAATGGCAGCAATAAATCCGCTCTAAAAAGCACTACTTTGCAACATGAGAGATAAGGGAGGATCGGGAGCACATACCGTACTGCGGCGGCGGATTGGGGCCATCGGCGGTGACCTGAGTGTCGGCCCCTGCAGCGATGGAGTCGACGGCCCTGCCTGCCCCCTCGCTCGTCATTCCCTTCAACGGATCTTCCTCGCCGGTCGCTGATCGTCGATGCTGCCGCCAGTTCTCCTGCCCCCTTTCGCGTGGATGAACTGAGAGAGAGAGAGAGAGAGAGAGAGAGGAATACAAAATGCTAATATAAATCGCGGGAGGGCCTAAATGAAACATCTCCAACTGCTCGGGTCCCTCCGCCTACATGGGAGCCCTCGTCAGCGGTTTTTTGCTCATCTCGGCTGATTTAGGACTAAACGGAGTCAATCGTCGAGTACAGTGTGCAAACTCTGCGTTTTGCGAGTACGAGGACTGAAGTGAGTTTTCGTGTCAAGTACAATGACTAATACTTTATTTATCTCAGCTATAGGTGTAGCTAGGTCTCAATCGACTAAGACTTAACCAAGTCTAACTCATGGCATACATAAGTGGCTAAACGGGCCGGCCCGGCCCCGCGGTAAACATGCCTGGCACGACACGGCCCGCGACGGCATGACTAATAGCCGGGTCGTGCCGTGCCGGCCCATGGGCGGGAGGTCGCAGCCCAGGCACGGCCCAGCTACTAATCGGGCCAGCCCACCGGCACGCCAGGCCCGCTAGTTCGTCTGCTATTTGACGCACTGGGAGATGTATAGAAAAAAAATAAAAAACCGTAATCGGGCCGTGCTGTGCCGGCCCGCGTGCTCAGGCTAGCAGCCCAAGCACGGCCCAAGGCATGCCGCATGTCGGGCCCGTGCCGGGCCTGGCCCATGGCGGGCCGTGCCGGCGTGCTCACCGGCCGGCCTGGTTAGCCCGGCCCATTTGGCTAGCTATAATGGCATAGCATATAAAGAAGAAGAAAGAAAAAGTTAAAAGCAAAATTGGGTGGATCTCCACATAAAAAGATCTTATAGATATAGCATCGGTTGGTTGACCACTTTGCACATATGTTTTTACACATATTGAAAATACCGTACGACAATTGTTCCAAGGTCCAGGGTTCATAAAAAGATACAAACATTCAAACTGCGACATTTGTATGAAAACTGGCCACTTAATTAACGTAGTACGACGGATCGTGCATGGCGTAGAAGTATGGCAAAGCGAGACGGACATACGACACGGAAGCTCTGTGCTCTAGTTGTCGGCGACGACAGTGCGGATGACAATGTCGGTGTCCTCCGCCGCCGCGGCGCCGCGCTGGAGCATGGACGACTGGCAGAGGACGATCTTGAGCTCCCCGGGCGCGCGGCAGCTCTGCGGCACGGGCTCCACGTCGGTCGACGTCGTCCTCGTGAGCGGGCAACGGTTCTTGAAGTACCCCGCGGGCCCGCGGCACGCGGTGCCTTCGGCGGCCCGGTTGTCTGGAGGGCAGTCGCAGTTGAGGTCCACGGCGCAGCCGAGCGCCGGACACTGCCCGCCGCCGGCCTGCGGGCTCAACACCATCGGCACGTTGAACCCGTTTACGAGGCTGACGCTGTACGCGGCGAGGTCCAGGTTCCCGCTGTCGTGGACCGTGATCTGCGCGACGGTGGACGGCGGCGCGTCGCCCGTGAAGCACCCGCGCGGCGGGGACGTGCCGTCATCGCAGCCGGTGCGGGCCGCGACGCGGCCTGCCCAGAAGGTGGACGGGAAGGTGAGGGAGAGAATCGTGTTGGTGTCGAGGCGCGCAGCGTTGTCGGAGATGGAGGGAAGGCCGGCGTTGGGGGTGACGAGCGGCCAGACCGGGTGCTGGCAGAGGTTGTGGATGGTCAGCTTGGTCGCCGACGAGAAGGCGGCTAGTGCGGCAAGGACGAGGAGGACTAAGGCGAGATCCTTGGCCATGGCAGCTATAGCTACTAGCTAGCTTGTGACTTGAGAGGGAGGGAAGAGAGAGGAGCGGCTGGTTTCTACTTTTGTAGGCGAGGCTTGTCGCTCGGGCTGAGTCGCCGTGGAGAAGCTGAGTAGCAGCAGCCAGCTACCTTTTGCTTTTGCTTTTGCTTTTTTCGAGAGAAAGCAGCGGCTTCCTAGTTGTGCCAAATGATCAATGCAGCGGCGCTGGTGTCGTGGGAAGGGGAATGTATCCGGTGCGTCTATCTTTGTGGTGTTATCGGTGCACCACATGTCGGTGCAACAGATGTTCGTGGTACATTTTAAAATGTTTGAAAAACAGGAAAAAAATCTATATCACATCACATCATCAACGTATATTTTTACAAAATTTCATATCAAAATTCAAAACATTGCCTGAGATACAAATTGACAAATTTGGCATCAATGTGATTATGGGTCAAATCTAAAGCCCAACTTATGTTGTATACTATTCAGTGTTAAATTTGTCATTTTTGTTTTTTCAGCTATGTTTCAAATTTTGATTTGAAATTTGTGGCATGATACATTGATGTTATGTAAATGTGCTATTTTTTCAGAATATTTTAAACATTTTAAAACGTACTACGGGAGTTTGGTGCACCACAAGCACCAGTGCACTAGATAATTTCCCTCGTGGGAAGGTGTGAAAGTATCTAGTGATACAACTCTCACATGCTTTCATTTCAAAATAATAATTTAAATGTTTCAAAAAATTCCAAAAAAATTGTGAATGTTCCCAGGACAAGACCTATGTCTACAACTCCTAAAAAATTGGGTCCATATTCGAAATAAAAATTGAAAAATAAAAGAAAAGGTAAATCCATATGTGAATTGTGTCTTTTTTGCTTTTGTCTTTTGTGACATTATTCATGCTAGATTTCTCTATTTCGTTTCTCAATGCGTATTTTGAATTTATATGTGAATTTTTTTATAGGTTGTAAACTCATGTCTATTGGCCCCTCGCAAAAAATTCATAATGTTTCTAAACGTCTAAATTTCCTCTTTTTTAAGTTGGGATCATGGGAGCATTTAAAGGTTGGTATCATCTATCTCGTGGGAGGTAGCTACTCAAAGCAAGGTAAATGGTATTAGGTTTGCAAAATCTCAGTCGACTGTTAGCCATTGAATCTTGGGTCTTTGTGTAGAGATTCGTGCTGAGCAAAGCCCAATGGCCCTCGCAGCACTTCCTTCCACCGCTTGCAGCACTTCGTTCTATCGGTCGCGGCATTCGTCGGTGTTGCTTACAACATGTTGTCTCATCGGTCACAGCATTCACCCTCATCGCTCGCAGCACGTCGTCCCATCATTCACAACTTCCGCCATTGCCGTATGCAACATTAAGTCCCGCCGGTTACAGCGTTCGTCATCGTTGCTCGCAACGTCTGTCGTTATCATTTGTAGCATGTTGCACCACTAGTTGCATCATTCGGTAATGTCATTCATAAAGCCACAACTATGTTGATGTCACTCGTCAGAGTTCTAGGGAAACCCAAATAGTATAGTCAGCAACGGACGCAGATTTGGTGATCATAGTACCATGCGCATCTTTTATAAATAATAAGTCAAAAAATACTAGAATAAATAAATAAATGATTTTTTTGTAACATGATTCGACCAGTACTCAAGTATGAAGTTTCAACAAGAAATGACATCCATGGTATTCTATGCAAAAATGACAAAATTGAAACTAACAAAAAAATATCATTTGATGAATACTAAGGCCTCAATTGCATTTTCTTCACTAAGAATACCACGGGTTTCAATATTTCATGAAACTTCGCACGTTAGTAGAATGGTTGATCAAGCTTGATACTTCAAAATTCAGAAAAAAAAAGATTCTAGCATTATTATTTGTAAATCTACTATTCATATGGGTGGGCGTGAGACCATGTTCACCTTTGTATTGCCACATCACCTAATTGCCTATCCATACAACAGTTAGCCGTAGTTGCATGTTTTGTCATTAATGTATGGCCCACATTTTTTTCTCACGAAGGTTGTTGAAACTTGTGCTAGACCCGGCTCTAAATGGACAGCACGCTTCTCTTTTTCAAATTCAAAATTTATAAAAAAAATTCAAACTTTGTGAACTTTTTCTAAATTCAAGAACTTTTTAAATTTTCCAAAATTTTCTAAATTTATGAATCTTTTCAAATTAGCGAACCTTGTTCACTTTACGAACTTTTCATCAAATTTTGTGTTTTTTAAAATTCATTAGCTTTTTTCAAATATACAAACCTTTTTAGAATTCGTGAACTTTTTTCATATTTTGTGAACTTCTTTAAGCTCCTGAACTTTTTAAAATTATAAATTTTTTCAAGTACATGATTTTGTAAAAGTCAATGGGTCAAAGGTCAATTGGTCAACCAGTCAAAGACTAGATTCAGTTTTTTTAGTTGGACCTGTAAGGACTGGCGAGTGAGCGAACGCATGGTCAAGCGAGCAACTCTAATGGGAACGGCTGCTCAAGCACTCGATTTGGCACGTGGAGCGCCAAATATGGACTCTCCTTGCTAAGAGCAAGCCCCTATCGTTGGAGTGTTGTTGGACGAGGCGCCTGGTTGGTCCCCCACAGATTAGCTTGTTGTCAGCTTGAGCTGGCCTATAGAGCCGCCCGCGATGTCGTGGTGCTGGGGATGGACTAGTTGAAGGGTACCCTTGGTAGCTTTTGCACAGGCAGTTCCAAGGTCCCCTGGCACGCTGCCACGTCGTGCGTCCCAACGCTGCATGTATTGTGTGTTGGGCGCTCCTCCATTCAGCAGTTATTTTTGTTTTTCTGGTTTTCTAGTTTTTTTGTTTTTCCTGGGCTTTTTCTTTTTTCGTTTTACGTCTGGCGGGAGCATGTGCTTCCACGTGAAGCACAATTCTGTATGAAGCATAGATGTGCTTTTGTGCTTCCTCACAAGTGAAGCACAGATGTGTTTCTGCGTGAAGCAGAATTGTGATTGTGTGCTTTCTCAAAAAGTGAATCACATGTATGCTTCCACGTGAAGACACAATTGTGCTTCCTCAAAAGTGAAGCACAACTAGTACAATTTTTTAAGTACGGGTTAGCACATTTTTTAAGCACAAATTCCGTCCAAAGAATATTCGTCAAAACCTATCAACATGTGTTCTAGTTTCGAAGACCTCGACGTGAGAAACACAATGCTGAAACATTTCATAATTTGGATGCATGACTCAAAAGATAAAATCTTATAGAAAAAATGAATCTGAAAAAAAAACAAATTGTGTCTCCTTTGCGTGGGAAGAAATCTCACCGAAACTCTCAGGTTGCGACAAGTTCGCACATGCAGTGCATCACTTGTCAATATTAGAAGTGGTGGGAATGAACATTGGATGGGCAACCCTTAATTAGTGATTCGATGTGTTCGTTGATTCATCTTCTTCATCTGCGTTGCCTAAAAAATCTTCTTTATCTGTGATACGTCTCTGTCGTATCTATAATTTTTTATTGTTTTATGCCAATATTATACAACTTTCACATATTTTTGGCAACTTTTTATATGATTTATTGGACTAACCTATTGATCCATTGCCCAGTGCCAGTTCCTGTTTATTGCATATTTTTTGTTTCGTAGAAAATCCATATCAAACGAAGTCCAAATGCAATAAAATTTTACGGAGAATTATTTTGGAATATTTGTGATTTTTGGGAGTTGGAATCATCAGAAGAGGGGCCCCACAGTGACCACAACCCACCAGGGCACGCCTGGGGGCCCAGGCGCGCCCAGGTGTCTTATGCCCACCTCGTACGTCGGGTGGAGCTCTACTTCGGGCGCAAGGAAGATTATATCCGGAAAAAAATCGTATTACAATTTCAGCGCAATCGGAGTTACGGATCTCCCGGAATATAAGAAACGGTTTTCGGCCAGATCTGGGGAAGGCGAAACAGAAGAGAACAGAGAGGGAGATCCAATCTCGGAGGGGCTCCCGCCCCTTCGCCGCCATGGAGACCATGGGCCAGAGCGGGAACTCTCCTCCCATCTGGGGGGAGGCCAAGGAAGAAGAAGAAGGAGGGGGGCTCTCTCCCCCTCTCTCCCGGTGGCGCCGGAGTGCCGCCGGGGCAAGAATCGTGACGGCGATCTACATCAACAATCTTGCTACCGTCAACACCAACTCTCTCCCCCTCTATGCAGCGGTGTAACACCTCTTCTCCCCGCTGTAATCTCTACTTAAACATGGTGCTCAACTCCATGTATTATTTTCCAATGATATTTGGCTATCCTATGATGTTTGAGTAGATCCGTTTTGTCCTATGGGTTAATCATGATCTTGGGTGGTATGATTGTATATTTTATTTATGGTGCTGTCCTACAGTGCCCTCCGTCTCGCGCAAACGTGAGGGGCCCCCGCTGTAGGGTGTTGCAATATGTTCATGATTCGCTTATGGTGGGTTGCGAGAGTGACAGAAGCTTAAACCCGAGTAAGTGGGTTGTTGTGTATGGGATAAAGAGGACTTGATACTTAATGCTATGGTTGGGTTTCACGACCTTAATGATCTTTAGTAGTTGCGGATGCTTGCTAGGGGTCCAATCATAAGTGCATATGATCCAAGTAGAGAAAGTATGTTAGCTCATGCCTCTCCCTCATATAAAATTACAAGAATGATTACCGGTACTTGTTATCGATTGCCTAGGGACAAATGATTTTCTTGTTGACAAAAGCTATCCACTTTTATTACCTCGCAAAGTACTCGTAGTTTTATTCTTGCAAAATAGTTTCATACTTGTTTTAGGTAAAGCAAATGTTAAGTGTGCGTAGAGTTGTATCGGTGGTCGATAGAACTTGAGGGAATATTTGTTCTACCTTTAGCTCCTCATTGGGTTCGACACTCTTATTTATCGAAGAAGGCTACAAACGATCCCCTATACTTGTGGGTTATCAAGACCTTTTTCTGGCGCCGTTGGCGGGGAGCAATAGCATGGGGTGAATATTCTCGTGTGTGCTTGTTTGCTTTATCACTAAGTAGTTTTTATTTTCTGCTCTTGTTTTCTATCTCTAGTTATGGGTAGGAAACGCAAAATACCAAAAAAATTAGTTGTACCCGCTAAACCAATGGTTGAAGAACCACCCAAAATCAATCATACTACTGAAGCTTTCTACTTGGATCATCTTTGATCCATTTGTGCTCGTGCTGAAAACCCAACTAGCTTAGTTGAGGGAAAATCATTAAATGAGCATGCTTATTATGTGCGACACCGCTTATCTCAAAAAGGGAAACTTTTATGGCATCATATTAATAGTTTGTATTGCTATGCTTTGAATTTATGTGAAATACATGATTTTACTTGTTGTTCTGAAGACCCTAAAAAACACCTTCCCTTCCAATGTGAGTTTAAGGATAATGGAATCGTATCTTCTTATGCCAAAGGTGTTTATAATTACTATGATGTTGAACAAATTGAAGAATTTGTTGCTTTTAAGGGTGCTTATGAAATTGCTTCTTTGATTGAAAAGTATGATGCTACTCTTTACAAATCTGAAAATTTTGCCATACTTAAACATTGCTATGAAAACTATGCTTCCAATGCTTATGTTAAAGAATATATTGAGTACTTCTCCGCTGTCCAAGAAGAGACTAACATTTTGTAGGAGTCTATGGAAGAAGCAAATGATGAAACTATGAGCTCATTGGATGAAAAAGATGATGAGGAGAGCGAAGAACAAAAGGAGGAAGAGCGGATTAGCTACCCGTGCCCACCTTCTAATGAGAGTAGCCCTCCAACTCATACATTGTTTAATGTCCCTTCGTTCTTACCGAAGGATGAATGCTATGATAATTGCTATGATCCCGTTGATTCTTTTGAAATATCCCTTTTTGATGAACTTGATGCTTGCTATACTTGTGGCCTTGATGCCAATATGAATTATGCTTATGGAGATGAACTTGCTATAGTTCCTTATGTTAAGAATGAAATTGTTGCTATTGCACCCACACATGATAGTCCTATTATCTTTTTGAATTCTTCCAACTACACTATATCGGAGAAGTTTGCTCTTATTAAGGATTATATTGATGGGTTGCATTCTACCATTACACATGATGATTTTGATGATTATAATATGCATGTGCTTGCTGCTCCTACTTGCAATTATTATGAGAGAGGAACTACATCTCCGCCTCTCTATGTTTCCAACACGATAAAATTGAAGAAACTGCTTATGCTATGTATTGGCCTTTACTTGATGTGCATGAATTGTTCTTGTATGACATGCCGATGCATAGGAAGAGAGTTAGACTTTGTCATTTCATGATATATGTTGCTTTGTGCTCACTACTAAATGCCAAATCATTGTTAATTAAAATTGGCTTTGATATACCTTGGGATCCGGGTGGATTCATTACTTGAGCACTTTATGCCTAGCTTAATGGCTTTAAAGAAACCGCTGCCAGGGAGACAACCCGGAAGTTTTAGAGAGTCATTTATTTCTGTTGAGTTCTTTTATAAAGTTTAAAAACAAAAAAATATAGAGGGGAACTTAAAACTTTTTCAAAAAGAGAAGCGATTGAAAGGTGATGCATTGGAGAAGTGAGGGTCGATCTTGAACACTTGTGTTCATGATCATGGAAACAATGTAAATTTTTCATGAAGATTCTAAAAAAAATAATCGTCCCCTTGTACAAATCCATTGTATTATAAAAATAATGTGCAAAGATTTGCCTTTAGGATGATTAGATTGTTTGTTGGTATGTGCGGTGCAAAACAGAAACTTTGGCTGTAGTGCGCGATTTTACATTTTTTACTGGACGTCGAAAGGTTCTGAAACTTTTTTCACAGTATTGCTATACTAATTTTTTATTTTTTCCTAATTTTTCAGAATTTTTAGGGTACCAGAAGTATGGTTAGAGTTCATATTACTACAGACTATCCTGTTTAAGACAGATTCTGTTTTTGATGCATTGTTTTGCTTGTTTTGATGAAACTATCGATTTTTATTAGTGGTATAAGCCATGGAAAAGTTATATTACAGTAGATACAATGCAAAAACAAAATATGAATTGGTTTGCAACAGTACTTAAAGTAGTGATTTGCTTTATTATGCTAACGGATCTCATGAGGTTTCTGTTGAGTTTTGTGTGGATGAAGTGATCAAAGATCGAGGAGGTCTCGATATGAGGAGAAGGAGGAGAGGCAAGAGCTCAAGCTTGGGGATGCCCAAGGCACCCCAAGTAAATATTCAAGGAGACTCAAGCATCTAAGCTTGGGGATGCCCCGGAAGGCATCCCATCTTTCTTCAACAAGTATCGGTATGTTTTCGTCTTCGTTTCGTTCACGTGATATGTGTAAATCTTGGAGCGTCTTTTGTGTTTATTTTTCACTTTTTATTTTATGCACCATGCTGGTATGAGATAGTCCATGGTTGATTTATAGAATGCTCATTGCACTTCACTTATATCTTTTGAGTATGGCTTTATAGAATGCTTCATGTGCTTCACTTATATCATTTGAAGTTTGGATTGCCTGCTTCTCTTCACATAGAAAACCGTTATTTGTAGAATGCTCTTTTGCTTCACTTATATTTATTAGAGCATGGTATTTTTTAGAAAGAATTAAAACTCTCATGCTTCACTTATACCTATTTAGAGAGTCAACTGGAATTGGTCAATTGCATGGTTAGTCATAAAATCCTACATAAAACTTATGGATCACTGAATATGATGTGTTTGATTCGTTGCAATAGTTTTGTGATATAGAGATGGAATATGTGGGAGGTACTAGTAAACGGTTGTGGTTAGTAAGAATATTGGTGTTAAGGTTTGTGATTCCCGAAGCATGCACGTATAGTCTCTCGTTATGCTATGAAGTTGGAGCATGATTTATTATTGATTGTCTTCCTTATGAGTGGCGGTCGGGGACGAGCGATGGTCTTTTCCTACCAATCTATCCCCCTAGGGGCATGCGTAGTAGTACTTTGCTTTGAGGGCTAATAAACTTTTGCAATAAGTATATGAGTTCTTTATGACTAATGTGAGTCCATGGATTATACGCACTCTTACCTTTCTGCAATTTGCTAGCCTCTATGGTACCGTGCATTGCCCTTTCTCACCTCGAGATGTGGTGCAAACTTCGCAGGTGCATCCAAACCCCGTGATATGAAACGCTTTATCACACATAAGCCTTATTATATCTTCCTCAAAACAGCCACCATACCTACCTATTATGGCCCTTCCATAGCCATTCCGAGATATATTGCCATGCAACTTCCACCACTTCCGTTTTGATGACTTGAGCATTCATTGTCATATTGCTTTGCATGATCGTAAGATAGCTAGCATGATATTTCCATGGCTTGTCCGTTTTTTGGTATCGTTGTTACGCTAGATCATTGCACATCCTGGTACACTGCCAGAATCATTCATATAGAGTCATCCTTTGTTCTAGGTATCGAGTTCTAATTTTTATTTCTTTTGAGTTATAAGTAAATAGAAGTGTGATGATCATCATTATTCATTATTAGAGCATGTCCCAATGAGGAAATGATGATGGAGACTATGATTCCCCCACAAGTCGGGATGAGACTCCGGACATGAGAGAAAAAAAAGAAAAAAAAAAGAAAAATAAAAAGAGAGAAGGGGCATGCTAGTTCCACACTTGTGCTTCAAAGTAGCACCATGTTTTTCATATGGAGAGTCTCCTATGTTGTCACTTTCATATACTAGTGGGAATTTTATTATAGGATTAGATGCACACCCACTTAGTTTTCATATTGAGCTTTCATACACTTATAGCTCTTAGTGCATTCATTGCATGGCAATCCCTACTCCTCATGTTGATATCAATTGACGGGCATCTCCATAGCCCGTTGGTTAGCCGCATCGATGTGAGACTTTCTTACTTTTTTGTCTTCTCTATATTTACCCCTATCATTATACTCTATTCCACCCATAGTGCTATATCCATGGCTTGCGCTCATGTATTGCGTGAGGGTTGAAAAGGCTGAAGCGCGTTAAAAAGTATGAACCAATTGCTCGTCTTGTCATCGGGGTTGTGCATGATAAATACTTTGTGTCAAGAAGATAGAGCATGACAAGACTATATGATTTTGTAGGGATAGCTTTCTTTAGCGTTGATATTTTAAAAGACATGATTGTTTGTTGGGATGCCTGAGTATTGATGTCTTTATGTCAAATTATAGACTATTGCTTTGAATCACTCATGTCTTAATATTCATGCCATGATTAGACATATGATCAAGTTTATGCTAGGTAGCATTCCACATAAAAAATTATCTTTTTTATCATTTACCTACTCGAGGACGAACAGGAATTAAGCTTGGGGATGCTTATACGTCTTCGTCGTATCTATAATTTTTATTGTTTCATGCCAATATTATACAACTTTCACATATTTTTGGCAACTTTTTATATGATTTGTTGGACTAACCTATTGATCCAGTGCCCAGTGCCAGTTCCTGTTTGTTGCATGTTTTTTGTTTCATAGAGAATCCATATCAAACGAAGTCCAAATGCAATAAAATTTTACGGAGAATTATTTTGGAATATTTGTGATTTTTGGGAGTTGGAATCATCAGAAGAGGGGCCCCACAGTGACCACAACCCACCAGGGCGCGCCTGGGGGCCCCGGCGCGCCCAGGTGTCTTATGCCCACGTCGTACGTCAGTTAGATCTCTACTTCAGGCGCAAGGAAGCTTATATCCGAAAAAAAATCATGTTAAAATTTCAGCGCAATCGGAGTTACGGATCTCCGAGAATATAAGAAATGGTTTTCAGCCAGATCTGGGGAAGGCGAAATAGAAGAGAACATAGAGGGAGATCAAATCTCGGAGGGGCTCCCGCCCCTCCACCGCCATGGAGACCATGGACCAAATGGGGAACTCTCCTCTCATCTAGGGGGAGGCCAAGGAAGAAGAAGAAGGAGGGGGGCTCTCTCCCCCTCTCTCCCGGTGGAGCCGGAGTGCCGCCGGGGCAAGGATCGTGACGGCGATCTACATCAACAATCTTGCTACCGCCAACACCATCTCTCTCCCCCTCTATGCAGCGGTGTAACACCTCTTCTCCCCACTGTAATCTCTACTTAAACATGGTGCTCAACTCCATATATTATTTCCCAATGATATTTGGCTATCCTATGATGTTTGAGTAGATCCGTTTTGTCCTATGGGTTAATCGTGATCTTGGTTGGTATGATTGTATATTTTATTTATGGTGCTGTCCTACAGTGCCCTTCATCTCGCGCAAATGTGAGGGGGGCCCCGCTGTAGGGTGTTGCAATATGTTCATGATTCGCTTATGGTGGGTTGTGAGAGTGGCAGATGCTTAAACCCGAGTAAGTGGGTTGTTGCGTATGGGATAAAGAGGACTTGATACTTAATGCTATGGTTGGGTTTCACGACCTTAATGATCTTTAGTAGTTGCGGATGCTTGCTAGGGGTCCAATCATAAGTGCATATGATCCAAGTAGAGAAAGTATGTTAGCTCATGCCTCTCCCTCATATAAAATTACAAGAATGATTACCGGTACTTGTTATCGATTGCCTAGGGACAAATGACTTTCTTGTTGACAAAAGCTATCCACTTTTATTACCTCACAAAGTACTCGCAGTTTTATTCTTGCAAAATAGTTTCATACTTGTTTTAGGTAAAGCAAACATTAAGTGTGCGTAGAGTTGTATCGGCGGTCGATAGAACTTGAGGGAATATTTGTTCTACCTTTAGCTCCTCGTTGGGTTCGACACTCTTATTTATCGAAGAAGGCTACAAACGATCCCCTATACTTGTGGGTTATCAATCTGCACCATGCAACAATTGTACTCTTTTTCATTTCTATGCAACTATCGATCCGATCCCTCACCAACCCTAGGACCGGGAGCAGTACAAGTTTGAACCTTAGGTGTCCAGTGCCCATCGCTCAAGCACTCGTGTCTGTGAGCTCCACGGCTACCCCCTCCCCCCCCCAATGGCCCTTTAGAGTTGTTTGTGGGATTATCTCAAGATGTTTTTGTTGCATGAAGTCGGAGTTGTGGCGGTGGGCCCTGGTGGCCACGATGATGGGCGGTGGGGCACTGGTGGTGACGTTGATAGGAAGCAGGTGGTCTGTTCAGTGATCTTTCGTGGTGTTAGCCTTGCATAGTTCTCCTTCGGAGCTCTTCAGCATAGTCGGAGTTGCGCTGCCCTCGGTGTGGGTGGTTGAGTTCTGTCACGGGTCTTGGCGGTTTTCGTCTGGTTTTCCATTAATTAACTGGAAACTCTCTTATGTCTAACTAATGGATGAAAAAAATTGCCTCTATTTTAAAAGAAAGTAAAGAGAAACAAAGTTACAACACAGGGAGTGGAAGAAGCTAAAACTAGAGTGCACACTCAATTCTATTAAATCAATACATTGTTAAGTATGGTGATTGATACATCCATTTTGCATCATGATTTCTTACTGTTATTTATAGTGCTTTTAATCAATATAACACTTTTTGGAGCAATTCTAATGCCTTTTCTCTCTTAATATGCAAGATTTATATGAAGAGGGAGATTGCCGGCAGCTAGAATTCTAGACCTGAAAAAGCTATGTCAGAGATACCTATTCTGCACATCTCCAAATGCGCTAAAATTTCACAGAGATTTATTTTGGAATAAATAAAAAATATTGGAGCAAAGAAGTACCAGAGGGGGCCACCCAGGTGCCCACGAGGCACCAGGGCACGCCCACCCCCCCTAGGGGCGCGCCCTGGTGACTTGTCGGGCCGCTGGCCAGCCTCCGGTGCCCATCTTCTAGTATATAAGCCCATTTGCCCTAGAAAAAAAATAAGGGGATGACTTTCGGGATGGAGCGCCGCCGTCTCAAGGTGGAACTTTGGCAGGAGCACTTTTGTCCTCCAGCGGAGCGATTTCGCCGAGGACACTTCCCTCCGGGAAGGGGAAATCGAAGCCACCGTCATCACCAACAACCCTCTCATAGTTGGAGGACCAATCTTCATCAACATCTTCACCAGCACCATCTCATCTCAAAACCTAGTTCATCTCTTGTATTCAATCTTTGTATCAAAACCTCAGATTGGTACTTGTGGGTTGCTAGTAGTGTTGATTACATCTTGTAGTTGATGCTAGTTGGTGGAAGATCATATGTTCAGATCCATTATGCTATTCAATACCCCTATGATCTTGGGCATGAATGTGATGTGTGAGTAGTCACTTTTGTTCTTGAGGACATGGGAAAAGTCTTGTCATAAGTAATCATGTGAATTTGGTATTCGTTTGATATTTTGATGATATGTATGTAGTTGATTCCCTTAGTGGTGTTATGTGAACGTCGACTACATGACACTTCACCATAATTGGGCCTAAGGGAATGCACTGTGGAGTAGTGAGGATGGGTTACTAGAGTGACAGAAGCTTAAACCCTAGTTTATGTGTTATTTTGTAAGGGGCGGATTTGGGTCCATATGTTTAATGCTATGGTTCGATTTATCTTAATTCTTCTTTCGTAGTTGCGGATGCTTGCGAGAGGGGTTAATCATAAGTGGGAGGCTTGTTCAAGTAAGAACAGCACTCAAGCACCGGTCCACCCACATATCAAATTATCAAAGTAGCGAACACGAATCAAACGAACATGATGGAAGTGACTAGATGAAATTCCCGTGTGTCCTGAAGAACGCTTAGCTTATTATAAGAGATCGTTCCGGCATGTCCTTTGCAACAAAAAGGATTGGGCTACCTTGCTGCACCTTAGTTACTATTGCTACTTGTCACTTGTTACAAATTATCTTGCTATCAAACTACTCGTTAATGATAATTTCAATGCTTGCAGAAAATACCTTGCTGAAAACTGCTTGTCATTTCCTTCTGCTCCTCGTTCGATTCGACACTCTTACTTATCGGAAGGACTACGATTGATCCCCTATTATTGTGGGTCATCAAGGCTCTTTTCTGGCGCCATTTCGAAGGAGTGAAGCACCTCTGGTAAGTGGAATTTGGTAAGAAAACATTTATATTACATGCTGAAATTTACTGTTACTTGTTACTATGGAAAACAGTCTTTTGAGGGGTTTGTTCGGGGTATCTTCACCTCGACTGAAATCACAAAGAGTTGCTCCTCAACCTACAACACCTACTGAAAATATTTATTATGAGATTCCTTTGGGTATGATAGAGAAACTGCTAGCTAATCCTTATGCAGGAGATGGAACGCTACATCCTGATATGCACCTAATCTATGTGGATGAAGTTTGTGGATTATTTAAGCTTGCAGGTTTACCCAGAGATGAAGTTAAGAATAAGGTTTTCCCTTTATCTTTTAAGGGAAAGGTATTGAAATGGTATAGGCTATGTGATGATATCGGAACATGGGATTGGAATCGGTTGAAATCAGAATTTCATCAAAAGTTTTATCCTATGCATCTCATTCATCATGATCGGAATTATATATATAATTTTTGGCCTCGTGAAGGAGAAAGCATCGCTCAAGCTTGGGAGAGGCTTAAGTACATGATGTACACATGCCCCAATCATGATCTCCCAAAAGAAATCATCTTACAGAATTTTTATGCTCGGCTTTCTCATGATGATCAAACCATGCTCGATTCTTCTTCGATTGGCTCCTTTATGAAGAAAACTATTGAATTCAGATGTGATCTTATGGAAATAATTAAATGCAACTCTGAATATTGGGAACTCGACAAAGGTAATGAGTCATGTATAATACTTGAGTTTGATTGTGTTAAATCTTTTATGGATACCAATGCTTTTCATAAGTTTAGCACTAAATATGGACTTGACTCTGAGATAGTAGCCTCTTTTTGTGAATCATTTGCTACTCATGTTGATCTCCCTAAGGAGAAGTGGTTTAAATATCATCCCCATGTTAAAGAAAAGATTGAGGAGCCCGTTATAGTTAAATATGAAACTATCATTTACAATGTTGATCCAGTTGTTCCTACTGCTTATATTGAGAAACCACCTTTTCCTGTTAGGATAAAGCAACATGCTAAGGTTTCAACCATGGTTAACAAAAGTAATATTAGAGCACCTAGACCCTCTGAACAAATTAAAGTTGAACCTAATGTCGCTATGGTTAAAGATCTCTTGGTCGATGATATAGATGGGCATGTTATTTACTTTTGTGGTGAAGCCGCTAGAATTGCTAAGCCTGATACTAAAGATAAGAATAAACATGTTGTTGGAATGTGTGTTGTCTCAGTTAAGATAGGAGATCACTGTTATCATGTCTTATGTGATTTGGGTTCTAGTGTGAGTGCTATCCTGTTTACCTTATATCAAGAAATTATGAATGATATTGCACCTGCTGAAATAGAGGATATTGATGTTACTATTAAGCTTGCAAATAGAGATAATATTACACCGCTTGGGATGGTTAGAGATGTTGAAGTCTTGTGTGGAAAAATAAAATACCCTACTGATTTTCTAGTTCTTGGTTCTCCACAAGATGATTTTTGTCCCATAATATTTGGTAGACCTTTCTTGAACACTGTTAATGCTAAGATTGATTGCGCTAAAGAAATTGCCAGTGTTAACTTTGGTAATATTTCCCATGAGTCAAATTTCTCTCAGTTTCATAGACAACCTCATGAAAAGGAATTGTCTAGTAAAGATGAAATTATTGGTCTTGCTTCTATTGCCGTACCTCCTACTGATCCGTTAGAACAATATTTGCTAGACCATGAAAATGATATGCAATTGAATGAAAGAAATGAAATAGATAAGATGTTCTTTGATCAACCACCTATTCTTAAACATAATTTTCCTGTTGAAACTCTTGGAGGTCCTCCTCCACCTAAAGGTGATCGTGTGTTTGAATTAAAACAATTGCCTGGTACAATGAAATATGATTATCTTGATGAAAAGAAGATATATCATGTTATTATTAGTGCTAACCTTTCATAGCATGAAGAAAAGAGATTATTAAAAACTCTGAGGAAGCACCGTGCTCCTATTGGATATACTCGTGATGATCTTGAGGGCATTAGTCCCACTCTATGACAGCACAAAACTAATATGGAGCCTGATGCTAAACCAGTTGTCGATCATCAACGATGATTAAATCCTAAGATGAAGGAGGTGGTAAGAACTGAAATATTAAAGCTTCTGGAAGCATGTATAATCTATCCCATAGCTGATAGTGGATGGATAAGTCCCGTTCATTATGTCCCTAAGAAAGGAGGTATTACCGTTGTCCCTAATGATAAAATTGAATTAATTCCCAAAGAATTGTAACTGGTTATAGGATGGTTATTGATTTTACAAAGTTAAACAAAGCCACTAGAAAAGATCATTACCCCTTACCTTTTCTTGATCAAATGTTAGAAAGATTGTCTAAGCATACACACTTTTGCTTTCTTGATGGATATTCTGGTTTCTCTCAAATACCTGTATCACAATACGACCAGGAGAAAACCACCTTTACCTATCCTTCTGGAACTTATGCTTATAGACGTATGCCTTTTGGTTTATGTAATGCACCTGCTACCTTTCAAAGATGTATGCTGCTATATTCTCTGACTTTTATGAAAAGATCGTTGAGGTTTTCATGGATGATTTTTTCGTTTACGGAACTTCTTTTGATGATTGCTTAAGCAACGTTGATCGAGTTTTGCAAAGATGTGAACAAACTAATCTTGTCTTGAATTGGGAAAAGTGCGTCTTTATGGTGAATGAAGGTATTGTCTGTTGGGGAACGTTGCATGGGAAACAAAAAAATTCCTACGCTCACCAAGATCAATCTAGGAGATGAACATCTACGAGAGGAGCGATTGCATCTACATACCCTTGTAGATCGCTAAGCGGAAGTGTTAAGAAACGCGGTTGATGTAGTCGAACGTCTTCACGATCCAATCACGATCCGTCCCGCGAACTCCCGATCTAGTGCCGAACGAACGGCACCTCAGCGTTCAACAAACGTACGGCTTGATGATGCCTTCACCTCCTCGATCCAACGAGCGATGGTGAAGTAGAAGCTCGAGTCCTCCGGCAGCACGACGGTGTGGTGGCGGTGGTGGTGCAGAAATCTCGGCAGAGCTTCGCTAAGCACTACAGAGAAGAAGATGGCTATGAGGGAGAGGAGGGGCAGCGCCGTGGCACGAATAGATCTGTATGGGTGTGGCAGCGCTCTCTCCACCTCTCTATATATAGAGGGAAGGGAGGAGTAGGGGGCGCCCCTAGATCCCATCTAGGGGGTGGCGGCCAAGACAGATGGGGCGCCCCCTAGGGAAACCCTAGGGTGGCTTGCCCCCCAAGCCAGGTGGAGGGAACCCTAGAGGGGGCACCCCACCTCTCCTGGTTATGTGAGATGGGGTGAGGGGGGCGCACAGCCCCTTAGTGGGCTGGTTTGCCCCTCCCCTTTGGTCCATGAGGCCCCCCAACACTTGTCGGGGCCCCCGAAACCCCTTTCGGTCATACTGGTCATCACCCGGTACCCCCGGAACACTTCCGGGGGTACCAATACCCTTCGTCCAATATATCAATCTTCACCTCCGGACTCTTCCGGAGTTCCTCGTCATGTCCGGGATCTCATCCGGGGCTCCGAACAACCTTCGGTGACCACCATAACAATTCAACTATACTTATATCGTCACCAAACGTTAAGTGTGTAGACTCTGCGGGTTTGAGAACTATGCAGACATGACCGAGACAACTCTACAGTCAATAACCAATAGCGGGACCTGGATGCCCATATTGGTTCCTACATATTCTACGAAGATCTTATCAGTCGAACCTCGATGCCAAGGATTTAGCTAATCCCGTATGCAGTTCCCTTTGTCTATTGGTATGTTACTTACTTGATATTCGATCGTCGGTATCTCCATACCTAGTTCAATCTCATTACCGGCAAGTCTCTTTACTCGTTCTGTAATACAAGGTCCCGTGGCTAACTCATTAGTCACATTGCTTGCAAGCTCATTGTGATACTGTATTACCGAGTGGGCCCTGAGATACCTCTCCGTCATACAGAGTGACAAATACCAGTCTTGATCCATGCCAACTCAACAGACACCTTCGGAGATACCTGTAGAGCACCTTTATAGTCACCCAGTTACGTTGCGACGTTTGATACACACAAGGTACTCCTCCGGTGTCAGTGAGTTGCATGATCTCATGGTTATAGAAACATATACTTGACATGTAGAAAACGATAGCAATAAACTTGACACGATCACATGCTACGTTTATAGTTTGGGTCTTGTCCATCACATCATTTTCCTATTATCAAATGACAACTCATGTCCATGGCTAGGAAACCATATCCATCTTTGATCAATGAGCTAGTCTAGTAGAGGCTCACTAGGGACACGTTGTTGTCTATGTATCCACACATGTATCTAAGTTTCCGATCAATACAATTCTAGCATGGATAATAAACAATTATCACGAATAGGGAAATATGATAATAACTAATTTATTATTGCCTCTGGGGCATATTTCCAACAGTCTCCCACTTGCACTAGAGTCAATAATCTAGTTCACATCACCATGTGATTAACACCCAATGAGTTCTGGGGTTTGATCATGTTATTCTTGTGAGAGAGGTTTTAGTCAACGGGTCTGCAACATTCAGATCCGCATGTACTTCGCAAATCTCTATGTCATATTGTAGATGCTGCTACCACGCTCCACTTGGAGCTATTCCAAATGGCTGCTCCACTATACGTATCCGGTTTGCTACTGAGACTCCTCCGGATTGGTGTTAAAGCTTGCATCGACGTAACCCTTTACGCTGAACTCTTTATCACCTCCATAACCGAGAAACATTTCCTTATTCCTCTAAGGATAATTTTGACCGCTGTCCAGTGATCCACTCCGGGATCACTCTTGTACCCCCTTGCCAGACACGTGGCAAGGCACACATCAGGTGTGGTACAAAACATGGCATACCGTATCGAGCCTATGGCTGAGGCATAGGGGACGACCATCGTCCTTTTTCTTTCTTCTGCCGTGGTCGAGCTTTGAGTCTTACTGAACTTCACACCTTACAACTCAGGCAAGAACTCCTTTTTTGACTGGTCTATTTTGAACTCCTTCAAAATCATGTCAAGGTATGTGCTCTGTGGAAGTCTTATCAAGCATCTTGATCTATCTCTATAGATCTTGTTTCCCAATATGTAAGCAGCTTTACCCAGGTCTTCCTTTGAAAAACTCCTTTCAACAACCCTTTATGCTATCCAGAAATTCTACATCATTTCCGATCAAGAATATGTCATCCACATATACTTATCAGAAATGTTGTAGTGCTCCCACTCACTTTCTTGTAAATACAAGTTTCTTGCAAACTTTGTATAAACCCAAAAGCTTTGATCACCTCATCAAAGCGTATATTCCAACTCCGAGATGCTTGCTCTAGTCCATAGAAGGATCACTGGATCAACAAAACCTTCTGGTTGTATCACATACAACCTTTCCTCACGTAAACCGTCAAGGAAACTTTGTTTTGACATCCATCTGCCAGATTTCGTAATTGAAAATGTAGCAACTGCTAACATAATTCCAACAGACTTTAGCATCGCTATGAGTGAGAAAGTCTCATCATAGTCAACTCCTTGAACTTGTCGGAAACTTCTTTGCGACAATTTAAGCTTCATAAATGGTGACATTACCATCAGCGTATGTCTTCTTCTTAAAGATCCATTTATTCTCAATGGCTTGCCGATCATCGGGCAAGTCCACCAAAGTCCATACTTTGTTCTCATACATGGATCCTATCTCGGATTTCATGGCTCCTGGCCATTTGTTGGAATCCAGGCCCACCATCGCTTCTCCATAGCTCGTAGGTTCACCGTTGTCCAACAACATGACCTCTAAGACAGGGTTACCGTACCACTCAGAAGCTGTACGTACCCTTGTGGACCTACGAGGTTCGACAATAACTTGATCCGAAGCTTCATGATCATCATCATTAGCTTCCCCTTCAAGTGACGTAGGTGCCACAGAAACATCTTTCTGTGCTGCGCTACTCTCTGGTTAAAGTAAAGGTTCAACAACCTCATCAAGTCCTATCTTCCTCCCACTCAATTCTTTCAAGAGAAACTCTTTCTTGAGAATGGTCCCGTTCTTAGCAACAAACACTTTGCCCTTGGATCTGAGATAGAAGGTATACCCAACCGTCTCTTTTGGGTATCCTATGAAGACGCATTTGTCCGCTTTGGGTTCGAGCTTTTCTGGCTGAAGCCTTTTGACATAAGCATCGCAGCCCCAAGCCTTAAGAAATGACAACTTAGGTTTCTTGCCAAACCACAGTTCATACGGTGTCGTCTCCACGGACTTAGATGGTGCCCTATTTAAAGTGAATGTAGTTGTCTCTAATGCATAACCCTAAAACAATAGTGGTAGATCGGCAAGAGACATCATAGAACCCACCATATCCAATAAGGTATGATTACGATGTTCGGACACACCATTACGTTGTGGTGTTCCAGGTGGCGTCAACTGTGAAGCAATTCCACATTGTCTTAAGTGATTGCTAAACTCATAACTAAGATATTCTCCCCCTCGATCGGATCATAGGAATTTAATCTTCTTGTTACGATGATTCTCAACTTCACTCTGAAATTGCTTGAACTTTTCAAACATTTCAGACTTATGCTTTATTAAGTAAATATAACCATATCTACTCAAATCATCGGTGAAGGTGAGGAAATAATGATATCCATCGCGCGCGTCAACACTCATCGGACCGCACACATCAGTATGTATGACTTCCAACAAGTCACTTGCCCGTTCCATTGTACCGGAAAATGGGGTTTTGGTCATCTTGCCCATAAGGCATGGTTCACATGTGTCAAGTGATTCAAAATCAAGTGACTCCAAAAGTCCATCAGCATGGAGTTTCTTCATGCGCTTTACACCAATAAGACTTAAGCAGCAGTGCCACAAGTATGTGGTACTATCATTATTAACTTCGCATCTTTTGGCATCAATATTATGAACATGTGTATCACTACGATCGAGATTCAATAAACCATTCACATTGGGTGCATGACCATAGAAGGTATTATTCATGTAAACAGAATAACCATTATTCTCTGACTTAAATGAATAACGCATTACAATAAACACGATCTCATCATGTCCATGCTCAACGCAGACACCAAATAACATTTATCTAGGTTTAATACTAATCCCAAAGGTAGAGGGAGCATGCGATGGTGATCACATCAACCTTGGAAACACTTCCAACACACATCGTCACCTCGCCCTTAGCTAGTCTCCGTTTATTCAGCAACTTTTGTTTCGAGTTACCAATATTAGCAACTGAACCGGTATCTAATACCCAGGTGCTACTAGGAGTACTAGTAAGGTACACATCAATAACACGTATATCAAATATACTTTTGTTGAAGTTGCTAGCCTTCTTATCTACCAAGTATTTGGGCAGTTCCGCTACTAGTGACCGTTCCCCTTACAATAGAAGTACTTAGTCTCGGGTTTGGGTTCAACCTTGGGTTTCTTCACTGGAGCGGCAACTGGCTTGCCATTCATGAAGTTTCCCTTCTTTCCCTTGCCCTTCTTGAAACTAGTGGTCTTGTTAGCCATCAACACTTGATGCTCCTTCTTGATTTCTACCTTCGCGGCCTTAAGCACCACGAACAGCTCCGGGATCATCTCCATCCCTTGCATGTTATAGTTCATCACAAAGCTCTAGTAGCTTGGTGATAGTGACTGGAGAACTCTGTCAATCACTATCTTATCTGGAAGATTAACTCCCACATGATTCAAGCGATTATAGCACCCAGACATTCTGAGCACATGCTCACTGGCTGAGCTATTCTCCTCCATCTTGTAGGCAAAGAACTTGTCAGAGGTCTCATACCTCTCAACACGGGAATGAGCCTGAAATACCAATTTCAACTCTTGGAACATCTCATATGTTCCATGGCGTTCAAAACGCCTTTGGAGCCCCGATTCTAAGCCGTAAAGCATGGCGCACTAAACTATCAAGTAGTCATCAGAACGTGTCTGCCAGATGTTCACAACAACCATAGATGACGCTAGAGGGGTTGGCACACCGAGCGGTGCATCAAGGACATAAGCCTTCTGTGCAGCAGTGTGGACAATACTCAGACTACGGCCCTAGTCCGCATAATTGCTTACAATATCTTTCGACTTAGTATTTCTCTAGGAACGTATTAAAACAGGGAGCTACAGCGCGAGCTATTGATCTACAACATAATTTGCAAAGACAACTTAGACTATTGTTCATGATAATCAGTTCAATTAATCATATTACTTAAGAAATCCCACTCAAATCAACATCCCTCCGGTTGTCTGAGTGTAACACGATCCAAATTCACTAACCCAAGTCCGATCATCATGTGAGATGAGGTGGTTTAAATGGTGAACATCTCCATGTTGATCATATCTACTATATGACTCATGTTTGACCTTTCGGTCTCTTGTGTTCCGAGGCCATGTCTGTACATGCTAGGCTCGTCAAGTTTAACCCAAGTGTTCCGCATGTGCAAAACTGGCTTGCACCCGTTGTATGTGAACGTAGAGTCTATCACACCCGATCCTCACGTGGTGCTTCGAAATGATGAACTTTCGCAATGGTGCACACTTGGGGAGAACACAATTTTATCTTGAAATTTTAGTGAGGGATCACCTTATAATGCTACCGTTGTCCTAAGCAAAATAAGATGCATAAAAGGATTAACATCACATGCAAATCAAAAGTGACATGATATGGCCATCAACTCGTGCTTTTGATCTCCATCTCCAAACCACCGGCATGATCTCCATCGTCACCGGCATGACACCATGATCTCCATCATCATGCCGCCATCGGGGTTGTCACGCCAACCATGCTTCTACTACTATTGCTACCACTTAGCGATAAAGTAAAGCATTACATAGCGCTTAATGATTGACACGCAAGTCATACAATAATTAAAGACAACCCTATGGCTCCTGCCGGTTGCCGTATGCATCGACATGCAAGTCGATATAAACTATTACAAACATGATCATCTCATACATCAAATATATTTCATCATGTATTTGGCCATATCATATCACAACATACCTTGCAAAAACAAGTTAGACGTCCTCTAATTGTTGTTGCATGTTTTACGTGGCTGCTATGGGTATCTAGCAAGAACAATTCTTACCTACGCAAAGCCACAAGGTGATATGCAAGTTGCTATTTAACCTTCTACAAGGACCGCCTTTGTCGAATCCGATTCAACTAAGGTGGGAGAGACAGACACCCGCCAGCCATCATTATGCAACAAAGTCACATGTCTGTTGATGGAACCGGTCTCATGTATGTGGACATGTAAAGTTGGTCCGGGCCGCTTCATCCCACAATACCGCCGAATCAAGAAAAGACCAAGGAAGGAAGCAATCTGAATATCAACGCCCACAAACTCCTTTGTGTTCTACTCGTGATGTCATCTACGCATAGACCTGGCTCTGATGCCACTGTTGGGGAACGTTGCATGAGAAACAAAAAATTTCCTACGCTCACCAAGATCAATATAGGAGATGAACATCTATGAGAGGAGAGATTGCATCTACATACCCTTGTAGATCGCTAACGGAAGCGTTAAGAAACACGGTTGATGTAGTCGAACGTCTTCGCGATCCAATCATGATCCGTCCCGCGAACTCCAGATCTAGTGCCGAACGGACGGCACCTCCGTGTTCAACACACATACGGCTTGATGACGCCTTCACCTCCTCGATCTAGTGAGCAATGGTGAAGTAGTAGCTCGAGTCCTCCGGCAACACGACGGCGTGGTGGCGGCGGTGGTGGAGAAATCTCGGTAGAGCTTCGCTAAGCACTACGGAGAAGAAGATGGCTATGAGGGAGAGGAGGGGCAGCGCCGTGGCATGAATAGATCTGTATGGGTGCGGCTGCCCTCTCTCCACCTCTCTATATATAGGGGGAAGGGAGGAGTAGGGGGCGCCCCTAGATCCCATCTAGGGGCCGGCGACCAAGGCAGATGGGGGCGCCCCCTAGGGAAACCCTAGGGTGGCTTGCCCCCCAAGCCAGGTGGAGGGAACCCTAGAGGGGTCGCCCTACCTCTCCTGGTTACGTGAGATAGGATGAGGGGGGCGCACATCCCCTTAGTGGGCTAGTTTGCCCCCTCCCCTTTGGTCCATGAGGCCCCCCAGCACTTGCCGGGGCCCCCGAAACCCCTTTCGGTCATGCTGGTCATCACTCGGTACCCCCGGAACACTTCCGGACTCCAATACCCTTCGTCCAATATATCAATCTTCACCTCCGGACTCTTCCGGAGTTCCTCGTCATGTTCGGGATCTCATCCGGGACACTGAACAACCTTCGGTGACCACCATAACAACTCAACTATACTTATATCGTCACCAAACGTTAAGTGTGTAGACCTTGCGGGTTCGAGAACTATGCAGACATGACCGAGACACCTCTATTGTCAATAACCAATAGCGGGACCTGGATACCCATATTGGTTCCTACATATTCTACGAAGATCTTATCGGTCGAACCTCGATGCCAAGGATTCAGCTAATCCCGTATGCAGTTCCTTTTGTCTATCGGTATGTTACTTGCCCGAGATTCGATCATCGGTATCTCCATACCTAGTTCAATCTCGTTACTGGCAAGTCTCTTTACTCGTTCCGTAATACAAGATCCTGTGGCTAACTCATTAGTCACATTTCTTGCAAGCTCATTGTGATACTGTATTACCAAACGTTAAGTGTGTAGACTCTGCGGGTTTGAGAACTATGCAGACATGACCGAGACAACTCTACAGTCAATAACCAATAGCGGGACCTGGATGCCCATATTGGTTCCTACATATTCTACGAAGATCTTATCAGTCGAACCTCGATGCCAAGGATTTAGCTAATCCCGTATGCAGTTCCCTTTGTCTATTGGTATGTTACTTACTTGATATTCGATCGTCGGTATCTCCATACCTAGTTCAATCTCATTACCGGCAAGTCTCTTTACTCGTTCTGTAATACAAGGTCCCGTGGCTAACTCATTAGTCACATTGCTTGCAAGCTCATTGTGATACTGTATTACCGAGTGGGCCCTGAGATACCTCTCCGTCATACAGAGTGACAAATACCAGTCTTGATCCATGCCAACTCAACAGACACCTTCGGAGATACCTGTAGAGCACCTTTATAGTCACCCAGTTACGTTGCGACGTTTGATACACACAAGGTACTCCTCCGGTGTCAGTGAGTTGCATGATCTCATGGTCATAGAAACATATACTTGACATAAAGAAAATGATAGCAATAAACTTGACACGATCACATGCTACGTTTATAGTTTGGGTCTTGTCCATCACATCATTCACCTAATGATGTGATCCCGTTATCAAATGACAACTCATGTCCATGGCTAGGAAACCCTAGCCATCTTTGATCAACGAGCTAGTCTAGTAGAGGCTCACTAGGGACACGTTGTTGTCTATGTATCCACACATGTATCTGAGTTTCCGACCAATACAATTCTAGCATGGATAATAAACGATTATCATGAATAGGGAAATATGATAATAACTAATTTATTATTGCCTCTGGGGCATATTTCCAACATTGTCTTGGGACATAAAATTTCTGAACGAGGCATTGAAGTGGATAAAGCTAAAGTTGATGCAATTGAGAAAATGTCATGTCCTAAAGATATTAAAGGTATAAGAAGTTTCCTTGGTCATGCTGGTTTCTATAGGAGGTTTACTAAAGTCTTCTCTAAAATTTCTAGGCCTCTCACTAATCTCTTGCAAAAAGATTTCCATTTGTTTTTATGATGATTGTGTAAAAGCCTTTGAAACACTTAAGAAAGCCTTAACCTCTGCCTATTGTTTAACCACCTGATTGGAACTTGGCTTTTGAAATTATGTGTGATGCTAGAGATTACGCTGTTGGTGCTGTTCTAGGGCAAAGAGTTGGTAAGAAATTAAATGTTATCCATTATGCTAGTACAACTCTAGATAGTGCTCAAATAAATTATGCTACTACAGAAAAAGAATTTCTAGCAGTTGTGTTTGCTTGTGCTAAATTCAGATCTTACATTGATGATTCTAAAGTAATTGTTCACACCGATCATGCTGCTATTAAATACCTTATGGAAAAGAAAGATGCTAAAGCTAGGCTCATTAGGTGGGTTCTACTGCTACAAGAATTTGACTTGCATATTACTGATAGGAAGGGAGCTGATAATCCCGTAGCTGATAACTTCTCTAGGTTGGAAAATGTTCTTGTTAACCCACGACCTATTGATGATAGTTTTCCCGATGAGCAACTAGTTGTCATAAATGCTTCTTGTAACAGTCCGTGGTATGCAGATTATGCTAATTCTATTGTTGCCAAATTTATACCACCTAGTTTTACATACCAACAAAATAAAAAGTTCTTCTTTGATTTAAGACATTACTTTTGGGATGGCCCACATCTTATAAAGAAGGAGTAGATGGTATTATTAGATGTTGTATACCTGAGCATGAGCAGGAATAAATCCTATGGAAGTGTCACTCCGAGGCTTACAGAGGACACCATGCGGGAGACAGAACGGCACACAAGGTATTACAATCTGGTTTTTGTTGGCCTGCTCTTTTCAAGGATGCTCGTAAATTTGTCTTATCTTGTGATGAATGTCAGAGAATTGGTAATATTGGTAGACGTCAGGAAATGCCTATGAATTATTCACTTGTTATTGAACCATTTGATGTTTGGGGATTTGATTATATGGGACCTTTTCCTTCCTCTAACGGGTATACACATATTTTGGTTGTTGTTGATTACGTTACTAAGTGGGTAGAAGCTATTCCAACTAGTAGTGCTGATCATAACACTTCCATTAAAATGCTTAAAGAAGTTATTTTCCCGAGGTTCGGAGTCCCTAGATATTTAATGACTGATGGTGATTCACATTTTATTCATGGTGCATTCCGTAAATTGCTTGCTAAATATGATGTCAACCATAGAATTGCATCCCCTATCACCCACAATCTAGTAGTCAAGTTGAATTGAGAAATAAAGTTAATTTTACAAAAGACCGTCAATAGATCTAGAAAGAATTGGTGTAAGAAACTTGACGATGCATTATGGGCTTATAGAACTGCTTATAAAAATCCTATGGGTATGTCTCCATATAAAATGGTCTACGGAAAAGAATGTCATTTACCTCTTGAGGTAGAACATAAGGCATATTGGGCAATTAAAGAACTCAATTATGATTTCAAACTTGCCGGTGAAAAGAGGTTATTTTATATTAGCTCGCTAGACGAATGGAGAACCCAAGCTTATGAAAATGCCAAATTGTTTAAAGGAAAAGTTAAAAGATGGCATGATAAAAGAATCCAAAAATGGGAATTCAAAGTGGGTGGGTATATGCTACTTGTGAGCTGCGTTGGGATTTCCTCGAAGAGGAGAGGATGATGCAGTATAGTAGAGATAAGTATTTCCCTCGGTTATGAAACCAAGTTTATCAATCCAGTAGGAGAACCAAGCAACACTATGTAAATAGCACCTGCACACAAACAACAAATACTTGCAACCCAACGCGTAGAGAGGTTGTCAATCCCTCAACGGTCACGAGCAAGATTAAACGATATAGTTTTTGATAGATAGACCAAACAAAAATACAAAATAAAATAAATAAAAGAAAATTGCAGCAAAGTAATTTTTGTTTTAATATATGATAGAATATAGACCCCGGGACCATAATTTCACTAGAGGCTTCTCTCATAATAATAGCATATGGTGGGTAGAAAAATTACTATTGGGCAATTGACAGGAAAGCAAATAATTATGATGATATCTAAGGCAATGATCATGTATATAGGCATCACGTCCGAGACAAATAGACCGAAACGATTATGCATCTACTACTATTACTCCACACATCGACCGCTATCCAACATGCATCTAGTGTATTAAGTTCATGGAAGAACGGAGTAATGCCTTAAGCAAGATAACATGATGTAGACAAGATAAATTCATGTATGAAATAAATCCCATCTTGTTACCCTTAATAGCAATGATACATGCGTTTCATGTCCCTTTCTATCACTGGGATTGAGCACCGCAAGATTGAACCCATCACAAAGCACCTCTTCCCAATGGCAAGATAAATCAATCTGGTTGGCCGAACCAAACCAATAAATCGGAGAAGAAATACGAGGCTATAACAATCATGCATAAAAGAGTTCAGAGAAAACTCAAATAATATTCATGGATAGATATGATCATAAACTCACAATTCATTCGATCCCAACAAACACACCGTAAAAAGTCATTACATCAAATAGATCTACAAGAACACCAAGGAGAACATTATATTGAAGATCAAAAAGAGAGAAGAAGCCATCTAGCTACTAACTATGAACCCATAGGTCCATGGTAAACAACTCACGCATCATTGGAGGGCAGCAAGGATGATGAAGAGTCCCTTGCGTGATCGAATCCCCCTCCGACGGAGTGCCGGAAAAGGCCTCTAGATGGGATCTTGTGGTTCTGGAACTTGTGGCGGCGGAAAAAGTATTTCATGGACTCCCCGATAGGTTTCCTGATTTTAGAGTATTTACAGAGGTGGAGTTAGGTCATACGGAGGCTTGTGGGCCCCACTATGTACCAGGGCACGCCCTGGTGCCTAGTGGGCCACTCCTTCGTCTTCTTGTTCCTTCTCGAAGCTTCCAGGGTCTCTTATTGCCAGAAAAAAAATCTTCAAAAAGTTTCATGGCATTTGGACTTTGTTTTGTACTGATATCCTGCAAAGTCAAAAACAAGCAAAAAAACAGCAACTGGCACTGGGCACTAAGTTAATAGGTTAGTCCCAAAAAATTATATAAAGTTGCTTGTAAATGTATATAAAACATCCAAGATTGATAATATAATAGCATGGAACAATCAAAAATTATAGATACATTGGAGACATATCAAGCATCCCCAAGCTTAATTCCTGCTCGTCCTGGAGTAGGTAATGATAAAAACAGAATTTTTGATGTGGAATGCTACCTAACATATTCATCATATATTCTTTTCTTTGTAGCATGGACAATTGGAACTGAATGATTCAAAGCAATAGTCTATAATTTGACATGAAGACATCAATACTCAAGCATATCAACAAGCAACCATGTCTTTCAAAATATCAATGCTAAAGAAGGTTATCCCAAGGCCATTATTCTCAATCATTGATCCATTCATGAAACACACTCAAATATTAGCTACATCCAATACACAAGTATGACAATAGTGTTCCCTAGTTGGTGCTTTATAAGAGAAGATGGAGACTCAACATAAAAGTAAAAATTGCATAAAAGTAAAGAGATAGGCCCTTCGCAGAGGGAAGTAGAGATTTGTAGAGGTGCCAGAGCTCATAGCTTAAATTAGAGATAAAAAATATTTTGAGAAGCATGTTTTTCCTTGTCAACGAAAACGACCGAGAATTCCCATTATCTTCAATGCTAGACAAATTATAGGCGGTTCCCAAATAGAAAGTAAAGTTTATTTCCTGTCCACCATTCTTTCACAATCCATGGCTAGCAGTATCCCCTAGTGCCTTCCGTACCAACACTTTCCAAGGAATTTATTATCATAGTATTTTTTTTTCATTTAGGGACTGGGCATCCCTATTACCTTCCACACTCTCGTGCAATGACAAGTGAATAAACACTCACCGTGAGAATAAAATACCTAGCATGGAAAATATTGGCCGACCCTGCCGCTTCATGAGCGGTACGGGCACACAAAATGGAAATTCATTTTCAAAATTAGAGTTGGCACATGCAAATTTACTTGGAACGACACAGAAATACCGCATATATGTATATATGGTGGACTCATATGGCACAACTTTGGGTTTAAGTAGTTGGATGCACAAGCAGCATTCCTGCTTAGTACAAGTGAAGGCTAGCAAATAGATTGAGAAGCGACCAACCAAAAAACAAAAACGGCCATAAACGCGATTGAACATAATTAACACTGAATAACGCACCATAAGTTGGATATAACTTCATTGCATAACTATTGACTTTACGTGCATGCATAGGGAATCACAAACCTTAACACCAATATTCTTACTAAAGCATAATTACTCACCAACATGACTCAAATATCACTATCTCCATATCAGAAAACTATTGCAAGGAATCAAGTTTATAATATCCAATGATCTTCATGAAAGTTTTTATTATATCCCCCTTGGATATCTATCACTTTGGGGCCAAATTCATATCTTATGCAAATTACCATTGCTATTATCAACTCTCAAAAAGAACTAAGTGAAGCATGAGAGCAAATTTCTTTAAAACAATTCAACTCTCAAAATAATATAAGTGAATCAAGAGAGTTTATTTCTTTAAAATATAACCACCGTCGTGCTCAAAAAGATATAAGTGAAGTACTAGAGCAACTGCCTAGCTCAAAAGATTTAAGTGAAGCACATAGAGTATTCTAGCAAATCATGATATGCGTGTGGCTCTCTCAAACAAGTGTGTTCAGCAAGGATGATTGTGACAAACTAAAAAGCAAACAAAGCAAAGACTCATATAATAAAAGACGCTCCATGCAAAATTCATGATATGTGACGAATAAAAATATAGCTCCAAGTAAAATTACCGATGGTCGTTAGAAGAAAAAGGGGATGCCTTCTGGGGCATACCCAACCTTAGTTACATGGGAGTCCTTGAATATTACCTTGGGGTACCTCGGGCATCCCCAAGCGTAGACTCTTTTCACTCCTAATTCCTTCATCCATCGTGATCTCACCCGAAACTTGAAAACTTCAATCACACAAAACTCAACAAAACCTCGTGAGATCCGTTAGTATAATAAAGCAAATCACTACTTTAAGTACTATTGCAAACCCATTCATATTTTGTTATTGCATTATACCTACTGTATTCTAACTTTACCATGGCTTATAACCCCCGATACAATCCATAGATTCATCAAAATAAGCACACAATGCAACAAAAACAGAATGTGTAAAAAACAGAACAGTCTGCAGTAATCTGAACATTGACTATACTTGTGTAACTCCAAAAATTCTGAAAAATTAGGACAACGTGTGAAATTTGTATATCAATCATGTCTAAAAAATTCATAATTTTATTACGCACCATAAAATTTTAACAATTCTGCTACTGGACACAAAAGTTTCTGTTAATGCACAGAATCAAATCAACTGTCACCCAAATCATCCCAAAGGCTTTGCTTGGCACAAACACGAATTAAAACACTAAAACACAATAACAACAGTAGAATAATTGTATATTTATTGAAAAACAGAAAGGGAAACAAAAAATTAAAAGATAACTATTGGGTTGCCTCCCAACTGGCGCTATTGTTTTACGCCCCTAGCTCGGCATAATGCATAGTTTCAAGTGTATTAATCTTTGGTTTTAGTTCCATAGGTGGCCCTCATGATTGACTCATATGGTGGATTAATTCTAGTTCTAGGGAAGTGTTCCATATGCTTCTTTAGTGGAAATTGAAATTCAATACGCCCTTCTTTCATGTCAATAACGACACCTATAGTTCGTAAAAACGGTCTACCAAGTATGATGGGGCAAGACGGATTGCAATCAATGTCAAGTACAATAAAATCAATGGGCACATAGTTCCTATTTGCAAGAATAAGAACATTAATTCTACCCAAAGACTTTTTAATAGTAGAATCTGCCAAGTGCAAATTAAGAGAACATTCATCCAAATTGGTAAAACCTAGCACATCACATAGAAATTTTGGAATTGTGGAAACACTAGCACCCAAATCACACAAAGCATTGCATTCACAATTTTTAATCTTGACTTTAATTGTGGGTTCCCATTCATCTTATAATTTTCTAGGAATTGAAATCTCTATTCTAACTTTTCTTCTAAGGCTTTCATCATCGCTTCTACAATATGTTTAGTAAAAGATTTATTTTGTACATAGGCATTGGGTGAATTTAGCATGGATTGTAACAAAGAAATACACTCAATCAAGAAGCAAGTATCATAATTAAAATCCTTGTAATCCAAGAGAGTGGGCACATCACTAGTTAAGGTTTTTACCTCGCCAAACCCACTTTTAACAATTTTTTCATCAAGATTTTCACCCTCCGAATTATGGGGACGCCTTCTAACTAAAGTTGACTCTTCTTCAGTCCCCTTATCATCAAGTTTAACATTACTAAACAAGGAATCAATAGAATAAACACCAATCATTTTAACTTCTTCATCATTACTACGAAAGAAACCGGGAGGAATCGCTTTTTCTAAAAATTCTCTTTTAGCTCTAAGCATAGCGGTTCTTTTCTTACTTTCATCCATAGAGACATATAAAGCTTTAATTGATTCATTAATATCAATCTTTGGTGGCAAAATTTTAGTCTTAATATATTTCACATCATGAATAATTCTATCGATGCTCCTAGACATATCATCAAGTTTACTCAATTTTTCTTCTATCGTAGTGTTGAAAACTTTTTGAGCATTGATAAATTCTTTAATATTACTTTCAAGATCAGAGGGCATCCTATTATTATTATTTTAATAATTGCCATAATTATTAGAGAAATTTTCAGGAAACGGCCTAGGAATAAAATTACCTCTATAAGCATTACTATTAAAATTGTTTCACGAGACAAAATTCACATCTACGGGATCATTATTTTGCTCAATAAAAGTGGACAAAGGCACATCATTAGGATCAATAGGAGAATTTTTACTAGCAACCAATTTCATAAGTGCATCAACTTTATCACTCAAAGTACTAATTTCTTCAATAGAATTCACCTGTTTACTAGTAGGAGCTCTTTCAGTATGCCATTATGTATAGTTTGCCATAATATTATCAAGCAATTTAGTAGCTTCACCCAATCTAGTCTCCATAAAAGTACCACCTGCGGCGGAATCTAAAAGATTTCTAGAAACAAAATTCAATCCCGCATAAAAAATTTGTATGATCATCCACAAATTTAGACCATGAGTAGGGCAATTTCTTATCATCAATTTCATACTTTCCCAAGAATAGGCAACATGTTCATGCTGAAGTTGTTTGAAATTCATAATTTGATTTGTAAGGGAAATAATTTTCGCGGGAGGAAAATACTTAGTAATAAAAGCATCTTTGCACTTATCCCAAGAATCAATACTATTTCACGGCAAAGATGAAAACCAAAATTTTGCACGACCCCGCAAAGAGAACGGGAACAATTTTAATTTCGGTATCATTGTCTACATCCTTTTTCTTTTGCATATCACACAATTCTTCAAAAGTGTTTAGATGGGACGCGGCATCTTCATTAGGACTACTGGAAAATTGTTCTTTCATATCAAGATTCAACAAAGCGGCATTAATATCATATGACTCCACACTAGCGATGGGAGGAGCAATAGGGGTACTAATAAAATCATTATTATTAGTATTGGAAAAATCACATAATTTTGTATTTTCTTAAGACATTGTGACTACGCAAACAAGATAACATGCAAGCAAAGAAGCAAACAAGAAAAAGGCAAACAAAAAATATTTTTGTAAAAACTTTTTAGAAGTGGGGGAGATAAAAACGAGAGGCAAATGGCAAATAATGTAAATGCAAGAAGATGAAAGTTTATACATAGGTACTTGATAATTGTTGACGATGTCTACCCGGCAACGGCGCCAGAAATTCTTCCTGCTACTTGTGAGTTGCGTTGGGATTTCCTCGAAGAGGAGAGGATGATGTAGTATAATAGAGATAAGTATTTCCCTCAGTTATGAAACCAAGGTTATTAATCGAGTAGGAGAACCAAGCAACACTATGTAACAACACCTGCACACAAACAACAAATACTTGCAATCTAACGCATTGAGAGGTTGTCAATCCCTCAACGGTTACGAGCAAGATTAAACGATATATTTTTTGATAGATAGATCAAACAAAAATACAAAATAAAATAAATAAAAGAAAATTGCAGCAAGGTATTTTTAGTTTTAATATATGATACAAAATAAAAGAAAATTGCAGCAAGGCATTTTTGGTTTTAATATGTGATAGAATATAGACTCGGGGGCCATAGTTTTCACTAGAGGCTTCTCTCATAAAAATAGCATACGGTGGGTAAACAAATTACTGTTGGGCAATTGATAGAAAAGCAAATAATTATGATGATATCCAAGGCAATGATCATGTATATAGGCATCACGTCCGAGACAAGTAGACCGAAATGATTCTGCATCTACTACTATTACTCCACACATCGACCGTTATCCAACATGCATCTAGTGTATTAAGTTCATGGAAGAACGGAGTAACGCCTTAAGCAAGATCACATGATGTAGACAAGATAAACTCACGTATGAAATAAATCCCATCTTGTTACCCTTAGCAACAATACATGCGTGTCATGTCCCTTTCTTTCACTAGATTGAGCACCACAAGATCAAACCCATCACAAAGCACCTCTTCCCATGGCAAGATAAATCAATCTGGTTGGCCAAACCAAACCAATAAATCGAAGAAGAAATACGAGGCTATAACAATCATGCATAAAAGAGTTCATAGAAAACTCAAATAATATTCATGGATAGATCTGATCATAAACTCACAATTCATCGGATCCCAACAAACACACCGCAAAAAGTTATTACATCAAATAGATCTCCAAGAACACCGAGGAGAACATTGTATTGAAGATCAAAAAGAGAGAAGAAGCCATCAAGCTACTAATTATGGACCCATAGGTCCGTGGTAAACTACTCACGCATCATCGAAGGACAGGAAGGATGATGAAGAGCCCCCTCCGTGATCAAACCCCCTCCGACAGAGTGCTGAAAAAGGCCTCTAGATGGGATCTCGTGGTTCTGGAACTTGCAACGGCGGAAAAAGTATTTCGTGGACTCCCTGGTAGGTTTCCTGATTTTAGAGTATTTATAGAGGCGGAGTTAGATCAAACGGAGGCTTGTGGGCCCCACTATGTACCAGGGCACGCCCTGGTGCCTAGTGGGCCACTCCTTTGTCTTCTCTTTCCTTCCCGAAGCTTCCAGGGTCTCTTATTGCCAGAAAAAAATCTCCAAAAAGTTTTGTGGCATCTGGACTTCATTCGGTACTTGTATTTGATACGTCTCCAACGTATCTATATTTTTTGATTGTTCCATGCTATTATATTTTCAATCTTGGATGTTTTATATGCATTATTATGCTATTTTATATCATTTTTTGGGACAAACTTATTAACCTAGTGCCTAGTGCCAGTTGTTGTTTTTCCCTTGTTTTTGTGTTTACAGAAAATCAATACCAAACGGAGTCCAAATGGAACGAAACTTTTTGACGATTTTTCTTGGACCACAAGACGCCCTGGATGCTTCGGGGGGAGGCCAGAAGAGACACAAGGTGGCCACAAGTTCAGGGGCGCGCCCTAGGGGGCCCGCCCCCATAGCTTGTGGGCCCCACGTGGCACTTCCATCCCTAGTTCTCCTTCCATAAATACCCAAATATTCCCCATAGACCAGGGGGCGCACTAAAAGTACTTTTACACTGCCGCAGGTTTCTGTCTTTGTGAGGTGCTTTGTAATGCATGGGTTCAATCTTGCGGTGCTCAATCCCAGTGACAGAAGGGGACATGACACGTATTTGTATTGTTGTCATTAAGGATAAAAAGATGGGGTTTGTTCATATTGATTGGATCTATCCTTCTACATCAAGTCATCTTGCTTAAGGCGTTACTCCGTTCTTGTTAACTTAATACACTAGATGCATGTTGGATAGCGGTCGATGTGTGGAGTAATAGTAGTAGATGCAGGCAGGAGTCGGTCTACTTGTCTCGGACATGATGCATATATACATGATCATTGCCTTGGATATCGTCATAACTATGCGCTTTTCTATCAATTTTTCAACAGTAATTTGTTTACCAACCATATGCTTTCTTTCAAGAGAGAAGCCTCTAGTGAAAACTATGGCCCCCGGGTCTATCTTTATCATATTATTTTTAGATCTACAAAATCAAAAACACAAAAATACCTTGTTGCAATTTATTTACTTTTATTTTATTTCGCACTTTTATTTATCTTTTATATCTATCACTATCAGATCTCATCCTTGCAAGTAACCGTGAAGAGATTGACAACCCCTTTATCGCATTGGGAGCAAGTATTTTTTTGTTTGTGTAGGTGCAATTATTGGAGACTTGTGTGTTCCTCCTACTAGATTGATACCTTGGTTCTTAACTGAGGGAAATACTTATCTCTACTTTGCTGCATCACCCTTTCTCTTCAAGGGAAAAACCAACGCAAGCTCAAGATGTAGCAGGAAGAATTTCTGGTGTCGTTGCCGGGGAGGATCTACATCAAGCCTACCAAGTACCTACCATAAACTCTCATCTCTTGCATTTACATTATTTGCCATTTGCCTCTCATTTTTATCTCCCCCACTACTAAAACATTTTTAGAAAAATATTTGCCTTCTTTCTGTTTTCCCTTTTTTAGTTGCTTCTTGTTTGCTTGTGTGCTAGATTGCTTGCTTTGTCACGATGTCTCAAGAAAACACTAAGTTTTGTGATTTTTACAACACTAATAATAATGATTTTATTAGTACTCTGATTGCTCCCGCCACTAGTGCGGAATCTTATGAAATTAGTGCCGCTTTGTTGAATCTTGTTATGAAAGAACAATTTTCTGGTAGTCCTAATGAAGATGCTACTTCCCATCTTAATACTTTTGTTGAATTGTGTGATATGCAAAAGAAAAAAGATATGGATAATGATATTGTCAAATTGAAGCTATTTCCGTTCTCATTATGAGATCATGCTAAAACTTGGTTTTCATCCTTGCCTAAAAATAGTATTGATTCATGGAATAAGTGTAAGGATGCTTTTATTTCCAAGTATTTTTCTCCCGCTAAGATCATCTCGCTTAGGAACGACATAATGAATTTTAAGCAACTTGATCATGAACATGTTGCACAATCATGGGAGAGGATGAAGTTAATGATAAGAAATTGCCCTACTCATGGTTTGAGTTTATGGATGATCAAACAAAAAATTTATGCGGGATTGAATTTTGCATCTAGAAATCTTTTAGACTCCGCCGCAGGTGGTACTTTTATGGAAATCACATTAGGAGAAGCTACTAAACTCCTAGATAATATTATGGCAAATTACTCTCAATGGCATACCGAAAGGTCTTCTACTAATAAAAAAGTGCATGCTATTGAAGAAATTAATACTTTGAGTGGAAAGATGGATGAACTTATGAAATTGATTAATTGCAAGAGTGCTCCTATTGATCCTAATGATATGCCTTTGTCTACTTTGATTGAAAATAATAATGAATCTATGGATGTGAATTTTGTTGGTAGGAACAATTTTGGAAATAATGCGTATAGAGGCAACTTTAATCCTAGGCCGTTTCCTAGTAATTCCTCTAATAATTATGGTAATTCCTACAACAATTCTTATGGAAATTATAATAAGATACCCTCTAATCTTGAGAATAATATCAAAGATTTTATTAACTCCCAAAAGATTTTCAATGCCATGATAGAAGAAAAATTGCTTAAGATTGATGATGTGGCTAGAAACATTGATAGAATTTCTCATGAGATTGATTCCCTTAAGATTAGATCTATGCCACCCACGCTTGATATTTATGAGTCTCTGAAATCTATTCAAATTTCTATTAATGAAAGTAGGGAGAGAACCGCTAGAATGCGAGCTAAGAGAGAATGGTTAGAAAAAGCATGTTCTTCTAGTTTTTGTGATAATCATGGTGAAGATCTTAAAGTGATTGGTGTGACTCCTATTAAATCTTTGTTTGCTAATGTAAAACTTGATAAAGAAGGGATTGGAGATGAGTCAACTTTACCTAGAAGGCATCCCAAAAATGTGCCCACTCTTTTGGATTACAAGGTATTTAATTATAATAGTTGTTCTTTGATTGAGTGTATTTCCTTGTTACAATCCATGCTTATGATCAAAATAAGGCTTTTACTAAACATATCGTTGATGCTATGATGAAATCTCTTAAAGAAAAACTTGAGTTGGAAGTTTCAATCCCTAGAAAGCTATATGATGAATGGGAACCTACTATTAAAATTAAGATCAATGATTATGAGTGCAATGCTTTATGTGATTTGGGTGCTTGTGTTTCCACTATTCCAAAATCTTTGTGTGATGTGCTAGGCTTCCATAAAGTTGATGATTGTTCTTTAAATTTGCACTTAGTGGATTCCACTATTAAGAAACCTATGGGAAGAATTAATGATGTTCTTATTGTTGCAAATAGGAATTATGTGCCCGCAGATTTTATTATGCTTGATATTGATTGCAATCCGACATGCCCCATAATTCTTGGTAGACCTTTGCTTAGAATGATTGGTGCACTTATTGATATGAAAGAAGGAAACATTAGATTTAAATTTCCATTAAGGAAGGGCATGGAACACTTTCCAAGAAAGAAAATTAAGTTAGCATATGAATCTATTATGGTGGGCCCTATGGATTGAATACCAAATATGACAAAACCTAGATCTATGCAATGTGCCTAGCTAGGGGCGTAAAACAATAACTCTTGTTGGGAGGCAACCCAATAAAAAAAATTCTTGCTTTTTCTTCTGTTTTGCAATAAATATACCCTTATGCTTCTTTTATGATGGTGTTCTTGTGTTTTTAATTAGTGTTTGTGCCAAGTAAAGCCTTTGGATGATTTGGAAGATTGTTGATTTGATCCTGTGAAAAACAAGAAACTTTTGCGTCAGAATTGTTAAAATTTGCTGGAGTGTGATAAAATTCTGAATTGTTTGCACAAGATTGATATATAAATTTCCCATGTTGTCCTAATATTTCAGAATTTTTGGACTTACAGAAGTTTGGCTAATGTCCAGATTACTACAAACTGTTCTGTTTTTGACAGATTCTGTTTTCATTGTGTTGTTCTCTTGTTTTTGACAAGATTGATGGTGTTCTCTTGTTTTGACAGATTAGTGTTTTCATTGTTGGGGGGTATGAGCCATGGTGAAGTTATAATACAGTAGATATAATGCAAATACAAAATTGGAATGAGTTTACAACAGTACCTAAAAGTGGTGATTTGCTTTATTATACTAATGGATCTCACGAGTTTTCTGATGAGTTTTGTGTTGTGAAGTTTTCAAGTTTTGAGTGAAGTTTTGATGGGCTAAGGAAGAAGGAGTGGCAAGAGCCTAAGCTTGGGGATTCCCAAGGCACCCCAAGGTAATAATCAAGGACAACCAAGTGTCTAAGCTTGGGGATGCCCCGGATGGCATCCCCTCTTTTGTCTACAATCCATCGGTAAATTACTTGAGGCTATATTTTTATTCACTACATGATATGTGTTTTGCTTGGAGCGTTGTGTATTATATGAGTCTTTGCTTTATTTGCTTTTTAGTTTGCCAAAATCATCCTTGCTGGACACACCTTTTTGAGAGGGACACACATTAATCGTGAATTTATTAGAATACTCTTTGAGCCTCACTTATATCTTTTGAGCTAGGTAGTTGCTCTAGTGCTTCACTTATATCTTTTAGAGCATGGCGATGGTTATATTTTAAAGAAATTGATGAACTCTCATGATTCACTTATATTTTTTTGAGAGTGTTATAAATAGTATGGCAATTTGCTTGGGTTATGAATGTAGTCCTAATACGATGGGTATTCAAGAGGGATATAATAAAAACTTCCATAAAGATCATTGAATATATCAGAAGTTTGATTCCTTGCATTTGTTTTGAGATATAAAGATGGTGATATTAGAGTCATGCTAGTCAATAATTGTTATTTAGTAAGAATATTTGTGTTAAGGTTTGTGATTCCCAAAGCATGCACGTAAGGTCTCTCGTTATGCTATGAAATTGGAGCATGATGTATTATTGATTGTCTTCCTTTGCGTGGAGGTCGGGGGCGCACGATGGTTAACTCCTACTAACCTCCCCCCTAGGGGCATGCATAGTAGTACTTTGCTTCGAGGGCTAATAAACTTTTGCAATAAGTATGTGAGTTCTTTATGACTAATGTGAGTCCATGGATTATACGCATTCTTACCTTTTCGCAATTTGCTAGCCTCTTCGGTACCATGCATTGCCCCTTCTCACCTTGAGTTGTGGTGCAAACTTCACCGGTGCATACAAACCCCGTGATATGATACGCTCTATCACACATAAGCCTTCTTATATCTTCCTCAAAACAACCACCATACCTACCTATTATGGCATTTCCATAGCCATTCCGAGATATATTGCCATGCAACTTCCACCGTTCCATTTTATTATGACACATATCATCATTGTCATATTACTTTGCATGATCATATAGTTGACATAGTATTTATGGCTCCGCCACCGTTCATATTTTTTTATACATGTCACACTAGATCATTGCACATCCCGGTACACCGCCAGAGGCATTCATATAAAGTCATATTTTTGTTCTAGTATCGAGTTGTAATTTTCTTTTGAGTTGTAAGTAAATAGAACTGTGATGATCATATTCATTATTAGAGCAGTGTCCCATGTGAGGAATAAAAAAAGGAGGCCAAATGAGCCAAAGAAAAAAGAGACCAAAGTGCCCAACAAAAAAAAGAATGAGAGAAAAAGAGAGAAGGGTTACTATCCTTTTCCACACTTGTGCTTCAAGGTAGCACCATGTTCTTCATGATAGAGAGTCTCCTATTTTTTCACTTCCATATATTACTAGTAGGAATTTTTCATTATAGAACTTGGCTTGTATATTCCAATAATGGTCTTCCTAAAATGTGTGAGGTCTTCATGAGCAAGCAAGTTGCACTACAAAAAAAAATACACTTCCGTGATGATACATGTTTGTCATAGTAGGTCAGGTTTTCTGTCATGCATGTACATCCAATGATTTTATGACAGAATCAAGATAGTCATACCTGTGCTGTCGTAGAAGTGTTCCATGACAATACCAAAATTATCATCACGGAAGTGTTCACTTCCATGACGATAAATGACGCGTCATGGAAGTGCTTTCATCAAGGGTAACCGACATGTGGCATCCACCGTAACGGGTCGCCGTTTATCTATCGGGTCCAGTTTTGGATCCGATAACCCGTTAACAGCATTGACCAATGGCGATGTTCCACATGTAAAATTCTCACTGGTCGGAGGAAACACTTGTCAGCTCGTCATTGGGTTAGATACGCGCCTATGATATGTCGACACGTGAGATGGCCCAACACTGGCCCATTTAGCTTACAAAGGCCGGCCTGTTTGACTTGGTCAAAAGATAGCGGGCCGGCCCATGAAAAGCCTATTAACGGTCTGTTCGCATATAGCCCATTTTACGACCCGATAACTCACGGCCCGTTATGGCGTTCCCGAAATCGGCCCAACAGCGTCATGTGGACCATCCAGTATAATACCAGCCCGTTTCATTTTCGGCCCATGTATGGCCCATGATGTCTTTCGGCCCATACAAGGCCTTTCGTATCTTTGGGCCCTTTAATGGGCCGCGGTGACTCTGGACCATAATAAACAGTAAATTTCTTTATGCCCAGTAACGGCCCATGATTCACATGGGCCCTTTCCAGCCCGTGTTAGATTTCGGCCTACTGATGGCCCATACATTCTTGGGCTCCTTTCCGGCCCTCGATTACTTCCGGCCCGTAACTGGCCTGTTCCCCTAATGGGCCAAATTCGGCCCGTGGTTAGAATCGGCCCGTTTGTGGCCTGTTAACCCGTTGCGCCGTTTCCAGCCCGTCCTATATTCTGGCCCATTAACGACCCGTTATGCCTGTGACAGAATTAAGCCTTTGCTGTCTTCCGGCCTGTTAACGGTCCATTACTGTGCTGGTCCGATACCAATTACGCTCGTTTACGACCCATGTGGGCCCATTTATCCAATGGCCCGAGGCCCATGTAGGAGATATGCCCTAGAGGCAATAATAAATGTTATTATTTATCTCCTTGCTCATAATTATGTTTATGTTCCATGCTATAACTGCTGTGGTTCCCGAGCCCGTATATCCATAAAGGCTCTGGGGAAAACCCATGTGCACGTGTGGAATAATAAACGGTAAAAAGTATTCCTAGTCATGCCTCTAAGACTAGCTCAAGTGTTGCATGATGATTATGTTTTCCCAATCATGGGCATGTCTATGCCAGCAGCTTTGAGGGCACAATGTTAGAAGAACATTTGTGTTGAATCGACCCGATTGATGTTATGCTATGAGATTCATTCGTCACAAGTTAATGGTTGATAACACAGAGATGGTTAACGTTTGCATGATTCCTCAGACCATGAGAGTATCGAGTTTCTTCATGCTTGATTCATGAACTTTGGGGTTTGTTAAACGTCATCCGTAACTGGATGGCTATTACGGCGGCTTACGGGTTCATGGGAAAGTATGTTAAGTAACTTGATAGCTCAAGATTGGGATTTGCTCCTCCGACGATGGAGAGATATCTCTGGGCCCTCTCGGTGTTAAGGTATCCATCATCGTCTGGCCAGACACTTTGTGATTTGATCACGGGGATGCCGGAACACGGTAACGAGAAAAGAGAACAATAACGGTAACGAGGTAACTAGCATAGTGGACAAGTTGTTGATCCACGGGAATGCCAACATGTCTCGCCTCGGGTATTTGTAACATATCGCGAAGCAACAGGAATAGCACACGGCAACTGGAGGTTCACTCGAATATTCATTCGTGTGGGTATAGGGGTCAATATGGGTGTCCACGGCTCCGATGTTGATCATTGATCGGAACGGGTTCCGTGTCATGTCTATACTTCACCGAACCTATAGGGTCACACGCTTAAGGGTCATCTATCTGCTGAATACTAGACAGGGAGTCTGAGAGAAAATCACCGAAAAAGTTTCGGACACCGAAAAGTTTCGGACAGCGGAAAAGTTCCGCAGAGAGAGGTCACCGGATGAGTTCCGGTGAAACTGAAAAGTAGTTTCAGGGGATACCATTAAGTCAAAATGGTTTCGGCACATGCCTGATAATTCTTGGAGGATGCCAGAATCATTCTGGGAATTTTCTGGAAGAAAAACCGGAAATGTTCCGGGGCTGCCGGAACCGCTTCAGATGCTTTTCGCAGATGAAATCACTAAACTGGAATTGTTCCAGAATGCGTTGAAAATTATTTTAGTGGGTACTGGAAATGTTCCATGCCCACATAAATATTTTCAGTTCGTACGGACGCTGAAAAATGTCGTCGTGAATAGTGAAAGTGCTTTTTGGGAATTTTATGGAAAGCACCTTTTGGGAAATTTCCCAAAAGGCTTCTAGAAGCCTTAGGCACTAAGGAAGCCCCCTTGGGGAGGGCCCCCAAGGGGTGGCCGGCCATGGAGGGTGGAGCTCCATGGAGCTCCACATGGCACTCCTTTTTGCTTTATTCTTTATGTAAATGACATAAAGTGGGGGTACTTTTGGTATTTGTGAATGCCAACTTTACCCCTTGGTTTTCCTATAAATAGAGGAGAGTGGGCTGCCCATAAATCCATCCCTTCTCACATACAAGTGCCATTGCAATGATCTGGCTTCTCTCTCCCTCCCCGCGAAATAGTTTCGTAGAGCCGAAAGGCTGTCTGGGTTCCGGTGGGAACTAGTTCTGGACGGCGAAGCCCTGCCGGATAGATGACACCGTATGTGTGCAACTCTGTAGAGAGGTCGTAGTTTCGATCTTAGTGTCCAAGTGACGGTCCGAGTTCTGTGAGTCCTCCCGAAGGGCTGTCCGAGTGACCGTTCGAGTTTCGAAGGTCCTCCCGAAGGGCTGTCCGCGACACCGTCCGGGGGACTGTTCGACCGCCTCCCGGAGGGCTGTCCGAAGGGAAGACGAGGGTATACATCCTCGCGGTTGGGAGGTTGTAAATCCTAGCTGCGGGGATCTGCACCGCCGATCGTCATCGACTCTACTTCCGCTGCGCTACGAGTCGGTAACGAAAATGATCAAACCTTGTATGCAGTCTCCATAGTGGTCCTGGGCTGGTGCGTAGGTCGGAAAATTTTTGTTTTCTGCTGCGTTACCCTACAGTGGCATCATGAGCCGTGCTATGCGTAGATGCAGGTTGCGATCTAGAATACATAGTGATGTATGGGTGTTGCACAATATAATTAGGTAGTAGATGAGTTCTATTACTGAAAATTATTTGTGCGGGTAGCACATGAAATCTGTTACCCGATGTTCTTGTTGCTTCCCTGGAATTTGCATATTCTGATCTTGATAACAGCATGGTGGAGTTTCAATGTTCTGGCAATCCGCGATCCTGGTTGATCAACGAAGTGCTAACAGTTCATTGAATTCCACTGTAGTTAAAAGGAAAGATGAAATTTCGCAGACGAATGGGCAATGCAGATATGATCTGCACGGGGGTCATGCGTATGACGAAGTTTAGTATGGGGCTCGAGATTTTATTATCTCGGTTTTCATACACCCTGGAAAGTTAATCTAGCGACTTGAATTATCATACTTGATGATGGACGTTGGTAGCTCCGGTTTGTTTCGAAACCTTAGAAGCCACGTAAAACAAGTTTTTGCTTGAACCGATTAGAGACGTCTAACTTGGTTTTGCAGGAGGGTTTGCATGTGCATGTGATGTGGTATAGCAGTGCTCATAATAATTTGATTATGTATGAGATGACTATATGATGTAAATTAATTAACATGACCTGCGTGTCATGATTCGGCATGATGGCTGGAGCCATATGATTGCACTTTAATGACCTGCGTGTCAACCTTATGTAATGCACTTATTTTATTAGCTATAGAGATAGCAATATTATCTGGTGCATCGACAAGGTGGTGGCAATCTTCGCGAAGGTGAACACCCACGCGAATGCCGAAGACGAAGAAATACAAGAATTCTCCGTCAGAAAGGGCTATACCATATCATGCTATTATGAATTGCCTGAGATGTTTATCCCTTATGATGCACCCTTCTTGATTGCGCGGTAGTCGCTTTTTATTAGGGTGATCTCTCACAAAAATATCATAGTTGATAGTGTTCTCCCAAGTGTAGCACCGTCACGGCACCTAACTTTTCGGGGTGCGCCATGACTAACATGGGTACGAACGATTAGGGATGTGTGAGGCGGGTGAGTTCAGACCTCGCAGCGAGATCACTTGGTTATCTTTGACGTTCAGGCATGACAGTCATGAGCTCGGAACACGCCCATCGAAAAATGAACAAGAGTCGCATAGAGATGTGATTGGCAGGTTGGCCTACCGGTTGAGATTTTCGCCATCAGTGGTGACTAACATCAATGACGAATAATCAAAACACGGGTCTTGAATCACTCACAATCAATTATGAGAGATATTGATTTGAGTGGGAGCGCACTGTAGAATTATCTTGTTTAATTCTCAGTGCAATTAATTTTGAACACTGTCTAAGTGTGATTTGCATAATAGTTGTAGAATAATGGCTCGCGTTTCCACATTCCCTATTAAAATTGAATAGCTGTTAAATATCTGGTTAAAACTTTACGGTTGGTAACGTAATGTGAGGATTATCCTCAAGAGTGCCAAGAAGGATTTTGTCCTATCGCATACTTTGGTATTCTCTCGCTTATGCTATGGATCATGTGACTCTCGTCCTTCGATCCAAAAGCTAGAATTCCGTTTCAGTCAAGTGCAATATGTTTGTTTCCATGAGACCCGAACTTCGAAAGTTTGGATAGTTATGTGATATTCATGGAATCTGAAAATCATTTTCAGAGACAGACAAAGGCTAAAAGATATGAGATATCCAAAGCAATGTTTGTTTGCAAACTATTAGTAAAAGAAGTTTACTATGCATTAGACTGATAAGAGAGGGATCCAGAAGAACGCCTATCATATGATAAAAGGTGAATAAAACAACAACTTAAGAGAAAGGAAGTGTCCGAAGGGTGTTAGTGAAACGTTCACGCCTAGGAAGTCCGAGGCTAACGCCACTCTTAAGTTGGGTGCTTCTTCTGAGAGTAGGAGAAATACTAAAAGTTAAAACTGTTAGAAGTATAAAGGCAATAAAGAAGAAGACTGGAATATCCAGCTCATGTATGAATGTCATACAAAGTTTTTGATGTATAGAAGGCTGGTCAAAGATATAGTTCTTGGGAATTATGGTTAAACATGTTAATCACTAATTCTTGGGTATTGTGAGACAATCACAAAGATACCCGCTCGATTGCATTCTGTTGCAACTCGATGTAAGAACTACTATGGCCTGAAAGACTAGCCAGGAATGAGGTTGAGATACACACATGGGACATAGTAAATGTTACTATACCTTCCATCGGTGTATTACCTATGTATTTACTTTCATAATTCATTTTAGAGTTTCACACTCTAGCCCTTTGCATAAGGTATCTTGCAAGAAGGTCGTTCATAAGAGAACTTTTTATGTTCGGTGTTATGAATAACATAAGAGCCATACTTTCATTATGAATGAGATGTATGTTATGAATATTGATAATAATATATTACCTCTGGATTTACATTCATAATTCATTTTAGAGTTTTACACTCTAGCCCCTTGCACAATGTTGTTGCAAAAAGGTTGTTCATAAAAGGAACAATTGTTGTTCAGTATTATGAATAACATGAAGGGCCATGCTTCCATCCTCGATGGGACGTATGTTATGAATATTGATGGTAATATGATACATCCATAACACTGACGCTAAATATCATAAAGACTAAAAGAATACCACACAAGTGTGGCACTGCATTTGGTCACATTGGAGAAACCCGCATGGATAAAATCCATTATGATGGATTTTTGAAGTCATTTGATTTTGAATCATCTGACACTTGCAACTTTCCTCCGAAAAGTGAAGTAACTGAAATACCGTTCACAGACCATAAGGAACGGACAAAAAACTTATTTGTGATCATACATTTGATGTGTGTAGTCCGATAAATGTTGTTAGTAGTGGATTTATCTATCTTCAGAAATGACTCAAGTAGATATGTGGATATTTACTTGATGAGACGTAAGTCTGGATCTTTTGAATTCATTCGAAAAGTTTTCAAAAAGGAAGTAGAAGTTATTGTAACAAGAAAATTATGTTTCTACAATTTGATTGCAGAAAGGAATATTTGAGTTACAAGTTTAGCGAATGTCTGATGAGTTGTGAAAGTAGTTTCATAACTTGCACCTCCCGGAACACCACTGCAAGTGGAAAGTCCGTGAAAATGTAATCGAACCATTTATGACATGGTAAGATCAAAGATGACATAAATAAATTTGCCATTATCCCTTTTAAAGAGTGATGCTTTAGAGACTGCGGCTTTTACACTGAAAAGAGCTCCATCGGGTCTGTTGAAATGACACCATGGTATGGTACGCCCAACCATGTTATATCTTTTCTTAAACATTTGGAATATGGGGCTTGTGTAAAAGGTTACAAACCTATTCCAAATCAGACAAGTGCTACTTTGTAGGTTATCCCAAGTCATTGGGTATTCCTCCCTCACTATACCGAGGCAAATAGGTTTGCCACAAAGAACGGTATGCTTTTTGAAGAAAATGGTTCTTTCAAAAAGGTGAGTGGGAGAATAATTCAACTCGACGAGATAACCAGTATCTCCATCATCAGGTCAAAGGAAAGAGACCTTGGAAGTAATTCCAGAGTTTCCTACTATGACTGATACGGAAGTCTCTACAATAAAATGTATGGACTTCGGTCGAACTTGCAGCTGAACCACGTAGGCAAGGCTCGTGCAAACCTCTCAGGTGCGCAAACGAGATATTGTTGTTAGACAGCAGTATACCTACGATACACAAGGAAGCGTTGATGGGCCCTGACTCCAGAATTGGCTAAATGCCAATACAATCCGAGATAGTCTCCATATAAATGTTTCAAGATTAAAACCTTGATACACCTTTCGAAAGACTTAGAGTCTAACGAATTTTATGGAACTAAAAACTGATACGGGTAAAAATGTTTTATCCATAAAGCTCGACTTGTTGCAATAACGAGTTCAAGGAGTTGACTACGATGAGGTTGTTTCATCGTAGCGATGCTTAAAGTCGGTTCGGGTTGAACTAGCAATTAATACATATTTCAATCATGAGATATGAAACAAAGGATGACAAAAGGATTTCCATCTGATGGAAATAAAACCAAGGACTTGCATGTGTTACAGTCCAAGGTATTTTGTCATTCCAGAGGATGCTAGTAAGTATGCAAACTTCAGAGTTCCAGCAATGGACAGAAGAGAGCAAAATGGAGTTGGAATCTTCGTGTTTTGATGAAATGGTCAAAGGGGTTTGACTTCATCAATGGGTAACGAAGATGCTTATGATTCAAGAAAGTAAGTGGGAGCATAATAAAATTTCTAAAAACGTTGTGTGCTTGACACATTGTTAATTGGAAATAAATTTCTTGACACGAATTAGGACTTCATTTGAAAATAGTTTTTCGATGAAGTGCTTGGGCAAAATAGCCGTTATATTAGGCATGATGATCTATGGAGATAGATTTACCTAATGGGGCTGAGCAAAGATACATATTGACAAGATGCTAAAACCTTTTAGCATTAAAAACGTCAAGGAGTGATTCTTGCCGAAGTCACATGGAAAGAGTTTTTGCAAGACTCGGTGTCCCAAAAACACTGATGAGCAAAATACATGATGGAGATTCCACACACCTTCATGTTTGGATTAATCATGTATTCCATGGTATGTAAAAACAACCAGATATGTCCAATACTCCAAAGTTGTTGCGAGTATAGATACCAAAGTGATCAAAAGTACTGATCATGGGACAACAGTGAAAAAAGGTCATTGAGTACTATAGTAGCACTGATGACATGTTTTCTCGCAAGCGGAGATCATGAAGAGTTCATTGTAAAAGGTTACATCGATACAGTCTTTATCCATGCTCCAAGCGATTTTCGATTAAAGTTAAGGGTTTTGTGCAATACACAATATGGTGGCACGGTAGTTGGAAATTGTTCCAAACAAGATACTGAGGCGAATTCTATAACAAAGGCTAAGTATGTTGACGCTTTAGAAGCGACAAAGAAGTTGTTGAATCATATAGTTCATTCATGAACTTAGTATGGTTCCAAGAAGGCTTGGTCAATGGGACACTATTGCAGATAGTTGCTCCATAGCTCAGTCTGAGGAATCAGGTTTCGACCAATGATTCACACATATACAAAGCAAGGTGTACACAAAATATGAATTTTGTGAAAGCATGAAAATGCGAAGGATATGCAAAGAGACACACGGAGCTGAAGTCGTCAGATCCGTTGGACATCAGGCTATACCACATGCGAAGCATATTTACACAGGTGTAAAGTGCATTAGCATTAACTAGATTATTGACTCTAGTGCAAGTGGGAGTCTGTAGGAGATATGCCCTAGAGGCAATAATAAATGTTATTATTTATCTCCTTGCTCATAATTGTGTTTATGTTCCATGCTATAACTGCTGTGGTTCCCGAGCCCGTATATCCATAAAGGCTCTGGGGAAAACCCATGTGCACGTGTGGAATAATAAACGGTAAAAAGTATTCCTAGTCATGCCTCTAAGACTAGCTCAAGTGTTGCATGATGATTATGTTTTCCCAATCATGGGCATGTCTATGCCAGCAGCTTTGAGGGCACAATGTTAGAAGAACATTTGTGTTGAATCGACCCGATTGATGTTATGCTATGAGATTCATTCGTCACAAGTTAATGGTTGATAACACAGAGATGGTTAACGTTTGCATGATTCCTCAGACCATGAGAGTATCGAGTTTCTTCATGCTTGATTCATGAACTTTGGGGTTTGTTAAACGTCATCCGTAACTGGATGGCTATTACGGCGGCTTACGGGTTCATGGGAAAGTATGTTAAGTAACTTGATAGCTCAAGATTGGGATTTGCTCCTCCGACGATGGAGAGATATCTCTGGGCCCTCTCGGTGTTAAGGTATCCATCATCGTCTGGCCAGACACTTTGTGATTTGATCACGGGGATGCCGGAACACGGTAACGAGAAAAGAGAACAATATCGGTAACGAGGTAACTAGCATAGTGGACAAGTTGTTGATCCACGGGAATGCCAACATGTCTTGCCTCGGGTATTTGTAACATATCGCGAAGCAACAGGAATAGCACACGGCAACTGGAGGTTCACTCGAATATTCATTCGTGTGGGTATAGGGGTCAATATGGGTGTCCACGGCTCCGATGTTGATCATTGATCGGAATGGGTTCCGTGTCATGTCTATACTTCACCGAACCTATAGGGTCACACGCTTAAGGGTCATCTATCTGCTGAATACTAGACAGGGAGTCTGAGAGAAAATCACTGAAAAAGTTTCGGACACCGAAAAGTTTCGGACAGCGGAAAAGTTCCGCAGAGAGAGGTCACCGGATGAGTTCCGGTGAAACTGAAAAGTAGTTTCAGGGGATACCATTAAGTCAAAATGGTTTCGGCACATGCCTGATAATTCTTGGAGGATGCCAGAATCATTCTGGGAATTTTCTGGAAGAAAAACCGGAAATGTTCCGGGGCTGCCGGAACCGCTTCAGATGCTTTTCGCAGATGAAATCACTAAACTGGAATTGTTCCAGAATGCGTTGAAAATTATTTTAGTGGGTACTGGAAATGTTCCATGCCCACATAAATATTTTCAGTTCGTACGGACGCTGAAAAATGTCGTCGTGAATAGTGAAAGTGCTTTTTGGGAATTTTATGGAAAGCACCTTTTGGGAAATTTCCCAAAAGGCTTCTAGAAGCCTTAGGCACTAAGGAAGCCCCCTTGGGGAGGGCCCCCAAGGGGTGGCCGGCCATGGAGGGTGGAGCTCTATGGAGCTCCACATGGCACTCCTTTTTGCTTTATTCTTTATGTAAATGACATAAAGTGGGGGTACTTTTGGTATTTGTGAATGCCAACTTTACCCCTTGGTTTTCCTATAAATAGAGGAGAGTGGGCTGCCCACAAATCCATCCCTTCTCACATACAAGTGCCATTGCAATGATCTGGCTTCTCTCTCCCTCCCCGCGAAATAGTTTCGTAGAGCCGAAAGGCTGTCTGGGTTCCGGTGGGAACTAGTTCTGGACGGCGAAGCCCTGCCGGATAGATGACACCGTATGTGTGCAACTCTGTAGAGAGGTCGTAGTTTCGATCTTAGTGTCCAAGTGACGGTCCGAGTTCTGTGAGTCCTCCCGAAGGGCTGTCCGAGTGACCGTTCGAGTTTCGAAGGTCCTCCCGAAGGGCTGTCCGCGACACCGTCCGGGGGACTGTTCGACCGCCTCCCGGAGGGCTGTCCGAAGGGAAGACGAGGGTATACATCCTCGCGGTTGGGAGGTTGTAAATCCTAGCTGCGGGGATCTGCACCGCCGATCGTCATCGACTCTACTTCCGCTGCGCTACGAGTCGGTAACGAAAATGATCAAACCTTGTATGCAGTCTCCATAGTGGTCCTGGGCTGGTGCGTAGGTCGGAAAATTTTTGTTTTCTGCTGCGTTACCCTACAGCCCACTGAATCTATGGGCCGTTGGAGGCCCATTTATCCGACGGCCCGTAGGAGACCCATGGGTCCTACGGCCCGTAGCAGGCTCAAGGTTACCATGGTCCGTATATGGCCCATGGTTGTTACGGCCACTAGCAAACCAAGGAAAAAGAAGACTAGGGAAATAAATAAGCCAGAAACTAACGCTAGGCTATTAAGGCGATTGCACATATTACATCCACTGGGCATCAAAGTTCGCCACCAGTGCAAATATAGGGAACACCCTGCACTATACAAAAATGGCTTGCTGTTTTCTTCAGTCGGTCACTGCACGTTAAGAACAAATTTTGTATCGCAACAATACAAATTACAACCATAAAACAAAAGGAAGGTTGGTATAAAAGTTAACAGTCCGGCAGATAAATGCACCACCAGAAGTTTAGAAGCTCAGTTCATTTGACCTGACTGTTACGTTTTCATGCTATATTGTCCGATGGAGCACCATAACCTTCGCCTTCATTTCTCCTAGGCTCCTGAAACATAGCAAATGTGTGATAGTCTGGTTTCAAAACCATGCATATCTTGACGACATCGAACAATGGTTGTCCTTGTTTCACAAAGGGTCTCTGTTAGGGAATGGACTTGTGTCTGGAGCGCAGATATAACATTGTTTTGAGCTTGCATATCTTGATCATGAGGTAGTTTGGACGAGATTGCCTTAACAACCAACCTAGTATTACGCAGGTACTGACCCACTGCAGCAAGAGGTGACATTGCGGTTATTGTTGCCTCGTCACCTTCAGAAGGTGGCGGTTCCACCATTTGTTCCATAGCTTGCTAAAAACTTGAGTTTTTACATTAGTAATACTAGAACAGAAGATATTAAGGAGGCAGCAAAACCAAAAAAAATAGCTTTGGTCTATATACAGAACTTATTCTGGTGAACCCGTGTAAAATATTAGTTGTATTTTACTGCAAAGTACATAATAAAACCAGGTTCCAAACATAAGACCATGTACCATGGCTAATGTATTGTCTATTTCTTCACATTGTATTGACAGCTAAGGATAAAGAGACAAAGTTTATAATACGATAAGCATAGTATGACATCATTCATATCACAAAACATCTGAGAACAGACAAACAGGCAATTGTAACGTTGTGTAGACAAGTCCAGCACGGAACAAGATTACAGATCAAGATCAAAGGAACATCACTCCTCTCTTTTAAACTTTGTAAGGTGCAATGATACGCTAAGACAATTGTGTATAAAATTGAAAAAAGTAATAGACATTGGCTGCAAACCGTGCAGTTCAATGCACAAGTCAGAGTAAGTAGTAGTTAAAAGGCATGAGGATTAAGGACTTACAACAGCGGCTTTGACTGGTGTAGTCATGCCCTTCGTCTTGCTGGTGTGACAGTCCTTGAAGATTTCCACAACATTTGGTTCAGGTACTTTTTGGTCCTTGCGGGCTTTTCTCTGCATTTGGAACAAGTCAATATAGATCAGATAATATGTCATGGCGAAAAAAGTGAAACAACAGCTAATTACAAGAGCCTCGCAGTGTGCAATATAGCTACGAGATCCTGTCATCTGTTGGAATTTCACTTTCGTACGGTTGGCCTTGTTCTTTGAACAGTTCACCTACAAGAAGATAGATTTGTGAGGCACATGCGTAAATAGGAGTTCAACATGTGATCTGATCACATATATATAACATACTTGATACTTTGGGTCAGACCAGTGTTTAACGAGGCCTCTCCAGTCTTCATCTGATATATTTTCCACTGGAGATGTTTGGGCAAGTTCACTGTTAGCCTTGCCTTCAAAGTGAGTTTTCCTCAAGTTATACCGATACTGTCATAGAGCAAACTTGAAAACATGGGTGCATGCTTGTCTGGTTGCATCATCTTGGCTATCCAACTTGAACCTCATCTGTTGAAAATTATGGGAGTCTCATTACCAGCAACCTAGAAAGTATGGGACAGACCAAGACGATATTACTAATTTCCATACATAACCATAGTTACAGATAAATGGTCGAGGAAGGTGTTGAACTGGGTTTTGTCTTTGTCATTCCTATACTGAATCCATGTTGGGAGGATACGTGCATGACACCTAACGGCAACCGCTGCCTCTGATACTAACTTGGCTGACTCTGTAGCATCACGTGGCCTTTTTAAACCTGCCTCAAAACGGATCTCCATTCTTCCTCCTGTAGATTTAGTTAACCTATCGAGCATTATCCCTGATGTTTGTTTCCTCTTGCGCCTAGGTGCTAGTCCAATAACAAACATAGGAAGTGTTAGTGTATATCAAACTGTGAGACTACATATAAAGAAGCATGCAACTGTAACTTGACTCCAGCAACTACCTTCTTGCTGTTGAAGCTCACAAGGTTCATCTGATCTTGCCAACTCATCTTGTGTCAAGAGTGCTTCGGAAGTAGTGTCAGGTGGCAAGGGAGCTTGGGAACGTGCTGCTAGCTGAGTTGACAAACGAGTAACTCGTGCAGCTCGTGGTACTGTGGAAGGTGTTGCAACAACTAGGGCTGTCACTTCTTGTTTGGTGGCAGCTATTAGTTTCTGTTTGGATTGTTTTGCAGCTGGTGTAGCACGGGATACCGTGTTTGTACAATTTTCCGGTGGACTTTGACCTTCTATTGCACCATCAATACCAGCAGAATCAGCATAATTCTTCCGCTTCCATTTCCGTGCGTCCGGAATACTAACACCATCCCCTGCCATTCTGTGTTCCTTCCTCTTTCTCTGTGCCATGTCAAGTCAAGCCGACAAGAAAAAGGAATAAAAATTTAGTTCTTCAGAACAAATTGATGCGTGATACAGACGAACTGAACTTTGATGTTAGACAACCGCATGATAGGAGGATGTAATATGTACGAAAAACAGGATGGCATGAGATAATCAGAACTATGATGTGTAAACTAAGCAGAAGACATTTCAATAAATTAGAAGCAATGCAATGGAAGGTAGACACCATATGAAAGATGCTACAAATATCGCTCTGCCAAGTTAACAGTGTCTCGTCATAACTGGCATTTAAATAAATGTGAAGCAATACAAGAAATAAATTATATGCAAGATGCAAACAACATCACACTACCAAGTTAAAGGTCTCTTGTCATTAGTGCCATTGCATATTCACAGCTATGATGTGTAAACTAAGCAGAAGTAATTTAATCAAATTACAAGCAATACAAGCTAGACACCGTATGCAACATGCAAGACAATATCACACTACCAAGCTAGAGAAAGCACCTGGGATGCCGGTTTCGCCGGAAGACCGCCATCAGTCCCTGCCTTAATTCTTTCCTTCCTCTTTCTTAATTTTATTGCCTTGTCAAGTCAAACCCACAAGAAAAATGAATAAAAATTTGCTTTTCAGAACTCATTGATGCAGGATGCTGACGAGCACTACTTTAATGTAAGGCGAGCGCATGATAGGACGATTGAATGTGTAAGAAAAAAGGATAGCATTGCGTATTTACAGCTATGATGTGTAAGCTAAGCAGAAGGCATTTCAACAAATTAGAAGCAATGAAAGCTAGACACCATATGAAAGATGCAACGAATATCACTCTACCAAGTTAAAACTGTCTCGTCATAAGTGCCATTTCAACAAATTAGAAGTAGTACAAGCTAGAAAAGAATGCGAGATGTAACCTATATCACACTCCCAAGTTAAACGTATCTTATGATAAGTGATTGTTGCAGGTTACACAATAGTAGTACTTTGATTTAAGAACATGGTGTGATAGATAGATATTGTATGTTCTAGAAACAGGAACTCGTGTCTTATTCACAAGTATAATGTGTAAAGTAAGCAGATGGAATTCAACAAAATTAGAAGCAATACAAGCTAGACATCATACATAACATGCAACCATATATAACAGTGCCAAGTTAGAGGGAGCACCTGTGATGGTGGACTAGGGGAGACGTGCTCATCATCAACACAGCTACGTTGAGTGTCTATGCATGTGTTGTCTTGCAAATCTTCTTGGGGGGTGGCGGAGTAGAATCTGTAGAGGCCCTCCATTTCAGTTGTTTGGAAGGAGCACCTTTATCCACTGCCTTGCTAATTTCCTTCTGCTTTATTGATTTTGCATTGTCAAGTAAAACCGACAAGAAAAAGCAATAAAATTCACTCTTCAGAACTCATTCATGCATGATACTGACAATCACTACTTTGATGTAAGGCAAACACATGATATGAGGATGGAATATGTACGAAAAACAGGACGACATGGCATATTCACAACTATTTGTGTAAACTAAGCAGAAGCCATTTCAACAAATTAGAAGCAATGCAAGCTAGACACCACATGAAAGATGTAACCAATATGACTGCCAAGTTAAAAGCGTCCCATCATAAGTGGCGTTTCAACAAATTAGAAGCAGTGCATGCTATAAATCATATGAAAGATGCAACCAATATCACTCTGCATATACTAAAGGTGTCTCGTCATAATTGATTGATGCTGGATACAAAAAAACAGTAGTTTTATGTAAGGACATGCTTAATATACAGATGTACTATGTACGAAAAACAGGAAGGCATGTCACATTAACTGGTATAATGTATAAACTAAGCAGAATAGCACATGCAATTTAACCAGATTGGAAGAATTACAATCTAGACACTATATGCAACATGCAACCACATATCACGCTGCCAAGTTAGAGCAAGCACCTGCGATGGTGGTGTAGGGGAAATGCGGTCATCAACTACAGAGCTACATTGACTATCTTCATCTAGCATTGTTGTTTCTTGAGAATCATGTGGGGAGGCTGGCACTGCATTCTTTAAAAGAGGATCTATTCTTACAGCAGTACATTGGCCTGACTGTCTCGTCATAAGTGATTGATGAGGGATACACAAGAACATTAGTTTGATGTAAGAACATGGTTAATAGATAGATGTTGTAGTATGTACCAAAAACAGGAAGGCATGTCATATTCAAAGGTATAATGTGTAAGCTAAGCAGATGCAATTTAACCAAATTGGAAGTAATACAAGCTAGAGACCCGGCTGGAGTGGTGAGCATGATCATCGAGGACCTGAGAGCCTGGTGGGAGGCGGGCTGCTTCGCCACCATCGTGGCTTTTTAGTTGGCTTGCAGGTGATGCCTGTCTGTGTTGGGCTTGTCACTGGCTCGGGCAGTGCCCTGACTAGCTATTTAGCTTTTGGTGCTCCCGGGATGGTGGTTCATGTAAAAAATATCTTTCCTTATCTTAATAAAGACCGACTTCGGCCTTTCAAATACAAGCTAGACACCATATGCAACATGCAATCACATATGACGCCGCGAAGTTAAAGCAAGCACCTGGGATGCTGGTTCATGGCGAGCGAGATCATCAACTCCAGAGCTACATTTACCGTCTCCATCTGTTGAACATACAACCTTTAAAGTGCCGAGATGTGTCCTGCCTGCCAACGAAGAAAGCAGGAGCGACTTCTCTCTTTTATTTTGTGCTTTTGTCAACAGTTTGGCAGAGTCTGAAATACCCATGCATAAAAAAAATAGTGAGAGTATGGGTGAAGTGTGTGCAGAACTAGTGCACTGTAAAAGTAGCAGATAGCAGGTGGCTAAAAAATAAATGACAGGAGACATATGATAGCTCTACAACATTGCATGGCAAACAAAATTAGATTATACTCCGTATGATTTTGTAATATATGAGCACAGGGATGGCTGGGAAATGGAGGTACTCCTCCAGCACACCACCACATGTGGTCCTATCAAAATAACAGTCAACTGAAAATAAATAGGTCAATCGATTTTTTTTATGAACCGTCCGATCTACAAGGAACGGGCAGATGGCCTTCGTCTACCTCCCGCCAGTCACTGTTGACGATCTTTCTCGAACCGCCAGCGACCACCGGCCCAGACCCCTGCCTCCGCCGCCCCGCCCTCCCCTCGACCTCACACCACCGTCGTGCTTGGCAGCGCCCCCCGCCATCCCTTTAAGCCCGGCCGACCTCCAGATCGGGCGCCAGCAGCTCCTAGGCCCCATACACCCCTAAGATAAACATCGAGGTGCTTCTTCCCCGGCGTAATAGGCGGACTAGCGCCTGTTATGCTGGGGAATGCTTCCTTTAATTGGGAATCAACTGACCAGGAATTGAAATCCAGGGGGCGACGGACCTCTAGCTAAGGTGAAATAGTATATGAGGAGAAACCTTGTGCATCGCGAGTTACTAGGAACATCTAGTATCAGGAAGAAGGTGTAGGAAGAAGTGGTTAACTAGTGTCTTCTGTGGGATGAATACCGTGCAAGCAGACACATAAGATTTGCATGAATATGGGAAGAGGAGTACCAGATCCGATTGCCAGTGCTGTGTCCTCCTGATATCAAGGCGATGTTCTTCTTTTTACCAGGGGAACCGATGTTTTAGAGGAGGGTGGAGCCTTGGACGAACCCATGGCCAAATTTTTGACTGTGTTGCGGTGGCCGTCTGTCGGCGAAGGGGAAGCAGATCCGAGGCGGCGAAGGACGGCGTAGCGGGAACAGCTCCGGTGCGGTGGACGGTGGCGATGTTGGAGCGGCAGCGGTGAGGCGCAGGACGGCATGGTTGAACTGGCTCGGGTACGGCGCACGTCGGCGTCCTGGAGGCAGCTCGGCCTCGGCTTCAACTACTAGCCGTGGAGGGCGTTGCAGTTGCGGTTGTGGTGGACGACGACATCGGGGTATCGGCTCTGATGTGATGGAGGAGGGCGGCGGTTGATGGGTGGGATGGGGTGGCGGACGGAGGACGCCGGGGTTTCACGGCTGGTGGAGAGGTAGTTTTGGCGCCCACGGAGTACGAATGGGGAATCGGACGGGGGGCGGGGGGAGCTAAGGGGGAACCATGTTTCGGTCTCGGACGCGCTTGTTTTTTTTTTTTTGAACAGATGGGACGCGCTTGTTTGAAATTTGGGGAAAGTACAAACTTTGCCCCCCTCTTAAATTTCAGACCTACTGCGGGTCGGGGGTAGGACGGTAATCCCAGGTATCCCAAATAGTGGGCGGGTGCGATTTCGACTGAGCGAATGTGTGTTTAGGCGGCCACGGTGTATGAATGTTTTTCGGAGGCGGTTGTGTGGCGTCTAGATGAAGTTACAAACCTACCCTGGTTTAGACCTATAGACGTCGGGCCGGTAGGCTTCATGGGTCGGAGTTAGAAAAGTAATTTCCTTGTACCAAACATTGGTCTCATGCGGTTTCGGGCGAGTAGAGGCTCATTTGGCACTTCGTTCAAAATTTTGAAACAGAAGCATTCACGTTTAGAGTACTCTTGAACTTTGAGGATTGACCTAAATAGACAACGTTAAATTTGACCTTGTATGTTTGAAAACCTCATTAAATTATCCGCTTCTTTTTGCAATTTTGACACTTGAAAATCCTATAACTATGATTATTTTGGAATGGAGGAGGTAAATTTGAATCTATTTTGTACACGACTATATATGCTATTATGTACAAAAGCGGAGCAAAGATTGGTGCCCCCATAATTTAGGTATGATTTACAACTGCCATGATCTCGAATTCAACTAATTGAATGGACTTCATGTTGAATTCGAATTTTTTAAACCACCTTAAGTTGAATTCAAATGTAAGCTAGTTCATAGCTAGCTATTTATAATGTCCATTGTGTAACTTTTGTATGTATAATGTGCTTTACACACACAACATGAACTATACTCACATTTATATTCGAATTGCTAAAGTGATGCATTGTCTGGAGTTCAAAATACTAACTCCGTGGATCAATTATGTCGAATAATAACATAGACATGCTCAAATTCGATAGAATATAGATGTCTGATGGATCAATGAACGTTCCTTACGTGAATTGCAAATATCATGATCCCATCCTAATATTTGGATACAATTTATATTTTTAATCAATGTGTACATCAGTCTTTTACGTGTAGTTTCACTCTCCATAGGCCCCTCCTCACACACGCGCTGACTTTCTCTCTCACACATACACGCACACGGTGTATATCCATCGATGGTCTCTCACACATGCTCACACGCTCTCTCCCGAGGTGTCTTTCTCGCAGACATGCTCTCGATATCACCCTCCCTCCCTCTCGCAACCATTTACGACTGTTTTCACTAACCTTTATCACAAGCACTCTTCCTCTCACACGCATACACACGCAAAATCCCCATCGACCCTTTCTATATACATAGACCTTCCTACGTGTCTCCCGCACGCACATTATCTTTAGGCCTGTCTCACACGCATTGTCTCCACCTCTCTTCCTAATTGACGAGTATGATTCTAGCAGAGCATTCTGTAGGATGCCCCTTAAAGTTTGGTTGGATGAATGATAATATCAGAGATAAGGGGTTACCTTAGTCCGAGGACCTAGGGTTACAAATCCTAGCCGGCTTTGTCAGTGGACACAGAGTCCTTCACGGCTCTGGTATCTTTGTCTTGTACGACTAGTCCTCCATGGGTCTCCCTGAATGCGTCACGGGCCGACCAATGTGGCGCAGGACGAAACCGAACCAAGGGCCTCACCTCGGCCCACCGGACCTCACGCGGTGACACACCCTCTACCCCGAGGTCTCGTTATCTTCTCACACCCACACATACCAACACAGACACCACACAAAATATTTTCTCCTCGTGCTTCTATACCCTCCCCCCTTGCATATACACACTCAAGGGCATCTCTCGCCGTGACATCCTATTCGTCTCTCTCTCTAGACCTTTCTCATTTCTCGTGCTATCTCTCCCACGTGCCCCCCACCGGCCCCTCTATCCATGCCTCTCTCGAATACGTAATACATACACATACCCTCTCTAGGCCCTGCCAAATACGTCAACTACACATTCACACATGTTACATCACGTACCCCATTGATCTAAAAAGCCCTCTCTTCACGTTCATTTCGCATACAACATTTCTTTTGAATAAAACCACACAAAGTGTGGCCAAAAAATTATTTTAGAATTTCTACATATATACAATATTACAAAGTTATATGGGGAGTATGAACGTTAATTTGCATTGCATGGTGCACCCAATGATATTTATTCCGCACTGTAAATTTCTATATTTTTATACTATATATAAAGTTAGTCATAATAAAGATAAACGAAGAGCATCTCTCTCTCCATCGCATACACCCCCCTCTATGCCCCTTTCACGTACGCACACAAACTATCTCCAGATCCTCTAAAAGTACGCCCCCAGCACATTCACGCATGTTCATCTTTCTCTCGCGATATATACAGTGACGATCATTATATTTGAAGCGAAAGCACGATACGTACATTGGACTTCAGAATCCACTCATTACGATCACCATTTATGTTTTGTGGTTATTATACAGTCACGGGCTCACCTTACAGCTCTGTATTTGCTCAAGACACGACTAGTTGACCAGTTAAACGCTCCACGTGGCACCTCTAGTGTTGCATCACATTATCTCACTACCATTGGGCCCACCTATCGGCGTGTATAAGAATGAAAACAAACGATAAAAAATATTGGACGGTGGTTCGAAGTCATGACCGCGGGCATAGCAGACAGGTGGCCTTGTATTGGTATGCTGAGCCGTCTGTTTTAACACACAGGAGCTGGTGTGGTCATTATACACACACGCACGCATGCACACGAACTGCATGCACGCAACACTCACACGTACACATGCAGCCATGCACGCAGGCAACACTCACACATACACACGCAGCCATGCACGCACGCAACACTCACACGCACACACGCACGCATGCATGCACACACCACACGACCAACACACACACACACGCTCAAGTGCTCAACCTACACGTGCATGCGCACACATCAGGCCCTGACAGACACATACACAACCAGGTGGTTCCCGCGCACGGGTTGGAGTCTTGTCGCGCCTGCGTAAATTTGTGTTTATCTTACCTTTTTCCTATGCGAACTGACAAGTGGGACCCACAAGGAGCATGGTCAATTTAACCAGTCAACATAGTGCCACGTAGACTATTTGGCCGGTCAACAGAGTGCAATCCGATGCTGAACAGTGAGCAAGTGACCGTATAATCCCCGCAAAACATATATAGTGACCGTAATGAGCGTATTCTGAAGTCCGGTGACCGTATTATGCTTTTCGCTTGAAATACACTGACCGCCAGTGTATTTATCTCTTCTCTCGCTCTCTCTGTGGAGCCGAGTGGGCCAACGTGCCAGTGCCTAAATTGGCGCACACCACCCCATTATTGATGTACTGGTGTGACGACCCCGGCTTAATCGTGCACTAATCATACACGCAAATGCGCACGATCAAGCCTAAGGGCTCACTTGAAGATATCACAACACAACTCTAAAACATAAAATAAAGTCATACAAGCTTAATATTACAAGCCAGGGCCTCGAGGGCTCGAATACATAGCTCGATGGCATACGAGCGTCAGCGGAAGCATTAGATATCTGGGTACAGATATATTACATAGAGAGAATTAGGCCTTCACAGAGGCGGGGTAAAATAAAATACTACGATCAAAAGGCGTAGGCCTCCTGCCCTGGACCCTCCGATCCTACTCCTGGTCGTCGAACGGCTCCTCGTAGTAGTAGTACTCGCCAGGCGGGTAGTAGTACTGGTCGTCGGCTGGGGCTTCTGGCTCAGGGGCTCCTTCGTCTGGTGGCATCAAATGGAATATGGGGGAAAAAGAAAATAAAGCAAACGTGAGTACTCATCCGAAGTACTCAGCAAGCAAGGATCTACACTACGTATGCATCATTGTCAAAGGAATGGCTGAATATGTGGACTGGGCTGCAGAAATGCCAGAATAGAGGGGGAAAGCCTAGTCCTATCGAAGACTAGCATCTTCAACAATCTTCAGCAGTCTTTCAGCATGAGGAGAGAGCAGATTACATAAGTAAAGTAGTAGTAGTAGTATCATCAACCTCGACCTGAGATCCTTTCTCGACTCCCTGCGAGAAAGCAATCCCAGAGCCGTACTATCCAATTCTCATCACATGTTCTAGTTGTACCGATCGGGATACAACTCCGAGTGTCCGTTACCGTAGGACAGGCTATCGATAGAAGTTTCTTCCCTGCAGGGGTGCACCAACTTACCCACCACGCTCGCTTAACTCCGACCGGACACACTTTTCTGGGTCATGCCCGGCCTCGGCTAAGCAACACGCCGCAACCCGACCAAATACCTAACAGAGAGGTCAGCACGCCGGACTAACCTATGCCCCCAGGGGTCTTGGGCCATCGCCCCGGGAACTCCTGCACGTTACGTGCACCGCCGGTGAGCAGACCTAGCAACCCCTTATACAAGCGCGGTTGCGTTCCCAGTCCAACCCAGCGTGTGCCGCATCAGTCGCTGACGTCCATTAAGCTCCGGCTGAAGTATACGACGCAGAACGCCCATACTATGCCCATGTGATGGTTAGTGCTATCGGGCCAGAGGCCCCTCGGATCAAATATCCAAACCGTAGTGGATTAGGAGCGCGCGGAAACGAGCAGAGACTCACGATCGATGTGACCCCGTCGCCCCGTCTCGAGGACTTGCGGCAAGGGCTAAGAATGCCCGGCCACGCCTCGTAGTTATCTCGCGGGCACCATCCAGGTCAACCCGACTCCACATCACTTCGCAATAAGCTCGCGCGGGTACCCCTCAGGGCCGACCCGTCTTTAGTATCATGGTTCATAGTCAAGTCATAATATCCAAGGTAACTGTGTGTCTGACACCGAAGGGAACCATGAGGAATCACCCTCGATGGAGTTCCCGCTCGATGTTATCATCAAGGTGAACGAAGGAGGAATCACCCTCGAGGTCCACACTTGAGAGGTTGCACGACGATGTCGTTATCGGGGGTGGTGTAGGAGGAATCACCCTCGCTTACCATGACCGAGTAACTAACCTACAAGGTTAACATCAGAAGTGCTAACGAGGTATCACCCTCGGCACTCGACGGTAACCCAGCAGTGTCGGCAACTAAGGGGTAGTGATGTGCGGTGCCAGGGTCTGGTCTTCAATCCCGATGATCGGGTCTTCTGATATCCAGCAGGGCAGTCGGGATCAAGTGGAGGTCTCTGTCATGTCTCTACCCACCCTATACTAAGCAGTCTCGGATAACCAGTAAGGTAACAAAGCAGGGTACAATAATCAGGCTATGCAGCAGATATAGGAAAACAGTAGCAGTAGCAGTTCTAATGCAAGCATAAGAGAGAAGAGAATAGGCGATATAGGCATGCTCAAAATGGGGGTGCTTGCCTGTTTGCTCGGGGGCAAGGGCAAGGTCTTCAGTAGTATCGTCGGGGACGTAGTCGTACTCCTGTGCGGCGTCTGCCTCGGGAGCTACGTCAACGTCGGGGTCTACCGAGAGAGAAGAGGGGGAAGAAACAGGTAAACATAATGCAAACAAATGCAATACGGTGTGTGTGATGCTATGATGCAGTGCAGGGTTGCCTAAATATGCATCTAAATCATTTTAGTTATTTTTAGAATTATTTTGGGATTTAATATCCGACGTGTGTGCACTATTCATCTGCCGGATTCGGGCCCGGAGTTACGAGTTCTTCTACGTAGGAGGTTCCGATGGAGAAACAGACGGCACGATCAGACTCGTCTCGTCGTTCTGAGCAACTTTCATGTTTTAACTTTTTCGATCCGAGCTACAGTTTAAAAGTTATTAATTTTTAAAGTTTATTTGAATTTCTGGAATTATTTTATTTATCAGAAAATGAATTATGACGTCAGCATGACGCGCTGCTGACGTCAGCAAGTCAACAGTCGGCTGACTAAGTCAAATATGACATGTGGGTCCAGTGGGACCCACATGTCAGCCTCTGTTTACCTAAACAGTGAGTTAAACTAATCTAATTAGCTAATTAGGCTTCTGGTCCCACATGTCATAGACTCATTAGGGTAATTAGTTTATTTTTATTTCTAAAACGTTTTAATTAGATTAACAGGGAGGTGGGGCCCACGTGTCAGCGACTGAGCCGGTCCAGTCAGCAGGGCTGACCGGTCAGCTGGCCGGTCGGGCCCCTGGGGCCCACGGGTCAGTGACCCAGGGAGTGGCCCCGGGCTGACCACGCCGGTGGGCACCGGAGTAGCTCCGGCGAGCCATTCCCGCGGCGGTTGGTCGCTGGAGTTGACCGGAATCGAGCTACAGAGCTCTGTTCGAGCTACGCTTAGGCGCGTTCGCTAGCTGGTGATCTCGCGCATCGAGCTGGGGCACTTGCCGGACCAGGGGATGGCCGGAGCTGGGCCGGCGACGAGGTTTGGCGGCGGTGGAGTTCGGGAGATCGGGGAGACGGCGTTAGGAGGCACGTGAGGCTCGGGCTCGAGCTCGCCGGGCTCCTGGGAGCACCAGGAGCTCAACGTTGACCTCGGTTGGCGTTGACGAGGGCCACATCGACGGCACCGAGCCCACCGGCGGCAACCAGAGCACGGGCTCGGGAACAGCTAGCTACGGCGCGCGTAGAGATGAACGTAGGGGAGCGGAGGACGGGTAGCTCACCGTGCGGCACGCCGAAGGCCCTCGGAGGTTTAGTAGCTGCAGCCTAGCTCGCCGGAGATGGAGGAATTGGCGGCGACCCGAGGTGGAAGACGACTCGTGCGCGGGCGATGCGGTGCTCCTCCGCTCCGTCTGGTTGTTCCAAAGGTTGCAGAGGTCCACGGCGCTCCTTCCTGGCACCTCCAGACGACGTGGGGAGGCCGGCGGCCACGGTGGTGCCAAAGCGCGGCGACGACAGCGCTCGGTGGCTGGATCTGGGAGGGAGCGAGGGGCGGAACGAGCGAGGGAGGAGAGGGGAAAGTGGCGAGGAGAGCCAGGGGAGACGCCGGGCCTCGACCTTATCCTCTCGGGTGGCTGCGGCATCGGTGTCCGTCGGCGTGTCGCCGCCCGGCTGGCGCTGGCGCGCGCGGCCAGGGGCGCGCCGACACGCACGAGGAGGGAGGTGAGGTGGGCCGCTGTTGGACTGGGCCGCACACTGTGCACTTAGGCCCAGCCAACAGTAGCGTTTTATTTTTTTCTTATTTCTCTTCTCCCTTTTCTTTTATCCCTTTTTCTGTTTCAAAATGATTAGGCCACTTGTGCTCTTTTGAAAAATGTGAATGTTGGCCCAAATATTGCAATGCAATATTATCTCTCATCAAAAAGTGGTTTGGGCAGATTTGGAGTTCATTTGAATCTGTAATGATTTTAAATGAATTAATATTGCTGTTTTGGGTGCTGTTTCATCTTGTTTGAGTCACTTGCCCAACTCCAAATATTTTGATATTGATTTTAAAAATGTTCCTGAATTATTTGCCATTTAATGAACATTTTCCCAACAGAGTTTGAACAACTTTATATTTCACTTTTGAATTTGAGTTGATTTTCAGATGTGAATTTGAATTGGATCATTAACCCTTATGACTTGGCACTGCAAATGATAATGACTTGGCAGTTTTAACAGAGTGTCACATAGTTTATTACAAGGGGGTGTTACAACTGGTTTCGTAAGAGCGAACAAGCATTCATGTCTACTGTACAAACTATAGATATGAGTTACAAATGCTATGAAGACGAATACAAATATTTGAATCCACTTTATGCCCAATTTCTCTCTGTAGGCCCTCCAAAAGTACATCTCTACACGTTCTCGCATGTTACATCTAACAACTATGCAATACAGCACTACTACTACACTCTAACACAATAAATCATATGTGTTTTTAGTTTTACTAGATCTCATATTGTTACTTAATTATTCAGTTTGCATACATTAAAATTGCCTTTGAAATGTATGGCTAGTATCATCTACCGCGCGGGAAAAATCATGCCCTTGCCTGTTTAATCGGGTTTGTATCGATGGATCGTGCGAAACAGCAAAACTATAGTAGTACTACAGTACAAGTAACAGTTCACTGGGCCGCCGTGTCGTGTACTCCTCCGTCGTAAGAGTGGAGTGCTTGCTTTCATAATGTTCTAGCCCCTTTCGCCGACATGTGGGACATCAAGCAACCGGGTCCATGTGCCACACCGAAATAACAGTGCAGAGCAGCAGGGGTGAAGCACCCCAGTCATGGCGCCGGCGTAGTAATGAGCAATGAGGCGTCAAATCACAAAGCTGCACCTTTCCCGCAGTTAAGTTGGACGGACGAAGTAATGCTAAAAAAAGAAGTTGGAGGGACGAAGCAACCATCATTTCACTCGTTGCTGAATCCGCTTCTCCCTCATCTTCTTCAAGTTAACCACGTGTTGCTTCTTCCGTTGTTCTGCCTCATGTGGGACGCGGATCGGCTTGGTAAAGCACTGACACGTGGGACCGTATGTTAGCAAACCGCCAGGCCAACGTCCTCTAAAAATAAGAAACCTCCCCCGCCTTCCACGCGACAAAATCACCTCCTTTTTACTAATATTGATACTATAATTTTTTCAGATCAATATAATCGAGATTTGTATAGATAACACAAAGGAGCAAAACCAAGTGGTACAGTTAAGGGCATCCACAATGTGTAGCCAAATGTGAAAATAGCTTTTGGCATCGATGGGAACCATTGTGGAGGGTGCTGCCAAAGCCAAAAGATGGAACTGAAGCTCCCTAATTGATTGATTGAAGGAATAGAAAAATGCAACCTCTCTCCTCTTTCTCCCGTGCTTGGACGCATGTACAGTATAGAGCACAGAGTCTACTCCCCTGTCCCTTCTATCACAAATCACAAAGCAGTGAGGCGTAAAATCACAAAGCACGGACGAAGCAACCATCATTACACTCTTCGCTGACTCCGCTTCTCCATCGTCTTCTTCGAGAAACCACCTTACAGCACTAAGCTGGACGGACGACGCTATTGTGTAGTACTAGTACATTTACGCCTCCTTTAGTTCAACGGACTTCCTGGATGCAAAGAAGGCGATTGTCTCGGCTTGCAGGTGGCACTTGCGAACGACTTACCGTGGTCTCCCTCAATGGTGTGCTCCGTCGAACGCACTTCGCCAAAGCCACAACGTTCAAGATATCATCGATGTCACCGCAATGGGGAAGGAAGTCAAATAGTTATCCTCCATTTTTTTGTATACAAGGCCAGTATCAAAATTACAATTTGTAGAAGGCCACTAACACTAATCGAGGCAAAATTGATGGGGTTTGCCTCGTACTAGCAACCAAGGACATTAATATACCCTTGCATGCATGCGGAAGTGTTAGGGTTGGTTTGCATGGCGCTGCATTAATCAAGCAATGAGGAGTGAGATGGTTAGCTCTTTGGGCGTTGGAGAAAAAATACGCATTAATTGACACATCAAATGAGGATTTGTATCGATCAATCCCGTGAAGGAAAACCCTGCCTTTCTTTTTTAACACAAGTAGTACATACGTACTTGTATCCTGTTTGGGTCTAGGCCTTGCATTGCCATACTTCGCCACACATTTTTGCCAAGCTTGCCTAAAGTTTTTCAAAATGAAAAGGAGGTACACTCGCACACGGCTGTCGCGGTCGCACCGCACCCTCTCACAGTTGCTCCTGCACGCCGCAAACCCAACCAAGGGAACGCACCCTCACTGACACGTGCTACCGCATGTGATCAAACCAAACTCAGCCATCCTACCGCTGACACATAATTTTTGTTCATACAGTATGTTTATCCAACCGCATGTTGGGGAAGATCCGTGCGGCCCGTGCGGTGGTCTGTTGGGGAAGAAGAAGAGGTGAGGAAGAAAAAGGGTTAGGAGACGTAGGATATTCATCCAACCGCCTAAAATGGTCGACTGACCCAAATGATGAAAGTCAGGTGACTTGCATAAATATATGTTTTTACACATCAAAAGATCCCTAAAAACAACAACATAAAGAAAAACTATCACTGCTCGTGGAACGAGATGGCCTCGTCGTCTTTGGCTACCGGTGCGAACCAGCCGTAGCTGCCGACGTGTGTCTCCGCACCGTGGTTGTCCTCGGACTCCAGCTACTCATTCACGCGGAGCGTGCGGGCGCTCTGCACGAACGCGAGCACCGCCTGGTTCACGTCCATGATGTTCGGTTCCGCCTGCAGGAGGGCCTCGATGGCAGCGGCATCCGCGCGCTCCGCGTCGAGTTGAGCCTCCGCCGCCCGGTTCAAGTCCAGGACGTCCGGTTCCGCCTGCAGGAGGGCCTCGATGGCAGCGGCATCCGCGCTCCATGTTGAGTTGAGCCTCCGCCGCCCGGTTCAAGTCTAGGACGTCTGGTTCTGCCTGCAGGAGGGCCTCGATGGCAGTGGCATCCGCGCGCTCCACGTCAAGTTGAGCCTCCGCCGCCCGGTTCACATCCACGACATCCGGTTCCGCCTGCAGGAGGGCCTCGATGGCAGTGGCATCCGCGCACTCCGTGTCCAGTTGAGCCTCCGCCTCCCGGTCCTCCTTTAGGATCACCAGGTTGAACCGCTGGTCTGCCTGCACCATGGGGGACCCGGACGCCGGCACGAAGTCGATGTCATACGCATCAGGGGTCTTCTGCGCCGTGACCTCCGCCATGAACATTGGATCGGCTTCCTCCTCCTCGGAGCTTGACTCCAAAGAATTCGGGGATTGGCCCGCCCCAAAGCAAGCTTGGGAACGGAGGTCTGTGGCACCGACCGCCACCGCGATTTCTGCGCGGTGCTCCGGCGTCAGCATCTTGTAGTACATGATCTTGCGGCGCACCATGGCTTTCCGGCGAACTAGGGGACGACTGATGCGGGCTAGGGGATCGAAAGGTGGGGAATGGGCTGGAGAGGAGGTGTGGTTTTGGGGCAGTGGTGACCGGCCGGCAAGTAGCTAGCGTAGGCCGAGCAGCGAAGGTTCTGGTATGAATAGTGGTTCTGGTGACGACCGGTTAGTCGGTTTTGACTGTGCGGAGTTTGCAAAGCCGGATGGCTGGAGCCTGGAGAGTTGTGGGGTGGGATGGGATTAAAGTTTCGGAGTTTCACGTGGCAGACGTCCGGACCTCCCCACCGTTCCTGTCGACGACGAGGCGGTTACTTCGTAAATCTCAAGATGACTAGCAAGATGCCCGTGCATTGCACGGAACATCAGGATGCATTTTTTTACAAAACACATGTTGTGATTGACCCATGAAGGAGTAATCCCATGTGTAAAAACTAATGATATCTCGAGAATTTCATCGGAAAAAATGGTATCTCGAGAATTTCATCGAAAAATGATATCTCGAGAAAGATGAGAGATAAGGTGAGGAGGAGTGGGGTGCGGTGGTGATTGGTGGTCGGACTTAGTGGAGGCATGGGGATGGACGACGCCAGCGGCGGCCACCATGCCAGATTGTTCTAGAGGCTTCCTTTTTTAATTACTCAACAATGAAGTTGTGGGAGATAAGGATGAACGAGAGAGGTGCGGGTATCCTTTTGCAAATTGCCATAGTTTGCTTTCTATCCGTCAGATGTAGATCGGACGGTCTATATTGCAAGATGGCAGGCACACCATCATCACCGAGAGTAGAGATAAGAGTAGAGATATAGTATTATAGATATGGCGGCTCGGTCTCTCGAAGGTGCTCATAGGGGTAGGGTGTGCGTGTGTGCGTTCATAGGGGTGAGTGTATGCGCGCATGTATGAGCGCTTGCGTCTGTACTGTGTTAAAAAAAGGAGTACTCGAGGTATGCAAGTTCATAACGAACGGACGGTGTACATCACTCTTGTCGCGTTCGCATTGCACCCCGGCACGGTGGACCCTGCACGTCACTCACCGAATGGAACGCGCTTCATCTTGCGTTTGAGCTCGCTTGTGGGACCGCAGTTGAGAGCAAACCGACATCCGTCCCCTCCCCCTCCCGCGGCATTTACGGATACAACTAGACTAGAAGAGAGAGAGGTTGCCGAGTGTTAATGAGGCCATAGTCACGCTTGAATTTGGCTAGGAAAACAGGGAAACCGACATGTGGGGCACACCTGTCGGGATGACGTGGCACAGACTAGTCCAATGGAGGAGCTGGCCCCCGACCTCCTCGCCACCAGCAACCGTTCATGTGGGTCGTGGGGGCCAGCAATGTGGCGCACCTCCCGCACCACCTCTGGGCACGGCGACCACGATGAGCGACACGCTCATCACCGCTGGACACGCTCGGCTTCAGGGTGCCGAGGGCGACGCTGCCGCTGTGGCACGACCAGCAGATCAACACCCGGCTCATCGAGGATGCACGGGGCGCCGAAGTGCGCACGTGCCATGACGCGTCCACGGAGTGTTCTAACGCGGCCAACTGCATCCCCAGGACCTGAGACCATGTCGGGTCGTCTTTCAATGACATGTGGGATTGCATGTGAGCAAAGGGTATGTCCAACGTTGCCACACCCGCAGCTGACTACCCTGGCACACAAAAAACCCTCATCCCTCGCGTCGTCGTGCGCGTGTGTTCCCAGCCGACGCCAGCTGCCCGCATTCATGCCGTCCGTCTGTATGCCATCATTAAGCAGGCTCGCTGGCCGAGGAACCAACTCCGGTGACTTATTGACGCACCCGGACGCTTTGCCTCACTGGAATGCGCTACTTAAAGTGGCAACGCCCAGCTAAACTCCACACCATAGCGCATCCTCCTACCTGGCACCACATCCACCATGACCGCGAGCGGGAACGCTCTGCGGGAGAGCTTGTCTTCGGGGATGAAGCTCAAGGTCGCCACCCTCGCTCAACTCACCGCTCGCAATGCAATACCGGCGTAGCCGGACGCGGACGCGACCGCACAAGCGGTGGCCACGCTGGCGGCCGATGACGGGAGCACCGCCAGCCACGCGTCCTACTTGCCGCCGTCCAACGTTCGGTGGCGCAAGTGGCAGGTGAAGCGACAGACCGTCCACATCCATCATATTCGACCTCACGTCCACCGGCACCGCCGAGGTCGGGGACTCCTCCGAGGATGAGTAGGGCATGGGAGGCGGCAAGGCATGGTGTGCCAACTGGCCGGTCCGTCTCCCGTGTTCTACTCTTCCTTGCTGGAGACCGCACCTTCACTTCACGGGTCTTGAACCCCGCCGCCGTTCATGGAGATGGCAGATGGAGGATGTCGTCGCTGATGCGGAAGTACAAAGGAAAGTGGACGTCGGCCGCCGCCGTAGAATAGGTTTAGGGTCGGGTTTCTTTTCTTTTTTTGTCCTATAAAAGTTCGAAATGTAATGAAAATATGCCGTGTTTGCATGAATCTCGTCCGGTGTATATGAACTTTCACAATAATAGTAAGATATATTGTATGAAAATATATTGAATGATGATTCGTTTATGTGTGTATAAACTTGGTCTAAGTTTAGAAGGTTTGACCCGAGACAAAGCTAACATGCGAAGTAAATAAACACATAGGCAGTATACATATACAATTTATCTTAGGCACTCCAATAGTACGTCCACTACACATTCACGCATCTCACATCTTTCTCTCGCTCTGTCTGTCAAACCAACTAAGCCTTGTCCTAATAAAAAATAAAGTCCTAAAAAACCCAACTAAGCCAACCTCCCAGCATATCGCGCGGGAATAGACCCGGCCATGCCGTTTTAGTCGGGATTACCGGATTACTAGTAGTAGTATCGATGGATCGCGCGAAGCACCAAGTTTAAAAGGAAAAAGGCGGTACACTCACAGCACGCCTGCCGCGGTCGCATTGCACCCCTCACGCGGTTGGTCCTGCACATAGCTCACGCAAACGGAACGCGCTTCGGTTTGCCTCTTCACTGACACGTGGGACCGCATTTGGAGAAACCGACCATGCGCCAAACTCCCCCGTCCACCGCGTGAAAATTCCCCCCCAAAAATTTCCCCCAAATCCCAAATTCAACTGCCCTTCGGCCAACTAGCCAATAATATTCCCCAAACCCCCCTCCTCGCCAGCCCCCTCCACTCCATTCGCTCTGCCAAAGCCACCCTCGCCGCCGCGCCGATACGTCGGCGCCGCGGTTCATTGAGGGGACGCACGGCGATCCTCTCGCTCCCACAGTACGCTCTCATAGACTGCCGTCCTCCATCCGCGCCGCCACCACTGGCGACGTTCTTGTGGAGACGCACGGCGGTCAGTGATGTCTACTACGCAACCTTCTTCTTGTAGATGTTGTTGGGCCTCCAAGTGCAGAGTTTTGTAGGACAGTAGCAAATTTCCCTCAAGTGGATGACCTAAGGTTTATCAATCCGTGGGAGGCGTAGGATGAATATGGTCTCTCTCAAACAACCCTGCAACCAAATAACAAAGAGTCTCTTGTGTCCCCAACACACCCAATACAATGGTAAATTGTATAGGTGCACTAGTTCGGCGAAGAGATGGTGATACAAGTGTAATATGGATGGTAGATATAGGTTTTTGTAATCTGAAAATATAAAAAACAGCAAGGTAGCAAGTAACAAAAGTGAGCAAAAACGGTATTGCAATGCTTGGAAACAAGGCCTAGGGTTCATACTTTCACTAGTGCAAGTTCTCTCAACAATGATAACATAATTGGATCATATAACAATCCCTCAACGTGCAACAAAGAATCACTCCAAAGTTTCTATCAGAGAACGTAGGACGAAAACGTGCATCAACCCCTATGCATAGATTACCCCAATGTCACCTCGGGAATCCATGGGTTGAGTGCCAAAACATACATCAAGTGAATCAATAGAACATCCCATTGTCACCACAGATATCCCATCGCAAGACATACATCAAGTGTTCTCAAATACAATACTCAATCCAACATAACGAAACCTCAAAGAGCAAGATTCAATTCATCACAAGAAGGTAGAGGGGGAAGAAACACCATATGATCCAACTATAATAACAAAGCTCGTGGTACATCAAGATCGTGCCAAATCAAGAACACGAGAGAGAGAGAGATCAAACACATAGCTACTGGTACATACCCTCAGCCCCGAGGGTGAACTACTCCCTCCTCATCATGGAGAACGCCGGGATGATGAAGATGGCCACCGGTGATGATTTCCCCCTCCAGCAGGGTCCCGGAACAGGGTCCTGATTGGTTTTTGGTGGCTACAGAGGCTTGCGGCGGCGGAACTCCCGATCTAGGTTTCTTTTCAGGGGTTTCTGTATTTATAGGAATTTTTGGCGTCGGTTTCACGTCAGGGGGGTCCACAAGTCAACCACAAGGACAGAGGGCGCGCCCGTGGGGGTAGGGCGCGCCCTCCACCCTTGTTGAGGCCTCGTGGCTCTTCTGGCCCAACTCTTTTGCTTCGGGGGCTTCTTCTGGTCCATAAAAAATCACCGTAAATTTTCAACTCAATTGGACTCCGTTTGATATTCCTTTTCTGCGAAACCCAAAAACAAGGAAAAAACAGAAACTGGCACTGGGCTCTAGGTTAATAGGTTAGTCCCAAAAATCATATAAAATAGCATATAAATGCATATAAAACATCCAAGATAGATAATATAATAGCACGGAGCAATCAAAAATTATAGATATGTTGGAGACGTATCAAGCATCCCCAAGCTTAATTCCTGCTCGTCCTCGAGTAGGTAAATGATAAAAACAGAATTTTTGATGTGGAATGCTAGCAAGTGCACAAGTTTGATCAATGATAAATTCAATCACTTTTTCTAGCATCATTATATCATAAACAGCAGCTCATCTCATAAAACTTCTCATGATCAAGTAGCAAACTATTCACATGTTAAAGCATAGATCATAAACTTTCTTGAAAACTAACAAACTAGGTTCTCAGTCATCAAACAATTGCAATTCAGCTTATTTTCAGGAAGGGTCTATGTAAGAGCTTTGATTTAGCAAATCCCACATACTCAACTATCATATAGTCTTCCATGATTGCTACCACTCAAAGCATATTTTTAGAACAAATAGCATTCATTGAACACAGAGAAAGATAAGGGCTTAATGTTTTGCCTCCCAACTTATTTATCATATAGATAATTGTCAACAATAATAATTCATGATCAAATATATTTGAATGGCCATATATGCTTAGATCTTTCCCCACCACATGATGCTTGCCAACTAAAGAGTATGTTGGAATGAGAAGGAATACTACTGACTCTTGCATAAAAGTAAAAGATAGGCCCTTCGCAGAGGGAAGCAGGGATTTGTAGAGGTGCCAGAGCTCGAAGCTTTTAAAATAGAGATGAAAATAATTTTGAGAGGTATGCTTTCATTGTCAACATAACAACCAAGAGTTCCCAATATCTTCCATACTAGATACATTATAGGCGGTTCCCAAATAGAAAGGTAAAGTTTTTACTCCCCCTCCACCAACAATCACACTCCACGGCTTGTTCGAAACAACGAGTGCCGTCCATACCAACAACTTTCCTGGGGGAGTTTTGTTTAATTATTTGAAATTTTGTTTTTGATCTTTTGATCATAGGACTGGGCATCCCAATTACTAGCCACTTTCTCGTGAATGACAAGTGAATAAACACTCATCATGAGAATAACCCACCTAGCATGGAAGATACTGACAGCCCCTAGTCGCTACATGAGCGGTTCGAGCATACAAAACAGATTATTATTTGAAGGTTTAGAGTTTGGCACATGCAAATTTACTTGGAACGGCAGGTAAATACCGCATATAGGTAGATATGGTGGACACTCATGGAAGAAACTTGGTTCAAGGAGTTTGGATGCACAAGCAGTATTCCCGCTTAGTACAGAAATTTTGGATAGCAAAAGATTCTAAATAGCAAGCACCACATGTTGGAGGATCCATAACAATATAACTTCTATACAAATATACCCAAGCATAACTCATTATGTTGTCTTCCTTGTCCAACTTCGACTCATTTGATCAAGTTTCAAAATAATTAATGGGGCTCACAATCATAGAAGATGTCCAAGATAGTATATTTATATGTGAAATCTCTCTTCCTTCAATATTCTTTCATGAATTGTTCAAGTGACCAATAATATGTTTGCTAACTTTCAATAAATTTACCACCTCTACTTCTTATATGTGAAGTCACTACTCCCCATGGTATAAGCATATGAAACATATATAATTTCAGATTTATGATATTCAATTCATTCAACCATTTACTCATAGGATATAAGTGAAGCACGTGAGTAAATGACAAACTACTCCATAAAGATATAAGTGAAGATCAATGAGTAGTTGAATAATTATGTAGCTATATGAAGACTCTCTCTCATAAATAAAATTTCAGATCTTAAGTACTTTATTAAAACAGCAAGCAAAACAAAATAAAATGACATTCTAAAATAGCACACATTGTGTGGAGAAGCAAAAACTTAGGCTCAACCGATACTAACCGATAATTCTTGATGAAGAAAGGTGGGATGCCTACCGGGGCATCCCCAAGCTTAGATAACAAAGAGTCTCTTGTGTCCCCAACACACCCAATACAATGGTAAATTGTATAGGTGCACTAGTTCGGCGAAGAGATGGTGATACAAGTGTAATATGGATGGTAGATATAGGTTTTTGTAATCTGAAAATATAAAAAACAGCAAGGTAGCAAGTAACAAAAGTGAGCAAAAACGGTATTGCAATGCTTGGAAACAAGGCCTAGGGTTCATACTTTCACTAGTGCAAGTTCTCTCAACAATGATAACATAATTGGATCATATAACAATCCCTCAACGTGCAACAAAGAATCACTCCAAAGTTTCTATCGGAGAACGTAGAACGAAAACGTGCATCAACCCCTATGCATAGATTACCCCAATGTCACCTCGGGAATCCGCGAGTTGAGTGCCAAAACATACATCAAGTGAATCAATAGAACATCCCATTGTCACCACAGATATCCCATCGCAAGACATACATCAAGTGTTCTCAAATCCAATACTCAATCCAACATAACGAAACCTCAAAGAGCAAGATTCAATTCATCACAAGAAGGTAGAGGGGGAAGAAACACCATATGATCCAACTATAATAACAAAGCTCGCGGTACATCAAGATCGTGCCAAATCAAGAACACGAGAGAGAGAGAGAGAGATCAAACACATAGCTACTGGTACATACCCTCAGCCCCGAGGGTGAACTACTCCCTCCTCGTCATGGAGAGCGCCGGGATGATGAAGATGGCCACCGGTGATGATTTCCCCCTCCGGCAGGGTTCCGGAACAGGGTCCCGATTGGTTTTTGGTGGCTACAGAGGCTTGCGGCGGCGGAACTCCCGATCTAGGTTTCTTTTCAGGGGTTTCTGTATTTATAGGAATTCTTGGCATCGGTTTCATGTCAGGGGGGTCCACGAGTCAACCACAAGGACGGAGGGTGCGCCCGGGTGGGTAGGGCGCGCCCTCCACCCTTGTGGAGGCCTCGTGGCTCTTCTGGCCCAACTCTTTTGCTTCGGGGGCTTCTTCTGGTCCATAAAAAATCACCGTAAATTTTCAGCTCAATTGGACTCCGTTTGATATTCCTTTTCTGTGAAACTCAAAAACAAGGAAAAAAACAAAAACTGGCACTGGGATCTAGGTTAATAGGTTAGTCCCAAAAATCATATAAAATAGCATATAAATGCATATAAAACATCCAAGATAGATAATATAATAGCATGGAGAAATCAAAAATTATAGATACGTTGGAGACGTATCAGTTAGCTTCTCCCACGGTACGTGCATTCTAGACTGAGACCCCGTGCATGTCGGAGTAGCGTTGAATGTTACTAGCTGATAGACGCTATTAATCTCACTGTTTGCCGAAATAGTTTACAGTCAATATGCTCTGCTTAAGAAACTTCCTTGCCCTATTCTGCACACAATCTGCTTTGCTGAGATGGCATGCCACGCCCGATTAGTTGCTAAAATATCCTGTCATATATTTATTGTGAAGTAGATTGCCATGGTCTAGTAGCCAATCTGTTAGGTGAAATAGCTCGGCACCGTTTTATACTCGATCTTTGTTGCTTAGATGGCCTTCGATGGCTGTGTGCTCGGCCTCATTGACTGCTGAAATAGCCTGCCATAATTTAGCACTCAAATCTGTTTGCTGAATTAGCTTTACATATATTTCGTTACTTAGATCTGCTTGTCCAAATATCTTGCCATAGCTTTAGACATCGACCTAGGTATTTTTTCTGGACTTTATAAAAAAGCATATATGTTTTTCCTGTAATATCTAGTAGAAGAACTAATTTGTATGTCTAACAAAGGGACAGGACTTGGATAACTTCTGCTCGAAGATTCTCCGCTGCATATGTCGAGGGGGTTGAAAACTTCATGAACTTTATCAGAGCTGAGTATGGTGGTCCGAAATCAGATGTGCTCTGCCCGTGTAGCAGTTGTATGAATTCAGTTACAAGACTCCAGTCAACTGTGGAAAATCATCTACACTTGTATGGGATGTCGGTCACATATACTAGGTGGGTTCATCATGGTGAAGCTGTGAACGTCAATGTTACTGACTATGTGGAAGCAGCAGATCACCATCTTGATCTGCCTGATGCTCAGGTGGAAGAGGAGGAGGAGGTGGTGGCGGCGGAGCCAGCGAGTTTGACCAACATTGAAACAATGCTACGAAATGCTCACGCGTTTCGTGAACTTTCACCTGCAGAAGAAAAATGGTGGGCCCGCATGTTGGAACAATGCAACGTGGCAGTCACCCCAGGAAATAAGCTGTTAGTATTCTCAGCTATGGTCACCTTTCTTCAGGTGAAGACATCTGAGCGGATGACCAACAAATCATTCGATCCGATGTCGGCTGCTTTCCGCAAATCTTTCCCAGATGCGTCTGAGCTGCCACACACCTACAGTAAAATGAAGAATTTCCTTCGTGCAGTTGGAATTGGATATGATATGATCCATGTTTGTAAGAATACTTGTGTTCTGTTCTGGAAGGATTATGCCAACTTAAGTGAATGCCCCAAATGCAAATCATCAAGATGGAAAGATGGCGATGCTGTGAAGAGGATTCCTCATAATGTTCTGAGACATTTTCCAATTATACCAAGATTGCAGAGGTTGTTTCATGATGCTGAAATAAGAGAGGATGTGCTGTGGCATTCTAGGAACCAGGAGTACAGAGATCAGAATGTAATGAGCCATCCATCTCATGGTAGTGACTGGAAAAGCTTCAATCAGAAACACAAAAAGTTTGCTGCTGACCCGAGAAACATTAGACTTGGCTTAGCTACAGATGGATTTAACCCATTTGGCCACCAGAGCGCCACATATAGCATGTGGCCAGTGCTTGTTATCCCTTACAACATGCCGCCAAATGTCTTCACCAAAGAATCAAACTACATGATGGCCTTGCTCATCCCAGGTCCAAAAAGTCCTAGAAAGGATTTTGATTTATTCATGGAGCCTCTTGTGGAGGAACTTCAACAGCTATGGAGGGGTGTTCTCACTCGAGACCTATATAGCAGCCCACTAGCTGATTTCTTTCTGTGTGCTGTTATAATTTGGTGCATCCATGATTATCCGGCTTTGGGCACTATGTTAGGGCGAACGACACATGGTTACAATGCATGTGTTCGCTATGGACAGGAATCCGCTGTCATACGCAATACTTAGCAAGATCTGTTACATTGGACACCGCCGTTTCCTTGCCAAGGACAAGCCGTGTCCTACAAAATACCGAAGACATGTGTTCAATGCAAAGCATGAAAACCGTGATGCGCCAAAGAGGCTCACCGGTGATGAGTTGCAAGTGTAATTAGAGAAGGTCAGGCATATTACACCAGGAACCCATCCTGATAATGGTAGCGGGAAAAGGAAGCGTGGCAGGGCAGAAGAGAGATTATTGTTTACCCGCAGGTCCACTTTGTGGGACTTGGATTTTTAGCAAGATTTGGATCTGCGGCATAATCTTGATGTGATGCACATCGAGAAAAATATATGTGCCAGCATTATCGGCACACTTCTTAATATTGAAGGCAAGACAAAAAATACCTTAAATCTAGGATTGATTTGACACACTTGGGTATCAGAAGGGATTTGCAGGTGGATGATGAGGTGCATCACGGGATATGGCACCAGCTGTGTACGTCTTGGACAAGGTAAAAAGAAAAGAATTCTGCAAGGTCCTGTCACGTGTGAGATTCCCACATGGATTTGCTTCCAACCCTGAAAGGAGAGTCAGTGTAGATGGAAACAAGGTACAAGGGTTGAAAACTCATGACTGCCATGTCCTACTTCAAAGGGTTTTACCTGTTATCCTTAGAGGATTGGGCCGCCCTGACTTATATAGAGCAGTTGCAGAGCTAGGACAATTCTTCAGGGAACTTTGCAGTAGAAATATCAGGATAGATACTTTGGAGCGTCTTAGAGACAAGATACCAACTATCCTATGTGACCTTGAGAAGATATATCCTCCAGCCTTCTTTGATGTGATGGTGCATTTGGATGTTCATCTACCTGATGAGGCACTACTTAGAGGTCCAGTACAGTATGGCTGGATGTACCCTATTGAAAGGCGGCTAGGCACTTTCAAGGGCTATGTTAGGAACAGAGCTAGACCTGAGGGTTCCATTGCAGAGGCCTACATTGCTACAAAAGCGTTGACATTCTGCTCAAAATACATTGAAATAGCTGATCAGCTTAGCAAAGAGGTGGGTGAAGACAATCCCAAGCTCAATGTTTTTGATTGTTCTGTTTGAGCTACAGGGAAGAGTCGACAAGACGACAAACCTAAAGATTTGGACAAAATGGTTTGGTATGTGTTGAATAACTATCCTGAGATTCTACCTTATATTGAGTAAGTGCTAAGTACTGCAGCTTATACATCATAATCTACTAAACTTGCAGCACATTCTTATATATTTAGATGTTTGACGCGATCACTATGTTGTGCAGAATCTACAAAAAGGAGTTACTGCCGCAAAATCCAAGAAACATTGACAAACTAGTTATGGCAGGATTTGCGAAATGGTTCAAGAGCCATGTAAGATTTTGAATTGCACTGACAGTTTTTTTAATATATTGAGTACATAAGATGATTAGCTTGTCTATTTTCTAACCATAGGTTAAGAAGATGCGGGAGGATAGGCAGGCAGTTGATGATGCCCTTTACGCACTAGCAATGGGTCCTGATACTCGGGTAAGACATTATGAATCTTGCGTTGTTGGAGATGTGCGCTACAACACCCTTGCACGCGACGAAGGCAGGAAGACACAAAATAGTGCCATCATGAGCACGGATACGTATGGCGAAGAGACAACTGAAATGTATGCTAACATAACAGACATTGTTCAGTTGCAGTATATCTCCAGTTTCGAGGTTCATCGGTGTAACACCCCCAGTGGTTAGCTACAGTAATCACCCTTTTGATTATGCCATGTCATCATGATTAATAGTGCTTAATCATCATTAGCACCATATCTCATTTCAAATTCAAATTCAAACTTAAAGTGGAAATAAAAGTTGTTTAAATTTGAGAAACTAAAATGTTCACTAAATAGAAAATAATCCAGAGGCAATTATAAAATTATAATCAACATTTTTGGAATTAGTTAAATAACTCAAATAGCAAGAAACAACAATAAAATAGCCACTTTTAATCCATTTGTATTTAAATAAAAATTCAAATGGAATTATATTGCTCCCAAACTTTTTGTGGCAGTGCTAATTAATGCAATGTTAATTATTGGACAAGTGACGTATTTTACAAAAGTCATTTACTAGCTAAAGAAATAGAAAGCAGAAACTATAAAAAAGGGAATAAAAAAAGAAAATGGGAAAAGGCCCTAGCTACTGTGCCCGTGGGCTCTAGTCGCTACAGGCGCCGGCCCGACCCACCAGGTGGTTATCCCCAACCTCCTGCTCACTCCTCTCGCTGTCGACCGCAGACGCACCCGCGCGCACTGGCCCCCCCTCCTCGCCGCTCGACACCGCGCCCCGCCGCTCGCCCCGGTGATCAAGCCCCCCCCCCCCCCGAGCCCAGCCGAACCCTAGGCCTCGCCACTTCTCCCTCGCTCATCCCTTCCCACCTATGTTTCTGCTAGCCCGAGCAAGCTCGTCGCGCGCCACCACGAACCACCATGGCCACCGACCACTACTCACCGTTCTGAGATGTCCAGAAGCGGCGCAGTGGTCGACACCTTCGACTAGGCCAACGGGATCGACCGGAGAAGCCTTACAACGCCGCCATCGCCGACTTCCCCAACCATGGTCGTCATCGCCAAACCGCTTTGATCCGCCGCCTCAGACCACCTCACGCCTCCCCGAGCCCTCCTCTGCATTCGCTGTGAGCCGCCGCCCATTTTCCTCCTCTCTCCTTACTGCCCCGTGCACCGTAGCCCCCCCCCCTGCTCGAGGCTGACGCCACCGTCTGCCATGGCCGCGAACCTCGCGCTCCCGTGCTTCTCTCTGTGCGCCAGTGTTGCCATCGTGCTCAGGGAGGCCTCCTGGTGCTCCCTCTAGGTTTAGCTCACGCGCAATTGGATTGGAACGATGTTTGCATCGAACACCTATTCCGGCCGCCGCCTGGCTCGTCGTCCGGCCGACTCCGGCGAGCTCTCGCCTGCCCGACACCTCCACTGGATGCGTGACTCCACGCCCGACCGAACGGTCCTAGCCGCGCCCCAAACGGCGGCTCGTAGCGCACTCCGGCGGGACGCCGCCGTGTTCTGTGGCGCCGGCGTTTAGACGTCGGTCGGCACTGTTCATGGGCCCGCGCATCAATTAGTTAATTAGGGTGCTAATCGCTGTTTAAACACTAACCTAACCACTAACAGTCACTGACATGTGGCCCCACTTACTAAATAACCCTTCGGTTAGTATGAGCCTATGACATGTGGGGCCCAATCACTGTAGCGGTTAATTTAGCACTAATACACTCTTGTGACACTGACTGTTGGGTCCCACCACTAATTAAACCAGTTTAATTAATCTGTTAATCTAAACACTCACTGACCACTGGGACCCATGGCACTGTTCACCCTCTGACCAGTCAACGGGGCCCACACGTCAGCCACTGCTGACTGGGCGGTGACTTGGTCAACCTGGCCCACTGGTCAGCCACTGTGTGCACTCTGTGTACACAGAGCTGGGTACCCGTAGCATTTTCCAATTTAATTTCAAATTTAAATTAATTCCAGGAAATTAATAAAACTTTAGAAAATCATATCTTTTAAACCATAACTCCGATGAAAATAATTTATATATGAAAAATGACCAGAAAAAATGAGACGAATCCGAATACGCTACCCACATACCTATTAGATGCCTCTAACTATCTGAACATGCAACTTTTTGCCTGTTTCAGATAAATGAATAGTGCATGACTCTAATGAAATAAATCCAGACAAATTCCTAAAATAACTAAATGACTTAGACATGTCTTCAGGCAACCCTGCACCGCACGTTAGCGTAGCCTGCTCTGTGTTGCTCCTGTTTACTGTGTGTTTATACGGTTTTCCTCCCCCTCTTCTCTCTTGTTAGACCCCGATGCAGTTCCCGGTATCGACGCAGCTCCGGAGCCCGATGCCACCATTGACGACCTTGCCCTTGCCGCCGAGCAACCAGGCAAGCACCCCCCCCCCCCTTGAGCATACCGATATCGCCTATTCTTTCTCTCTCATGCTTGCATTAGAAATTGCTGCTGCTACTGTTTAACCTATTCTGATGCATAGCCTGTTTATTGTAACCTGCTATTGAAACCTTACCTGCTTATCCTAAACTATCTAGTATAGGATGGGTAGAGACCTATCAGTGACCCCACTTGTCCCGACTGCCCCGCTGGATTATCAGAAGACCCGATCAACGGGATCGAACACCAGGCCCCGGCACCGCACATCACCCCCCTTAGTTGTAACGACACTACAGCGTTATTATCGAGTGCCAAGGGTGAAACCTCTTGTAGCACTTCTGATGTTAACTCTGTAGAGTACCTATTCGGTTGTGGTCATCGAGGGTGATTCCTCCTTCACCACTTCCGATAATGACGTCGTCTTACAACACCTCAAGTGTGAACCCATTGAGGGTGATTCCTCCGAGTTCACCTTGACGGTTACATCGAGTAGGAATCCAACGAAGGTGACACCTTGGATTCCCTTGATGTTATGGACACACGGATACTTGGACTGTACTATTGTTACTTGGAAAGACGGGTCGACCCTGAGGGGTACTCGCGTGTGATGTGAAGGCGGGTTGCCTATATGGTGCCCGAGTGATGAATACGAGGCGTGGCCGGGCATTCTTGGCCCTTGCCGCAAGTTCTCGAGAGGGGGCGACGGGGTCACATCTTTCATGAGTCTCTGCTCGTTACCGCACCCCCAAAGTACTAATGATTTGGATATTTGATTCGAGTGGGCCTCTGGCCCGATAGCACTAACCATCACGCGGGAAAAGTTATGGGCACTCCGCATCGTGGCATCAGCCGAACGATCTGTCAGACGTCCAGTTCAGCATTGTGGCGCGGTCGAATTGTACCGACCATCCGAGGCGGTGCTGGTATCCACCCTGCACACAACGACCCGGAGTGCACAGGGCGATGGCCCAAGACCCCTGAGCGCCTAGGTTGTAGACCGGCGGGGACCTCTCTGCTGAGCTTTAGGTAGGGCTGCGGTGTATCGTTTGGCCGAGGCCGGGCATGACCCAGGAAAGTGTGTCCGGCCGGAGTTAATCGAGCGTGTTGGGTAAGTTGGTGCACCCCTGCAGGGAAGAACTAATCTATGCATAGCCGGATCCTCGGTAACGGACACTCGGAGTTGTATCCCGATCGATACAACTAGAATTGGATACTATGGCTCTGGGATTGCTTCTCGCAGGGAGTCGAGAAGGGATCTCTGGACGAGGTTGATGACTGTATGGCTCTAGGATTGCTTTCTCGCAGGGAGTCGAGAAAGGATCTCTAGGTGAGGTTGAGACTTAATGATACTACTACTTTATGCTGTACTAATCTACACTCTTCTAATGCTGCAAGACCGCTGAAGATGCTAGTCTTCGATAGGACTAGGCCTTCTCTCTATTCTGGCATTTCTGCAGCCCAGTCCACATATACATCCTCTCTTTGATAATGTTGCATATGTAGTGTAGATTCTTGCTTGCTGAGTACTTCGGATGAGTACTCACGGTGGCTTTGCTTTCTTTTTCCCCCATACCCCTTTGATGCAACCAGATGTCGGAGCCCCGGATACAGCTACCCCCGCCGACGATCGCTACTACTACCCCGAGGGTGGTTACTTCTACGAGCTGGCCGACGACCAGGAGTAGGATCGGAGGGTCCCAGGCAGGAGGCCTATGCCTTTCGATCGTAGTGTTTTCTTTGCCCCGCCTTCTAAGGGCCTTTCTGTGTTTTCTTTTATACCTGTACTCAGATATCTGATGCTTCCGCTGACGCTTGTACGCAAGCTTATGTATTCGAGCCCTCGAGGCCCCTGGCTTGTAATATAAAGCTTGTATGACTTTATTTATGTTTTAGAGTTGTGTTGTGATATCTTCCCGTGAGTCCTTAGGCTTGATCGTGTGCATTTGCGTGTATGATTAGTGCACGATTAAGCCGGGGGCGTCACAATCGGTGTGTGGTTCTGTTGTGTTGTCGTTGGTATAACCTGTTTTCCAGATCGCAAAACCCAGAGTTGATGATTATTTAAAATCCATCAATGTCAAGGCGGCGTACCAGACCGATGATCCTTTTATTTTGGCAAATCAAGGAACACAGATATTTTTCTTGGAAGACACATATGCATGTAGCGATGACTGGAGAGTATTGCAAAAGTTTGAGCAGAGGAATTCATTTAATGAAGTTACACAACAAGATGATGCTTACACTGCTCCTGATGTAAAAGATTCCATAGATTTTCCTAATATCTTTGAGAACCATCACGTCAATGACGCTGGCGAAAAGATTGCCTGTCGGGCTGTGGACATACGAGAGTTGATCAATAAGACGCCAATGTTCGAGGACATTGAGGATGAAGAAGAAGATGACACTAGGGGGAATTACAATTCAGACTGATACACATTGCGAAGATGTTGACACTGCTGCTGTGGATGATGATTAGATTGTTTTTGTCGTATTTGCCTATGAGAAGATGACTTTTTATCTACTATGTGAAATTGTGTTTGCTATGACAACTGAAACCTGATGAAGTTGTTTAGTATTTTGCTGCGAGAACATCACTTACTATGTATGTTGATTTGTGTTTAGTGATTGTATGATGACTAAAACATGATGACATTGTTGTTTAGTTGTACTCATATTTGGCTGTCAAACTTGTATTTGATGATATAGTTTGTTGTTGGACTGCATTTTGCTCGATGTCTTCGAATGGGAACAAAGCTAACCCGACAGGGCCTCCGCTAATTTATTTATTTATTAGCAAAAGGGCCTCTGCTATTTATTTATTTATGAGCAAAAGGGGATACCCCCCGATTTCCGTTAATAGAAATTATTAAATGTTCACAACACTACGCCCAGCCTGCTAAACAGGTTTCATTCATTACTAGTTTCAGCAAAGTGTTCATGTCATAGCCACTGAATACATCACGAGTGCTACATACACTGCAAATAAAGAGACAATCATCCTACAAAGCACAATGATCTTGCCCATTATCTTCACAAGCTCTTTCATCTCCTCATTGTTGTCAAGGCTGTTCAGCAGCTGTTGCTTGGCCATGCTCAGATGAACTACATCTTTAACCTTCTGCTCTGCTTCTTCCTCTTCTGCCGTTCCTTCAGTTACTTGTCCAACACCCCAACCTGCTGGTATTGGGATTCCTCGGCTAACCAAATAATCAACGTAGTTCCATTCCCCCACATCAGCAACTTCCCAGAAATACAAATCACATGAATCTTCCCTTTTCTGCATGAATCAAATTGGAAGATCATCAACGAAACTATTAACTGAAAGCAGGCAAAAAACACTTAAACATATTATTACCCCATGATTCGGGCATTTGTAGAAGACTCAGCCAGGGTTGAGGATTGTAGTTGAGACGCAACGGATGACTCTGCGTGATTTGCAGCAGTGGCACCACACCAACGGCAGTGGGTTGCGATGAGCAACCGACTGCGGTGAGTGTGTCAGCGGGGGTGTGATGAGACCCACCGGGGATGGTACGGGTGGCGACTTGGCGCATATCTGGTTGTTGCCTGCTGAAGAGCAGGTGGACGAGCCGCCAGCAGACATGGTTGCTGCGGCAGGAGCTTCTGATGCTAGGCAGAGTAACTAGAGAAGAGAAGAAGCGAACGTTGGATATGTCAGTTTCATTACTTGCAAAGTAGCATAGCACGATATATAGTCATGGTCTAGGTTTGGATTCGAACTAGCTACACGAGCACGTCTCTCTTTTTTCTAAAACTCTGCAACATCTCTTTACTGGTACACTAGCTTGTTCTGTACGCCTTCTCAAGTCTTTGATTTTCGGGAATGTTATGTGGCGAACGTTCACTGGGAGGAGGACCGCAAACAAACACATTTTCCTGGCAGTTTTAGTTGCGATGCAAGATCAAACGGTGGTAGTTTCGGGAATGTTATCTAGCGAACGAGCCCACTTTTTCTTTTCTTCCTATAAAAAAGTATGCTACGTGGTGTCGGCTTAGTCAATAAACGATTGTGCCAACCTTGACCATTGGATTGACATTCAACGTCTATCATGTTTCTTCGGTCTCTTCTTCCTCCAGCCGCCAAAGCCAAACCAGTGCCGCCGGGACCACCTGCTCCCGTCTCCCACGGCTGGTTGTGCTGCCGTGCACGCATCGCGGCCACATCGCACCCTAAAACTCTATGCATCTTCCCTGGCTCCTGTTTGTTCCCGTATGAGGCCTCACCATCGTCCTTCGCCTTGGTTCGCTCACCGCGGTGCCGCCCTCCGGTGTTGTCAACATGGTCAACAACCGAGAGGAATAAGGAGATAACTGCACATGGTGAGGATGACAGTAGGGACCCACCAGGATCATGGCAGTAGGCAAGCAAGTGCCTCCTTTATTACAAGAAAAAAATGGTTCCTCCTGATGGTTTCCTGACATCTGGGTCGCACGCCACTGTCAACGTAGTCAATAAGCGAGATAACTGCACTAGGAGCGGCTGACACCCGGGACCCAGCAGCTCGCGCAGTATTGTTTTTTTGTTTTCGGGATGGAGCAGGGTATCAATTGTGGCCCATCTAGCCCAGACTTTTATTTCATATATGTTTACCACATGACCAGCCCAGTTTTGTTTTTTCTTTCTGAAAATGGCTAGCCCAGCTATTTTGTTTTTTGCAGAATAACCAACGGAGGCCTACTTGCTTTTCTATGCCCTGCTGGGCCTGAAATCTTTCAAGACGAGGAGGGATGCATTTGGCTTGCCCAGAAAATGGGCTATAAGTAATAAGAAATGGGTTGTAAAATGAAAAATACAGCAAACAGGTAATTAGTTCCAAATTACTTTTTTCTTTCCGATTTTGATATTTTAAATTTCATTATTTTTATGCGGGTAAAATTTCATTGGATTTTACATTAAGGTATGTTTATTTTTTAAATTAATTTGAATCTGGCTAGAAATTTTGGGTTGTATGCTGTTTGGGACAGATTTGGAGGCTGACTTGTGGATCTACAAAGTTGACATGTACGAAAGGCTTTGTCAACTTAGTCCACAAACGATTCTAGCAGCAGTGACTGTTGGATTGTTAATCCAACGGCCATGCTGCTTCTTCAACCTCTGGTCTTCTTGCTCCAGCCGCCCAAACCAGCGCCGGCCGTACTGCCTGCTCATGCCTCCCGTGGCCGGCTGTGCTGCCGCGCAGGCCTAACCGCCCCACACCACTCCCATCGCTGGCCTGGCCATCCCTGTACTCACCCAGACCTCCTGTTATTCTCCGGCGATGGCAGACAAACCAGTAAACCCTCGTACTCCCCTCCGTGTGGGAAACAACTGTCGAGTCTTCTCCGGCTCTGGGTCGTTCCCTTCCTAGGCCTCGCCATCGTCCACCGCCCAGGTGCTCTCGGCGCAGCGTGGTCAAACATGGAGAGGATGACAGCTGGGTCCACGGCCGCACACAAGGAAGTGCCTCCTTATTACACGCAAAATAATGATTCCTCCACCTGACAGCAGGGACCCACCGGAAGCGCCTCTGTATTTCACGAAAAAAAGTTTCTCCCGCTGACAGCTCGGACCCACCAGCTATATCTTCGCACGCAAGGAAGTGCCTCCTTATTACGCACAAAAAGAATGAATAGCCCCGCTGCTAGGTGGGACCCACCATATTTGGAGGCTGACTTGTGGGCCTACTAAGTTGACGCAGACGCAGGGTTTTGTCAACTTAGTCAATATAAATGATTCTAGCTGCGGTGACCGTACGATGTCCATCCAACGGCCGTCGTGCTTCTTCAACCTCTGGTCTTCTTGCTCCAGCAGCCCAAACCATCGCAGGCCGTGCCGCCTGCTCCTGCCTCCCGTGGCCGGCTGTGCTGCCGCGCAGGCCTCACCGCCCCCTCCTACTCCAACCGCTAGCCAGGCCATCCCTCTACTCACCCACAACCCCTGTTATTCTGCGGCGATGGTAGCCTCACACCGCAGCCGAACCAGTCAACCCTCGTACTCCCCTCCGCGTGGGCATGCACTGCCGCGTCTTCCCCGGCTCCGCGTCGTCCCCTTCCTAGGCCTCGCCGTCGTCCACCGCCTTGGTGCTCTCGGCGTGGCGTGGTCAACGTGGTCAAGGAACGACTTCCATCGGAAGAGGACTGTACGTGGAGAGGCTGATAGCTGGGTCCACGGCCGCAGCAAGTGCCTCCTTATTACGCGTAAAATAATTATTCCTCCACCTGACAACGGGAACCCACCGGAAGGGCCTCTATCTTTTGCGAAAAAAACGTTTCCCCCTGACAGCTGGGACCCACCAGTTATATCTTTGCACGCAAGGAAGTGCCTCCTTATCCTCCCTAACAGCTGGGACCCACCCGATCGAACCGTACGTAGGGTTGTCTGTCTGGTCGCAAACGTGTACGTACATACTGGTCGATCGGTCTTTGTGCAACGATGAACCGTGGCCGAGCAAGCAGCGGCACATGTAGTAGTAGAGCCCCCGACGTAGCAGTTCAGGCAGTCCAGTCAAAACCGTGTACACGTACGTACAGCCAGATGCCAAAAAATACGGCCACGTACGTACATACGGGCGGGGTCTCGAACGCCTACTCGAGCATACGTACGGCCAGGGCTCGTGTACATGGAGAGGCAATGGACGGCAGCAACGGCGTCCTGTTCATCGGTAGCCAACCGGCAGGGTCAGAATGGAGAAACAGCGTCATGTTCCTCGGGAGGCAACAGACTGGGTCGGAATGCGTCGTGTTCAACAGGAGCCAACTGGCTTGGACGGAACAGCCGGAACGGGATCTGGCGTATCGCAAAACGGAGGAAAACGACCTTCTATTCGACCGCGTACGGTCGAAATGGGGTCCTGTTCATCGGGAAGGGTCTGGCGTACCACAGAACGGAGGAAACGGCCTTCTGTTTGAGTACCTACGGTCGAAAAGGGGTGCTGTTGATCGAGAGGGGTGTGGCGTACCGCAAAACGGAGCAAACCGATTTCTGTTGCAGCGCCTATGGTGAAACGGGGTCCTGTTCATCCACCGTCTACTGCGTCGCTCCAGCCTCCATGGGCTACTGTTCATCCAGCCTCCACCTCCTCCAGCCTCCACCAGCTACAGTTCATCCACGGGGGGGGCTACTGTTCATCCAGCCTCCACCAGCTACTGTTCATAGAGCCTCCACGGGGTCCTGTTCATCCACCCCCAACCGGCTGGGCTGCGAAGGCCTCCTCGGGGTCCTGTTCATCCAGCAGCAATGGCCTACTACCACGGGGTCATGTTCATCCAACCCCCACCATGAACTATTCATCCACAGCCAACCAACCGGCTCGACTCACCACGTCTTGACTCATTCTACGTACCGCGCGCACGGTAGCAACGGTCACTGTTCATCGAGAGGCAACCAACACCGGTTGGCTACGTCTCGCACGGGGGCTCGGTCGGCTTCAGTAAGCAGCAGCAGTGATTGATCGCTCGGCTCAGTTAGCAGCAGCAGCGAAGGAATCGCTTGGGTTCAGTCAGCAGCGAATGAATCGCTCGGGTTCACTTAACAGCCAAGGGATCGATCGCTCAGGTTCAGTAACGTAGCTAGCAGTGCGATCGCTTGTGTTCAGTTAGAGCCCAACGCCTCGCACACACGCGCATACATGTACGAGAGAAACGCGCAAACCTCTGTGCATCACTCGGCCCCGACCACCCACCGTAACCGGGAACTCCCTGAAATTTTCCTCGCCCTCGCTTCTACCACAATTTTTTCCGTCATGGACGGCCCAAAGAATGTCATGCAGGTGCGTCCCCGGCCCGCCCAGGACGAAAAGCCCATTTTCTGTCATGATTTTTTGTCATAGAAGTAGGAGCCCACCACATCTATGATGATACATGCTTTTATCACTATTATCATCATAGAAGTGTCATAAGCATGATAGAAAAAATTCGTTCGGCCCAAAATGTCACGGATGTGTCTTTTTTTGTAGTGTTGGACGCACACCCACTTAGTTTTCTTTTGAGCTTTCATACACTTATAGCTCTAGTGCATCCGTTGCATGGCAATCCCTACTCCTTACATTGATATCAATTCATGGGCATCTCCATAGCCCGTTGATTAGCCTCGTCAATGTGAGACTTTCTTCTTTTTTGTCTTCTCCACACAATCTCCAACATCATATTTTATTCCACCCATAGTGCCATATCCATGGCTCACGCTCATGTATTACGTGAGAGTTGAAAAAGATGAAGCGCGTTAAAAAGTATGAACCAATTTCTTGGCTGGCACCGAGGTTGTGCATGATAAATACTTTGTGTTAAGCAGATGGAGCATGACAAGACTATATGATTTTGTTGGTATAACTTTCTTTAGCCATGATATTTTGAAACGACATGATTGCTCTTTAGTATGCTTGAATATGTCAATATTAAACTTTTGTTTTGAATCTTATGGATCTGAATATTCATGCCACATAAAGAAAAATTACATGATAAACATGTTAGGTAGCATTCCACTTCAAAAATTCTATTTTTATCATTTACCTACGCAAGGACGAGCGGGAATTAAGCTTGGGGATGCTTGATACGTCTCCAACGTATCTATAATTTTTTATTCTTCCATGCTATTATATTATCAATCTTGGATGTTTTATATGCATTATTATGCTATTTTATACCATTTTTTGGGACTAACTTATTAACCTAGTGCCCAGTGCCAGTTGCTATTTTTTCCCTTGTTTTTGTCTTTATAGAAAATTAATACAAAATGGAGTCCAAATGGAATGAAACTTTTTGATGATTTTTATTGGACCACAAGACACCCTAGAAGCTTCGGGAGGAGGCCAAAAGAGCCACGAGGTGGCCACAAGCTCAGGGGCGCCCCCCCCCCCCCCAAAGCTTGTGGGCCCCCTGTGGCACTTCCAAACCTAATTCTTCTTCTATAAATACCCAAATATTCCCCGTAGACCAGGGGCACACCAAAAATACTTTTCCGCCACCGCAAGTTTCTGTCTTCGTGAGATCCCATCTCGGGACCTTTTCCGGTACTCTACCGGAGGGGGATTCGATCACAGAGGGCTTCTACATCAACCTTGCTGCCCTTCCGATGATGTGTGAGTAGTTTAGCACATACCTATGGGTCCATAGCTAGTAGCTAGATGGCTTCTTCTCTCTCTTTGATCTTCAATACAAAGTTCTCCTCGATGTTCTTGGAGATCTATTCGATGTAATCTTCTTCTGCGGTTTGTTTGTTGAGATCCGATGAATTGTGGGTTTATGATCAGATTACCTATGAATATTATTTGAGTCTTCTCTGAACTCTTTTATGCATGATTTATATAGCTTTGTATTTCTCTCCAGTCTATTGATTTGGTTTGGCCAACTAGATTGATTTTTCTTGCAATAGGAGAGGTGCTTTGTAATGGGTTCAATCTTGCGATGCTCAATCCAAGTGACAGAAGGGGACATGACACGTATTTGTATTGTTGCCATTAAGGATAAAAATATGGGGTTTGTTCATATTGATTGGATCTTTACCTCTACATCATGTCATCTTGCTTAAGGCGTTACTCCGTTCTTGTTAACTTAATACACTAGATGCATGCTGGATAGCGGTCGATGTGCGAAGTAATAGTAGTAGATGCAGGCAGGAGTCGGTCTACTTCTCTCGAACGTGATGCCTATATACATGATCATTGCCTTGGATATTGTTATAACTATGCACTTTTCTATCAATTGTTCAACAGTAATTTGTTTACCCACCGTATGCTTTCTTTCAAAAGACAAGCCTCTAGTGAAAACTATGGCCCCCGGGTCTATCTTTTATCATATTATTTTCAGATCTACAAAATCAAAAACACAAAAATACCTTGCTGCAATTTGTTTACTTTTATTTTATTTCGCACTTTTATTTACCTTTTATATCTATCACTATCAGATCTCATCCTTGCAAGTAACCGTGAAGGGATTGACAACCCTTTTATCGCGTTGGGTGCAAGTATTTGTTTGTTTGTGTAGGTGCAATTATTGGAGACTTGTGTGTTCCTCCTACTGGATTGATACCTTGGTTCTTTACTGAGGGAAATACGTATCTCTACTTTGCTACATCACCCTTTCCTCTTCAAGGGAAAAACCTATGCAAGCTCAAGAAGTAGCAATATTCTGCAAAGTCAAAGACAAGCAAAAAACAGCAACTGGCACTGGGCACTAAGTTACTAGGTTAGTCCCAAAAAATGATATGAAGTTGCTTGTAAATGTATATAAAACATCCAAGATTGATAATATAATAGCATGGAACAATAAAAAATTATAGATATGTTGGAGACGTATCAGTATGTTCTATTATACAATTCTCGTTTTAGATTTTTTTGCAGGAAACCTTCTCTCCAAACGGGAAGGATCGTATATCATCGAGGAAGTTTATCGCTCTGGAGCTATTAAGATCAATAATACCGAAGGCACTAATCCGAATGTGGTCAATGGACAAAGAATTAGGCATTATATCTCAGGTACGCCTATTAATGTTGAAACTAACATTATTCAAGCTATGACACCGGAGGAATACATAAAAGAGAGCTTCGAGAACACTCCAGAACCCTGAAAAGGAAGAGGTACATGTTACGGTAAGTAAACTGACTCCAAAAATTCCATAAAAATACTTTCTGTCTGTAATGGAATATTAGAAAAAATAAAAAAAATAAGAAACGCCCAAGGGGACACCCAGGTGCCCACGAGGCACCAGGGCATGCCCAGCCCCCCTGGACGCGCCTTGGTGGCTTGTGGGCCCCTCGTGAGCCTTCCCAACTCCGTTTTCTTCTGGAATACTTGTTTTGCAAGATAAAAATTCTTTATATATACCACCGGACGTTTTGACCACCGCATCATGGAAATATCCTTTTTTCTTGTTTCAAGCTATTTTTCTGTCATATCTGAAAGTATGTCTTCTCAAGACTCGGATGGAGAGAGCTTTGTATCACACTATGTTGCAAATCCAAGGATCTATGGGGATATAGATCACTATGGATGGTCCACGGAGGAGGAGCAAGATGTCCACTTGAAGGGAACAGAAAACGCGAGCTCGGATGAAGATGATGCCCCTCTACCTCAACCGGTAGATATGCATGTGGAGTTCAAGAAGTCGAGCCTCCCAAACAAAGTAAACAAATCTAAGATCCAATTTATTCCTTTCTGTCTTCTACAGGAAAACAAGAACGTATTGTGTGAGAAGATAGTGGAGCTCGAACAAGAAGTTAGCAAGCTCGGACAAGCCTACCACTTCATCACCACCACCATCATCAAAGAAAGAAACTTGAGTACACGGGTATGGGCACTCCCCTTGGCTTGTGCCAAGCTTGGGGAGGTGCCCCGGTATCGTATCACCATCACTTTTATTATCTTTACCTATTTTTAGTTTGATCCTTAGTTATTTCATGATTTGGTTGAATAAAAGTTTAGTATCATATATTTTTGAGTGCTAGTTTTGTGATCAATCTATCTAAGTAATCGAGTTGAGAGTTATATAATAAAGAGAGTTTAAGTTTTTGCTTCTTTACTTTTATGTTTCAATCCTAGCAATGAAAATAATGAAAAAGATCATATGCTAATCTTATGGAAAGTAATGACATTACATAAGGAAAAGTATAAGTGGTAAAATTTATTGAAAGTTGACAAGCATAGCATTGGTCAATGATGCAATTCATGAAAGAATTAATAAGCACCACTAGGAAATACCTTATAGATAGATGATTAGCAGTAGCGAGGGGTATAAACCCCATGCTACTACTAATTAGTAGTAGAGCGGGTTATAAACCCACGCTACTACTAAGTTGATAGTAGTAGCGTGGGTATAAAACCCACGCTACTACCAAGTGGTCTGCACCGTGCCCTCCGGGACAGGTTGTAGTAGTAGCGCGGGGTATAAACCCACGCTACTACTAAGTTGATAGTAGTAGCATGAGGTATAAACCCCACGCTACTACTAAGTGGTCTCCACCGTTCCCCCGAGAAGGGCCATAGTAGTAGTGTGGGGTATAAACCCAGCGCTACTACTATCATGTATACACATAGCGCGCAGAGGCCCAAACCGAAACCCACACTCTCTTGATTCCCCTTCTCCCTCCCACGTGCGATGCCCTTCCTCACCCATCGCCACTGCCAGCCTTGCACCTCGATGTCTCCCCCAAATCTGGTGACCTCCTCTCCCACCGCAGCCCCCTCCCCTGCACCTCCTTCCTCCTCCTTCTCCGCTGCTGGAAGGAGATGGAGATCCAGTAGAGCGCCGTCCATGGCAATGGCCAGATCTTCCATGGACGCAACCACTTGCACTTCCTCGTCGGCAGAGGGCCTCGTGAGGACATGAGGTCCCAGGAAAAGCAGTAACATATGACCGGGCGTCGGCTCCAACTTCGGCGGCCACCGGTGAGTTGCTCCTCCTACTCCTCTCTATCTCTACCTTCCTCTTCTAATCATTTTCTCTTTTTTTGTAGAAGCAGTAGAGGAGAGGTGCGGGGAAGAGTTGGATGGGGAAGCACCGTCACCATGGATGACTTCATCACCTCCAGGACCAGCATCAGCCATGGATGGAGAGGACGATGACGCCCAGCAGCAGCACCCATGGATGGAATTTATTTTTTAATTCCTAATTGGTTAGTAGTAGCGACGGGTCCAGACCCACACTACAGATAACTAGTAGTAGCGCGGGTGGCACCCGCGCTACTACTACCAGTTAGCTGTAGCGCCATAGTAGTAGCACGGGCACCCGCGCTACTACTAGTCCTTTACCCCACGCTACTACTAGGCTTTTTCCTAGTAGTGAAGGGATGAGAAGATTCACATGCAAATACACTATCTTGGACATCTTTTATGATTGTGAGCCCCCATTAAGTATTTTATGCCAAATTGTTGACGTTGGACAAGGAAGACAACGTAACGAACTATGTTTGCTTATATTCACATCGAAGTTATATTGTCATAGAACATGTGGTGCTTGCCCAATATCTTTGCTAGCCAAAAATCTGCACCAAGTAGAGATACTACTTGTGCATCCAAAAACCTTAAACCCAGTTTCATGTCATGAGAGTCAACTATACCTACCTATGGATTGAATAAGATTCTTCAAGTAAGTTGTCATCGGTGCATAAAGCAATAAAAATTGCTCTTAAATATGTATGACCTTTTAGTGTAAGGGAAAATAAGCTTTGTATGATCTTGTGATGGTAAAGAAATAAAAGCGACTGCATAATAAAGGTTGCTATAACAAGGGGCAATATAAAGTGATGTTCCTTTGCATTAAGAGCTTGTGCATCCAAAAACAAAAAGCGCATGACAACATCTGCTTCCCTCTGCGAAGGGCCTATCCTTTACCTTCATGTATTTACTTTTTATGCAAGAGTCAATAATTTTCTCCTATATTCCTTTTTACGTTTCCCTTTTTTAAGCATCATGTGGTGGGGAAAGATCTACGCATATATATATCCTGTTGGATATGAGTGATCATGAGTTATTATTGTTTACATCACCCTTGAGGTGAATAAGTTGGGAGGGCGAAATTATAAGCCCCTATCTTTCTACGTGTCTGGCTGAAAATTTTTGCTCCATATATATGTTGTGAGTGTTAGCAATCATTGAAGACTAAATGATGGTTGAGTATGTGGACTTGCTAGTAAGCTCCGACGTGAGACCCTTCCTGAAAATATGATAAATTGCAATTGCATTGTTGACTGAGAACATAGTTTGTTAGTTTTCAAGAAAGTTTATGCCTTATACTTCGTTGTTGTGATGAATTGTTACTTGCTCATAAGAAGTTCTATGATAATGAATATTTTTGTTATAATAAGGGTCATGATACAACTATGTCTGTATTTTGTTTTTATGGACACCTCTCTCTCTCTCTAAACATGTGGACATGATTATCGATATCGGCTTTCGCTTGAGGACAAGCGAGGTCTAAGCTTGGGGGAGTTGATACGTCCATTTTGCATCATGATTTCTTACTGTTATTTATAGTGTTTTAATCAATATAACACTTCGTGGAGCAATTCTAATGCCTTTTCTCTCTTAATATGCAAGATTTACATGAAGAGGGAGATTGCTGGCAGCTGGAATTCTGGACCTGAAAAAGCTATGTCAGAGATAACTATTCTGCACACATCTCCAAATGAGCTGAAATTTCATGGAGATTTATTTTGGAATAAATAAAAAATATTGGAGCAAAGAAGTACTAGAGGGGGGCACCCAGGTGCCCATGAGGCACCAGGGCGCGCCCCGGTGGCTTGTGAGGCCCCTGGCCAACCTCTGATGCCCATATTCTGGTATATAAGCCCATTTTCCCTAGAAAAATAAGGGGAGGACTTTCGGGATGAAGCACCACCGTCTCGAGGCGGAACTTGGGCAGGAGCACTTTTGCTCTCCAGCGAAGCGATTCCGCCGAGGACACTTCCCTCCGGGAGGGGGAAATCGAAGCCATCATCATCACCAACAATACTCTCATCGTGGGAACACCAATCTTCATCAACATCTTCACCAGCACCATCTCATCTCAAACCCTACCTCATCTCTTGTATTCAATCTTTGTATCGAAACCTCAAATTGGTACATGTGGGTTGCTAGTAGTGTTGATTACATCTTGTAGTTGATGCTAGTTGGTTTATTTGGTGGAAGATCATATGTTCAGATCCATTATGCTATTCAATACCCCTCTGATCTTGGACATGAATATGATGTGTGAGTAGTTACTTTTGTTCTTGAGGACATGGGAGAAGTCTTGTCATAAGTAATCATGTGAATTTGGTATTTGTTCGATATTTTGATGATATTTATGTTGTTGATTCCCTTAGTGGTGTTATGTGAACGTCGACTACATGACACTTCACCATCTTTGGGCCTAAGGGAATGCATTGTGGAGTAGTAATTAGATGATGGGTTGCTAGAGTGACAGAAGCTTAAACCCTAGTTTATACGCTATTCCGTAAGGGGCTGATTTGGATCCATATGTCTAATGCTATGGTTAGATTTATCTTAATTCTTCTTTCGTAGTTGTGGATGCTTGCGAGAGGGGTTAATCATAAGTGGGAGGCTTATTCAAGTAAGAACAGCACCCAAGCACCGGTCCACCCACTATCAAATTATCAAAGTAGCGAATGTGAATCAAACGTACATGATGAAAGTGACTAGATGAAATTCCCATGTGCCCTCAAGAACGCTTAGCTTATTATAAGAGATCGTTCGGGCCTGTCCTTTGCAACAAAAAGGATTGGGCTACCTTGCTGCACCTTAGTTACTATTGCTACTTGTCTCTTGTTACAAATTATCTTGCTATCAAACTACTCGTTACCGATAATTTCAGTGCTTGCAGAAAATACCTTGCTGAAAACCGCTTGTCATTTCCTTCTGCTCCTCGTTGGGTTCGACACTCTTACTTATCGAAAGGACTATGATTGATCCCCTATACTTGTGGGTCATTAGTGATGTTTCCTGTTACGACAACCAAAACACGCATAATGCGCCAAAAAAGAAAAAGGAATGTTTATATCAATATAAGAAAACATAAGTTTTCTTATATTAAGCAAATTGTATTCCTTTCAAAGCATATTATAAATATTAACACGAGATTCTAATTTATTTAGAACATTAGGAAAGATCTCGTATGTATTGTCCACCGGTTGCATGGGCCACCATTGCGTCTATTTGAATGACACACTTGAAACTCAGAAACAAGGACGGGGGGACATCACCCTTCCTCGCTTCAATGTCATCATGATCCTCGAGTATATTCTCTATGAGAACGATGACGAGGGCCTCCTCCTTGCAAGTTACCAAGGGCATCTGCACGTAGAACCTAAAATGGACAACCCTACTTGTCTACCCCCTCCTTTTTGCTCTAAGTCGAAATCAATTTAGAACAATCAAAAACAATTTTACGATACATATAGCGCTTTCAAACAATTGGTAAATAAATTATGCATGGCAAACATCATCAACATATTTTCTGCTGTTGAGCTTGTGGGGAGGGAGAGGCATTCCGCCAAACATGTTGTAGGTTATCGTTGTTGGATGAGTTGTGGCGACCCAACGAAGTTGTATTTGAGGATGAGGTCGACGGTGAATGAAGGAGGACCAGATTGCGAGGCCGGGTGTATTGGGAGGCCTAGGTGTCATGGGAGGGCGCCATCAATGAAATGATGGGGCAGGTAGTAGGAGCTTTTGCTCGCGCTGCCACACTCGCATCACAGGCCTTCTTGTTGTTGCGGCTGATTTGGTGTTGTATGCTCTCCGTCTTCGGCCTAACAGCGGTGACGATACTTCAAGTATGTTGGACATGGAGAGAGGCATCATGGCGATTGATACGTCCATTTTGCATCATGATTTCCTACTATTATTTATAATGTTTTGGGTCGATATTTCACTTTATGATGCAATTCTAATACCTTTTCTCTGTTATTATGCAAGATTTATATGAAGAGGGAAATTGCTGGCAGCTGGAATTTTGGACCTGAAAGAGCTACCTCAGAGAAAGCTATTCTTCAGAGCTCCAAATGACCTTAAAATTTACGAAAATTTCTTTTGGAATTAATAAAAAATATTGGATGAAGAAAAACCATGAGGGGCCCCACCAGCGAGCCACATGCTCAGGTGGCGCCCCCCTAGGGCGCCGCCATGTGAGCTTGTGGGCCCACCTGTAGGCCTACGTGGTCCTCCTTCTCCTATATGGAGCCATTTGCCCTAGAAAAAATCAGAAGAACTTTTTTGGACGAAGCACCGCCGTCTCGAGGCGGAACCTGGGCATGAGCACTTTTGCTCTCCGGTGGAGCGATTCCGCCGGGGATACTTCCCTCCGAGAGGGGGAAATTGAAGCCATCGTCGTCACCAACGTTCCTCTCATCATGGGAGGACTCATCTCCATCAACATCTTCACCAGCACCATCTCATCTCAAACCCTAATTCATCTCTTGTATTCAATCTTTGTCTCAAAATCTCAGATTGGTACATGTGGGTTGCTAGTAGTGTTGATTACATCTTGTAGTTGATGCAGTTGCTTTATTTGGTGGAAGATCATATGTTCAGATCCTTAATCATATATTATACTCCTTTTATCTTGAACATGAATATGATTTGTGAGTAGTTCCATTTGTTCTTGAGGACATGGGAGAAGTCTTGTTATAAGTAATCATGTGAAGTTGGTGTTCGTTGAAAATTTTGATGATATGTATGTTGTTCTTCCTCTAGTGGTGTCGTGTGAACGTCGACTACATGACACTTCACCATGTTTGGGCCTAGGGGAGGGCATTGGGGAGTAGTAAGTAGATGATAGGTTGCGAGAGTGACAGAAGCTTAAACCCTAGTTTATGCATTATTCCGTAAGGGGCTGCTTTGGATACATATGTTTCATGCTATTGTTAGATTTATCTTAATTCTTCTTTCTTAGTTGCGGATGCTTGCGAGATGGGGTAATCATAAGTGGGTTGCTTGTTCAAGTAAGAACAACACCCTAGCACCGGTCCACCCACATATCAAATTATCAAAGTAATGAATGCGAATCAACTGAAACATGATGGAAGTTAACTAGACCATATTCCCATGTGTCCTCGAGAACATTTAGCTCACTATAAGAAGTACTTCCGACTTATCCTTTGCTATAAAAAGGATCGGGCCACCTTGCTGCACCTTTGTTACTTTTTTCACTTGCTACTTTTTACGAATTATCTTCCTATCAAACTATTTGTTACTACTATTTACAGCACTTGCAGAAAACCGCTTGGCAATTCCTTCTGCTCCTCATTGGGTTCGACACTCTTACTTATCAAAAGGAATACGATTGATCACCTATACCTATGGGTCATCAGCGATGGTGTCTGGTCGATCTATCAAGGTGGTGTTGTGGTTGTGGTAGCCGAGGTGGGTGGGCGGTGGCAGCTGGGAACGGGGGGGAGTGGACTGTGAGGTTGGGGTCTAGTGGGATATTTGCATAGGGCCAAATTCTCAGGCCAACATGACGAGTAGTCCAGACTCTCCTACTCCTCCCCTCCATTTGAGACTGGATTGGGGGGTATCAAACTGCCCGGACTGTTCAGGCCAAAATGGAGGATCATTGGATAGACTACCCTAATCCTCCCCTCCATCTGAGACCGGATCGGGGGATATCAAACTGTCCGGACTGTTCATGCAAAAATGGAGGCTCGTTGGATGGCGGTTTTAGTCCCGACATATCCATACCATGTAGAGTGGTTCAATCACCATAATCTTTTAGGGGCGGTAATGTGAAGACGAATCACTAAGGACACTGAATGTGGCAACAATACAATGTGGAACAGAGCTCACCCTACTTTGGAAAAGCTAGATAGGATCCTCATGAGGAATTATTGGGAAGACATGTTTCCTTAAGTAAATGTGAGGAAGCTGGTTAGAGATGCATCTGACCATAATGCTCTATTACTTTCCTCTGACAATTTGATTGTGAGGAGTCCCCAAGTAAGAGAAATTAGGTTTGAAATGGTCGGCCAAAAAATGAGGAGTTTATTCCTCTGTGGAAGAGATTTGGACGAAACATGTGAGATCTAATGATCCAATTGACATTCTTGATATTAAACTAAAGAGAATCAAAAAAAATTATAGGTTGGGGATCCAATAAGTTTGGGCATGATAGAAAAAAGAAAAATAAGATCAAGGAAGAATTGTTAATCATTGAAAATCTTGAGCAACAACGTGCTCTAGACCCTGACATGTTATGTAAGAAAATGGAATTACTTGTCGAGTTGAATGAGATTATGGTGAATGAAGAGCTATATATCTTGTAACAATCCCATGAAAAGTGTGGCTCCTGCAAGGGGACCAAAATACTGCTTATTTCCAGAAAATTGCCAATGGCAATAAAAGGAAAAATACTATCCATTGTTCGTGTGTTGGAGACACAACTATTGAAGGAGCTTAAAACCTTCTTAATCATGCTACTGGCTTTTATAAAGTGCTTTTTGGGCCTGCCCCTGGCAACATATTTCATTTAGACCCTTATGTGTGGGGGGAGAATGAGAAATTAAATGAGTCTGCTAATGATTTGTTAAATAAACCCTTCTTTGTGGAGGAGGTGAAAAGGCATTATTTGTCATGAAAAGTAACAAGGCCCCTTGTCCTGACAACATTCTTACTGAGTTTTACCAGTGTTGTTGGGAAATTGTGCAACATGCTATCATGAACCTGTTTTCTACTTTTCATGCTAGTACACTTGATGTCCATAGGTTGAACTATGTGATTATAACTGAAAGTGCAACTAATCCCCGGGTGGTTTTGGTAATTCACAACAACATATAGCTCATTGAACTAATATCCATTCAAGATTAATATTTCAGGAAGTTCAATGAATGGCATGGCATGGACTAGAGATGTGGAACCCTCAAAATTCTAAGGACACATAGTGGCAAAAGCTCAAGACTCTTCATTTCATTTTAAGTGATCCAAGATCACATTGAGTCCATAGGAAAGCCAATACTATTAAAAGGGGATGAAGTGTTGCTTAATGGCATGCTTGCTCAAATGCTTAGTGATATTGCTCCAAATACCCTCAACCACTTTCTCCATCCAAATATGTCAAAACCCTAAACTCCAACTCGGCCCCACCGATTCTTTCTATCCGGCACCACTGAGTTCATATGAGATAGCCACAGCCAGAAACCCTAACATGTGCGCCATCATCGCAGGTCTCAGCCGCAGTCAACGGATTTCTCCACCGCTCTTGCTGCCGTAGCGAGCCATCACCAAGTTAGGGTATGGTTCGAACCCTTTGTGCCAATTCCTTTATCCGATTCAATGCACAAAGTTTTTGCCTGTATTCTTGCCACAATTGAAAGCTTCCTATCCACACAAAAGTTCCTTTAGATTAGTTTTGATGCAAAATCTTAGGGTTAGGTTTCCGCCGAGCTCATCTCGGACCTACCGATAAGAAGTTTTTGGTCCCACCGATTGGCCCTGGCCATTGCACTAACTACAACTCGGTCTGACCAAAGCGTACTGATCGATGAGACTGAAAGCAACTTCTCAGAGAAACACTAGCATCTCGGAGTCACCAAATTGCACCTCGGTTTGACCGAAACTGCATGTTTAGACTCTGTTAAGTGCTTCGGTGTCACTGAGATTATCATATCGGTAGCTCCGAAATGCTTTAAACAGAAAACTAAAATAAAGATTTTGACTCAATTTTTGCAATAACAAGTTGTATTTTGTGATGCTCATCCTCTCTACCCATATCCATCTATTCACAGAATCAGTTTGCAGAGATGTCTGAAGCTATTGACAGTCAGAACAGATCAGAGGAACATGTCAACCTCAGTCAGGGCACTAGTCCCAGCAGCAGCTATGATGAGGGCAGTAGAAGCACCCCTGGCAACTTACCTAAAGCTACTACCAGACAGACGAAGAAGAGGAATTCTGACAGTGAGGATGAAGATTTTGTTGTTGAGGAAGAAGTGACTTCTAAGAAGAAAGTGGTCAAGAAAGAATATGTTGGTGCTGCTGCCACAAAGCCAGGTCTTTAGAAGAGAGCTCCTGCCAAAAGAGCCCCAATGTCAAAAGCCAGACAATACACTTTTGCTCAAGAGCAAGCAACTGTTGAGGCACCAAGTGGTGCAAGAGAGAAGAAAAGGAAAGAGAGAGTGAAGAAGACCACTGCAAGAATTATTGGAAGATCATCCATGATGAGGGATGATGATGAAGATGAGGAGGAGGAAGAGCCTATTGCACCCCCTGCAAAGACTCAGAAATTGATGGCTAATGCCATCAAGACTGGTGCTGCTCCCTCAAAGCCCAAGCCTAAGTCTGCCCCCAAAACTTCAGCTCCCAAGAAATCTACCAGGAGCATTCCTGCTGCAGAAAAGAACAAGGCCCCAGTGCCAGAAGTTCAAGAAGAAGATGAAACCCAAGTGCTTAGAAAATTGAAGCCAAAGATTCCAGACCACAATGATGATCATCCAGTGGTTGAGAAAATGAAACTGAGAAAGGACAATGGTCTGAGATTGTGGAGGAAGACAGATCCATATGCCACAAGGAGGAGGACTGCTGTTGATTACCGTTTCCACACCAGAGAACAGCAGGACTTCTATGAGACTGTCTTGCTTGACAAGAAGCCCATTGTGTGTGGCAAGAAATGGGTTGACTGGAAATACATTGATGACAATGAAGATTACTTTCCCCATGTTCATGAGAGCTTCAGGCTGAATGGAGTTGATGGATTTGTTGGACAAGAACTCACTAAGTGGAATGATGAGATGATAATGCAGTTTTACTCCACTGCACACTTCTATCCAGATGGGAAGATATTGTGGATGACTGAGGGCACCAGGTACCAGTCATCTATCTCTGAATGGGCTAAGCTCATCAATGCTCCAGAGGAAGAAGAGAATGACACAGATGTGTATGGCAAACCAAGGATGGACTATAACACAATGGCTCACATGTATAAGCCTATTCCTGATGCAGCTCTAGAGACTCACAAGTTTGGATCCATCTACTATCTGCTTGCTGGATTGGGCACTATCAACTACATCTTGAGGCATACATTGTTGCCTAAGTCTAGAGATCACAGAATGATACGTGGCCATTCCATCAACTTGCTACACCTGTTTGATGTTCCCCAAAAGTTCAAGGTCATGAGCCTGATAGTAGAGACTATCAAGAGGACAGCTGCTAACCAAAATAGGTCATGTGGATATGCTCCACATATTCATATGTTGATAAATTCTAAGGTTGGACCTGGAACATATCTACTTGACAAAGAGCATCTACCTCTTAGGCCAGAGTTTGAGGACAATGAAGTTTTCATGGATGCTACTCATCCTACGTCTGTTGAGGCCCAAGAGAAATCTGAGAAGGCAAAGGCTGTTAAAGCAGCAAAGGCAGCAAGTGCTCCAGATGCATCTATTGTGAATCTCAAGACTAAGCAAGATCAGCTCACATATATGCTAGAAGCTACCCTGAGGATAGAGAAGAGTCTGGCCAACTTGACTAAGAATCAGGAGAGCTTGGAAAGGATTGTGGAAGATAAGATGTACAACCTTGAGGTGAAGGTCACTGAGATTCAGACTATTGTTGAGAAGCTGAGAGATGATGTTGAGGACAATGATGACAGAACTACTACACATAGATTCCAGATAGTGCCAAGGGCACAAAGGTCTTCTGCTGAGCCAGTTGCAGACTTAACGCCTCCTCATTCTGCTCCTGCCACCACAGCCATAGTTGCTCCTCCAGTGTCTACTCCACCAGCTCCACAGACATCAGCTAAAGCTTTTGCAGATGGACTCCTCTCAACGCCGTCTACACACACCGGAGCTACAAGCCAGAAGTCCCCTTCAGGAGCTCCCGGAGATCGTGCCTAGAGTGCTATATAGCACTATACATTTTTGAACTTTTTGGTAACTTGTTACCAAAGGGGAAAAAGTGTATAGATCATAGGCTTCGAGAGAGAGAGAGAGTCTTTTGCTTTTGTTGGTTTTTCATTTGCCTTGCTACTTTGGTTGGTTGTTGCTACTTGATGCTACTTGTGTGTTATGCTCGTGAGATACCTTGTATGATCATGTGTTTGATCAAACTATGCTTAATGTGTGATTGCATGTCTATCGTCTCTATGGATGTTTGTGTATGATCAATAACTTGTATCTTTGGTGATGAGTGCATGTTATTTAACTCTTATCATTTTGTGCGCTCCACGAAGATGTATGTGACATGAAAGAGTGACCCATGATCCTAATCGATTGTGCATTTGCATTTAAACGCAAATTTTTAAATAATGCACAAATTTAGGGGGAGCTCTTGCTTATCACATACTTCTCAAAGCGATGATGTATTTCATTCATTTTATTATTTATCGAAGCTTTGATCTATATTTTGTCAACAATTACCAAAAAGGGGGAGATTGAAAATGCAACTAATCCCCGGGTGGTTTTGGTAATGCACAACAACATATAGCTCATTGAACTAATATCCATTCAAGATTAATATTTCAGGAAGTTCAATGAATGGCATGCCATGGACTAGAGATGTGGACCCCTCAAAATGCTAAGGACACATATTGGCAAAAGCTCAAGACTCTTCATTTCATTTTAAGTGATCCAAGATCACATTGAGTCCATAGGAAAGCCAATACTATTAAAAGGGGATGAGGTGTTGCTTAATGACTTCCTTGCTCAAATGCTTAGTGATATTGCTCCAAATACCCTCAACCACTTTCTCCATCCAAATATGTCAAAACCGTAAACTCCAACTCGGCCCCACCGATTCTTTCTATCCGGCGCCACCGAGTTCATATGACATAGCCACAGCCAGAAACCCTAATAGTTCGGTCACACTGATACGGATCTCGGTCTCACCGAGATGGCCTTGCCAACTCTCTGTTACCTGTTGCAATTATTTTGGCCCCACCAAAATAGCGATCGGTCTCACCGAGATGGCTTGACCAACTCTCGGTTGCCCTAATGCTTCACTTTGGTCTCACCGAGTTGATGCAATCGGTGCCACCAAGATGAGGTTTTCCCTAAGCCCTAGCACAGCGGTCCCACCGAGTTGTTCCAGTCGGTCCCACCGAGATTCCTAACATTCACATTTTGAACTAAATCGGTCTCGCCGAGTTCATCTATTCGGTCTCACCAAGTTGGGTCAAATGTGTGTAACGGTTGGATTTTGTGTGGAGGCTATATATACCCCTCCACCCCCTTCTCCATATGTGAGAGAGCCATCAGAACGTGCCTACACTTCCAGCATACATTTTCTGAGAGAGAACCATCTACTCATGTGTTGAGATCAAGATATTCCAATCCTACCACAAGAATCTTGATTTCTAGCCTTCCCCATGTTGCTTTCCACTCAAATCATCTTTCCACCATATCCAAATCTGTGAGAGAGTGTTGAGTGTTGGGTAGACTAGCATTTTAAGCACAAGAGCAAGGAGTTCATCATCAACACAACATCTATTACCTTTTGGAGAGTAGTGTCTCCTAGATTAGTTAGGTGTTGCTTGGGAGCCTCCATCAAGTTGTGGAGTTGAACCAAGAAGTTTTTAAGGGCAAGGAGATTGCCTACTTCATGAAGATCTACCCGAGTGAGGCAAGTCCTTTGTGGGCGATGGCCATGGTGGGATAGACAAGGTTGCTTCTTCATGGACCCTTCATGGGTGGAGCCCTCCATGGACACACGCAACCGTTACCCTTCGTGGGTTGAAGTCTCCATCAACATGGATGTACGATAGCACCACCTATCATAACCACGCCAAAAATCTATGTGTCTTCATTGCGTTTGGACTCTCCAAACCTTTCCCTTTACCTTCATATGCAATGTTCTACTTTCCAATGCTGCACTCTTAGAATTGCATGTGTAGGTTGATTGCTTGACTTGTGCTAACTGCTAAAATCTGCCCACAACTAAAATTGGAAAAGGCTAGATTTTTATTTGGTCAAGTAGTCTAATCACCTCCCCCCCCCTCTAGACATACTTTCGATCCTACAAGTGGTATCAGAGCTTTGGTCTTCATTTGCCATGATTTCCATAGCTTTGGTGATCATAGCCTTGGTTTCACAACCTAGGAGAGTATGGCATCTAGCGAGGGAAATTACCACCGTGGAGGTCCTTACTTTGATGGTACTAATTTTGCTAGTTGGAAGCATAAGATGAAAATGCATATTTTTGGTCATAACCCTGCCGTTTGGGCTGTTGTGCGTATTAGCTTGCAAGGTGATTTCTTTGAGGATGGAAAAGAACCGGATCATGGAGCGACAGCGGAAGAAATGAGGATGTTGCAATACAATGCTCAAGCTTGCGATATTCTCTTCAATGGATTGTGCACCGAAGAATTCAACAAAATCAGCCGCCTTGAGAATGCAAAGGAAATTTGGGATACTTTGGTTGATATGCACGAAGGTACCGAGTCCATCAAGGAATCCAAATTGGATGTGCTTCAAAGTCAACTTGACAAGTTCAAGATGAAGGATGGTGAAGGAGTCGCCGAGATGTACTCTAGGCTTGCTCTCATCACAAATGAGATTGCCGTCTTAGGAAAGCAAAGAGATGACCGATAAATTCATCATCAAGAAGATCCTAAGAGCCTTGGATGGAAAATATGATACCGTGTGCACTTTGATCCAAATGATGCCCAACTTCAAAGATCTCAAGCCCACGGAAGTCATCGGTAGAATTGTTGCTCATGAGATGTCACTCAAGGATAAGGAAGAGCTCCACAACAAGTCAAGTGGTGCTTACAAAGCTTCAAGTGATGCTCCTACAACATCAAGTGAGAAGCAAGTCTCCAATGAGAATTGAGCTTAATGGTGAAAAATTTCAACAAGTTCTACAAGAATAGAAGCAAAGAGATAAGTTCCAAGTCAAGGTCCTACAATGACAAAAGATCTTCTAGTCGTGATCGTAATTGCTACAATTGTGGGAAACTTGGACACTACTCCAATGAGTGTATGGCTCCCTACAAGAAAAGAGAAGACTCACCAAAAAGGAGGAGTAGAAGAGATGAATCACCTCCAAGAGAGAGAAGGAGTAGAGATGATCGTTATGAACGAAGACCCTCTCGTAGAAGCAAGGATTCGGAAAGGAAGGACAAGTCATCAAAGAGCTACACAAGACAAAGACATCAAGCTCATGTTGGTGAATGGGTATCTGGTTCTGACTCCGACAACTACTCCGAGAGAAGCTATCACTCCGACTCCGAATATACTCAAGATGAAGGTGTTGCTGGTCTTGCACTTGTGTCATCCAACTCCTACGACATATTTGACTCACCAAATGAAGGAATTGGAAGATGCTTCATGGCTAAAGGCCCTAAGGTATTACACCCCGAGTATGTTGATTTCAATAGTGATGAAGATGATTTGCTAGGTGATGATGATTTACTTGTTGACAACACTAGTGATGAAAACTATGATGAACTTGCTAGTAATCATGCTAATCAGGATGAAACGAATGACAATGAGAAGAAGGAGATTGAGCGTCTAACTAAAGAACTAAACACTCTTAAGTTAGCTCATGAAACAACTTTAGATGATCATAGAGAGCTCCAAAGGACTCATGAGAAGCTACGCTTCGAGAAGCTAAATTTAGAGCAAGAGCATGAGTTCCTAAAAGCTATCAATGATGATCTTCGAAAGAAGAGTTCTTCTTATCTTGCCAAACGTCTCCTCTTGTCTACTTATATGCCACAAGTAAAATCTAGCAATAATAGCAAGAAAGATTCTTCCTCTAGTAGTAACAATAACCATGTTAAATCCAATGTTGTTACTCCTAGTAGTTCTATTGATTCCACTAATGATTCTCTTGGCCAAGTTACACTTGAGCAAGAAAATAGCTTATTGAAGGGAATTATAGAGAAAGGTGTTTACAAGAGCCTTGCCGGAAGTAAGCAATTTGAGGAAATTGTACACAAGCAAGGAAGGCACCGTAAGAATCAAGGTGTTGGTTTTGAACGAAAGTTCAATGCCAATGGAGTTGAGTGGGAAGAAGATCAATACCCCAAGACGAAGTTTGTGCCTCAACAAGAGAAGTATGACCCTGCTTCTTTCAAGGGAACACAAGCTCAAGATGATCTTCCACCACAAGACCACAAGCTAAAAGGCAAGGACAAGCTTCAAGAAGAGATTGATTCATTTGAAGAAGCTCCTAAGGCCATGGTCAAGTGGGTTCCCAAGACTACGTCAAGTTCTACTTCATCAAGTACGACTACAACTCCAAGGATTCCCATCAAGTTGATGTGGATCCCAAAGAAGAAGAACTAGAGTGTTCTTGAGGGTGACTCCGCCAACATACTTCACTCATATTCATTTTGGCAAGGACATGTGCAATCAACTTTCATATCTTGCACTAGTTCATGGAGTCACAAACCCTCTTGTTGGGAAGACAAGGGACAAGGTAACCTAATGCTTTCATGGACATCATCATATGTGTAATTCACTCTATGTCTATGGATATCCTTATATGTTCCTTGTGGGACTAACCCATGTAGGTATTGAAAGTGCAACACTCCAATGGATTGCTCCAAAAGATCTACATCAACATTGAGCATCCATATCTTCGACATCTACATGAAGTCATCATCGACAAAACCTAAGGTTAGTTCATCCCTCTTAGGGGGGATATCACATCTAGGGGGAGATTTGCTCTAAAAATTAAGCTAAAGCAACTCTAATGGTGTGAACACATCAATGCTTTATGTAAAAGTGGTAACCCCGCTTGTGCTTAAACGATGAGTATGACCTATGATCAAATGTTCTCATTTGACTCCTAAGTCAATATACTCATATATAGATGACCTAGTCATCGCCAATTGCTTGATAGATGCTAGAGTGTTTGTGCATGCTTTGTCACATATTTCATTTGCTATCTTATTGTGTGAGCATGTTGGTTGCATGATTTCTCCATTCGAGGACATCCATTTGTAGTTATGATTGTTTGGTTCTTATTTGCCAAATGGATGGACAAGAACGCCTAAGTACTCCCTCTAGCTATCTATGCTTTTTCTCTTCTCAAATTATATTCATACTACATCACAAAATTTGAACAAGTCTTTTTTGGACCCTCCGGGTGAGGAGCACTCAGAGCCACCTATCCGTCAAGGGCTGACTTCCAAAACCTTCTTATGAATTTCAGTCAAACCAACACACTCATACTCGGTTCAACCGAAGTCACTAGATTGATCTAGGTTTTCACCTCGGTGCCACCGATTAGAACGATTCAGTCTCACTGAGTTGCAGCAACTGCAAGCAGTTTTGCATCTCGGTGCCACCGAGACGTTCCACTCGACGCCACCGATAGCGTATGGGTATATATACCATGACCCGTCATTTGGAAATTCCTTCAAACACTCGAGACCGCGCCCCCATTGTTGTCACCCCTTGGTCTCCAGATCATCGCCGTCTCCACTGTGCGCCGTCGTCGCAGGTCTCAGCCGCCGTCAACAGATTTCTCCACCGCCGTTGCCGCCGTAGCGAGCCATCACCAAGTTAGGGTATGGTTCGAACCCTTTGTGCCAATTCCTTTATCTGATTCAATGCACAAAGTTTTTACCTATATTCTTGCCACGATTGAAAGCTTCCTATCCACATAGAAGTTCCTTTAGATTAGTTTTGATGCAAAATCTTAGGGTTAGGTTTCCGCCGAGCTCATCTCGGACCGACCGATAAGAAGTTTTCGGTCCCACCAATTGGCCCTGGCCATTGCACTAAGTACAACTCGGTCTGACCGAATTGTACTGATCGGTGAGACCGAAAGCAATTTCTCATTGAAACCCTAGCATCTCGGAGTCACCGGACTGCAGCTCGGTCTGACTGAAACTGCATGTTTAGACTCTGTTAAGTGCTTCGGTGTCACCGAGATTATCATATCGGTAGCTACGAAATGCTTTCTACAGAAAACTAAAATTAAGATTTTGACTCAATTTTTGCAAAAACAAGCTGTCTTTTGTGATGCTCATCCTCTCTACCCATATCCATCTATTCACAGGATCAGTTTGCATAGATGTCTGAAGCTACTGATAGTCAGAACAGATCATAGGAACAGGTCAACCTCAGTTAGGGCACTAGTCCCAACATCAGCTATGATGAGGGCAGTAGAAGCACCCCTGGCAACTTGCCTAAAGCTGCTACCAGACAGAGGAAGAAGAGGAATTCTGACAGTGAGGATGAAGATTTTGTTGTTGAGGAAGAAGTGACTTCTAAGAAGAAAGTGGTCAAGAAAGAATATGTTGGTGCTGCTGCCACAAAGCCAGGTCTTCAGAAGAGAGCTCCTGCCAAAAGAGCCCCAATGTCAAAAGCCAGACAATCCACTTTTGCTCAAGAGCAAGCAACTGTTGAGGCACCAAGTGGTGCAGGAGAGAAGAAAAGGAAAGAGAGAGTGAAGAAGACCACTGCAAGAATTATAGGAAGATCATCCATGATGAGGGATGATGCTGAAGATGAGGAGGAGGAAGAGCCTGTTGCACCCCCTGCAAAGACTCAGAAATTGATGGCTGATGCCATCAAGACTGGTGCTGCTCCCTCCAAGCCCAAGCCCAAGTCTACCCCCAAAACTTCAGCTCCCAAGAGATCTACCAGGAACATTCCTGCTGCAAAAAAGAACAAGGCCCCAGTGCCAGAAGTTCAAGAAGAAGATGAAGCCCAAGTGCTTAGAAAATTGAAGCCAAAGATTCCAGACCACAATGATGATCATCCAGTGGTTGAGAACATGAAACTGAGAAAGGACAATGGTCTGAGATTGTGGAGGAAGATAGATCCATATGCCACAAGGAGGAGGACTGCTGTTGATTACCGTTTCCACACCAGAGAACAGCAGGACTTCTATGAGACTGTCTTGCTTGACAAGAAGCCCATTGTGTGTGGCATGAAATGGGTTGACTGGAAATACATTGATGCCAATGAAGATTACTTTCCCCATGTTCATGAGAGCTTCAGGCTGAATGGAGTTGATGGATTTGTTGGACAAGAACTCACTAAGTGGAATGATGAGATGATAATGTCGTTTTACTCCACTGCACACTTCTATCCAGATGGGAAGATAGTGTGGATGACTGAGGGCACCAGGTACCAGTCATCTATCTCTGAATGGGCTGAGCTCATCAATGCTCCAGAGGAAGAAGAGAATGACACAAATGTGTATGGCAAACCAAGGATGGACCATAACACAATGGCTCACATGTATAAGCCTATTCCTAATACAGCTCTAGAGACTCACAAGTTTGGATCCATCTACTATCTGCTTGCTGGATTGGGCACTATCAACTACATCTTGAGGCATACATTGTTGCCTACGTCTGGAGATCATAGAATGATACGTGGCCATTCCATCAACTTTCTACACCTGTTTGGTGTTCCCCAAAAGTTCAAGGTCATGAGTCTCATAGTAGAGACTATCAAGAGGACAGCTGCTGACCAAAAGAGGTCATGTGGATATGCTCCACATATTCAGATGTTGATAAATTCCAAGGTTGGAACTGGAACATATCTACTTGACAAAGAGCATCTACCTCTTAGGCTAGAGTTTGAGGAAAATGAAGTTGTCATGGATGCTACTCATCCTACGTCTATTGAGGCCCAAGAGAAAACTGAGAAGGCAAAGGCCGCTAAAGCAGCAAAGGCAGCAACTACTCCAGATGCATCTATTGTGAATCTCAAGACTAAGCAAGATCAGCTCACATATCTACTAGAAGCTACCCTGAGGATAGAGAAGAGTCTGGCCAACTTGACTAAGAATCAGGAGAGCGTGGAAAGGATTGTGTAAGATAAGATGTACAACCTGGAGGTGAAGGTCACTGAGATTCAGACTATTGTTGAGAAGCTGACAGATGATGCTGAGGACAATGCTGACAGAACTACTACACATAGATTCCAGACAGTGCCAAGGGCACAAAGGTCTTCTGTTGATCCAGTTGCAGACTTGAGGCCTGCTCATTCTGCTCCTGCCACCACAGCCACAGTTGCTCCTCCAGTGTCTACTCCACCAGCTCCACAGACATCAGGTGAAGCTTTTGCAGATGGACTCCTCTCAACGCCGTCTACGCACACCGAGGCTACAAGCCAGAAGTCCCCTTCAAGAGCTCCCGGAGATCGTGCCTAGAGTGTTGTATAGCACTATATGTTTTTGAACTTTTTGGTAACTTGTTACCAAAGGGGCAGAAAGTGTATAGATCATAGGCTGAGAGAGAGAGAGAGTGTTTTGATTTTGTTGGTTTTTCATTTGCCTTGCTACTTCGGTTGGTTGTTGTTACTTGATGCTACTTGTGTGTTATGCTCGTGAGATACCTTGTATGATCATGTGTTTGATCATACTATGCTTAATGGGTGCTTGCATGTCTATCGTCTCTATGGATGTTTGTGTATGATCAATCACTTATATCTTTGGTGATGAGTGCATGTTATTTAACTCTTATCATTTTGTGCGCTCCACCAAGATGTATGTGACATGGAAGAGTGACCCATGATCCTAATCGATTGTGCACTTGCATTCAAACGCAAATTTTAAATAATGCACAAATTTAGGGGAGCTCTTGCTTATCACATACTTCTCAAAGCGATGATGTATTTCATTCATTTTATTATTTGTCGAAGCTTTGATCTATATGTTGTCATCAATTACCAAAAAGGGGGAGATTGAAAGTGCAACTAATCCCCGGGTGGTTTTGGTAATTCACAACAACATATAGCTCATTGAACTAATATCCATTCAAGATTAATATTTCAGGAAGTTCAATGAATGGCATGGCATGGACTAGAGATGTGGACCCCTCAAAATGCTAAGGACACATATTGGCAAAAGCTCAAGACTCTTCATTTCATTTTAAGTGATCCAAGATCACATTGAGTCCATAGGAAAGCCAATACTATTAAAAGGGGATGAGGTGTTGCTTAATGGCTTGCTTGCTCAAATGCTTAGTGATATTGCTCCAAATACTCTCAACCACTTTCTCCATCCAAATATGTCAAAACCCTAAACTCCAACTCAGCCCCACCGATTCTTTCTATCTGGCGCCACCGAGTTCATATGACATAGCCACAGCCAGAAACCCTAACAGTTCGGTCACACCGATACGGATCTCGGTCTCACCGAGATGGCCTTGCCAACTCTCTGTTGCCTGTTGCAATTATTTTGGTCCCACCGAAACAGTGATCGGTCTCACCGAAATGGCTTGACCAACTCTCTGTTGCCGTACTACTTCACTTTGGTCTCACCGAGTTGATGCAATCGGCACCACCAAGATGAGGTTTGCCCTAAGCCCTAGCACATCGGTCGCACCGAGTTATTCTAGTCGGTCCCACTGAGATTCCTAATGTTCACATTTTGAACTAAATCGGTCTCACCGAGTTCATCTATTCGGTCTGACCGAGTTGGGTCAAATATGTGTAACGGTTGGATTTTGTGTGGAGGCTATATATACCCCTCCACCCCCTTCTCCATATGTGAGAGAGCCATCAGAACGTGCCTACACTTTCAGCATATATTTTCTGAGAGAGAACCACCTACTCATGTGTTGAGATCAAGATATTCCAATCCTACCACAAGAATCTTGATTTCTAGCCTTCCCTAAGTTGCTTTCCACTCAAATCATCTTTCCACCATATCCAAATCCGTGTGAGAGAGTTGAGTGTTGGGTAGTCTATCATTTGAAGCACAAGAGCAAGGAGTTCATCATCAACACAACATCTATTACCTATTGGAGAGTAGTGTCTCCTAGATTGGTTAGGTGTCGCTTGGGAGCCTTCGTCAAGTTGTGGAGTTGAACCAAGAAGTTTGTAAGGGCAAGGAGATCGCCTACTTCATGAAGATCTACCCGAGTGAGGCAAGTCCTTCATGGGCGATGGTCATGGTGGGATAGACAAGGTTGCTTCTTCGTGGACACTTCGTGGGTGGAGCCCTCCGTGGACTCGCACAACTGTTACCCTTCGAGGGTTGAAGTCTCCATCAACGTGGATGTACGATAGCACCACCTATCGGAACCACACCAAAAATATCCGTGTCTTCATTGCATTTGCACTCTCCAAATCCTTCCCTTTACCTTCATATGCAATGTTCTACCTTCCGCTGCTACACTCTCAGAATTGCATGTGTAGGTTGATTGCTTGACTTCTGCTAATTGCTAAAATCTGCCCACAACTAAAATTGGAAAAGGTTAGATTTTTATTTGGTCAAGTAGTCTAATCACCCCCCCCCCCCCTCTAGACATACTTTCAATCCTACAAATGGTATCAGATCTTTGGTCTTCATTTGCCTTGATTTCCATAGCTTTGGTGATCATAGCCTTGGTTTCACAACCTAGGAGAGTATGGCGTCTAGCGAGGGAAATTACCACCGTAGAGGTCCTTACTTTGATGGTACTAATTTTGCTAGTTGGAAGCATAAGATGAAAATGCATATTCTTGGTCATAACCCCGCCTTTTGGGATGTTGTGTGTATTGGCTTGCAATGTGATTTCTTCGAGGATGGAAAAGAACAGGATCATGAAGCGACAGCGGAAGAAATGAGGATGTTGCAATACAATGCTCAAGCTTGCGATATTCTCTTCAATGGATTGTGTCCCGAAGAATTCAACAAAATCAGCTGCCTTGAGACTGCAAAGGAAATTTGGGATACTTTTGCTGATATGCATGAAGGTACCGAGTCCGTCAAGGAATCCAAATTGGATGTGCTTCAAAGTCAACTTGACAAGTTCAAGATGAAGGATGGTGAAGGAGTCGCCAAGATGTACTCTAGGCTTGCTCTCCTCACAAATGAGATTGTCGGCTTAGGAAACGAAGAGAATACCGATAAATTCATCATCAAGAAGATCCTAAGAGCCTTGGATGGAAAATATGATACCGTGTGCACTTTGTCCAAATGATGCCCAACTACAAAGATCTCAAGCCCACGGAAGTCATCGGTAGAATTGTTGTTCATGAGATGTCACTCAAGGATAAGGAAGAGATCCACAACAAGTCAAGTGGTGCTTACAAAGCTTCAAGTGATGCCCCTACAACATCAAGTGAGAAGCAAGTCTCCAATGAAGAACTGAGCTTAATGGTGAAAAATTTCAACAAGTTCTACAAGAATAGAAGCAAAGAGATAAGTTCCAAGTCAAGGTCCTACAATGACAAAAGATCTTCTAGTCGTGATCGTAATTGCTACAATTGTGGAAAACTTGGACACTACTCCAATGAGTGTGTGGCTCCCTACAAGAAAAGAGAAGACTCACCAAAAAGGAGGAGTAGAAGAGATGAATCACCTCCAAGAGAGAGAAGGAGTAGAGATGATCGTTATGAACGAAGACCCTCTCATAGAAGCAAGGATTCGGAAAGGAAGGACAAGTCATCAAAGAGCTACACAAGACGAAGACATCAAGCTCATGTTGGTGAATGGGTATCTGGTTCTGACTCCGACAACTACTCCGAGAGAAGCTATTACTCCGACTCCGAATATACTCAAGATGAAGGTGTTGCCGGTCTTGCACTTGTGTCATCCAACTCCTATGACATATTTGACTAACAAAATGAAGGAATTGGAAGATGCTTCATGGCTAAAGGCCCTAAGGTATCACACCCCGAGTATGTTGATTTCAATAGTGATGAAGATGATTTGCTAGGTGATGATGATTTACTTGTTGACAACACTAGTGATGAAAACTATGATGAACTTGCTAGTAATCATGCTAATCTAGATGAAACGAATGACAATGATAAGAAGGAGATTGAGTGTCTAACTAAAGAACTAAACACTCTTAAGTTAGCTCATGAAACAACTTTAGATGATCATAGAGAGCTCTAAAGGACTCATGAGAAGCTACGCTTCGAGAAGCTAAATTTAGAGCAAGAGCATGAGTTCCTAAAAGCTATCAATGATGATCTTCGAAAGAAGAGTTCTTCTTATCTTACCAAACGTCTCCACTTGTCTACTTATATGCCACAAGTAAAATCTAGCAATAAGAGCAAGAAAGATTCTTCCTCTAGTAGTAACAACAACCATGTTAAATCCAATGTTGTTACTCCTAGTAGTTCTCTTGATTTCACTAATGATTCTCTTAGCCAAGTTACACTTGAGCAAGAAAATAGCTTATTGAAGGGAATTATAGAGAAAGGTGTTTACAAGAGCATTGCCGGAAGTAAGCAATTTGAGGAAACTGTACGCAAGCAAGGAAGGCACCGGAAGAATCAAGGTGTTAGTTTTGAACAAAAGTTCAATGCCAATGGAGTTGAGTGGGAAGAAGATCAATACCCCAAGACGAAGTTTATGCCTCAACAAGAGAAGTATGACCCTACTTATTTCAAGGGAACACAAGCTCAGTCAGGGCGCTAGTCCCAGCAGCAGCTATGATGAGGGCAGTAGAAGCACCCCTGGCAACTTGCCTAAAGCTGCTACCAGACAGAGGAAGAAGAGGAATTCTGACAGTGAGGATGAAGATTTTGTTGTTGAGGAAGAAGTGACTTCCAAGAAGAAAGTGGTCAAGAAAGAATATGTTGGTGTTGCTGCCATAAAGCCAGGTCTTCAGAAGAGAGCTCCTGCCAAAAGAGCCCCAATGTCAAAAGCCAGATAATCCATTTTTGCTCAAGAGCAAGCAACTGTTGAGGCACCAAGTGGTGGAGGAGAGAAGAAAAGGAAAGAGAGAGTGAAGAAGACCACTGCAAGAATTATAGGAAGATCATCCATGATGAGGGATGATGATGAAGATGAGGAGGAGGAAGAGCCTGTTGCACCCCCTGCAAAGACTCAGAAATTGATGGCTGATACCATCAAGACTGGAGATGCTCCCTCCAAGCCCAAGTCCAAGTCTGCCCCCAAAACTTCAGCTCCCAAGAGAGCTACCAGGAACATTCCTGCTGCAGAAAAGAACAAGGCCCCAGTGCCAGAAGTTCAAGAAGAAGATGAAACCCAAGTGCTTAGAAAATTGAAGCCAAAGATTCCAAACCACAATGATGATCATCCAGTGGTTGAGAACATGAAACTGAGAAAGGACAATGGTCTGAGATTGTGGAGGAAGACAGATCCATATGCCACAAGGAGGAGGACTGCTGTTGATTACCGTTTCCACACCAGAGAACAGCAGGACTTCTATGAGACTGTCTTGCTTGACAAGAAGCCCATTGTGTGTGGCATGAAATGGGTTGACTGGAAATACATTGATGCCAATGAAGATTACATTCCCCATGTTCATGAGAGCTTCAGGCTGAATGGAGTTGATGGATTTGTTGGACAAGAACTCACTAAGTGGAATGATGAGATGATAATGCCGTTTTACTCCACTGCACACTTCTATCCAGACGGGAAGATAGTGTGGATGACTGAGGGCACCAGGTACCAGTCATCTACCTCTGAATGGGCTGAGCTTATCAATGCTCTAGAGGAAGAAGTGAATGACACAGATGTGTATGGCAAACGAAGGATGGACCATAACACAATGGCTCACATGTATAAGCCTATTCCTAATGCAGCTCTAGAGACTCACAAGTTTGGATCCATCTACTATCTGCTTGTTGGATTGGGCACTATCAACTACATCTTGAGGCATACATTGTTGCCTACGTCTGGAGATCACAGAATGATACATGGCCATTCCATCAACTTGCTACACCTGTTTGGTGTTCCCCAAAAGTTCAAGGTCATGAGTCTCATAGTAGAGACTATCAAGAGGATAGTTGTTGACCAAAAGAGGTCATGTGGATATGCTCCACATATTCAGATGTTGATAAATTCCAAGGTTGGAACTGGAACATATCTACTTGACAAAGAGCATCTACCTCTTAGGCCAGAGTTTGAGGACAATGAAGTTGTCATGGATGCTACTCATCCTATGTCTGTTGAGGACCAAGAGAAAGCTGAGAAGGCAAAGGCTGCTAAAGCAGCAAAGGTAGCAAGTGCTCCAGATGCATCTATTGTGAATCTCAAGACTAAGCAAGATCAGCTCACATATCTACTAGAAGCTACCCTGAGGATAGAGAAGAGTCTGGCCAACTTGACTAAGAATCAGGAGAGCTTGGAAAGGATTGTGGAAGATAAGATGTACAACCTTGAGGTGAAGGTCACTGAGATTCAGACTATTGTTGAGAAGCTGAGAGATGATGCTGAGGACAATGATGACAGAACTACTACACATAGATTCCAGACAGTGCCTGTTGGGAAATGTTGCATGGAAAACAAAAAAACTTCTACGCACATGCAAGATCTATCCATGGAGATGCATATCAACGAGAGGGGAGAGTGTGTCTACGTACCCTCGTAGACCATAAGTGGAAGCGTTTGACAACGCGGTTCATGTAGTTGTACTTCTTCACGTTCCAACCGATCGAGCACCGAACGTATGGCACCTCCGCGTTCAGCACACATTCAGATCAATGACATCCTCCGCCTTCTTAATCCATCAAGACGGCGAGGTAGTGGATGACTTCCGGCAGCATGACGGCGTGGTGACGGTGATGGTGAAGCTATCTCCGCAGGGCTTCGCCGAAGCACTACGAAAATATGACCGGGGGTGTAAACGGTGGAGGGGGCGCCGCACACGGCTAAGATAATGTTATGTGTTGTGCTAGGCGCCCCCTCCCACATATATATAGGTGGGTGTGGAGGGAGCATACAGGAGGCACCCCCAAGTAGGCCGAATCCTACTTGGGGTCTTACCCCAAGTGGCGCACCCCTTCCTCATTTCGAGGGCGGGAGGAAGGAAGGAGGAGGTGGCGCGCCCCTTTTCCTTTCTCTCCTGAGGATGGAAAGGCAGGAGGGGCCACCCCTCCCCTTTTCTTCCTCTAGGCCGGCCAGTCAAGGGAAGGGGTGCACTAGCCCCCTTGTGGGCTGGTCTGTCCCCCCTCTTGGCCCATAAGGCCCATACACTTGCCGGGGGTGCCCGGAACCCCTTCCGGTGACCCGATGAGTACCTGGTGCACTCCGAAACTATTTCGGTGTGCGAATACAATCGTCCTATATATAAATCTTTACCTGTCGACCATTTTCAGACTCCTCATCGTGTTCGTGATCTCATCCAGGACTCCGACCAACATTCGGTCACCAAATCATATAACTCATATAACACTATATCGTCAACGAACGTTAAGCGTGCAGACCCTACGGGTTCGAGAACTATGTAGACATGACCGAGACACCTCTCCGGTCAATAACCAATAGCGGAACCTAGATGCCCATATTGGTTCCTACATATTCTACGAAGATCTTTTATCAGTCGAACCATTATGACAACATACGTAATTCCCTTTGTCCATCGGTATGTTACTTGCCCGAGATTCGATCGTCGGTATCTTCATACCTAGTTCAATCTCGTTACCGGAAAGTCTCTTTACTCGTTCCGTAATACATCACCTCGTAACTAACTCCTTAGTCATTTGCTTGCAAGCTTATGATGTGTATTACCGAGAGGGCCCAGAGATACCTCTCCGATACTCGGAGTGACAAATCCTAATCTCGATCTATGCCAACTCAACAAACACCTCAGGAGATACCTATAGAGCATCTTTATGATCACCCAGTTACGTTGTTATGTTTGATAGCACACAAGGTATTCCTCCGGTATCCGGGAGTTGCATAATCTCATAGTCGAAGGAATATGTATTTGACATGAAGAAAGCAATAGCAAAAAACTGAATGATCATTATGCTAAGCTAACGGATGGGTCTTGTCCATCACATCATTCAACTAATGATGTGATCCCGTTATCAAATGACAACACATGTCTATGGTTAGGAAACCTTAACCATCTTTGATCAACGAGCTAGTCTAGTAGAGGCTTACTAGGGACACGGTATATGTTTATGTATTCACACATGTATTTAAGTTTCCGATCAATACAATTCTAGCATGAATAATAAACCTTTATCATGAATAAGGAAATATAAAATAACAACTTTATTATTGCCTCTAGGGCATATTTCCTTCAGTCTCCCACTTGCACTAGAATCAATAATCTAGTTCACATCGCCATGTGATTAACACCCATAGTTCACATCGCCATGTGACCAACACCCAAAGAGTTTACTAGAGTCAATAATCTAGTTCACATCGCCATGTGATTAATACCCAAAGAGTACTAAGGTGTGATCATGTTTTGCTGGTGAGAGAAGTTTAGTCAACGGGTCTGTCACATACAGATACATATGTATTTTGCAAGTTTCTATGTCTACAATGCTCTGCATGGAGCTACTCTAGCTAATTGCTCCCACTTTCAATATGTATCCAGATTGAGACTCAGAGTCATCTGAATCGGTGTTAAAGCTTGCATCGACGTAACCCTTTACGCCGAACTCTTTATCGCCTCCATAACCGAGAAATATTTCCTTAGTCCTCTTAGGTAACTAAGGATAATTTTGACCGCTGTCCAGTGATCTACTCCTGGATCACTATTGTACCCCTTTGCCAAACTCATGGCAAGGTACACAATAGGTCTGGTACACAGTATGGCATACTTTATAGAACCTATGGCTGAGGCATAGGGAATGACTTTCATTCTCTCTCTATCTTCTGCCGTGGTCGGGCTTTGAGTCTTACTCAACTTCACACCTTACAATACAGGGTAGAACTCCTTCTTTGACTGATCCATTTTGAACTTCTTCAAAACTTTTGTCAAGGTATGTGCTTTGTGAAAGTCCTATTAAGCGTCTCGATCTATCCCTATAGATCTTGATGCCCAATATATAAGCAGCTTCACCGAGGTCTTTCATTGAAAAATTCTTACTCAAGTATCCTTTTATGCTATCTAGAAATTCTATATCATTTCCAATCAACAATATGTCATCCACATATAATATCAGAAATGCTACAGAGCTCCCACTCACTTTCTTGTAAATACAGGCTTCACCGTAAGTCTGTATAAAACCATATGCTTTGATCACCTCATCAAAGCGTATATTCCAACTCCGAGATGCTTGCACCAGTCCATAGATGGATCGCTGGGGCTTGCACACTTTGTTAGCACCTTTAGGATTGACAAAACCTTCTGGTTGCATCATATACAACTCTTCTTTAAGATATACATTAAGGAATGCAGTTTTGACGTCCATTTGCCAGATTTCATAATCATAAAATGCGGCAATTGCTAACATGATTCGGACAGACTTAAGCATTGCTACGGGTGAGAAAGTCTCATCGTAGTCAACTCCTTGAATTTGTCAAAAACCTTTCGCGACAAGTCGAGCTTTATAGAAAGTGACATTACCATCAGCGTCAGTCTTCTTCTTGAAGATCCATTTATTTTCTATGGCTTGCCGATCATCGGGCAAGTCCACTAAAGTCCACACTTTGTTCTCATACATGGATCCTATCTCAAATTTCATGGCCTCAAGCCATCTATCGGAATCTAGGCTCATCATAGCTTCTTCATAGTTCGTAGGTTCGCCTTGGTCTAGTAACATGACTTCCAGGACAGGATTACCGTACCACTCTGGTGCGGATTGTGCTCTGGTCGACCTACGAAGTTCAGTAGTAACTTGATCTAAAGTTTCATGATCATCATCATTAGCTTCCTCTTTAGTTGGTGTAGGCATCATGGGAACAGTTTTCTCTGATGTGCTATTTTCCAATTCGAGAGAAGGTACAATTACCTCATCAAGTTCTACTTTCCTCCCACTCACTTCTTTCGAGAGAAACTCCTTCTCTAGAAAGGATCCATTCTTAGCAACAAAGATCTTGCCTTCGGATCTGTGGTAGAAGGTGTACCCAATAGTTTATTTAGGGTATCCTATGAAGACGCACTTCTCCGATTTAGGTTCGAGCTTATCAGGCTAAAGCCTTTTGACATAAGCATCGCATCCCCAAATTTTAAGAAACAACAGCTTAGGTTTCTTGCCAAACCATAGTTCATATGGTGTCGTCTCAACGGATTTAGACGGTGCCCTATTTAACGTGAATGCGGATGTCTCTAATGCATAACCCCAAAACGATAGTGGTAAATCGGTAAGAGACATCATAGAACGCACCATATCCAATAAAGTATGGTTACGATGTTCGGACACACCATTACGCTGTTGTGTTCCAGGTGGCGTGAGTTGTGAAACAATTCCACATTGTTTTAAATGAAGGCCAAACTCGTAACTCAAATATTCGCCTCCGCGATCAGATCGTAGAAACTTTATTCTCTTTATACGATGATTCTCTACTTCACTCTGAAATTCTTTGAACTTTTCAAACGTTTCAGACTTGTGTTTCATCAAGTAGATATACCCATACCTACTCAAATCATCTGTGAAGGTGAGAAAATAACGATACCCGCCGCATGCTTCAATACTCATCGGATCGCATACATCGGTATGTATTATTTCTAATAAGTCATTAGCTCGCTCCATTGTTCCAAAGAACGGAGTTTTAGTCATCTTGCCCATGAGGCATGGTTCGCAAGTATCAAATGATTCATAATCAAGTGATTCCAAAAGTCCATCCGCATGGAGTTTCTTCATGCGCTTTACACCAATATGACTTAAACGGTAGTGCCACAAGTATGTTGCACTATCATTATCAGCTTTGCATCTTTTGGCATCAATATTATGAGTATGAGTATCAATACGATCGAGATTCAATAAACCATTCACATTGGGTGTACGACCGTAGTAGGTTTTATTCATGTAAACAGAACAACAATTATTCTCTGACTTAAATGAATAACCGTATTGCAATAAACATGATACAATCATATTCATGCTCAACGCAAACACCAAATAACATTTAATTTAGGTTCAACACTAATCCTGAAGGCAGAGGGAGTGTGCGATGGTGATCGTATCAACCTTGGAATCACTTCCAACACACATCGTCACCTCATCCTTAACTAGTCTATGTTTATTCTACAACTCCTGTTTCGAGTTACTAATCTTAGCAACTGAACCGGTATCAAATACCCAGGGGCTGCTACGAACACTAGTAAAGTAAACATCAATAACATGTATATAAAATATACCTTTGTTCACTTTGCCATCCTTCTTATCCGCCAAGTATCTGGGCAGTTCTGCTTCCAGTGACAATTCCCTTTGCAGTAGAAGCACTTAGTTTCAGGCTTAGGTCCAGCTTTGGGCTTCTTCACGGGAGTGCCAACTTGCTTGCCATTCTTCTTGAATTTCCCTTTCCCTTGCCCTTTTTCTTGAAATTAGTGGTCTTGTTTAACATCAACACTTGATGCTCTTTCTTGATTTCTACCTTCGCCGATTTTAGCATCGCGAAGAGCTCGGGAATCATTTTTGTCATCCCTTGCATATTATAGTTCATCACGAAGTTCTAGTAGCTTGGTGATAGTGACTAGAGAACTCTGTCAATCACTATCTTATCTGGAATATTAACTCCCACTTGATTCAAGCGATTGTAGTACCCAGACATTCTGAGCACATGCTCACTGGCTGAGCTATTCTCCTCCATCTTGTAGGCAAAGTAGAGGTCTCATACCTCTCGACACGGGCATGAGTCTGAAATACCAATTTCAGCTCTTGGAACATCTGATATCTTCTGTGGCGTTCAAAACGTTTTTGAAGTCCCGGTTCTAAGCCGTAAAGCATGGTGCACTAAACTATTAAGTAGTCATCATATCGAGCTTGTCAAACATTCATAATGTCTGCATCTACTCCTGCAATAGGTCTGTCACCTAGCGGTGCATCAAGGACATAATTCTTCTGTGTAGCAATAAGGATAATCCTCAGATCACGGACCCAGTCCGCATCATTGCTACTATCATCTTTCAACTTAGTTTTCTCTAGGAACATATCAAATATATATAGGGGAGCTATATCGCGAGCTATTGATCTACAACATAGATATGCAAAAACTATTAAGACTAAGTTCATGATAAATTAAGTTCAATTAATCAAATTACTAATGAACTCCCACTTAAATAAACATCCCTCGAGTTATCTAAGTGATACGTGATCCAAATCAACTAACCCATGTTCGATCATCACGTGAGATGGGGTAGTCATCAATGGTGAACATCTCTATGTTGATCATATCTACTATGTGACTCACATTTGACCTTTCGGTCTCTAGTGTTCCGAGACCATGTTTGTACATGCTAGGCTCGTCAAGTTTAACCCAAGTATTCTGCATGTGCAAAACTGTCTTACACCCGTTGTATGTGAACGTAGAGTCTATCACACCCGATCATCATGTGGTGCTTCGAAACGACGAACTTTGGCAATGGTGCATACTCGGGGAGAACACTTTTATCTTGAAATTTAGTAAAGGGATCATCTTATAATGCTACCACCATTCTAAGCAAAAATAAGATGCATAAAGGATAAACATCACATGCAATCAAAATATGTGACATGATATGGCCATCATCATCTTGTGCTTTTGATCTCCATCTCCAAAGCATCGTCATGATCTCCATCGTCACCGGCTCGACACCTTGATCTCCATCGTTGCATCGGGGTCGTCTCGCCAACTATTGCTTCTACAACTATCGCTAACGCATAGTGATAAAGTAAAGCAATTACATGGCGCTTGCACTTCATACAATAAAGAGACAACCCTAAGGCTCTTGCCGGTTGTCGATATTACAGAACATGATCATCTCATACATCAACATATATCACATCATATCTTGACCATATCACATCACAACATGCCCTGCAAAAACAAGTTAGACGTCCTCTACTTTGTTGTTGCAAGTTTTACGTGGCTGCTACGGGCTTCTAGCAAGAACCGTTCTTACCTATGCAAAAACAACAACGGTGTTTCATCAAGTTTGCTGTTTTAACCTTCTTCAAGGACCGGCCGTAGTCAAATTCGATTCAACTAAAGTAGGAGAAACTGACACCCGCCAGCCACCTTTATGCAAAACTAGTTGCATGTCTGTCGGTGGAACCGGTCTCATGTGCGTGGACATGTAAGGATGGTCCGGGCCGCTTCATCCCACAATACCGCCGAATCAAAATAAGACGTTGGTGGTAAAGCAGTATGACTATCACCGCCCACAACTCTTTGTGTCCTACTCGTGCATATCATCTACGCATAGACCTGGCTTGGATGCCACTGCTGGGAAACGTTGCATGGAAAACAAAAAAAATTCTACGCACACGCAAGATCTATCCATGGAGATGCATAGCAATGAGAGGGGAGAGTGTGTCTATGTACCCTCGTAGACCGTAAACGGAAGCGTTTGACAACGCGGTTGATGTAGTCGAACTTCTTCGCGTTCCAACCGATCAAGCACCGAACGTACGGCACCTCCGCGTTCAGCACACGTTCAGCTCGATGACGTCCTCCGCCTTCTTGATCCAGCAAGACGGCGAGGTAGTGGATGAGTTCCAGCAGCACGACGGCATGGTGATGGTGATGGTGAAGCTATCTCCGCAGGGCTTCGCCTAAGCACTGCGAAAATATGACCGGGGGTGTAAACGGTGGAGGGGCGCCGCACATGGCTAAGATAATGTTCTGTGTTGTGCTAGGCGCCCCCTCCCACATATATATAGGTGGGGGTGGAGGGAGCAGCCAGGAGGCGCCCCCAAGTAGGCTGAATCCTACTTGGGGTCTTCCCCCAAGTGGCGCCCCCCCCCCCCCCCCCCCCTCCTTATTTGGAGTGCGGGAGGAAGGAAGGAGGAGGTGCCCCCCCCCCTTTCCTTTCTCTCCTGGGGATGGAAAGGGGTGGCCCCTCCTTCCTTTCCATCCCCTAGGGTCGGCCAGCCAAGGGAAGGGGCGCACCAGCCCCCTTGTGGGCTGGTCTGTCCCCCCCTTTGGCCCATAAGGCCCATACACTTGCCGGGGGTGCCCGGAACCCCTTCCGGTGACCCGATAAGTACCCCGTGCACTCCGAAACTATTCCGGTGTCTGAATACCATCGTCCTATATATCAATCTTTACCTCTCGACCATTTCGAGACTCCTCGTCATGTCCGTGATCTCATCCGGGACTCCGAACAACATTCGGTCACCAAATCATATAACACTATATCGTCAACGAACGTTAAGCGTGCGGACCCTACGGGTTTGAGAACTATGTAGACATGACCGAGACACCTTTCCGGTCAATAACCAATAGCAGAACCTGGATGCCCATATTGGTTCCTACATATTCTATGAAGATCTTTTATCGGTCGAACCGTTATGACAACATACGTAATTCCCTTTGTCCATCAGTATGTTACTTGCCCGAGATTCGATCGTCGGTATCTTCATACCTAGTTCAATCTCGTTACCGGCAAGTCTCTTTACTCGTTCCATAATACATCACCTCGTAGCTAACTCCTTAGTCATTTGGTTGCAAGCTTATGATGTGTATTACCGAGAGGGCCCAGAGATACCTCTCCGATACTCGGAGTGACAAATCCTAATCTCGATCTATGCCAACTCAACAAACACCTTCGGAGATACCTGTAGAGCATCTTTATGATCACCCAGTTATGTTGTGACGTTTGATAGCACACAAGGTATTCCTCCGGTATCCGGGAGTTGCATAATCTCATAGTCGAAGAAATATGTATTTGACATGAAGAAAGCAATAGCAATAAACTGAACGATCATTATGCTAAGCTAACGGATGGGTCTTGTCCATCACATCATTCAACTAATGATGTGATCCCATTATCAAATGACAACACATGTCTATGGTTAGGAAACCTTAACCATCTTTGATCAACGAGCTAGTCTAGTAGAGGCTTACTAGGGACACGGTATATGTTTATGTATTCACACATGTATTTAAGTTTCTGATCAATACAATTCTAGCATGAATAATAAAACTTTATCATGAATAAGGAAATATAAAATAACAACTTTATTATTGCCTCTATGGCATATTTCCTTCAGTGCCAAGGGCACAAAGGTCTTCTGCTGAGCCAGTTGCAGACTTGAGGCCTGCTCATTCTGCTCCTGCCACCACAGCCACAGTTGCTCCTCCAGTGTCTACTCCACCAGCTCCACAGACATCAGCTGAAGCTTTTGCAGATGGACTCCTCTCAACGCCGTCTACGCACACCGGAGCTACAAGCCAGAAGTCCCCTTCAGGAGCTCCCGGAGATCGTGCCTAGAGTGATTGTTCCTTTGGTAGCATCAAGTTACCAAAGGGGGAGAAAGTGTATAGATCATAGGCTTCGAGAGAGAGAGTCTTTTGCTTTTGTTGGTTTTTAATTTGCCTTGCTACTTTGGTTGGTTGTTGCTACTTGTGTGTTATGCTCGTGAGATACCTTGTATGATCATGTGTTTAATCATACTATGCTTAATGTGTGCTTGCATGTCTATCGTCTCTATGGATGTTTGTGTATGATCAATCACTTGTATCTTTGGTGATGAGTGCATGTTATTTAACTCTTATCATTTTGTGTGCTCCACCAAGATGTATGTGACATGGAAGAGTGACCCATGATCCTAATCAATTGTGCATTTGCATTCAAACGCAAATTTTAAATAATGCACAAATTTAGGGGGAGCTCTTGCTTATCACATACTTCTCAAAGCGACGATGTATTTCATTCATTTTAGTATTTGTCGAAGCTTTGATCTATATGTTGTCATCAATTACCAAAAAGGGGGAGATTGAAAGTGCAACTAATACCCAGGTGGTTTTGGTAATTCACAACAACATATAGCTCATTGAACTAATATCCATTCAAGATTAATATTTCAGTAAGTTCAATGAATGGCATGGCATGGACTAGAGATGTGGACCCCTCAAAATGCTAAGGACACATATTGGCAAAAGCTCAAGACTCTTCATTTCATTTTAAGTGATCCAAGATCACATTGAGTCCATAGGAAAGCCAATACTATTAAAAGGGGATGAGGTGTTGCTTAATGGTTTGCTTGCTCAAATGCTTAGTGATATTGCTCCAAATACCCTCAACCACTTTCTCCATCCAAATATGTCAAAACCCTAAACTCCAACTCGGCCCCACCGATTCTTTCTATCCGACGCCACCGAGTTCATATGACATAGCCACAGCCAGAAACCCTAACAGTTCGGTCACACCGATACGGATCTCGGTCTCACCGAGATGGCCTTGCCAACTCTATGTTGCCTGTTGCAATTATTTTGGTCCCACCGAAATAGCGATCGGTCTCACCGAGATGGCTTGACCAACTCTCTGTTGCCCTACTGCTTTACTTTGGTCTCATCGAGTTGATGCAATCGGCGCCACCAAGATAAGGTTTGCCCTAAGCCCTAGCACATCGGGCCCATCGAGTTGTTCCAGTCGGTCCCACCGAGATTCCTAACGTTCACATTTTGAACTAAATCGATCTCGCCGAGTTCATCTATTCGGTCTCACCGAGTTGGGTCAAATGTGTGTAACGGTTGGATTTTGTGTGGAGGCTATATATATACCCCTCCACCCCCTTCTCCATATGTGAAAGAACCATCAGAACGTGCCTACACTTCCAGCACACATTTTCTGAGAGAGAACCACCTACTCATGTGTTGAGATCAAATATTCCAATCCTACCACAAGAATCTTGATTTCTAGCCTTCCCCAAGTTGCTTTCCACTCAAATCATCTTTCCACCATATCCAAATCTGTGAGAGAGAGTTGAGTGTTGGGTAGACTATCATTTGAAGCACAAGAGCAAGGAGTTCGTCATCAACACAACATCTATTACATTTTGGAGAGTGGTGTCTCCTAGATTGGTTAGGTGTCGCTTGGGAGCCTTCGTCAAGTTGTGGAGTTGAACCAAGAAGTTTGTAAGGGCAAGGAGATCGCCTACTTCGTGAAGATCTACCCTAGTGAGGCAAGTTCTTCGTGGGCGATGGCCATGGTGGGATAGACAAGGTTACTTCTTCGTGGACCCTTCGTGGGTGGAGCCCTCCGTGGACTCGCACAACCGTTACCCTTCGTGGATTGAAGTCTCCATCAACGTGGATGTACGATAGCATCACATATCGGAACCACGCCAAAAATCTCCGTGTCTTCATTGCGTTTGCACTCTCCAAACCCTTCCCTTTACCTTCATATGCAATGTTCTACTTTCCGCTGCTACACTCTTAGAATTGCATGTGTAGGTTGATTGCTTGACTTGTGCTAATTGCTAAAATCTGCCCACAACTAAAATTGGAAAAGGTTAGATTTTTATTTGGTCAAGTAGTTTAATCACCCCCCCCCCCCCCTCTAGACATACTTTCGATCCTACAATAACTCTGTTGCCTAAAATTAGTGGATCCAAGAAAAATCAATAGTTCAAACCTATTTGTTTGCTCAGATGCACTTACAAACTGATTACTAAAGTTTTAGATAATAGGGTGGCACTATTTGTTGATAAGTTGTTTAGTGTGCACCAGAATGCTTTTATTAAGCATGGAAATATTATGGATGGTATACTCTGCCTGCATGAAATCTTGCATCATTCTCATATTAAGAAAAAAACTAGAATTGTCATTAAGCTTGATTTCGAGAAAGCTTATGACAAAGTCAATTGGGATTTTCTCATTGACTGCCTTAAGATGAGGGGCTTTGGTCCTACCTGGTGCAATTGGATAAAGTGCATCCTATATAATGGAATTGTTAGTGTGGAGTTAAATAACATTGTTGGGCATTATTTCCAAAGTCATAAAGGGGTCATGGAGGGGAGACCCCCTGTCTCTTTTTTTATTTAATTTGCATGCTGAGTGCTTATGCTAGATGATGTTAAATGCACAGAAAAATAAACTTTATTAGGGATTGCTTCTGACCTAATTGATAATGGAGTAGCTATTTTACAATATGCTGATGATACAGTATTGTGTATTGACCATGATCCTGAAAAGCTCTAAATCTTAAAGTGTTGCTATATATCTTTGAGTTGATGTCTGGGCTGAAGATTAATTTCCAAAAAAAATGTGAAATGTTCTGTATGGAGGTGATGATGAGATACTTAAGACCTATGTTGGTATATTTAACTGCCAGATTGGGCATTTTCCTATGAAGTATCTAGGGCCACCTGTTAGTTTCTCCTGTTTGAGGGGAGTGGGCTGGGATTTCATGGTATCCAAATACATCAAAACATGTGACACCTGGATTGGAAATTCTACATCTTCTGGGGGAAGGCTTAGTTTGTTGAATGTCTATCTCTCTAGTATTGCATAATATTATATGTCCATGTTCTTGTTGACTAAAACCTTTATGAAGAGACTAGATAAGCACAGGAGGAGGTTTTTCTGGCAAGTTAGTAAAGAGAAAAAAAGATATCACCTGTTTAAATGGTCCGGAATTTGCAAACCTGAGAAAAAAAGGAGGGCCTTGGATTTAAAGACTTACATAAACAAAACATTAACTTGCTCACCAAGTGGTGGTGGAAACTGAAAAAAAAACGGTTTGTGGCAGGATATTATTAAGGCTAAGTATTTCAAAAGAGCTAATGTAGCTGATGTTAAAGAAGAATTCGATGATTCACCCTGCTGGAAAGCTATCCTTAAGGTGAAAGAATTCTATATGGCTGGTAGGCAAATTGATGTTCACTCTCGGGATATAGCCAGATTGTGGAAGCCCCCTCCTGAAAGACAATATTCCTCTTGCTGAGAAGTTCACCCAACTTTCAGCATTTGTAATTACCAGGACTATACTGTTAACAAATGTCTAGAGGCTGATGCTACTTCCTTCTTTTAGAAGGAGATTAAATTCAGTGCTCAGTGAAGAACAATGGAGTTATATTGTGGAGTTGGCCAGAAGCCTCTGCATCTCCACTGATGGAGATGTTGTTAAGAGGTCTCTTGGATCTAAATCCTGCTTTACCACTAAGTCTGTCTATAGCCTATTGGAGCAAAACTTGTCTGGTTGTGATTATAGATGGATGCGGCAAACGAAGTTTCCTTGAAAATTCAAATTTTTCCTGTGACAGCTTTTCTAGGATGCGATTTTGACGAGGGGTATTATGAAAGGGGGGAACTGGAAGGGTAACCCTAAGTGTTCCTTTTGTGGCGAACGCGAGACCTCGCAACATCTTTTCTTCTTGTGTCCGGTTACCAGAGTTACCTGGCGTATTGTGTTCGGTGTATTTGGCACCGATCTTTGCCCAAACAACATATGGCAAGCTTACTCCTGGTGCTTTGTTGTTTTCCTTGGGGAGGTGGGGGACTTTCTATACTATTGGTTTAGCTGATATTTGTTGGGCTATTTGGGATTGTCGCGACAGGGCGATGTTTGAATTCAAAGTTCTTAAAAAACCCTTTTGTAGTTGCTTTCTCTACCTGTGCTTTTTTAACATAAGGGCTCCTGGGACGCGAGGAAGCTGAGGATGTGAGGAAGGGAGCCAAGATGTTGAAGGACAATGCGTCTAACATAATGTGGATATGCGCTGCGGTTCAGGATGGGGGCGATGCTTGATGCTCTCCGATACGGCTGGGCTTTGCTTCAAAAGTGATGCTGTGGATGGAGCATTCCGCGAGTTCTCGCCTTGCTTCAGTTTATGTGTTTCGGTTGCGTCTATTTTGAGCGACATTTGTTCCACTTTGGTTTGTCCCCTTGTGTGGGCCTGTGTCTCCTTTTCTCCTGTGCGAGCGTTGAACTATGTTTTGGCAATTATCTGCTGTGTCTACTTTTCTCCTGTGCGAGCGTTGAACTATGTTTTGGCAATTATCTGCTGTGGGTTTTCCGGCGATGCGTGAACTCGCTCTCTCCTTTCCTGGCTTATGCCCGGTTAAGAAAACAATGTGGAACGGAGCAGGATGACAAAGCACATGTCTGTGCCGCGCTCGATATTGTTTACACGCACCTCCGTGTAGAGCAACGACATTCTGCTCAAATGCCTTCTACTACTATAGAGGAACTGCGTAAAAGAGTTGTAGCCAAATGCCCAATAATTTATCAATCACTCAAGCACATGTGCCAGAGCTGATGACAGAGAAAAGGCAAAATCCATATCATTGAACCCATGCACCATCATATTCTCGTATACACAGCCAACGATATGACGTGTCTGGTAGGAGGTGGCGGCGTTCCACATAATAATACAATTCCTGTAATAAACAAATACAACTCGACAACTGCCCCCCAAAACAAAACCACTCCAAGACCTATAATTGTTCGTTTCCACCCGCCAGCACAAGCTTCAAAGAAGCTGAAATGGAACAGCAGCATAGATGACCAAAATAAAAGAGCGCAATCACGCACTGCTCCGACAACACCTTGAAATAAACCGACACAACCGACTGGGGTCTCAGTTTTTGACCGAAAGAACCCTTACAAAACCGTCTGGGATGAATGCAAGACAATGCAAATGCGAAAGAAAAAAAAAATGCCAGCTCAGGAGGAACATGCCCCCACATAGTGAAGTTGGACACCCTGAGCAGTACAAAAATCCTGTGACAATGCACGCGAGCCCCTTATGCATAATGGATGAATAAGCAACCGGGCCTTTTAGTGAGTGACCATATGACCAAAGTTCGATGCATGCAATGGATGCAAGGGAAAGCAAGAGCGCCCCGACCATCAGCGCGGATGCCACACCGAGGGACCATCGGTGTCGCAGGCGACAATAGAAGCTCCTGGATTCCTTTTTTTAGAAAAGTTAGCAGGTGGCCAACTTAACCCTCTTTTCCGCAGATGTGAAAAAGGCTGGGTTGACACATGTACTGATGCATGAGTTAGTAAGGACCCTCCGACTCTGCTTTGAGGACGTTGGACTTCTCCAAAGAGCAGGTCTAGACATGATGCAACCGAAGACCTGGACTGACTCGTGGATGGATGCATGTGCAGACTCGAGACAAATGTCGCGTCAACCCGAAACCGCACGGCTGATTGCAATCCTTGCCCAGTCAGCTGATTCTTTGACCAAAGGATCATCAGATGATAAGCACTCGTCCAAAAATTGCTTGCTTGAGGTGGATTGATTGATCAAAGGACCAGCATTGACACCCAATGTGTCTGCCAGATCTCCCAAGACACCTATTGCAGTCTTCATCACAGAATCATCCCTGAAATGGTAAGAGATAATTTTAAAAATTAGTGTGCTGGAATATTGGTTAATTATTGCGATGATGCTTCACTGTCGGTGCTTAGTCACAAAAATGAGACTGGTCATCATATGGGTGTGGTATTGGTTGGCTGAGAGGCTTTGGGAGAGATTCTATTCTGGCAATAGTGCAAGGTGTATGTAAGTGTGACGACACACTATCCAAACTGGATTTGGCCCTTTCCCTCTTAGTGGTGGTTTGAACGCAAACAAAATACATCCATAAAACAATATAAAAGATGGCGAAGCTTAGTCCATGCACAGCAAGAAATCCAAAATTAGTTCTAACGCCCGTTGGTAAATGAAAACCCAACACTACAATCTAATGTAGCAGTTCATAATCAAAAATTCACCAACAAAGAAACTCTGCCAGGCTTAGCTTGACCAAACATGATACCTAAATCACATTAAATTTAAGTAGGCCTGTAACGGACTATATGGATTTAACACCTGTCAACTATATCCACATTTTGGAGAATATTGCTTATATATCATTGAGAATAGTCTAGTTTCATCATAGCCAATGGAAAACACTATTTATTCTATACGACCCACTTTCAAAATATTCATATTTTCCTTCAGTGTTAGCTAGGAGTTCATGCACTATCGTCTAGTGGGTAAACTGACCATTTTGACCTGGTTTAGCACTGCACGCAACCATGCGCAAACACTGAACCAGACAAGGCCTATTCTTGTGGCCAATTCAGCAATTCAGTGAAAAACTAACACGTATTTTGTGAAGCATATCAACAGCCCAATAATGGCAATTGCATCTAATGAAGTTTCGAAAGTAGCTATGAAAAAGTGAATCCACCAGTTGCAGCTTTAGACTCATTCATATAATTCAGAAGAGCAAGGCCGGTTGAGTGCTTTCCCCGAGGGTACTGAGTGAATTGTGAATCTTTCAGTGGCATATGATACAACTAGTACAGTGGTACTTATTCAGTATCACAAGCAATTATCCATTCACAGAAAATTAGCAATTTTCCAGTAGTTTGGACCTTGTATATTTTTTAAAGCTACAGGTGAGCATTTGCCTAGCATACAAGGAAAATTGTCTAATTATTATTATCTATCTATGTGTTTGCATTAGTTTCCTTGAGCATCCAGAAAGCAGGACATGTAGATAATGTAAATAAGGGAGCAATGAAGGAATTCTGGACGACTTACATATCCTTTCCATTATGAAGGGCATCAAGGAACTGAAGAATATGTGGAGCATACGGCATCAGTAACTGTGTCTTAGGGGAACTCTTGAATCCTTGAAGAATACCAGAGTAGGCCTCCAAGATGCCATTTCTTAGTTGATTGGTGTAGTCAAGCATTTCATCATCAGTTGCAGTTGTGTGCGCCGACAAATCTGCCGCACTTTGTAGCATGGGCATGGCATAAATCAAATACTTCTCAAAGTTCTCTCCAATTGCCAGTGCAATATCACCAAAGCATGAGAATATAGGTGGTTTTACAGATCTGTGCAACTGATTGCTGGATAGATCCTTCAGGAGCTGGGTCATGATGCCATCACAGTAGGGCAAAATTTTGTCCTCCAGTGCCCTGCACAAGTCACCCACAACACCCACCGTAATGGCACACACCTGATACTCTTCAAAGTTCTGAAGTCCCATTTCCAAATACTGATAGAACTGTGCCATGTACTTCGCGAAGTTCGAACCGGCTGCATATGCAAGTGCACCGATAGCAAGCATAGCCTCCTCATGCACCGTGGCATTTCGACAAGCAAAAACTCTCAAAAACAGATCCATCATCTGATCTGCATACTGTAAGAAGGCAAACTTTGTTGACTCCATCCCTCCCAACTTCTGGATAATAACCTGTAGGCAACCACAAAGAAGACCCTGCAGATCGCTCCGCTTCTCCCTCTCATCAGTTGACAACTTCCCCGCTTCAAGTGTATTATGGAGTTCCATCATAATCACAGGTACTAGCTGCATAACAATAGGAGCTGTCTCCTCAGTGGAGCACCTGACGACTTCATTTAGAGTCTCATAAGCTGCAGTACGCAGCCTGGATTCGCCAGCATCCTCTCTGTGACTGGTCACAAGAAGGCTCTGAACAATATCTTGAAAGAAAGGGGATAATGGTGACGCCGATCCAGCATCAACATAGCCTTGAGCAAGGAAATAGAGTGCCCCACATGCCTTTTCTGCCACATTTGGGACATCCTTCATGCTTTGGAGCAGCACAGTCAGTATTTGCTGGCAGTTTTCAGCTGTAATGACTGGAGCAGTTTCAAGTGCAGAACCATGAAGAAACTCGAATATTCTTCCAAGGGTCCAAGCAGTTGTGTCCTTCACATGGTTATTTGGGTCCTTTACTAACGCAGACAGCATAAAATTCAAGGCGACATTAACTAGAGGGGTCAGTTTATCAGCTGATGGACCCTCCAAAATGGAACCAAAAGCATATGTTGCAGCCTCTCTGTGTCTCCATTCAGGTTTTGTTATGTTCTCCTCAACGAAAGGCATCACAAGAGGAACAATATCATCCCCAACAGTCCTCGCCACCAGGCCCAAACAAGTACCCCCAGCCATTGCAAGATTCCAAGCACCTTCATCCAAGTCTTGGTCATCCTCCTGTTTGAGGAGAGTCTCCAGCAGCATTGGCACTAGGGCAGGAAGAGCTTGCTTGATAAAATAGTAGCAAGGAACATCAGAATCAGCTGTAAATTCACTACTGTACTCGTCCAAAATGTCGATTTCCTCATCACATATGGAACTCCAGAATTCCATGGCCTGAAGTGCAACCGACTCCTCATCTCCCCTCACAGCCTTTGCAGTGATATTAAATATATCCTGCATGTATGTGGCCAGCTTATCGTAATAAGTTGATGAAATAGCCACCAAACATTCAAAGGCAGCCTGTCTTATCTTCACATCTGGTGACTGTGTTGCTTCACAGACGACTCTCATGATATAATCACGCTCCATGTCATTGGAGAAATTAACCTGAGCAAAGCCCAATGCATTATACAATGCTCGTGTGGCTGCAAGCCTCACTTCAGAGTTCCCTTCAGAAGCATTCATACCCTGAACAACAGCTGTAAGTATCTTGTTGACTTGGTCTTGGTCGACAGCTTCAGGAGAAACTTCCTCGCATAAATAGCCAAGTGTCTCAAGCGTTGCCTGCTTGACATTTGGCTGTACCTGATGTATGTTTGATAGCAATGATCCTATAAGCTCGGGCCATTGCTTCTGAGGGATCTCAATGCCAGCAATCTTTGCGATGGCTTGAGAAGATGTAGATCTGGCACTTGCAACAGGAGATGAGAGAGTTTGCAGCAACAATGCTTTAACTTGTGCCTTGACACCAGCATCCAGTGCGAGCCATCTCTGGAAAAGTTCGTTCTTCCTGTGCTGCTCCTTTGCGTCGAGTGCATTCTTGAGGATCAGACCAGCCAATCTGCGGCTCTCCTCAGGTTTCTCGTTGGTGGCCAACTCAGTTGAGAGGGAGAGCAAGAAACCTGGGAGGTTTTGCTCCTGAAACTGCTTGAGGCTTTCTTCAGCATGCTTTCTAATCGAGCCATCAGCAGATTGCGCGCTCAGGAGTATTTGAGTAACATCCAACGACATGCTGACTCTGTAGACCCAAAATAGGAGAGTCAGATAGCTCATGACATAAAAACTCCATACATCATTAAAAAAATAGAACTCTCTTGACAAAGTAAAGTCCTCTTTTGGGTAGAGCCAAACCATACTACAAAATATTCTACAACTTAATAAAGTTAATGAGACACGCAATCAGGATTGAAGGAAAAAACATCTTTCTACAACGAGGTAACCGTTGCTTATGGCAACCTCATCAGCAAGAAAGCAAACAGTGAACATGAATGGCAAAATTCTAAAGAGATGAATAAAATCTGACAAGAGCAGGACAACATACTACTTTTCCTTAGCACTGGGAGTGTACAAAAATCTGACAGTGGCCTTGTTTTAAACGAGACCTCGTATTTTTACATGGAATCAGGTCCATGTGTAACACCTAAAGCATCTGCTAACAAGAACTGTATTAAACACTATTTCATTGATATAACTGCTTCCCTCTACCAATGAACTAGCAATTTCTTCCTTACTCTAGATCACTCAGGCATATGTGGATACTGCACAAAAAAAGCAGAGACCGGCTTCCAGTGATTACCCAGTGAATACTAACACCAAAATACAGCAATAGGAGCTCTCAGCCAATTCTACGGTATACAGTTTCAACGTGGGGATCAGATCTAAGTATGCATCAGATCCGCCTTAACATACAGAAAACCACAGCAGATCTGCCTGGAAGTTATACCTTATACGTGCTACCTACTTCCTGGCAACAAGAGGAGAACGGAACAAGGGTAGATGGGGAGAGACGGAGGGCGGAGGTGCGCTTCTGCGTCCTACCTTCCTGCTGGCTGCTGAGACGGGAAGGTAGTTGGCGACGACGGGCAGGATGGAGCTGGCCGGCGCGGCGGAGCTTCAGACGTCGAAGGTCGCGCGACGGAGCCGAGGCGGCAGCTCTGCGATTGGGCGACGGGGCGAGCCCTACGATTGGGCGGCGCGGGAGCTCCGCGATTCGGCGACGGCGGTGAGGGAGGCTGCGAGAGGAGCGGAGGGGAGAGGGGAGGAAATCTGGGGAAAAGAAAAGGAAAAAAAGGGTTTTCTTTGGTGTGCTGGGAGCAAGTTGCGCCCGGGGGGAAGGGGTCCTGGCCGTCTGATCCGCGGCGGACGGCAGTGATGTGGGAAGCGGGTTTGATTGGGTGGGATTAGTTTTTGCTTCCTTGGCTTGGTTTATTTGGGTTTGGACGCTACCTGGCAGTTGCTTTCCTTCCACGATTTTAAAAAGAGGAGAGAGAGTCGTGGCTTTCCACGAGCCAACTTGGCCGGTTAATCTCATAGTCTTTTTTTTTCTGAGGGATGGGGGGGGTGGTTAATCTCATAGTTGGATTTCATCGATATTGTATTGTTTGGTCTGTTTTGTTTGAAAAAGCCCATTAACTGAACCGTGTAGGTTATTAAACATTCAGCTATTTTAGTTTTTCTAGGTCCCCTCTCGCTAGGGTTTCTCTCTCCTCTCGGCGGCGACACACGCGACCCTCGTAGAGAAATCGATCTCCCCTTCCCTCTTCTTCCCGCCGGCCAGCCGGGGCTCTTGGGGCCTCGTCGGCGGGTGGGGGCGAGGCGCGCTAGGGATCTTACCGCCCGCGGACTAATTCTTCTACGGGCAAGAGAATATGAGTGATGCTGCTTCGGGTTCGGGGCAGGGTGCCTCCGACCTAGCGGCAATGACGAAGGAATTAGGGCTGAAGGAAGAGGATCTCCAGGATGTTGTGATCGAAGACGAGGAGCTACCGGCAGAGGCAACCCGCTGGATGGCAATCGCTAGGGTTCACACGGAGAAACCCTACAGCCAGTATTGGTTCTTCAGGAACATGAGAATTGCTTGGGATCTGGCAAAGGAGGTGAAGATAAGGCCGCTGGAAGACAACCTCTACACGATGCAATCCGGCTGCCTCGGCGACTAGGAACGGGTTATGGAGGATGGACCATGAACCTTCAAGGGAAAGCCGTGGTTCTGTCGCATTATGATGGTTTCACCAAACCATCGACTATAGAGCTGAATAAGATCGACATATGGATGCAGATCCATGACCTACCAGATGGCTTTTTCTCCAAAATCAAGGCTCTTTATGCAACAGTAGGAGAGTTCATCTACGCAGAGCCGAAATCACAGGAATTTGAGGGAAACTTTGCACGGGTTCGGCTGAGGCTTGACGTGACAAAACCTCTCAAGAACGTTGTGTCCTTGGTCATAAAGAAGAAGGAAACCCTTCAGAGGGTGATCTTTAGGGTGAAATATGAGCGGCTCCCCGATTGGTGTGCAGTCTGCGGATACATTGGCCATCTTTTCAAAGAGTGCGGCGATGGAGTTTACCCCCCAGAATCGCTAGTTTTCAAGGATCTGAAAGTGACTTGGTTCAAGGGGCCGGGAAACGGTCCAGGAGAAGGTAGAGGCTCAGGAGAAGGCAATAGCACAAGGGGGGGCGAGGTAGAGGACGGTCAGGCAGAGGACGTGGCCGAGGAACACCACCCAGACTACTTCTGAAGGCCACAGTTCTGAACCTGAGCATAATGATCTTGATGTTGCCATGCAAGAAGCCGAAAGAAATAGGAAGAGGGGGGCCGCGGCAGGCGACCCAACGGCCTCTGTGCCTCCAATGATACCTCCAGCTGATGCAAATAGGCTTATGTTGCTGCCCCCTCCTGAGGTCCCAGCGAGTCCATCATCAAAGCAGGAGCCGAAGAGAAACAAGCTCAGCTCGTCGACTAGTGAAAAACCCAATGGGAAGAACACAGCAGCCACCAAAAACCAAGATGCGTGTTTGGCGGGCCCCCAAGGGGGGTCACGCCTAGCGCAATGAGTCTTCTATGTTGGAACTGTCGTGGTGCTGGCAAACCTGCGACAGTTCGAGAGCTTCGTGATCTAACGAAGCAGTTTGCCCCCTCTGTACTATGTATCCTTGAAACTCAAATAGAGGGATCTAGAGTCGAGAGTATGGTTGGTTCTCTAGGATATAATAAAAGTTTTGCTGTTAGTAGTTTGGGCAGAAGTGGTGGCCTAGGAATTTTTTGGAATGAGGAAATAAAGCTTGAGGTTGTTGGTTATTCCCAGTATCACATTGATGCTATTATTAATGATCTTGTTGATGTCAAAACAAGGGTGACTTTCGTCTATGGAGAAGCCCAAGTAAATGAAAGGTACAAGACTTGGGACACACTACGGGGAATTGTTGGCGCAAGCGACTTACCCTGGCTGGTCCTAGGCGATTTCAATGAGGTGTTGCAAGCCCACGAGCATGATGGAGTTGGAAACAGGAGCCAAGCGCAAATGGAGGCGTTTAGAGACGCACTTGATACATGTGGTCTAACGAATATAGGCTATACTGGTACTAGTTGGACATTTGAGCGGAAAGTCGCAGGGGGAACGTTCAGGTCAAGCTCGACCGGGGTGTGGCAAACCCGGCGTGGTCGACCGCCTTCCCGAACGCAAGCCTCGAACACAAAACAGCAGCTACAAGTGACCACGTACCCATCTACGTGAGATACGTGCATGAGGATGCATGCAGACGGGTCCCACGCTCTTTTAAATACGAGTTGGCATGGGAAAGGGACCCAAGTCTGGGGCCAATAGTGCAAACCGCATGGAACAGTGGCATGGGAGATTCTGTCAGCACGGTAAACAACAAGCTGCAGTCGCTTTCATCGGATCTCTCAAATTGGGATAGGACTCACTTTGGGAACGTGCGACGGGACATATAGAGATTAAAAAAGGAGCTACAGGAGTTGAGGGATATGCCAAATCGCACCGGCCCAATGCATGCAGAGATTAAGATTGTTGACATGCTAACTGAATTATATCACTGAGAAGAAATTCTTTGGCGTCAAAGAGCTTGGCTAGAATGGTTGATGCACGGGGACAAGAACACGTATTTTTTCCATCTACGTGCAAGTCGTCGGCGAAGGAAAAACCAAATAAAATCACTTCAGAAAACCGGATGGGCAGTTAACTGAAAATGTGACAGAGATGGAAAACATGGCCACCGCCTTTTATCAGGACCTGTATACGTCGGAGGGCGTCCAGGACATGGAACGGGTCCTTGAAACAGTCCCAACCAAAGTCACGCAAGCCATGAACGAGATTTTGAGTGTGCCATACACCCAAAAAGAGGTGAAAATAACTTTGTTTCAGATGTACCCCATCAAGGCACCTGGGCCGGATGGCTACCCGGCACACTTTTTTCAGCACCATTGGGACACTTGTGGAGATGATGTTACCAAGGCAGTCTTGAGGATTGTAGATGGCACCGAATCTGCAGAATGCATAAATGACACGATCTTGGTTTTTATCCCCAAGGTAAAGAACCCCTCACTTTTGTCTCAATTTCGCCCAATCAGCCTTTGTAATGTCTTGTACAAAATTGCATCGAAGGTCATCTCCAATAGATTGAAAGTAGTGTTGCCTGAAATTATCTCAGCTGAGCAGTTAGCGTTTGTGCCAGGTAGGCTAATCACAGATAACATCATTATGGCTTATGAGTGCTTACATTTCATGAAGAGAAATAAGGCTAAGAAAAACCAGTCCTGTGCCCTCAAGCTTGATATGATGAAAGCTTATGACAGGGTGGAGTGGCCTTACCTGAAAGCCATAATGCTAAAACTAGGCTTCAATGCCCGATGGGTGGATATTGTTATGAGTTTGTGATATGTCTCCAATGTATCTATAATTTATGAAGTATTCATGCTGTTATATTATCATTCTTGGATGTTTTACAATCATTTTATAGCAACTTTATATCATTTTTTTGGGACTAACCTATTGACCCAGTGCCAGTTGCTGTTTTTGCTTGTTTTTTACATCGCAGAAAATCAATATCAAACGGAGTCCAAACACCGCGAAACTTTTTGTGGATTTTTATGGACCAGAAGACATCCAGTGGGCCAGAGAAGCACCTGGGGGTGCCCCGAGGGGGGCACAACCCACCAGGGCGCGCCCAGGTGGGTTGTGCCCACCTCGGTGGCCTCCCGCACCCCCTCTTTGCCCTATAAATCACAAAATATTCCAAAAACCCTCGGAAACCCTAGATCAGAAGTTCCACCGCCGCAAGCCTCTGTATCCACGAGATCCAATCTAGACCCCGTTCCGGCACCCTGCCGGAGGGGGGAGATCATCACCGGTGGCCATCTTCATCATCCCGGCGACCACCACGATGAGGAGGGAGTAGTCAACCCTCGGGGCCGAGGGTTTGTACCAGTAGTTATGTGTTTAATCTCTCTCTCTCTCTCGTGTTCAGATGCACAATCTTGATGTATCGCGGGCTTTGTTAATATAGTCGGATCATATGGTGTTTTCCCCTCTCTATCTTGTTGTGATGAATTGAGTTTTCCCTTTGAGATTTCGTTTTATCGGATTGAATACTTTTATGGATTTGAGAGCACTTGATATATGTCTTGCATACGAATACCCGTGGTGACAATGGGGTATTATATTGATTCACTTGATATATGTTTTGGCACTCAACTCGCGGATTCCCGAGGTGACATTGGGGTAATCTATGCATAGGGGTTGATGCACGTTCTTGTCTTTGTTTCTCCGGTAGAAATCTTGGGGCACTCTTTGAGGTTCTTTGTGTTGGATTGAGCATTATGAATCTGAATTTGCTTTGGTGTTATTTTAGTACGAACTCTTGGATAGATCGATCGGAAAGAATAGCTTTGAGGTGGTTTCGTACCCTACAAACAATTTATTCTTATGTTCCCTGCTAGATAGGAACTTTGGAGTGATTCTTCATCGCACTTTGAGGGATGGTTATATGATCCAATTATATTAGCATTGTTGAGAGGTTGCACTAGTGAAAGTACAGACCCTAGGCCTTGTTTTCAGGCATTGCAATACCGTTTGTGCTCACTTTTGTCACTTGCTACCTTGCTGTTTTTATTTATTCAGATTATAAAAATATATTTCTACCATCCATATTACACTTTTATCACCATCTCTTCGCCGAACTAGTGCACCTATACAATTTGCCATTGTATTGGGTGTGTTGGGGACACAAGAGATTTCTTGTATTTGGTTACAGGGTTGTTTGAGAGAGACCATCTTCATCCTACGCCTCCCACGGATTGATAAACCTTAGGTCATCCACTTGAGGGAAAATTGCTACTGTCCTACAAAACTCTGCGCTTGGAGGCCCAACACGAGTCTACAAGAATAAAGTTGCGTAGTAGACATCAATTTGGTAAGCACAGTGACTTTCTCTGTGCTGTTTAATGGGAAGAAGCTTCAACAATTCAAACCTTCACAAGGAATCAGACAAGGGGACCCTATATCTCCATACTTGTTCTTGCTAGGAGCAGAGGGCCTTTCGTGCCTTTTGAAATCAAAAAGTGAGTCATCAAACTTGAGTGGTCTACAGGTTGCTCCATTGGCGCCACCGGTGAGCCATCTCCTATTTGCTGATGACAGCCTGCTGTTCTTCAAGGCAAACAGTGTGGGTGCTAATGAGGTGTACCATGTTCTGGATACTTATTGTCAGGCAACTGGACAGCGTATCAATCATGCAAAGTCATCAATTTATTTTAGTAAGGGAGTCCCTGATTCGATCAGACAAGAGATTAAAGACGCACTCAACGTCCCTAATGAAACTCTTAATGAGAAGTATTTGGGGATGCCGTCTGATATTGGGAGTTCAAAGAATGGTGCTTTCAAATACCTTAAAGACAGACTCTGGAGCAAGGTACAGGGTTGGATCGAGCGCACCATGTCTACGGCTGGTAAGGAAGTATTAGTCAAGTCTGTCGCTCAGACAGTACGAGTTTTCTCTTTGTCATGTTTTAAGTTGCCAAGAGGGTTGTGTGAACATCTAAATATGCTAATCAGAAAGTTCTGGTGGGGGAGCAAGGAAGGAAAGTGAAAGCCTCATTGGGTGTCCTAGAAAACAATGACCCAACCTAAGGGTATGGGGGGTCTAGGATTCAAAGATTTTGAATTATTCAATCTAGCGATGTTGGCTAGGCAAGCCTGACGCTTATTGCAGGGTCCGGATACACTGTGCGCTCGTGTTCTAAAGAGTATCTACTACCCAAACATGGACTTTCTTGAAGCCGAACTGGGGGGGTCACCCGAGCCAGGTGTGGCGGGCCATTATCAAGGGCAAGGACACTTTAAAACAGGGTCTGATCAGACGCATCGGCAATGGTGTAGACACCAACATCTGGATACACAACTGGTTACCCAGAGATGACATGCCCAGGCTGTATGGAAGCATTGCACCGAACCCACCACAAAAAGTGTCTGAACTGATAGTGAGTGCAACGGCCTCTTGGAACAGCCAGCTAATTCAAGCTACGTTCATGCCCATGGATGTGCAGACCATCATGGGAATACCTTTGTGTACGCGGAATATACCCGACTTCTGGGCATGGCACTATGAGAAACATGGCTCTTTTTTGGTTAAATTGGCATACAAAATGCTAGTTGCTACAAAGCAACGAAGGGAGGCGTTACTTGACGGGTCAGTTGGTACCTCAAGTCCCAGTGCTGAAGAACGTGCGTGGAAATCGCTATGGAAAACTGAAGTACCAGGGAAAATTAGAATGTTTTTGTGCAGACTTTCCAAGCACTCTTTGCCAACAAATGCCGTATGTACACATCGACACATGGCTGACTCGGATCAGTGTGGGATGTGCGGAGTTCAGGACTCATGGCGACATTCCTTGCTGGATTGTACAGCATCGAGGAGCATCTGGGCTTTGGCGGACGGTGAATTCACACATAAAATCATAGCGAACACCGAGCCAAACGCAAAACAGTGGATGTTTACATTGATGCAAATCTTATCTCACGAGCAGTTCATCCTGATGGCAGTAACACTGTGGTCCATATGGCATACGAGACGCAAGGCCATTCACGAGTCAATTTTCCAGAGCCCTCAAGCTACTCATAGTTTCATTGGCAGGTTCATTGAGGATCTTGGCATCATCAGAAAATAGGCAAGGAAACACATCCTTAAGAGCTGTCCCACAGGCCGCTCAAAGGCCAATGAAGCCACCCCCGGGTTTTTGTAAGATACACGTTGACACCGGAATCATGGTGGGACAGGGAGGATCGATAGCGGCCATATGCAGAGATAGAGGAGGAAACTATATGGGGAGTTCGGCACTAGTTGTCGAAGGAGTTCATGATCCGGCCACCCTAGAAGCAATAGCCTGCAGAGAGGCTCTCTCCCTTGCAGAAGATCTGGGCATCCAGAGTTTTGTTGTGGCTTCGGATTGCCAGCAAGTTGTCTCAGACATCAACGGAAATGCACGGGGTGCATATGGAGCAATCATCACTGAAATAAACCTCAAGGCAATTACTTTTCATTGTGACTTTTCTTTCGAGAGTCGTGCTGTTAATTATGAAGCACATAGTTTAGCCAAGTTTTCACTTTCTAGAGGTTCAGGTCGCCACGTTTGGTTTGGCATACCGCATGACCAAAGATGTATCCCACTCCATGTGGATTTTGCTGAATAAACTTGGTTTTCCCTAAAAAAAAGCTATTTTAGTTTTTCTAGGGGAATTCAGCTATTTTAGTTATTGCTCAAACGGATGTATCTAGTATACGTCTAGATATGAGACAACTAACATGAAATGGAAGGGTAAATTAGCATGACTAACGTGATCAAGCTAGTACCCTCATGAGGGGCGAGCCCACTTCAATTCATGCATATTCAGTTGAATACCTATTATTTTTGACAAAAATAAACTAAGTATATATAGTGTATAATGTGGTGTACGTGTGGAAAAGAAAACTAACAGACAATCTGATGGGTGCACGCATTTCAGCCCAAATGGTTTTCTCCCTCTGCACCCCACATGCCCCAAGCCCAATACGTGAATAGCTAATTAGGATGTGTTTGATTACCTGCATCGTTTTTAGGTGCTTTGCATACTTGTCTCAGCTGGGCATGACTGAGCATATGCAGGCAAAAAATCAACATTTGCATGTTGATTGGTTGCCTGCATCCCCTCTAGCCTGCATATGCCCAAATGAAAGGCCTGCTGTTTGGTTGCGGACTTGTTTCAGGGGAAACACAAGTCCGGTTGTTTGGTTACATCCAGGACGGTTGTGTGGTAACCTCCTCCTCGATGTGGTGGGGTTACCAGAGGCACACATGGAAAGAACTAAACTAGAGCAACAGAACAAACTTAGGCACAAACACAAATCTTAACCACGCATCACAAGTTTTAAACCAACATAGTACGATAAGTTCTAAACGAAACCCAAGTCTTAACCCAACAACCAACAAGGAACGGGCAACAGAAGCTCAAGCGGTCACGGCGAAGGCGTTGTCGTGCTCCTTGCACTTGGTGACCACCTCCACGCCGTCGTCATTGAAGACGATCACCTTCATGGTGTCGGGGGTCAGCAGCTTGAATGTCAGCATGTACCCGATCATGATCTGGTGAACGGCGGCAAAGGTGGCACAACCCTGATCAAGGGTGATCCTGTCGTTGACCACCCTCACCGTTGTCGATGTCAAAATCGGCAGACCTCGGGGTAGGGGGTCCCGAGCTGTGGATCTAGGATCGATGGTAACAGAGACGATGAACACGTTGTTTTACCCAGGTTCGGGCCCTCTCTATGGAGGTAAAACCCTACGTCCTGCTCTTGTTTATATTGATGAAGTATCAAGGTACAGAGTTGATCTACCTCGAGATCATATGTTGTGGTCTAAACCCTAGAGGTATGATGAGTAATGTCATAATCTAGCCTCCCTATCGACTAGCCCGGCCTCGGCTTATATAATGTACCAGAGGCCTAGGATAACAAGAGTCCTAGTCGAATACGCCGGTGGAGAGGAGTCCTTGTCTTGATCACCAAGTCTTGTGGAATCTTCCTCGTGTATACTTCGGCTGTCCGAACTGGCCCATGAGTAAACGGCCCTGGGGGTCCTCGGCCCAATCCAACTAATCGGGAGACGATGTGGTGAGTACCCCCTAGTCCAGGACACCGTCAGTAGCCCCCTGAACCGGTCTTCAAGTTGGGGACGCTCCTCGATTCTTCCAAACTGTTCTTCATCTTCGGTCATCGGTCTTGAAAACTGGTTCAACAAATCTTCTCATCTTCGATCTTGAGGATCGCCGAAGTGAATCCGAAGAGTTTACACGTCGGGTATCCGAGGAGCCCCTTTAAGTTCTCGGCCTTTATCAATGCCTTGTTATTTTTTACGCCACACCTCGGGTTTGAAGTTGTTCCCATGCGGTGGTGCCCTCTTGCATCCGAGCTCCAACGCCGGACCGTATTTGAGGTATCTTTTGCAGCCGAGCACCAACGCCGGACTGTATCCGAGCTCCAACGTCGGACTATATCTGAGCTCTAACGTCGGACTGTATCCAAGCTCTAACGATGGTCAGCGTCCGAGGTGTCATAAACTACCTCGGTCTTTAAAAGATTGAATGAATTCAGCCGAGCTTAATGCAGGAAGTGCCCTCTATGGAGCCAGCCACTGGCGCCCGAGCTTTATGCCGGACTGCTTCCGAGGTGGTGCACCACCCCGACTACGGGCTGATTTTTTGTGAATATTTTTGATTGGTGCAATTTATTCTCCGCCGAGATATATAGCCAGTAGCCCTCAAGGTGTGTGTCGGTCTAAAACCCGAGATGCACCTGAAGGAAAACATGAAACCGCTGATCCAAGTAGCCCCTGAGACTCAGGTCGATGCGCGAAATCGGCCTGAGGATCAACTCCTAGCTCGGCAGCATACGTAGGAATAGAAACGCAGTGTAATATATTAGAGATAATAGTGATCGGCGAACGGGCCCTTGAGAGAGGGTTTTGAGAAGTTGCCGTAATATATTAGCTTGATGCCAGATAGGTCCAGATGGTACATGTTGTTGTCCGAAGATGCGTTTGCCTATAGTTCGGTCAAGCCGAACACTAAGCACTTTGAATTTTCTGCATTGAACAAGCAATACAGTAGCCCCCGAGACACTGGTCGGGTGGCAACACCAGATCAGGGGATCGATGTGCCCCTTTAATATTTGTAAATAACAAGCCCGAAGCCCAGTAGCCCCCGAGTCTTAATGCGGGCATGGGTGGCCGAATTAAGGATCGATATCCATAGTAAAATCACAAATTATGTGTAATGACTCTATGTATCCAAGTACTTTACATCATTAGTGCTTGAATCCGCATTGTACAAAACTTTGTTGACCGACCATCGGCTTCAACCTCTTCGGCCAGTAGCCGAGGAGTGTTTTCCTACTTTATAAAGCCGTTATAAGGGCAAAGATTTATGGAAAAAAAAAGGCAATCCGGTCATACGGTTTTATAAACAAAGGTACACGGAGAGATATGTTATATTACATTTTAACGTAAGAAACATCTTCCAAAGAAAATAGTCTCGCTATCGGTTCCTTTCTTTGGGTCGTCATGCTTATCATGATCATGAAACCTCACCTCCGATCAATGTGGGAGGAAAATATTGAGGATTTAGTTCGGGGAAAGTTCCCGAACTCTATGGTATTAATGAACCAAAATTTTCACTTCCGTTGTTGCCGACCAATGTGATCCTTTAAGATTGCTAGCTTTCGGCTTCACCCAGTCTGAGGTACCTACTTGGATGACCCGGTAGTAACAATCACAGAGGTGCTCCCTTTACCACCTAGCCGAACAATCGGGAACATAGGGGTAAGCACAGGAGCCAGGCAACCCAGCTTGGCCAAAATCTTAAGTCAAATTGATGCATATTTATGGCTTTATAATGATGATTGCGGAAGGAGGCCCTCGTATATTAAATACAAACGCCGATGATATGTTTATTTTGACTCCGTTGCGACCGTTTATCATTTGAAAGTGGCCCATCATCGGCTTCCACCCCCTTGTAGATGCTACGCAGGGTGTTTTCGCAATAACAAAACAACCCTTAGCCGACGTCTCGGTGCCCGAAGGCGGTTGTGTTAGCGGAAACGAGGCAATCAGATATGCGGGCTTTATAACTTTCACTTAGTCATAGGAGCTTAAAGTTGGGAGGCCAGTTACTAGCCCCCAGTTAGTGTTCGGCGACAGTCGAGGTCAAGCCGTAAACACTTCGGCCAATGTTATGAACGGACCATCATTTAACATGGGGTGACCTCTATCGATCTTATAATTTAACACAGTCATCGGATCGCTGACCAGTTTACACTTATTGTGACAGTCAGTTTTCGGCTTTCTCCACTGAGGCGCTTAACCATGCTAGCTGGAAGCACAATCGCAGTGGTTCTCCCTTTGCACACCTAGCCGAACAAAGCGGAACGTAGGAGGCAAGCACAGGAGCCGGGCAACCCAACTATTGACCAAAGACAAAATTCGAAACCGATGTATATAAAGCAATACCCGAGAAAGTTTTGCCGAATCTCTAAAGGTGTCCGGCGTTGCACTGCGAGACTTATGCTGGAAACACACAAATAGTTTAAAAGTGCCATAGGCTTAAAAACCAAAAGACTTATGCGAAAACTCCACGTCCGAACTAAATCAAGTCAATTGGTGCCAGTCCGAAAATTGGTCTAAAAAAAATTTGTGCTTCTGTCGTGCTTTAACATGACACATCCGATCTCAAGACTGCAAGTGGATCAAGATCGGACCCAGGCTATCCGGCTATTGGCCACACACTCGAGTCGAGGAAGGAGTGATAGAAAAAGACTTTGCAACGAGCAAGAAGAAAACACACTTATTATAAAACGGCTCATGTAAATTTAAGAGCCCCTAGCTAACATGGGTAAAGGGAGTTTCTTTTAACAAACAACTCACGTGAGCACGGTCGAACCGAACACAAATTAAAAAGTAAAAACTTTGGGCATGAAAGCGACTTAGCTGGTTAATGTGCTCGGCATCGATGACGCGGTCCGAGTTTACGGCGGGACAAGGTCCCAACCCCTAAGCCGGTCCCGAGATGGAGGAGCGAAGAGCTCGGCACTTCGAAGTGGCTACACAGCACGGCCAATGTGGCGAGGTGGAACCCCCCGTCCGTCCGAGGCGACGAAGTAGGCCGACAGTATGACGCCGAAGTTCCGGTGTGGGTTAATGAAGTGATGACGAAGCCCCCGGTCCAGCCGAGGTGACAGCGCTGCCCAATCCGGATCATTTACCTGTGCACGGAAGATAGTGCAAGTCGGAGATAACAGCAATAAAAAAAGGTTGCATGATTAATAATTCATGCAAAGTGAGTAATAAAAGAAATATGGCCCGTGCGCCAAACACCCGACGAGGTAGGACCCTCTTGATGATGCCGAAGTCCCCGGGGCAACCGATCATGTCGGTATGGCAATTCAATCAACAAGATGATCATGCGAGCCAATTTATGCCAATTGGGACGACGACATTGGCTTGCCGAAGTGACCGCGTGACGCAGTCGAAGTCAATCACCTGCACACATAAAATAGTGCGGTCCAAAAAGAATAATATAAATATATATAAAATCCTTGCATAATTGCTTTTCGTAAAAATATTTTATTTAAAGAGATGTGGCCTGGCGCCGAAGTCAATGTCGATGCAGGGCGTCGGCGTGATGCGGTAAAGGCGTGGCAAAGCCCGAATTCACAGGTCGGTCCGAGTTCCGGATGCGGCGTTCGCCGAACTATGTACGGAAACTGACCGAACCACCACGCGACCGCCGTTAATGCGGCCACCATTTGATAGACCTGTGTACAGATGATGGAACAAACCAGAGTAATAATTCCTTGGAAAAAATAAACCCAAACAAGCAAAAATTGCTAGGATTAATAGCACCTGGTTTATTTGTTGTAGCAGTCCGAAAAAAGGTTACTCCCAAAATTGGGACTCGATCCGCACACCCATTGCCTGATGGGTGATGAAGCGATGGCATGGCGATGCTGGCAAAGATTGTCTTGCCGAGGCAAAGCCCCCGGTCCAGCTAACGTAACGAAGCTGGTCGGCTGGTGACGCCGAAGTCTCCGGAGTAGGTTGATGAAGAGATGGCGAAGCCTCCGGTCTAGCCGAGGTGACGGAGCAGGTCGGTAAGGAGACATTGCAGTTGCCATGTCAGCCGAGGTGTTGAAGCAGTTCGGCATGATTGACATCGGCTTGAAGAAGCAACAGTGCGGCCATGCCGACGCAGGTCGCAACTCGTGACGCGGTCAATGCCGGCTTGATGAAGTGGCCATGCGGCGATGCCGGTGTGCCCGCTCCGTGTAATCCGTGGGGCGGCGATGTTGGTGATGATTTATCCTTGGCGATTCCGAACTCTTGTTCAGCTCGCCTGAGATGATGATCCGAAGAAGTTGAGCTCGGCTCAAAAAGCGACGACGCGTCTAGCGCAGGTCGGCAGCCGTGGAGCAATATTGCTGGACTGGTTTGACACCAGCGTGATGGTGAAGATTACCTCAGAGGAGGCTTAAAATTTTATGGGCACGTGTTTAAAAACAATGCACAATACCCTAGAAGAAAATTCCTTAAAAAGGTTGTCCAATATCACGTTCATAAAGAAACATGAATTCGGGTCGGATCCATATTCGTGCAGAAAACAGATCTGAAAATTGGTCCACTCATCAGAAGGTTACCGGAGTTTGAACTGTCGGATCGAGCTGAAATTTTGAGGGGTGGTAGATATAGGAATTACGCAGCTGATCAACGGTTGGATCTTCCAAAGGACGTCCGAGCTAGATGCTGGACACCACGCTCCAAACTTGTCCAGATTCCCGTCCAGATTCGACAGGGCTCCGGTATATCGGAGATCGCCGGAGATTCCTCCATCGGAACTCGGTGAAATTTTACAGGGTTGTTATATACACAATTCCGCACTATACCACCAAAGCAATCGTCAAAGCGACACTTGAGGAAGCGGCGACAGCGAATACGAATCCGCTATATAGAAAAACAGCACGGTCGCCCGAGGACAATGTTGAAGTTGAGCCCCCGAGCTATATGGATGATTCCTCCACGATCTTGATAGAGATCGGAGTTGATGTTGATGAAGGCCCTCATCCGAATATGATGATCGGAGGCAGAGGACAGTCCTCGGTCGAGCCAAGGTGACCAGTCGAGCCGGCGACGAATATGCCGACGTCGCAGTTGATCTGCAAGCGAGCCATCGATCCATTGCCGATCACACAGCGGAACTCTCAATGAAAGCACCATTGTCGGTGTCAAAACCGGCAGACCTCGGGGTAGGGGGCCCCGAGCTGTGGATCTAGGATCGATGGTAACAGAGACGATGAACACGGTGTTTTACCCAGGTTCGGGCCCTCTCTATGGAGGTAAAACCCTACGTCCTGCTCTTGTTTATATTGATGAAGTATCAAGGTACAGAGTTGATCTCCCTCGAGATCATATGTTGTGGTCTAAACCCTAGAGGTATGATGAGTAATGTCATAATCTAGCCTCCCTATCGACTAGCCCGGCCTCGGCTTATATAATGTACCAGAGGCCTAGGATAACAAGAGTCCTAGTCGAATAGGCCGGTGGAGAGGAGTCCTTGTCTTGATCACCAAGTCTTGTGGAATCTTCCTCGTGTATACTTCGGCTGTCCGAACTGGCCCATGAGTAAACGGCCCTGGGGGTCCTCGGTCCAATCCAACTAATCGGGAGACGATGTGGTGAGTACCCCTAGTCCGGGACACCGTCAACCGTCACCCTCCATGCGTAGCCGGTGTTCATCTTGAGCTTGAACTCTGCAGGGACGGTCGAGAAGTGCTTCGTGAACTCCAGAGGCATTGGCAGACTCTCCAGCTTTGGAGCAAGGATAACCTTGCAGAAGTGGCTTGGTCCTCACTCCTCATGGTAGCGGCCATAGTTCTTTCGCTTGGCGCTTGGGTGATCCTGCACTGGCACTTCGACCAATGGCGGCACGACCTCCTTGCCCTTCTCCAATGGTGGCACAACCTCCTTGCCCTTGTCCATCTGCATTATAAACAACCGTTCAATGATCAGCATTCACTCATATCGGCCTAACGCTCCTATATTAACCCATCCTACTAACCCAACACCGCACTCAAACCCCCTCTGTTTCACCACCTCTCATCTTCCACCTCTCCCTCGCAATGAACTCCAACTCCAACCCCAACCCTTTCCCCCAGGCATTGGATGGAGGGCCTTCTTCCTTGGGGTGCTCGCTCAGTGACCGCAAAAAGTTCGAGCACACCATGGAAGTGTGCTCGAACTTCAGCAGCATCGATGACATGCACAAGGAGGCCGACGCTGCATGAAGAAGGCTACGCCAAACGAGCTGAAGACACTGATTCTGGACCAAGCCAAGGGCCCAATCTCAGTGGACATCCTGCGCTGGGCCATGAATCAGGCAGACTCTGGAGACGCTGGACAAAGAGCAAGATGGCCCAAGTACAGGCAGTACAAGGCGCCTCAAGACCAGTGTGACATGGCGTACTGGAGTAGGGCGTTCAGGTCGGCGGAGGCTGACAACGACGAGGTGCAGATGGTGGCCAGGGCGCCGGAAGTAGGTGACCGTGCAAGACCCATCATTCTTGATGAAGACGATGAGGAAGAAAAGAAGATGGCTACACCCCTCCGCCACTCGACGCGACTCCAGGATCACCGCGGCTAGACAAGAAAGTTTGTACCCCAATCCCCACCCCCGATGTAATCGAAAAATGACCTATGAACCCTAGAAGTCGTCTGTGCAGAATTGGTTGATGGCAATGTTTTAATACAATCATCCACCCCCGATGTGTTCATTCCCCTCCCTAACTCACCAATCGCGTGCTCAAATCTAATCTAGCCCGAGTCGAGAGCAGTAAATCTACAAAGAGGGAAAGGACTTACCTCCATGGCCGATGCGCTCTGATGGAGGTCTGCAGTCGCTCCGGTGGTAGTCGCCGTCTTGGATCGTCCTGTTGTCGCTCTGGTGGTCGCCGCCGCCGCTGTGAGTGAGGAAGAGGGGAGAGAGCGGTGAGGAAGGGAGGTGAGGGTAATTTATGACGACGCGTCTGGAAACAACGTGACTTCTCGGGACCGCATCCACGCGTGCAACCGCCCACGCCCACGTGCCTAGGGTTGCACCGCTCGGGTCTGGCTCCACAAAAAAAGGCCAATTTGAGTGTTCCTCTGGATGCAGGCCGAGGGTGCTTATATGTTCGTACTATGCAGGCCCAACAGTGAATGCGGGTAACCAAAAGGGCCATTTTTTCCTGCGCGGGCCTGGCTGGGGTATATGCGGGCTACCAAATGCATCCTTAGCTACTCCCTCTGTTAAGAAACTTGGAGTACAACCCAGCCATGATGGCCTGATCGCTTGCACATGAAGACAAGCAGAAGCCATCCATCACGCATTCATGCACACATAGAGAACCGATGCACCGCTTCGCTCGGCTCCCCAAATCCCAATGTCGCACACGGCCGCCGACTCGAGGTAGGGTTGATCACGCAGCAGAGGTGCACAATGGCTGCAGCAGGCAGGGGCGGATGGCCGTCGGCGGCGCGGCCACACAGTGCAGGCGCCCGACGTGTTGCGTACGATTGTTCGAGAGGACGCCATGCGTTCTCCCTCTTCAGACTTCGGTACTTCTTCCATGGTCCAGGAAATTTTTTTTCAGTTTTTGGCTTTTTGCTCATAAATAGTACAATTATACAAGGGTGGGTTAATCTGGCTAATTGGCTTCTTATTTTGGTATATGATTACAGTGTTATAATTGGTTATAATCGTCAAGGTATGGGCTTCCAAAAAATGTTTTAAAAATTGAATACACATTCTTCAAACCCTGGGCCTGCCCCTCATCAACTATGTAGTTGAGCCAATGTTGTGAGATGGTAGAGAAGTGTGTTGTGGTTTTATTTACCCAGTTCTCGTTGGATAAAGTGCTAAAGATCTTTGACCTATAATTTAAAGAAAGAGATCTTTGACCTATAATTAAATATTTGTGTTTGCTATAGGCTAATCAACTAAAAATTATTTTTGGTTCAGTCAATTATGTACTCGTCTTCTATCGTGTTCACCTAGGCCTATATCAATGTGAGAGATTTGTGGGCTGCTACTAGTTCCATGCATGCATAGCAGCAATAGGGTGAATGCTTAATGGTGTGTTTGGTAGCTTGTATGAAGCCTAGTTAGACATGCGCGGTACAATTTGACCTGTTTGATTGTGTATCTTGCACCAAAAGCTTGGGTCGCATATCTTTACCTACTAATAAAGCACCCATTGCTTCCGTCGGGTTCACCGTCATTTTCCTTTTTTTAATGGTTATTCTTCTGGTCCATCCGTGAATTTTTAAAAAATTGTACAAGTCAGGATTCGAACACAGAACCATCGCCATGAGGCGAACATGTGCTAGCTGTTGGAAATATGCCCTAGAGGCAATAATATTGTGTTATTATATTTCCATTATTCATAGTTAAGAGTTTATATTCCATGCTGTAACTACTATGGTCCTGGAATATGCGATTCAGTGGAAAACTCATATGCACGTGCGGAATGATAAACGGTAAACAATAGGTTCCCGGTCTCGCCTCTAAGACCGGCTCAAATGTTGTTGGTGGTCATGTTTTCCGGATCTTAGGGTATTGTTAGTGTAACGATAGTCCTAAAACAACATTGAGGGTATGATGTTAGAAGAACTATCATATTGAATCGACCCAATACTTGTCTGTTATACTATGTGATCATATCGTCTAAAATCATCTGTTATAACACAGAGTGTTAGCATGTATTTTAGTTCCTCGGACCATGAGAGTGTCTCGGACACTTCCTACTGGACGGTGGGCTTTGGGGTTGCTCAAACATCATCTGTAACAAGGTGATCATAACGACAACTTTCAGGCACACCGGAAAGTTTCACAAATGACCAGACAGCTCGAGAGTGGGATTTGCTCCTCTGACGATGGAGAGATATTCTTAGGGCCCTCTCGGTGTGATGGCATCCATCATCTTCTGGCCAGACACAGGTGACTACGTCACGGGGATACCGAAACACGTCAACGAGAAAGAAGAACAAAACCGGTAACGGGAGCAACGGTATAGTGAGCATGGTGATGACTCTGGAGGATACCGATGCACACAGGGCTTTGTAAAGTATCGCAAAGCAAAGGGAACATCACATTATAACCAAAGGTTCACTCGAATATCATTCGTGTAATCATAGGGACCGATATGGATGTCCACGGTTCCGCTCTCGGTCATTGAACGAAGCGGTTTCGTTCATGTCTATGGTTACCGAACCTACGGGGTCACAAGGTTAAGGTAATCATGATCTGTTGAGTGTTAGTAGGACGGGGGTGATGAGAATATATTTGTGAAATTGTTTCATTAATATCCGGAATGGTTCTGAGAGGTTCCGGAAGCGTTTCGGGGTCACCGGAAGGGTTTCGGTGAATATCGGGTATTACCGGGTATATATATATAGGTGGAAGATGCTCTAAAAATGTTTCCGGGGATGTTAAATTATATATATAATGCTCTAAAAATGTTTAGAACAAATATATATTTAATTTAATATCAATGGGCCTAATAAGGCCAAGAGGTGGAAGGAAACTTGGGCCAAAAGGGCCCAAGTGGGAAAGTGCCTCCCTTCCCTAAGGAAGGGGCCGAATAGGAGTAGGGGAGGAGTCCTACTCCTCCTCCCCTTAGTTGAACGCCCCAAGGAGGGTTTCCCTCCTTGGTGGCAGCCCTCCCTCTCCCCTCTAACCTATATATAGTGGAGGTTTGGTGCCCAATTGAACAACACAAGTTTTGGAGCCTCCTCTAGTTGATCTAGTGCACGTTCTAGTTGGTCCTAGTTGGTCCTAGTTGACTAATTAGAGCGAGCCCTAGCCACCTCTAATCCTCATAATTATAAGCCCCATGTGGTTCTAATCTCTTCCCTCTAATTCTCCGGCGACGATTAGCTCTGGACGGCGAAGCGCTGCCGGACCGTGAAGACCGTACGCTTGCAACCAAGTAGAGAGGTCGTGCTTCTGGTCTTCCATTCGAGGGATCGTTCGTGGGCGGTTCGTGGGATCGTCAACGTTCGAGGGACTTCAAGTACAATCTACACCGACTCGTCTACTTTCGTTGCACTTCTGGAGTCGGTAACGATCGTTGATCACAACCCGTTATGCATCTTCATATTTATTCCTGGGTAATCGTAGGGCGATTTTTTTTGTTTTCTACTACGTTTCCCAACAATGGTATCAGAGCGGTTCTATGAGTAGATGCAGGTTGTGATCTAGATCACATGTAGATGTGAGGGTGATGTTCTTGCTATGCTTCCCTCGGGTGTTCGAAAGCACAAGTGCTCCCTGGGTGATTTTGGTAATTAATGTCAACATATCTCTTGTTGGACTAATGTTTTTATCTAGTTTATTCAAGACAAGTTCAACAATCAATCGTGGCGTGGAAAGGACAAGAGGATGTGGAACCCCTTTAAAATGCTAAGGACACATATTGGCAAAAGCTCAAGACTCTTCATTTTACTTTTAGTGATCCAAGATCACATTGAGTCCATAGGAAAGCCAATACTATTAAAAGGGAATGAGGTGTTGCTTAATGGCTTGCTTGCTCAAAGTGCTTAGTGATATTGCTCCAAAGCCCTCAACCACTTTCTCATTCCAAATATGTCCAAAACCCAAAGTCCAACTCGGCCCCACCGAAACATCCTATCCGGAGCCACCGAGTTCATATGACATAGCTACTGCCAGAAACCCTAACAGTTCGGTCACACCGATATGGATCTCGGTCTCACCGAGATGGCCTTGCAAACTCCCTGTGACTTATTGCACTCTTTCAGTCCCATCGAGTCAGTGCAGTCGGTCACACCGAGTTGGCTTGACATTCACTCTGTTGTCTTTTGCTTCACTTCGGTCTCACCGAGTTGATGTTTGCCCTAAGCCCTAGCACATCGGTCCCACCGAGTTGTTCTAGTCGGTCCCACCGAGATTCCTAATGTTCACATTTTGAACTAAATGGGTCTCACCGAGTTCTTCTATTCGGTCTGACCGAGTTGGGTCAAATGTGTGTAACGGTTGGATTTTGTGTGGAGGCTATATATACCCCTCCATCCCCTTCTCCATTTGTGAGAGAGCCATCAGAACGTGCCTACACTTCCAGCATGCATTTTCTGAGAGAGAACCACCTACTTATGTGTTGAGATCAAGATATACCAATCCTACCACAAGAATCTTGATTTCTAGCCTTCCCCAAGTTGCTTTCCACTCAAATCATCTTTCCTCCATATCCAAATCTATGAGAGAGAGTTGAGTGTTGGGGAGACTATCACTTGAAGCACAAGAGCAAGGAGTTCATCATTAACACACCATTTATTACCTTTTGGAGAGTGGTGTCTCCTAGATTGGTTAGGTGTCGCTTGGGAGCCTCCGTCAAGATTGTGGAGTTGAACCAAGAAGTTTGTAAGGGCAAGGAGATCGCCTACTTCGTGAAGATCTACCCGAGTGAGGCAAGTCCTTCATGGGCGATGGCCATGGTGGGATAGACAAGGTTGCTTCTTCGTGGACCCTTCGTGAGTGGAGCCCTCCGTGGACTCGCGCAACCGTTACCCTTCGTGGGTTGAAGTCTCCATCAACGTGGTTGTACGATAGCACCACCTATCGGAACCACGCAAAAAATCTCTGTGTCTTCAATTGCGCTTGCACACTCCAATCCCATTCCTTTACATTCTTGCAAATAGCATGCTTTACTCTTTCCGCTGCATATACTCTTGCTATTGTGGTGGATCACGATCACCTATGGGGCCGTGAGCCCCTTGTGGTTTGACAAGGGGGATCACGTTGCACAAAGAGCAGAAGCCATGGAACAACACGACCTTGGTGACATTGGTGGTTTTTACCCAGGTTCGGGCCGCTGGGTAGCGTAAAACCCTACTCCTGCTTTGGTGGATTGAGTGGAAGAACACAACGAGCACGTAACACTCAAGCCCGACAAGGGTGCCTCGGGGAGAGCAGCTACGCGCGTACAAGTGTGTGAGGGTCCAAATCCTTTGCTAGGCCGCCTTGGACCTCCTTTTATAGCTTAAGGGGTAACCACAATGGCAAAACAATCTTTATCTACTGATTAGATAGCCAACAGTGCTATCAGACCTAACTCTGACAGTTAGGACAAAGTGCATTAAATGCACTGCTAGGTGTCATGCTGAGGACGAAGCCCGGCAGGCCTGTCGAGCCGCTTAACCACCTCTTGCTTATCATCTTGACACGCTTCTGGACGGGTGTCACTTGGATAAATCTTGTCTTCTAGTGGGTCGCCACGTGCTTAGCAGAAGCCACTTAATCACTTGGGGGCTCAACACCGCACTGATAAGTGACTTGCGTCGCTGTGCGGTGGAGCGGTGGTGTCTTGGCGGGGATCCCGCCCCTGGCGGGCCCGGCAAGCTTGTCGGGGGAGTCTTGGACTTGTCCCTGGGGCGGCCTCGACCTGGCCAGGCTCTCCTTCCCGGCAAGGGAGGCTTTCCCAAGGTGATATTCTTCTGTCGTCCTTATTCTTGGTCTTCTTGATCCGCTCTTTGATCTCACTAAGAGTTGCTTCTCTGGCTTGGGTGTTGATGCTGAACAAACGATGCCAGTGCGCCTGTGTGCAAGTCTGGGCAACAAATGTAAATGTTTGTTGCACCGATAGGAGACCCCGGGCCTGGCCCATACGTACTGCTAAGCATCGTTGGGGTAGGCCCCAACAATCACACAGGCGAGCATTTGGGTCATGCCACTACGGTTTTTAAGTCTCTCCTGACGTTCTCCTTGATTCTTCATTAACCTGTGTTTGAGTCAGTTACTGTTTTTCCCGCGAGTCGTGCGGAACGACGTGGGAGTCCCCACGTAGTGACTCACGGGTTGCCCATGTTCACGGGGAGGTAACTGCCATTTCACTCATCCACTACGCCTACCATTTCCTCCACGTACGCTGCATGCATTGCGCAAGGTTGGTGGCGGACGCGGAGGGCGCGTGAATGAGTGCCATGGCAGAAAGCTAGGTGCCGTGGATAGGCACAGGCGGGCTGTCGTTGATTATGGGCATCGCCAGTAGTGCAGGGAGGCAGGATTGGTGGAGGGGGCGGCTCCCCCCCAGGTGGTGAGGAGCCAGCCCCCGGCCATGTTTCCTTATAAAACGAGGACGTGGGCGAGGGGCTCACCCACACACATCTCCTCCCTTCTTGTGTGATATCCCTCTTCCACCACGGTGAGGGGAAGAGGACGTGGTCAACCTCCAATGGTGGAGACGAGGGTTTCTTCTCGACAGTGCCTCCCTCCTCCTGCTGGGGACGCAGGAGTAGAGTCCAACATGCAAGGTGGTGCCGCTGGACGTGGGCGCGGCCGTCGTGGTGCCCGGGGCCGAGGAGGCCGCGATGGGGCCCTGATAGCCCCTCCTCCAGCTGCCCCTTTCCTGGATGAAGACCATATTGGGGACCAGCCGTTGGAGTTCATCGTTCAGCTGTGCAGGCCCCCGCGTAGTTGTCTTCGGCTTCCAACTCCCTTCGCAAGGGTGATGGAGGAAGAACAGCTGCCCGGACTGAGGCTGCACATGAGGGGCTGCTGTAACGGCAGCATACGGGCGAACGTAGAGTTCCCCGCACCTCATGTCATGCTTCTCCGGCGTGGCTGGAAAACCTTCGCTCGTGCCCACAGCTTGGCGGCGGGGCACGTTCTCCATTTCAAGCTAATGGAGGCTAATCTGCTCTCCATCAAGGTCTTTGGGCGTTAGGGTGCTCACTTAGGGTGCTACACGGAAAGCTCGACCGATGACGAAAGCTCCTCCTCGAGCGACAGCGACGAAGAGGACAGTGTCGGTGAAGACGATGGCTCTAAGCGGGAGGACAGCGGCTCAAGCTCCATCTGAGCGTAGGCCGCACCTTCACTGTCGGGAGGGCGCCGGTGGCACCATCATCTGCACCTGGGTCTTCTTCCCCCGGCAGAGTGATTTGCCGGGGTGTTGGGTGTGGATGTCTCCGCCTCCTCCAGCAGTCTTCCAGCCGGGTCCCCGGCAGGCTTCCTCGTGGGCTCTGGCTTCGTCCGCCCTGCCGGTGCTCCTCCTGCCGCGTCCTGCTGGCCCTGGTGACGGTGACCAGAGCATCGCCTAGCCGCTCTCTCTGTCCGTCGTCTTCGCCCCTGCCCCTCTTGATCTTGTCAGACTACGTCCCGCGGGCCCTGACAGGGTTAGGCTGGGCTTCTGCTCAGGCACTCCTTTTGCTCTCTTTGTCTCCCACGGTAGCCCCTGGGAGGAGAGGGACAAGAAAGGGATTACAGGCCAATTATCTTTTTTCAATCTAAAATATGTAGGCACTTGCCAATCTTTAATCTAAAATATGTAGTCCTCTGCCCATGCTTGTACTCTGTATGATCTGTATTCGTTTGTAAGCGTATAAATGAAAAAGAGAGCTTGCCGGGTACTTTTGTGCATGTGTAATGCCCATGCTGAGGAAGGAACCCTCAATACTTTCAAGTAAACAACATTCCCCGGCAGCACATCTTGCCGGTTCCTTTCCCTGCTACTACTACGCCTTTATGCTGGGGTAGGAGCGAGGATAGGAGCAGGCCCCTCGTCGGCTCTTCTCAACTGTTACTACAACCAAGCTTTGATCGAAGGAACTCTAGACCAAGAGAGATGGGAGCATAGAGGATAGGAGCGACTAGGTTTCCTCACGCTCAAGTTTTTCATACAGAAGTACATGATGGATAGTGGAGTGAACTTAGCTATGCCTATCGTTCTTCTTATTATCACCGGTAGCGATAGTTTGTCGGGGATCGATGCGCTGGCTCTCCCTTTACTTTTCCTTTCGGGAAGTTCGTCCATGGTGGGAGCTGTGAACCAAAGAAGCACAAGGGAGAAAACCGGCAGCATACGATATCTTTGTAAAGGATTAATCAGCTCATGTTAAGCATTGTTATAATCCTAACAAAAATATATGCTTGAACTAGACATGCATGCAAGTTTTTAGGGCGCCAGCGCTTCATTTTATTATCTTTGCACAGGGTCTGCGCCTGGCTTTATACAAAGGGTTACATGCACATCGGCAAGGCTTGTACAAAAGGTGGCTGCCAAGGCTGAGCTCGGCAACCGCGCCTTACGGGTAGAACTTGCGAAGATGCTCAATATTCCATGAGTTTTGCACTTTAATGCCATCTTCGGTCTCCAGACAGACTGCGCCATGTCTGGTGACTCGTACTATCCGGTAAGGCCTTCCACTTCGGTGTCAACTTGTTGGAACCCTTGGCGGACTGAACACGCCTAAGGACAAGGTCGCCTTCCTCAAGGCTCCGGGCATGAACCCTGCGGCTATGGTAGCAGCGAAAGGCTTGCTGGTAGCGTGTTGCACGCACAGCGGCCCGAAGACGATCTTCCTCAAGGAGCACGACATCGTCATGCCGGTGCTGCTCTTGCTCTACTTCATCGTAGGTAAATACTCGAGGTGACCCGTATGTGAGTTCCGTGGGTAGCACTGCTTCTGCCCCATAAACTAGGGAGAAGGGAGTCTGCCCGGTGGCTCGATTCAGTGTCGTACAGAGGGACCAAAGAACCACCGGCAGCTCATCGATCCAGCGTCTGCCGCATTTCTTCAACTTGTCAAAAGTTCTTGTCTTGAGCCCATGTAGCACTTCAGCGTTCATCCTTTCGGCTTGACCATTGCTCCGGGGATGAGCAACAGAAGCAAAAGAGACCTTGCTCCCAAGGTTTTGGATGTGTGGCATGAAGGCGCAACTCGTGAATTGGGTGCCATTGTCAGTGATCACTCTGGCGGGTACTCCGAAACGGCACACCAATCCTTTCAAGAACTTAGCTGATTGTGCGGTCACCTTCCTCACTGGCTCCACTTCCGGCCACTTTGTAAACTTGTCGATTGCAACGTACAAGAATTCAAAGCCCCCGGTAGCACAGGGAAAGGGGCCCAAGATGTCGAGCCCCCAGACCGAAAATGGTCAAGACAAAGGGATCGTCTGGAGAGCTTGAGCTGGCTGATGGATGTTCTTGGAGTGGAACTGGCAGGTTTCACATCTGGTGACTAGCTCAACCGCATCTTGGAGGGCTGTGGGCCAGTAGAAACCTTGCCGAAAAGCTTTCCCAACCAAGGATCTTGATCCAATATGGGAGCCACACACGCCCTTGTGAATCTCCGCTAGCAGTTCCAGCCCCTCTTCCCGGCAAATGCACTTCAATTTCACACCGTTTGATCTCCTTCTATACAAAGTGTCATCGATGAACCGGTACATACTAGACCGTCGGACTACTCTTTCAGCTTCTTCTTACCCAAATTGGAGCTCAAGGCTCGACAACTAGAACCAACGGCACCTCCTCATTCGTGGGAGCGCTTACCTCAACCACAAGAACTCGTGGTTCTACGAAAGAGTGCGGCTCACCAAGCGAAGTGGAGTCGTTCCTGGCAGCCTCTCTACCGGAGGCCTCGAGGGGCCCTGCCGGGAGAAACTTGCCGGAGTCCAACTTCCTCCTTTTTCTAGCCATCATCAATGGAGATACTGAAGGCTGAGTCAGGTGAAGGACAAAAGTCCCTGGTTCCACAGGGAGCTTTTGTGCTACACACTTTGATAAATAATCAGCAATGTTGTTTTCTGCATGCGGCATGTGCTCTGTTTGTAATCCATCAAAGTGTTCCTCCAACTTTCTCACTTCCTCAACGTACGCCTCCATCAATGGACTTTGGTAATCCTTGTTAACCTGTCTCACCACAAGCTGCGAGTCTCCATGAATGATCAACTTCTTGATCCGCAACTCTACTGCAATTCTGAGCCCAGCAAGGAGCCCCTCATACTCAGCAGTGTTGTTGGTAGCTTTCTCCCAGGGAAAGTGCATTTGGACCACATATTTGAGGTGCTCTCCAGTGGGTGCAACAAGAAGCACGCCAGCTCCCGCGCCTTGTAACAAGAAGGCACCGTCAACATACATGATCCACTCCTGAGACACCTCCTTGCCGGGGATAACTGCCTCTGATATCTCTTCATTTGGAGTGGGCGTCCATTCTGCAATGAATTTTGCCAGCGCCCTACTCTAAATGGTTGAGGTACTTTCGTACTTCAGGCCAAAGCTTGACAGCTCTACTGCCCTGATGTTTGCTTGAACTACATCGGTATTTCCCCAAAGAGGAAGGGATGATGCAGCACAGCAACGGTAGGTATTTCCCTCAATGATGAGACCAAGGTTATCGAACCAGTAGGATAACCAAGCAACACTACGTAAATAGCACCTGCACACAAAGAAAAAATACTTGCAACCTGACATGTTAAAGGGGTTGTCAATCCCTTTCGGGTAACGGCGCCAGAAATTGGCAAACGGACGTGAGAAAGTTCTAATAGATTGATAGATGCAAATAAAATTCAGCGAGGTATTTTTGGGTTTTTGATAATATAGATCTGAAAATAAAAGTGGAAAATAAATAAAAAGGCAAATAGCAAAATAGATCTGAGAATATATGATGAGAAAATAGACCCGGGGGCCGTAGATTTCACTAGTGGCTTCTCTCGAGAAAAATAGCATACGGTGGGTAAACAAATTACTATTGGGATATTGATAGAACTTCAAATAATTATAATGATATCCAGGTAATGATCATTATATAGGCATCACATCCAAGATTAGTAGACCGACTCCTACCTGCATCTACTACTATTACTCCACACATCGACCGCTATCCAGCATGCATCTAGTGTATTAAGTTCATTGAGAAATGGAGTAATGCAATAAGAACGATGACATGATGTAGACAAGATCTATTTATGTAGAAATAGACCCCATCTTGTTATCCTTAATAGCAATGATACATACGTGTCGGTTCCCCTTCAGTCACTGGGATCAAGCACCGTAAGATCGAACCCATCACAAAGCACCTCTTCCCATGGCAAGAAAAATCGATCTAGTTGGCCTAACTAAACCAAAGATTCGAAGAAGAAATACAAGGCTATAAGTAATCATGCATATAAGAGATCAAAAGACTCAAATAAATTTCATGGATAAAAATATAGATCTGATCATAAACTCAAAGTTCATCGGATCCCAACAAACACACCGCAAAAGAGTTACATCAAATAGATCTCCAAGAGACCATTGTATTGAGAATCAAAAGAGAGAGAGGAAGCCATCTAGCTACTAACTACGGACCCGTAGGTCTACAATGAACTGCTCACGCATCATCGGAGAGGCACCAATGAGGATGATGAACCCCTCCGTGATGGTGTCTAGATTGGATCTGTGGTTTCTGGAACTTGCGGCGGCTGGAATTGATTTTCGTCGACTCCCCTAGGGTTTCTGGAATATTGGGGTATTTATAGAGCAAAGAGGCGGTGCGGGAGGTGGCCGAGGTGGGCATAACCCACCTGGGCGTGCCTGGGCCCCAAGGCGCACCCTGGTGGGTTGTGATCCCCTCGGATCCCCCCTCAGGTATTTTCTTGGCCCAACTTGTGTCTTCTGGTCCAGAAAAAATCACCAAAAAGTTTCGCTGCATTTGGACTCCGTTTGGTATTGATTTCCTGGGAAGTAAAAAACAAGCAAAAAACAGCAACTGGCACTGGGCACTATGTCAATAGGTTAGTCCCCAAAAAGATATAAAGTTGCTATAAAATGATTGTAAAACATCCAAGAATGATAATATAACAGCATGGAACAATCAAAAATTATAGATACGTTGGAGACGTATCATGCCCATTCAACTATCCTGCCGGTAGCTTCGGGTTCCTCAGTATGCGCTGGAGTGGAAAACGAGTGACAACTGTGATCTCATGGGCTTGGAAGTAGTGACACAGTTTCCTCGAGGCCATGATTAGGCCGAAGATTAGCTTTTGTACACCATAGTACCTTGACCTAGCCCCCTGCAACAGGGAGCTGACAAAGTACACTGGCCGCTGCACCACTGATACGTCTCCAATGTATCTACAATTTTTGATTGTTCCATGCTATTATATTATCTGTTTTGGATGTTTTATATGCATTAATATGCCATTTTTTATTATTTTTGGGACTAATTTATTAACCTAGAGCCCAGTGCCAATTTCTGTTTTTTCTTTGTTTTTGAGTTTCGCAGAAAAGGAATATCAAACGGAGTCCAAATGGAATAAAACTTTATGATGATTTTTCTTGGACCAGAAGACACCTATGAGACTTGGAGTCAAAGTCAGAAGACCCACGAGGCGACGACAAGCCATAGGGGCGCGCCCTGGGGGGCGTGCCCCCTGGCTTGTGGCCCCCTCGGGAGTCCACCGACCTACTTCTTCGTCCTATATATTCACATATATTCCAAAAGCCCAGGAGAGAGCCATGAAAATACTTTTCCACCGCTGCAACCTTCTGTTCCCGTGAGATCCCATCTTGGGGCCTTTTCCGGTGATCTGCCGGAGGGGGATTTGATCACGGAGGGTATCTACATCAACCCTATTGCCTCTCCGATGAAGCGTGAGTAGTTTACCTCAGGCCTACGGGTCCATAGCTAGTAGCTAGATGGCTTCTTCTCTCTCTTTGATTCTCAATACCATGTTATCCTCGATGTTCTTGGAGATCTATCTGATGTAATATTCTTTTGCGGTGTGTTTGTCGAGATCCGATGAATTATGGATTTATGATCAGATTATCTATGAATATTATTTGAATCTTCTCTGAATTCTTATATGCATGATTTGATATCTTTGTATTTCTCTTTGAATTATCGGTTTGGTTTGGCCAACTAGATTGGTATTTCTTGCAATGGGAGAGGTGCTTAGTTTTGGGTTCAATCTTGCGGTGTCCTCACCCAGTGACATAGTAGGGGTAGAGAGGCACGTATTGTACATATTGTTGCCATCAAGGATACAAAGATGGGGTTTTCATCATATTGCTTGAGTTTATCCCTCTACATCATGTCATCTTACTTAAGGCATTACTCCGTTCTTTATGAACTTAATACTCTAGATGCATGCTGGATAGCGGTCGATGTGTGGAGTAATAGTAGTAGATGCAGGCAGGAGTCGGTCTACTAATCTTGGACGTGATGCCTATATAATGATCATTACCTGGATATCGTCATAATTATTTATGGGTAGTATCGGGGGGTATGAACCATGGAGAATGAGTTCACAACAGTACCAAAAAGTGGTGATTTATTTTCTTATACTAACGGATCTCATGAGTTTTCTGTTGAGTTTTGTGTTGTGAAGTTTTCAAGTTTTGGGTAAAGATTTGATGGACTATGGAATAAGGAGTGGCAAGAGCCTAAGCTTGGGGATGCCCAAGGCACCCGAAGGTAATATTCAAGGACAACCAAGTGCCTAAGCTTGGGGATTCCCCGGAAGGCATCCCCTCTTTCGTCTTCGTATATCCGTAAATTTACTTGAGGCTATATTTTTATTCACCACATGATATGTGTTTTGCATGGAGCGTCTTGTATGATATGAATCTTTGATTTTTAGGTTGCCACAATCATCCTTGCTATACACACGTTTTGAGAGGGACATGCATGAATCGTGATTTATTAGAATACTCTATGTGCTTCACTTATATCTTTTGAGCTAGGCAATTTTGCTCTACTGCTTCACTTATATCTTTTTAGAGCACGGCGGTGGCTTTATTTTATAGAAATTGTTGAACTCTCTTGATTCACTTATATTATTTTGAGAGTCTCTAAACAACATGGTAATTTGCTTTGGTTATGAATTTAGTCCTAATATGATGGGCATCCAAGAGGGATATAATAAAAACTTTCATATAAAGTGCATTGAATACTATGTGAAGTTTGAATCCTTATGATTGTTTTGAGATATAAAGATGGTGATATTAGAGTCATGCTAGTGAGTAATTGTGGATTGGTAGAAATACTTGTGTTAAAGTTTGTGATTCCTGTAGGATGCACGTATGGTGAACCGTTATGTGATGAAGTCGGAGCATGATTTATTTATTGATTATCTTCCTTATGAGTGGCGGTCGGGGACGAGCGATGGTCTTTTCCTACCAATCTACCCCCCTAGGAGCATGCGTGTAGTACTTTGTTTCGATAGCTAATAGACTTTTGCAATAAGTATGTGAGTTCTTTATGACTAATGTTGAGTCCATGGATTATACGCACTCTCACCCTTCCACCATTGCTAGCCTCTCTAGTACCGCGCAACTTTCGCCGGTGCACTACACCCACCATAACCCTTCCTCAAAACAGCCACCATACCTACCTATTATGGCATTTCCATAGCCATTCCGAGATATATTGCCATGCAACTTCCACCGCTCCGTTTATTATGACACGCTTCATCATTGTCATATTGCTTTGCATGATCATGTAGTTGACATCGTATTTGTGGCAAAGCGACCATTCATATTTTTTTATACATGTCTCTCTTGATCATTGCACATCCCGGTACACTGCCGGAGGCATACATATAGAGTCATATTTTTGTTCTAGGTATCGAGTTGTAAGTAAATAAGAGTGTGATGATCATCATTATTAGAGCATTGTCCCATGTGAGGAAAGGATGATGGAGACTATGATTCCCCCACAAGTCGGGATAAGACTCCGGACGAAAAATTAAAAAAAGAGAAAAAAAAGAAAAGAAAGAGGCCAAAGAGCCCAAAATAAAAAAAATAAGAGAAAAGAGAGAAGGGGCAATGCTACTATCCTTTTTCCACACTTGTTCTTCAAAGTAGCACCATGATCTTCATGATAGAGAGTCTCCTATTTTGTCACTTTCATACACTAGTGGGAATTTTAGTTATATAACTTGGCTTTTATATTCCAATGATGGGCTTCCTCAAAGTGCCCTAGGTCTTCGTAAGCAAGTGAGTTGGATGCACACCCGCTTAGTTTCTTTTTGAGCTTTCATACACTTATAGCTCTAGTGCATCCATTGCATGGCAATCCCTACTCACTCACATTGATATCTATTGATGGGCATCTCCATAGCCCATTGATACATCTAGTTGATGTGAGACTATCTCCTTCTTTTTGTCTTCTCCACAACCACCATATTCTATTCCACCTATAGTGCTATATCCATGGCTCACGCTCATGTATTGCGTGAAAGTTGAAAAAGTTTGAGAACATCAAAAGTATGAAACAACTGCTTGGCTTGTCATCGGGGTTGTGCATGATTTAATACTTTGTGTGATGAAGATGGAGCATAGCCAGACTATATGATTTTGTAGGGATAACTTTCTTTGGCCATGATATTTTGAGAAGACATGATTGCTTTATTAGTATGCTTGAAGTATTATTGTTTTTATGTCAATATTAAACTTTTGTTTTGAATCTTATGGATCTGAACATTCATGCCACAATAAAGAAAATTACAAGGATAAATATGTTAGGTAGCATTCCACATCAAAAATTCTGTTTTTATCATTTACCTACTCAAGGACGAGCAGGAATTAAGCTTGGGGATGCTTGATACGTCTCCAACGTATCTATAATTTTTTGTTGTTCCATGCTATTATATTATCTGTTTTGGATGTTTTATATGCATTTATATGCTATTTTATATTATTTTTGGGACTAACTTATTAACCTAGAGGCCAGTGCCAGTTTCTGTTTTTTTCCTCGTTTTTGAGTTTCGCAGAAAAGGAATATCAAACGGAGTCCAAACGGAATAAAACTTTACGATGATTTTTCTTGGACCAGAAGACACCTACGAGACTTGGAGTCGAAGTCAGAAGACCCACGAGGCGACGACAAGCCGTAGGGGCGTGCCCTAGGGGGGGTGCCCTCTGGCTTGTGGCCCCCTCGGGAGTCCACCGGCCTACTTCTTCGTCCTATATATTCACATATATTCCAAAACCCTAGGAGAGAGCCACGAAAATAGTTTTCCACCGCCGCAACCTTCTGTTCCCATGAGATCCCATCTTGGGGCCTTTTTCGGCGATCTGCCGGAGGGGGATTCGATCACGGAGGGCATCTACATCAACCCTATTGCCTCTCCGATGAAGCATGAGTAGTTTACCTCAGACCTGCGGGTCCATATCTAGTAGCTAGATGGCTTCTTCTCTCTCTTTGATTCTCAATACCATGTTCTCCTTGATGTTCTTGGAGATCTATCCGATGTAATATTCTTTTGCGGTGTGTTTGTCGAGATCCGATGAATTATGGATTTATGATCAGATTATTTATGAATATTATTTGAATCTTCTCTGAATTCTTATATGCATGATTTGATATCTTTGTATTTCTCTTTGAATTATCGGTTTGGTTTTGCCAACTAGATTGGTATTTTTTGCAATGGGAGAGGTGCTTAGTTTTGGGTTCAATCTTGCGGTGTCCTCACCCAGTGACACAGTAGGGGTAGCGAGGCACGTATTGTATATATTGTTGCCATCAAGGATACAAAGATGGGGTTTTCATCATATTGCTTGAGTTTATCCCTCTACATCATGTCATCTTACTTAAGGCGTTACTCTATTCTTTATGAACTTAATACTCTAGATGCATGCTGGATAGCGGTCGATGTGTGGAGTAATAGTAGTAGATGCAGAATCGTTTCGGTCTACTTGACACGGACGTGATGCCTATATGCATAACTTTGCACTTTTCTATCAATTGCTCGACAGTAATTTATTCACCCACCGTATTATTTGCCTTCAAGAGAGAAGCCTCTAGTGAAACCTATGGCCCCCGGGTCTATTTTCCAACATATATTTTCAGATCTATATATCAAAAATACCTTGCTGCAATTTATTTACTTTTATTTTGTTTTATGTTTTGGCAATCTTATATACCTATCTCTATCAGATCTCACCTTTGCAATTGACTATGAAGGGATTGAACCCCTTTATCGCGTTGGGTGCAAGTGTTTGATTGTTTGTGCAGGTGCATAGATTGGGGACTTGCTTGTACCTCCTACTGGATTGATACCTTGGTTCTCTAACTGAGGGAAATACTTATCTCTACTTTGCTGCATCACCCTTTCCTCTTCAAGGAAAAACCAACGCAAGCTCAAGAAGTAGCAACCACTTTCCTCTTTGCCGCAACTTCAGAACTGATCTTGCCAACCTGCTCTTCCCCACCTTGATCTATGCCCAATCTTGCCACGACCGGTTCAGTTTCCTTTCCCGAGAGGGCAGTAGCTGCAGCTGCTCCTTCGTCTACTTCCCGCTACACCACCAGTGTTGCACTAACCACTTGATTAGTTGCCGCTAGGTATAGCAGCAACGACTCTTGTGGTTTAGGAGCGACTAGGGTGGGGGCAGAGGAAAGATAGGCTTTTGAGCCCCGTAGCGCTGCTTCTGCCTCCGGGGTCCACTTCATTGGCCCTGCCTTCTTCAAGATCTTGAAGAACGGCTGGGCACGCTCGGCAGACTTGGAAATGAACCTACCTAGTGCAGCAACACATCCAGTTAAACGCCTCACATCCTTGACTGTCTTGGGTGCTTGTATCTGCTCGATTGCTTTGATCTTGTCGGGGTTGGCCTCTATCCCTTGGTGAGACACAAAGAAGCCATGTAGCTTGCCGGAGGGAACGCCGAACACGCATTTCTCGGGGTTTAACTTCAGGTTAATCTTGCGCAGGTTCGCAAAGGTTTCTTCCAAATCTTGAATGAGCGTTGATCTGTCCTTGGTCTTGACCACTATATCATCCATGTAAGCTTCTACATTCATGTGTAGCTGAGGCTCAAACCCAATTTGCACTGCCCTTGCAAAAGTGGATCCAGCGCTCTTTAACTCGAAAGGCATATGTACGAAGCAGTACGTGCCACATGGAGTTATGAACGCGGTCTTCTCTTCATCTTCCTTGGACATGAATATCTGATGGTATCCGGAGTATGCATCCAAAAAGGAAAGCAGATCACACTCGGAAGTGGAATCCACAATCTGCTCGATGCGCGACAAGGGGAAAGGGTCCTTCAGGCATGCCTTGTTCAGATCTGTGAAGTCTATGCAAAGTCTCCATTTCCCATTCGCCTTGCGCACCACCACTGGATTCACTAACCATGTTGGATGCAAAACTCCCCTGACCAAACCAGCTGCCTCAAGTTTCTTGATCTCCTCGGCAATAAACTGTTGCTGCTCCAAAGCTTGCTTTCTGACCTTTTGCTTGACGGGCCGAGCATGAGGGCAGACAGCGAGGTGGTGCTCGATTACCTCCCTGGGAACGCCGGGGATGTCAGATGGTTGCCAAGCAAACACATCGACATTTGCTTGCAGGAAGGCAATGAGCACGCTTTCCTATTTGTCATTAAGGGCGGCGCTGATGGTGAACGTACCGTCAGCGCCATCCTGCCTTGCCGGGACCTTCTTCACAGCGGGTGTAGCGATCTTGGACCTCTTACTAGTGGAACTCTCTGGCAAGTCATCAACAGGTGCAGCACACTCCGAAGAGGCACGCTTCCCGGATTCCTTGCCGGCGTCTCTGCTAGCCTTCTTTTCTTTCTTTGTTTCCTTGGCGGGAGCTGCAGCTTCAGTGGCTTCAGCAGCTACTGTGTCTCGATACATCTTATCCACGCATATGATTGCGTCTTTCTTGTCTGACGGGATAGAGATGACGCCCATCGGCCCTGGCATCTTCAAGGTATTGTAAGCATAGTGGGATGCTGCCATGAACTTTGCCAAAGCTGGGCGGCTAAGGATCCCATTGTAAGGCAGATGAAGATCGACAACGTCAAACAAAACCCTCTCAGTCTGGTAATTTAGTTCTCCGCCAAACGTCACCGGCAGCGTAATCTTCCCCTTAGGACGACTCCTGCCGGGGTTGATTCCTTGGAACGTGCCAGTGACCTTGAGTTCTTCATCTGATATTTGCAACTTGCTGACTACCTTGGGAGAGATCAGATTCATCCCAGCCCCACCGTCAACTAGCATCTTTGTGACTTCGAGATTGAGGATTGTTGGTGAGACCAACAAAGGCAAACACCCTACCACAGTAGTACGGTCGGGGTGATCCTCTTCATCAAAGATGATGGGCGTGCGGGACCATTTGAGCGGCTTCCGGGAATCCACAGCTGGCTCCACGGCATTGACCTCTCGCGCCCACTGCTTGAGTTGGCGGTGAGAGGAGTGTAAGGATGCACCTCCGTCAATGCACAGGGCTTCAGTTGCCTTCTGGAATTCTTGCTCACTGGTTTCTTCTTCATCTCCTTAATCACTCTCATCATCACCTTCCTTCTTTTCACGGCCTCTGGCAGGTTTCTCTTTTTGCCGAGGGGCCTTGCCGCGGTGGCCTCCCCTGCCGCCACGGCCCTTCCCGCCAGCACCTTCTTGGTCTCTCTCTCTGTCACGCTTTTCATACTCCGCCTTCTGCCTCTTGACGAGCTGCTCAACTTGATGACATTCTTGGAGATCATGTCCTTTAGTATGGTGGATCTTATAGTACGGCCCATCAGACTTCCCAGCTTTCTCTGCTGCCGCAGCCTCCCGGCAATCAATGCACGCGGCAGCTTCCTTGTCGGGGGCTTCGATTTTGGCCTTCTTGCCGGTGCTGAGATCACCAGAACCCTCAACGGCCAATACTGACTTCTCCTTACGTTTCTTGTTGCGCCTCCGGCCCTTCTTCTTCAGGCCGGTGGCCTCATCATCGTCGTCCAAATCAACCTCTACTCCTTCCTCCTCTCCAGGAAGTCGCTTTCCCTCTTCAGCTCGAGCGCACTTGTCCGCCAAGGTGTACAATTCATTGACGGTCTTGGGCAGTCGGACGTTCATCTTAGAACATATTCTTCTATTGCGCACGTTCGAATGGAACGCGGCAATCACAGCTGTCGGGTGTATCTCTGGAATGTTGCAGTGCACTCGACTGAATCTCTACATATATGCTACTTCTTGAGCTTGCATTGGTTTTTCCCTTGAAGAGGAAAGGGTGATGCAGCAAAGTAGAGATAAGTATTTCCCTCCGTTAGAGAACCAAGGTATCAATCCAGTAGGAGACAACGCACAAATCACCAATACCTGCACAAACAATCAATCACTTGCACCCAACGCGATAAAGGGGTTGTCAATCCCTTCACGGTTACTTGCAAAAGTGAGATCTGATAGAGATAGATAAAACTAAACAAAAGATAAAGTAAATATTTTTAGGGTTTTTGGTTTATAGATCTGAAAATAGAAGATTGCAAAATAGTAGATCGGAAAGTAATATGATGGAAAATAGACCCAGGGGCCATAGGTTTCACTAGAGGCTTCTCTCAAGATAGCAAATAATACGGTGGGTGAACAAATTACTGTCGAGCAATTGATAGAAAAGCGCAAAGTTATGACGATATCCAAGGCAATGATTTTGAGATATAGGCATCACGTCCGTGTCAAGTAGACCGACTCCTGCCTGCATCTACTACTATTACTCCACACATCGACCAACTCCTGCTTGCATCTAGAGTATTAAGTTCATGAAGAACAGAGTAACGCTTTAAGTAAGATGACATGCTGTAGAGGAATAAACTCAAGCAATATGATGTAAACCCCATCTTTTTATCCTCAATGGCAACAGTACAATACGTGCCTCGCTGCCCCTACTGTCATTGGGAGAGGACACCGCAAGATTGAACCCAAAGCCAAGCACTTCTCCCATTGCAAGAAAAACCAATCTAGTTGGCCAAACCAAACTGATAGTTCAAAGAGAATTACAAGGATGTCAAATCATGCATAAAGAATTCAGAGAAGATTTAAATAATATTCATAGATAAGCTGATCATAAATCCACAATTCATCGGATCTCGACAAACACACCGCAAAAGAAGATTACATCAGATAGATCTCCAAGAACATCAAGGAGAATGTTGTATTGAGAATCAACGAGAGAGAAGAAGCCATCTAGCTACTAGCTATGGACCCGTAGGTCTGAGGTAAACTACTCACGCTTCATCGGAAGGGCAATAGAGTTGATGTAGAAGCCCTCCGTGATCGAATCCCCCTCCGGCAGGATGTCGGAAAAGGCCCAAAGATGGGATCTCACGGGAACAGAAGGTTGCGGCGGTGGAAAAGTGTTTTCGTGGATGCTTCTAGTGGTTTGGGAATATATGTGAATATATAGGAGGAAGATCTAGGTCAGGGGGTCACCGAGGGGCCCACAAGGCAGGGGGGCGCGCCCTACCCCCTGGGCGCACCCTCCCCCTTGTGGCCGCCTCGTGGCTCTTCTGACTTGCACTCCAAGTCTCCTGGGTGTCTTCTGGTCCAAGAAAAATCACTGCGAAGGTTTTATTCCGTTTGGACTCCGTTTGGTATTCCTTTTCTGCGAAGATCAAAAACAAGGAAAAAACAGAAACTGGCACTCGGCTCTAGGTTAATAAGTTAGTCCCAAAAATAATATAAAATAGCATATTAATGCATATAAAACATCCAAAACAGATAATATAATAGCATGGAACAATAAAAAATTATAGATACGTTGGAGACGTATCAAGCATCCCCAAGCTTAATTCCTGCTCGTCATCGAGTAGGTAAATGATAAAAACAGAATTTTTGATGTGGAATGCTACCTAACATATTTATCCATGTAATTTTCTTTATTGTGGCATGAATGTTCAGATCCATAAGATTCAAAACAAAAGTTTAATATTGACATAAAAACAATAATAGTTCAAGCATACTAACAAGGCAATTATGTCTTCTCAAAATAACATGGCCAAAGAAAGTTTATCCCTACAAAATCATATAGTCTGGCTATGCTCCATCTTCATCACACAAAGTATTCAAATCATGCACAACCCCGATGACAAGCCAAGCAATTGTTTCATACTTTTGGTGTTCTCAAACCTTTTCAACTTTCACGCAATACATGAGCGTGAGCCATGGACATAGCACTATAGGTGGAATAGAATATGGTGGTTGTGGAGAAGACAAAAAGAGGGAGATAGTCTCACATCAACTAGGCGTATTAATGGGCTATGGAGGTGCCCATAAATAGATATCAATGTGAGTGAGTAGGGATTGCCATGCAACGGACGCACTAGAGCTATAAGTTTATGAAAGATCAAAAGAAAACTAAGTGGGTGTGCATCCAACTTGCTTACTCATGAAGACCTAGGGCAATTTGAGGAAACCCATCATTGGAATATATAAGCCAAGTTCTATAATGAAAAATTCCCACTAGCATATGAAAGTGACAACATAGGAGACTCTCTATCATGAAGATCATGGTGCTACTTTGAAGCACAAGTGTGGAAAAAAAAGGATAGTAACATTGCCCCTTCAACCTTTTTCTCTCATTTTTTTGTTTGGCTTCTTTGGCCTACCTTTTATTTTTTTCCTCACATGGGACAATGCTCTAATAATAAAGATCATCACACTCTTATTTACTTACAACTCGATACTTAGAACAAAAATATGACTCTATATGAATGCCTCCGGCGGTGTACCGGGATGTGCAATGACTCAAGAGTGACATGTATGAAAGAACTTTGAAAGGTGGCTTTGCCACAAATACGATGTCAACTACATGATCATGCAAAGCAACATGACAATGATGGAACGTGTCATAATAAAACAGAATGGTGCAAGTTGCATGGCAATATATCTCGGAATGGCTATGGAAATGCCATAATAGGTAGGTATAGTGGCTGTTTTGAGGAAGGTATATGGTGGTTTTATGGTACCGACGAAAGTTGCGCGGCACTAGAGAGGCTAGCAAAGGTGGAAGGGTGAGAGTGCATATAATCCATGGACTCAACATTAGTCATAAAGAACTCACATACTTATTGCAAAAATCTATTAGTCATCGAAACAAAGTACTACGCGCATGCTCCTAGGGGGATAGATTGGTAGGAAAAGACCATCGCTCGTCCCCGATCGCCACTCATAAGGAAGATAATAAAAAAATACCTCATGCTCCAACTTCGTTACATAACGGTTCACCATACGTGCATGCTACGAGAATCACAAACCTCAACACAAGTATTTCTCCAATTCACAATTACTCACTAGCATGACTCTAATATCACCATCTCTATATCTCAAAACAATCATAAGGAATCAAACTTCTCATAGTATTCAATGCACTTTATATTAAAGTTTTTATTATATCCCTCTTGGATGCCTATCATATTAGGACTAAATTCATAACCAAAGCAAATTACCACGCTGTTTAGAGACTCTCAAAATAATATAAGTGAAGCATGAGAGTTCAATAATTTCTACAAAATAAGGCCACCGCTGTGCTCTAAAAAGATATAAGTGAAGCACTAGAGCAAAATTGCCTAGCTCAAAAGATATAAGTGAAGCACATAGAGTATTCTAATAAATCGCGATTCATGTGTGTCCCTCTCAAAAGGTGTGTACAGCAAGGATGAATGTGGCAAACTAAAAAACAAAGACTCAAATCATACAAGACACTCCAAGCAAAACACATATCATGTGGTGAATAAAAATATAGCCTCAAGTAAAGTTACCGATAGACGAAGACGAAAGAGGGGATGCCTTCCGTGGCATCCCCAAGCTTAGGCTCTTGGTTGTCCTTGAATATTACCTTGGGGTGCCTTGGGCATCCCCAAGCTTAGGCTCTTGCCATTCCTTATTCCATAGTCCATCAAATCCTTACCCAAAACTTGAAAACTTCAACAGAAAATCTCATAAGCTCCGTTAGTATAAGAAAATAAATCACCACTTTTGTTACTGTTGTGAACTCATTCTTTATTTATATTGGTGTAATATCTACTGTATTCCAACTTCTCCATGGTTCATACCCCCGATACTACCCATAGATTCATCAAAATAAGCAAACAACACATAGAAAACAGAATCTATCAAAAACAGAACAGTCTGCAAAGATCTGAATTGTTATAATACTTATGTAATTCCAAAAATTATGAAAAATTATTACAACATAGGCAATTTCTATATCAATCTTTTGTAAAAAATTCAGGGTTTTTCCACGGTCCAGTGAATCTAAACAATTTTGTGACTGGACGCAAAAGTTTCTGTTTTTCAGCAAGATCAAATCAACTATCACCGTAAGCCAACCCAAAGGTCTTGCTTGGCACAAACACTAATTAAAACACAAAAACACATCTAACCAGAGGCTAGATGAATTATTTATTGGAAAACAGCAAGGAAAAATATTGGGTTGTCACCCAACAAGCGCTTTTCTTTAAAGCCTTTTAGCTAGGCATTGATAATTTAGATGATGCTCATATGAAAGAAAAGAATAGAAGCACAAATAGAGCAACATAAAATATGTGAAAAACACATCTAAGTCTAACATATTTCCTATGCATAGGCATTTTATAGGAAAACAAATTAGCAAGACAAGCAAGATCTAGCATATGCAAGGAAGAAGAAAGAAACAATAGCAATCTCAACATAACGGGAGGTAATTTAGTAACATGAAAATTTCTACAACCATATTTCCCTCTCTCATTACATGTAGGATCATAATCAAATTCAACAATATAGCTATCACATAAAATTTTCTCTTCATGATCTACATGCATGCAAAGTTGACACTCTTCCAAAATAGTGGGATTATCATCAAATAAAGTCATGACATCTCCAAGCCCACTTTTATCAAAAATTTCATAAGATTGATCATTCTCCAAAGTAGTGGGATCATTATTACCTAGAGTTGACACTCTTCCAAACCCACTTTCAATATTAATGCAAACATAATCATCATGAGGTTTAAATAAAATTTTAAGATCGTAAGAAGAATCACCCCAATCATGATCATTGCAATAAGTAGTGGACATAGCAAAACTAGCATCCCCAAGCTTAGGGTTTTGCATATTATTAGCACAATTGACATCAATAGAATTTATAGTAAAACCATTGCAATCATGCTTTTTATTCAAGGAGCTATTGTGAATCACTTCATAAATTTCTTCATCATAATTTTCAGATTCACGAATTTCAAGCAAAACTTCATAAAGATAATCTAGTGCACAAAACTCACTAGAAATTAGTTCATAATAATTGGATCTCTTAAAAAGATTAGCAAGTGGATGAGGATCCATAAACTTTTGTTTCCGAATTTCAATAAACACACAATTGTATCAAGCGGACAAGCAAACAAGCCAAGTAAGACATAGAGGCAAACGGAAAGAAGGCAAATAAAAAGGCAAATCTTTTTGAAAATCATTTTAGAAGTGGGGGAGAGGAAAACGAGAGGCAAATGGCGAATAATGTAATGCAAGAGATGAGAGTTTATGATGGGTACTTGGTATGTCTTGACTTGGTGTAGATCTCCCCGGCAACGGCGCCAGAAATTCTTCCTGCTACTTGTTGAGCTTGCATTGGTTTTTCCCTTGAAGAGGAAAGGGTGATGCAGCAAAGTAGAGATAAGTATTTCCCTCAGTTAGAGAACCAAGGTATCAATCCAGTAGGAGACAAAGCATAAATCACCAATACCTGCACAAACAATCAAATACTTGCACCCAACGCGATAAAGGGGTTGTCAATCCCTTCACGGTTACTTGCAAAAGTGAGATATGATAGAGATAGATAAAACTAAACAAAAGATAAAGTAAATATTTTTAGGATTTTTGGTTTATAGATCTGAAAATAAAAGATTCAAAATAGTAGATCGAAAAGTAATATGATGGAAAATAGACCCGGGGGCCATAGGTTTCACTAGAGGCTTCTCTCAAGATAGCAAATAATATGGTGGGTGAACAAATTACTGTCGAGCAATTGATAGAAAAGCGCAAAGTTATGACGATATCCAAGGCAATGATTATGAAATATAGGCATCATGTCTGTGTCAAGTAGACCGACTCCTGCCTCATCTACTACTATTACTCCACACATCGACCGACTCCTGCCTGCATCTAGAGTATTAAGTTCATGAAGAACAGAGTAACGCTTTAAGTAAGATGACATGATGTAGAGGAATAAACTCAAGCAATATGATGTAAACCCCATCTTTTTATCCTCAATGGCAACAATACAATACGTGCCTCGCTGCCCCTACTGTCACTGGGAGAGGACACCGCAAGGTTGAACCCAAAGCCAAGCACTTCTCCCATTGCAAGAAAAACCAATCTAGTTGGCCAAACCAAACCAATAGTTCGAAGAGAATTACAAGGATGTCAAATCATGCATAAAATAATTCGGAGAAGATTCAAATAATATTCATAGATAAGCTGATCATAAATCAACAATTCATCGGATCTCGACAAACACACCGCAAAAGAAGATTACATCGGATAGATCCCCAAGAACATCAAGGAGAATGTTGTATTGAGAATCAAAGAGAGAGAAGAAGCCATCTAGCTACTAGCTATGGACCCATAGGTCTGAGGTAAACTACTCACGCTTCATCGGAAGGGCAATAGAGTTGATGGAGAAGCCCTCCGTGATCGAATCCCCCTCCGGCAGGATGCCGGAAAAGGCCCCAAGATGGGATCTCACGGGAACAGAAGGTTGCAGCGGTGGAAAAGTGTTTTCGTGGATGCTTCTGGTGGTTTGGGAATATATGTGAATATATAGGAGGAAGATCTAGGTCAGGGGGTCACCAAGGGGCACACAAGGCAGGGGGGCGCACCCTACCCCCTGGGCGCGCCCTCCCCCCTTGTGGCCGCCTCGTGGCTCTTCTGACTTGCACTCCAAGTCTCCTGGGTGTCTTCTGGTCTAAGAAAAATCATCACGAAGGTTTTATTCCGTTTGGACTCCGTTTGGTATTCTTTTTCTGTGAAGCTCAAAAACAAGGAAAAAACAGAAACTAGCACTGGGCTCTAGGTTAATAAGTTAGTCCCAAAAATAATATAAAATATCATATTAATGCATATAAAACATCCAAAACAGATAATATAATAGCATGGAACAATAAAAAATTATAGATACGTTGGAGACGTATCAAGCATCCCCAAGTTTAATTCCTGCTCGTCCTTGAGTAGGTAAATGATAAAAACAGAATTTTTGATGTGGAATGCTACCTAACATATTTATCCACGTAATTTTATTTATTATGGCATGAATGTTCAGATCCATAACATTCAAAACAAAAGTTTAATATTGACATAAAAACAATAATAGTTCAAGCATACTAACAAGGCAATTATGTCTTCTCAAAATAACATGGCCAAAGAAAGTTTATCCCTACAAAATCATATAGTCTGGCTATGCTCCATCTTCATCACACAAAGTATTCAAATCATGCACAACCCCGATGACAAGCCAAGCAATTGTTTCATACTTTTGGTGTTCTCAAACCTTTTCAACTTTCACGCAATACATGAGCATGAGCCATGGACATAGCACTATAGGTGGAATAGAATATGGTGGTTGTGGAGAAGACAAAAAGAGGGAGATAGTCTCACATCAACTAGGCATATTAACGGGCTATGGAGATGCCCATCAATAGATATCAATGTGAGTGAGTAGGGATTGCCATGCAATGGATGCACTAGAGCTATAAGTTTATGAAAGCTCAAAAGAAAACTAAGTGGGTGTGCATCCAACTTGCTTGCTCATGAAGACATAGGGCAATTTGAGGAAGCCCATCATTGGAATATACAAGCCAAGTTCTATAATGAAAAATTCCCACTAGCATATGAAAGTGACAACATAGGAGACTCTCTATCATGAAGATCATGGTGCTACTTTGAAGCACAAGTGTGAAAAAAAGGATAGTAACATTGCCCCTTCTCTCTTTTTCTCTCATTTTTTTTGTTTGGCTTCTTTGGCCTCCCTTTTATTTTTTCCTCACATGGGACAATGCTCTAATAATGAAGATCATCACACTCTTATTTACTTACAACTCAAAAATTACAACTCGATACTTAGAACAAAAATATGACTCTATATGAATGCCTCCGATGGTGTACCGGGATGTGCAATGACTCAAGAGTGACATGTATGAAAGAATTATGAAAGGTGGCTTTGCCACAAATACGATGTCAACTACATGATCATGCAAAGCAACATGACAATGATGGAACGTGTCATAATAAAATGGAGCTGTGGAAAGTTGCATGGCAATATATCTCGGAATGGCTATGGAAATGCCATAATAGGTAGGTATGGTGGCTGTTTTGAGGACGTATATGGTGGGTTTATGGTACCGGCGAAAGTTGCGCGGCACTAGAGAGGCTAGCAAAGGTGGAAGGGTGAGAGTGCGTATAATCCATGGACTCAAAATTACTCTTAAAGAACTCACATACTTATTGCAAAAATCTATTAGTCATCGAAACAAAGTACTACGCGCATGCTCCTAGGGGGATAGATTGGTAGGAAAAGACCATCGCTCGTCCCCGACCACCACTCATAAGGAATACAATCAAAAAATACCTCATGCTCCAACTTCGTTACATAACGGTTCACCATACGTGCATGCTACGGGAATCACAAACCTCATCACAAGTATTTCTCCAATTCACAATTACTCACTAGCATGACTCTAATATCACCATCTCTATATCTCAAAACAATCATAAGGAATCAAACTTCTCATAGTATTCAGTGCACTTTATATGAAAGTTTTTATTATATCCCTCTTGGATGCCTATCATATTAGGAATAAATTCATAACCAAAGAAAATTACCACGCTGTTTAGAGACTCTCAAAATAATATAAGTGAAGCATGAGAGTTCAATAATTTCTACAAAATAAGGCCACCGCCGTGCTCTAAAAAGATATAAGTGAAGCACTAGAGCAAAATTGCCTAGCTCAAAAGATATAAGTGAAGCACATAGAGTATTCTAATAAATCACGATTCATGCGTGTCCCTCTCAAAAGGTGTGTACAGCAAGGTGTTGGGAAACATAGCATGCAATTTCAAAAAATTTCCTACGCTCACGCAAGATCTATCTAGGAGATGCATATAAACGAGAGGGGGAGAGTGTGTCTACGTACCCTCATAGACTGAAAAGCGAAAGCGTTTGACAATGCGGTTGATGTAGTCGAACTTCTTCTTGTTCCGACCGATCAAGCACCGAACGCACGGCACCTCCGAGTTCTGCACACGTTCAACTCGATGATGTCCCTCGAACTCTTGATCCAGCAAAGTGTCGAGGAAGTAGATGAGTTTCGTCAGCACAACAGCGTGGTGACGGTGATGGTGAAGTGATCCGCGTAGGGCTTCGCCTAAGCACTACGAAGATATGACCGATGGTGTAATCTGTGGAGGGGGGCGCCGCACACGGCTAACAGATATTGTTGTGTCTTCTAGGCGCCCCCTCCCCATGTATATATAGGTGGGAGGGGGAGGGGAGCTGCCATGGGGCACCCCAAGTAGGAGGAATCCTACTTGGGGCCCTAGTCCAATTCACCCCCCCCCTTTCCTTATTACCGGAAGGGGGAAAAGGGAAGAGAGGGGGGAGGAAGGAAAGGGGGGGCCGAACCCCCTCCTCCTTCCCCTATTCTGCCTCCTTCCTTGGGGGGGGGGGGGCGCCACCCCTTATGGGCTGGTGTGTTCCCCTCCTATGGCCCATAAGGCCCATTATTCCCCCGGGGGGTTCCGGTAACCCCCCCCGGTAGTCCGATAAATACCCGATACACTCCGGAACACTTCCGGTGTCCGAATACTATCATCCTATATATCAATCTTTACCTCTCGACCATTTCGAGACTCCTCGTCATGTCCGTGATCTCATCCGAGACTCCGAACAATATTCGGTCACCAAATCACATAACTCATATAATACAAAAATCGTCATCGAACGTTAAGCGTGCGGACCCTATGAGTTCGAGAACTATGTAGACATGACCGAGACACCTCTCCGGTCAATAACCAATAGCGGAACCTGGATGCTCATATTGGCTCCCACATATTCTACGAAGATCTTTATCGGTCAAACCGTTATGACAACATACATAATTCCCTTTGTCCATCGGTATGTTACTTGCCCGAGATTCGATCGTCGGTATCTTTATACCTAGTTCAATCTCGTTACCGGCAAGTCTCTTTACTCATTCTATAATACATCATCCTGTGACTAAGTCACTTTGCTTGCAAGGCTTCTTATGATGTGTATTACCGAGAGGGCCCAGAGATACCTCTCCGATACTCGGAGTGACAAATCCTAATCTCGATCTATGCCAACCCAACAAACACCTTCGGAGATACCTGTAGAGCATCTTTATAATCACCCAGTTACGTTGTGACGTTTGATAACACACAAGGCATTCCTCCGATATCCGGGAGTTGCATAATCTCATAGTCGAAGGAATATGTATTTGACAGGAAGAAAGCAATAGCAATAAAACTGAACGATCAATATGCTAGGCTAACGAATGGGTCTTGTCCATCACATCATTCTCCTAATGATGTGATCCTGTTCATCAAATGACAACACATGTCTATTGTTAGGAAACTTAACCATCTTTGATTAACGAGCTAGTCTAGTAGAGGCTTACTAGGGACACGGTGTTTTGTCTATGTATCCACACATGTATCAAGTTTCTGGTTAATACAATTCTAGAATGAATAATAAAAATTTATCATGATATAAGGAAATATAAAAAAACAATTTATTATTGCCTCTAGGGCATATTTCCTTCAGTCTCCCACATGCACTAGAGTCAATAATCTAGTTCACATTGCCATGTGATTTAACACCAATAGTTCACATCTTTATGTGATTAACACCCATAGTTCACATCGCCATGTGACCAACACCCAAAGGGTTTACTAGAGTCAATAATCTAGTTCACATCATTATGTGATTAACACTCAAAGAGTACTAAGGTGTGATCATGTTTTGCTTGTGAGAGAAGTTTAGTCAACGGGTCTGCCACATTCAGATCTGTATGTATTTTGCAAATTTCTATGTCTACAATGCTCTGCATGGAGCTACTCTAGCTAATTGCTCCCACGTTCAATACGTATCTAGATTGAGACTTAGAGTCATCTAGATCAGTGTCAAAGCTTGCATCGACGTAACTCTTTACGACGAACTCTTTTATCACCTCCATAACCGAGAAACATTTCCTTAGTCCTCTAAGGATAATTTTGATCGCTGTCTAGTGATCTACTCCTAGATCACTATTGTACCCCCTTGACAAACTCATGGCAAGGTACACAACAGGTTTGGTACATAGCATGGCATACTTTATAGAACCTATGGCTGAGGCATAGGAAATGACTTTCATTCTCTCTCTATCTTCTGCCGTGGTCGGGTTTTGAGTCTTACTCAACTTCATACCTTGTAATACAGGCAAGAACCCCTTCTTGGACTGAACCATTTTGAACTTCTTCAAATCTTATCAAGGTATGTGTTTTGTGAAAGTTCTATTAAGCGTCTTGATCTATCCCTATAGATCTTGATGCTTAATATGTAAGTAGCTTCACCGAGGTCTTCCATTGAAAAAATTCTTATTTTAGTATCCTTTTATGCTATCCAGGAATTCTATATTATTTCCAATCAATAATATGTTATCCACATATAATATCAGAAATGCTATAGAGCTCCCACTCACTTTCTTGTAAATACAGGCTTCACCGTAAGTCTGTATAAAACCATATGCTTTGATCACCTCATCAAAGCGTATATTCCAACTCCAAGATGCTTGCACCAGTCCATAGATGGATCGCTGGAGTTTGCACACTTTGTTAGCACTTTTAGGATTGACAAAACCTTTTGGTTGCATCATATACAACTCTTCTTTAAGAAATCTATTAGGAATGCAGTTTTGACATCCATTTGCCAGATTTCGTAAAATGCGGCAATTGCTAAAATGATTCGGACAGACTTAAGCATCGCTGCGAGTGAGAAAATCTCATCGTAGTCAACACCTTGAACTTGTCGAAAACCTTTTCGACAAGTCGAGCTTTGTAGATAGTAACACTGCCATCAGCGTCCGTCTTCCTCTTGAAGATCCATTTATTCTCAATGGCTTGCCGATCATCGCGCAAGTCCACCAAAGTCCACACTTTGTTCTCATACATGGATCCTACCTCAGATTTCATGGCCTCAAGCCATCCGTCGAAATCTGGGCTCATCATATCTTCTTCATAGTTCGTAGATTCGCCTTTGTCTAGTAACATGACTTCCAGTACAGGATTCCCATACCACTCTGGTGCGGATCGTGTTCTGGTTGACCTACAAAGTTCTGTAGTAACTTGATCTGAAGTTTCATGATCATCATCATTAGCTTCCTCTCTAGTTGGTGTAGGCATCACGGGAACGGTTTTCTCTGATGAACTCCTTTCCAATTCGAGAGAAGGTACGATTACCTCATCAAGTTCTACTTTCCTCCCACTCACTTCTTTTGAGAGAAACTCCTTCTCTAGAAAGGTTCCATTCTTGGCAACAAAGATTTTTGCCTTTGGATCTGTGGTAGAAGGTGTACCCAATTGTTTCCTTAGGGTATCCTATGAAGACGCACTTCTCCAATTTGGGTTTGAGCTTATCAGGCTGAAGCCTTTTGACATAAGTGTCGCAACCCCAAACTTTAAGAAACGATAGCTTAGGTTTCTTGCCAAACCATAGTTCATACGGTGTCGTCTCAACGAATTTAGACGGTGCCCTATTTAACGTGAATGCAGCTGTCTCTAATGCATAACCCCAAAACGATAGTGGTAAATCGGTAAGAGACATCATAGATTGCACCATATCTAATAAAGTACGGTTACAACGTTCAGACACACCATTACGTTGTGGTGTTCCAGGTGGCGTGAGTTGTGAAACTATTCCACATTGTTTTAAATGAAGGCCAAACTCGTAACTCAAATATTCGCCTCCACGATCAGATCATAGAAACTTTATTTTCTTGTTACGATGATTCTCTACTTCACTCTGAAATTCTTTGAACTTTTCAAATGTTTCAGACTTGTGTTTCATCAAGTAGATATACCCATATCTGCTCAAATCATCTGTGAAGGTCAGAAAATAACGATACCCGCTGTGTGCCTCAACACTCATCGAACCGCATACATCGGTATGTATTGTTTCCAATAAGTCATTAGCTCGCTCCATTGTTCCGGAGAACGGAGTTTTAGTCATCTTGCCCATGAGGCATGGTTCGCAAGTATCAAATGATTCATAATCAAGTGATTCCAAAAGTCCATCTGCATGGAGTTTCTTCATGCACTTTACACCAATATGACCTGAACGGCAGTGCCATAAATATGTTGCACTATCATTATCAACTTTGCATCTTTTGGCATCAATGTTATGAATATGTGATAACCCACAAGTATAGGGGATCGTTTGTAGCCTTCTTCGATAAATAAGAGTGTCGAACCCAACGAGGAGCTAAAGGTAAAACAAATATTCCCTCAAGTTCTATCGACCACCGATACAACTCTACGCACACTTGACGTTTGCTTTACCTAAAACAAGTATGAAACTAATTTGCAAGAATAAAACTACGAGTACTTTGTGAGAATAAAACTACAAATAAATTGCAAGGTAATAAAAGTGGATAGCTTTTGTCAACAAGAAAGTCATTTGTCCCTAGGCAATCGATAACAAGTACCGGTAATCATTCTTGTAATTTTATATGAGGGAGATGCATGAGCTAACATACTTTCTCTACTTGGACCATATGCACTTATGATTGGACCCCTAGCAAGCATCCGCAACTACTAAAGATCATTAAGGTCGTGAAACCCAACCATAGCATTAAGTATCAAGTCCTCTTTACTCCCATACGCCATAACCCACTTATCCACGTTTAGGATGCTGTCACCCCCGCAACACCGACAATAAGCAAACCATGAACATATTGCAACACCCTACAGCGAGGATCCCTCACGTTTGCGCGGGACGGAGGGCACCGTAGGACAGCACCATAAATAAAATATACAATCATACCAACCAAGATCACGATTAACCCATAGGACAAAACGGATCTACTCAAACATCATAGGATAGCCAAATATCATTGGGAAATAATATATGGAGTTGAGCACCATGTTTAAGTAGAGATTACAGCAGGGAAGAGAGGTGTTACACCGCTGCATAGAGGGGGAGAAAGTTGGTGTTGACGGTAGCAAGATTGTTGATGTAGATCGCCGTCACGATCCTAGCCCTGGCGGTGTTCTGGCGCCACCGGGAGACAGGGGGAGAGAGCCCCCCTCCTTCTTCTTCTTCCTTGGCCTCCCCCCTAGATGGGAGGAGAGTTCCCCCTCTGGTCCATGGCCTCCATGGCAGCGGAGGGGTGGGAGCCCCTCCGAGATTGGATCTCCCTCTCTGTTCTCTTCTTTTTCGCGTTCCCCAGATCTGGTCCTTCACCGTTTCTTATATTCCCAGAGATCCGTAACTACGATTTGCGCTGAAATTTTAACATGATTTTTTCCCATAAATTATCTTTCTTGTGCCAGAAGAAGGGCTCCAACCTACGTTCGAGGAGGGCACAAGACACTAGGGCGCGCCTGGGGCCTGGGGCGCGCCATGGTGGGTTGTGGGCACTGTGGGCCCTCGTTTGCGTTGATTCCACCTCCCAAAAATCACATAAATTCCAAAATAATTCTCCGTAAATTTTTATCGCGTTTGGACTTCGTTTGATATGGATTTTCTGCGATACATAAAACATGCAAAAAAACAGGAACTGGCACTCGGCACTGGATCAATAGGTTAGTCCAATAAATCATATAAAAAGTTGCCAAAAATATGTGAAAGTTGTATAATATTGGCATGAAACAATCAAAAATTATAGATATGATGGAGACGTATCAGCATCCCCAAGCTTAATTCCTGCTCGTCCTCGAGTAGGTAAATGATAAAAAAGATATTTTTTTATGTGGAATGCTACCTAGCATAAACTTGATCATATATCTAATCATGGCATGAATATTAAGACACGAGTGATTCAAAGCAATAGTCTATAATTTGACATAAAGACATCAATACTCAGGCATCCCAACAAACAATCATGTCTTTCAAAATATCAACGCTAAAGAAAGCTATCCCTACAAAATCATATAGTCATGCCATGCTCTGTCTTCTTAACACAAAGTATTTATCATGCACAATCCCCGATGACAAGCCGAGCAATTGGTTCATACTTTTTAACATGCTTCAGCTTTTTCAACCCTCACGCAATACATGAGCGCAAGCCATGGATATAGCACTACGGGTGGAATAGAGTATAATGATAGGGGTAAATATAGAGAAGACAAAAAGTAAGAAAGTCTCACATCGATGCGGCTAAGCAACGGGCTATGGAGATGCCCATCAATCGATATCAATGCGAGGAGTAGGGATTGCCATGCAACGAATGCACTAAGAGCTATAAGTGTATGAAAGCTCAATATGAAAACTAAGTGGGTGTGCATCTAATCCTATAATGAAAAATTCCCACTAGTATATGAAAGTGACAACATAGGAGACTCTCTATATGAAAAACATGGTGCTACTTTGAAGCACAAGTGTGGAACTAGCAAGCCCCTTCTCTCTTTTTTTCTTTCTTTCTTTCTTTTTTTCTTCTTTTTTTTCTCTTTATTTTCTTTTATTTTTTTTTATTTTTTTTCTCTCATTGTCCGGAGTCTCATCCTGACTTGTGGGGGAATCATAGTCTCCATCATCCTTTCCTCACTGGGGCAATGCTCTAAAAATGAATAATTGATGATCATCACACTTCTATTTACTTACAACTCAATATTACAACTCGATACCTATAACAAAGTATGACTCTATATGAATGCCTCTGGCAGTGTACCAGGATGTGCAATGATCTAGCGTAACATGTATAAAAAATGATGCACGGTGGCTGAGCCACAACTACTATGTCAGCTATATGATCATGCAAAGCAATATGACAATGAATGCTCAAGTCATCAAAACAGAAGCGGTGGAAGTTGCATGGAAATATATCTCGGAATGGCTATGGAAAGGCCATAATAGGTAGGTATGGTGGCTGTTTTGAGGAAGATATAATAAGGCTTATGTGTGATAGAGCGTATCATATCACGGGGTTTGGATGCACCGACGAAGTTTGCACCACGTCTCGAGGTGAGAAAGGGCAATGCACGGTACCGTAGAGGCTAGCAAATTGCGGAAAGGTAAGAGTGCGTATAATCCATGGACTCACATTAGTCATAAAGAACTCATATACTTATTGCAAAAGTTTATTAGCCCTCGAAGCAAAGTACTACTATGCATGCCCCTAGGGGGATATATTGGTAGGAAAAGACCATCGCTCGTCCCCGACCGCTACTCATAAGGAAGACAATCAATAATAAATCATGCTCCAACTTCATAGCATAACGAGAGACTATACGTGCATGATTCGGGAATCACAAACCTTAACACCAATATTCCTACTAACCACAACCATTTACTAGTACCTCCCACATATTACCATCTCTATATCACAGAACTATTGCAAGGAATCAAACATATCATATTCAGTGATCCATAAGTTTTATGTAGGATTTTATGACTAAGCATGCAATTGACCAATTCCTGTTGACTCTCTAAATTGATATAAGTGAAGCATGAGAGTTTAATTCTTTCTACAAAAGACCATGCTCTAATAAATATAAGTGAAGCAAAAGAGCATTCTATAAATAACGGTTTTCTATGTGAAGAGAAACAGGCAATCCAAACTTCAAATGATATAAGTGAAGCACATGAAGCATTCTATAAAGCCACACTCAAAAGATATAAGTGAAGTGCAATGAGCATTCTATAAATAGACCATGGACTATCTCATACCAGCATGGTGCATAAAAGAAAAAAATGAAAACTAAACATAAAAGATGCTCCAAGATTTGCACATATCACATGAACGAAACGAAGACGAAAACATATCGATACTTGTTGAAGAAAGATGGGATGCCTTCCAGGGCATCCCCAAGCTTAGACGCTTGAGTCTCCTTGAATATTTACTTGGGGTGCCTTGGGCATCCCCAAGCTTGAGCTCTTGCCTCTCCTCCTTCTCCTCATATCGAGACCTCCTCGATCTTTGATCACTTCATCCACACAAAACTTAACAGAAACCTCGGTAAGATCCGTTAGTATAATAATGCAAATCACTACTCTAAGTACTGTTGCAAACCAATTCATATTTTATTTTTGCATTTTAGCTACTGTATTATAACTTTTCCATGGCTTATACCACCGGTAAAATCGATAGTTTCATCAAAACAAGCAAAACAATGCATCAAAAACAGAATCTGTCTTAAACAGGACAGTCTGTAGAAATCTGAACACCTACCATACTTATGGTGCTCCAAAAATTCTGAAACATTAGGAAAAAATAAAAATTTGTATAGCAAGACTGCACAAAAAGTTTCATAAGCTTTTGACATTCCAGTAAAAAATGTAAAATCACGCACTACAACCAAAGTTTCTGTTTCTGCACCGCACATACCAACAAGCAATCTAATCATCCTAAAGGCAAATCTTGGCACATTATTTTTATAATACAATGGATTTGTACAAGGGGATAATTATTTTTGTGAGAAATTTCATGAAAAATTCTACATTGTTTCCATGAGCATGAACACAAGTGTTCAAGGTCGACCCTTACTTCTCCAATGCATCACCTTTCAATCGCTTCTCTTTTTGAAAAAGTTTTAAGTTCCCCTCTATATTGTTTTGTTTTTAAACTTTATAAAAGCACTCAACAGAAATAAATGACTCTCTAAAACTTCCGGGTTTTCTCCCTGGCAGCGCTTTCTTTAAAGCCATTAAGCTAGGCATAAAGTGCTCAAGTAATGGATCCACCCGGATCCCAAGTTATATCAAAGCCAATTTTAATTAACAATGATTTGGCATTTAGTAGTGAGCACAAAGCAACATATATTATGCAATGACGAAGTCTAACTCTCTTCCTATGCATCGGCATGTCATACAATAACAATTCATGCACATCAAGTAAAGGCCAATACATAGCATAAGCAGTTTCTTGCAATTTTATCGTGTTGGAAACATAGAGAGGCGGAGATGTAGTTCCTCTTTCATAATAATTGCAAGTAGGAGCAGCAAGCACATGCATATTACATTCATCAAAATTATCATGTGCAATAGTAAAAGGCAACCCATCAATGTAATCCTTAATAAGTGCAACCTTCTCCGGTATAGTGTAGTTTGGAGAATTCAAAAAGATAATAGGACTATCATGTGTGGGTGCAATAGCAACAATCTCATTCTCAATATAAGTAACTATAGCAAGTTCATCTCCATAAGCATAATTCATATTGGCATCTAGGCCACAAGCATAGCAAGCATCAAGTTCATCAAAAAGGGATATTTCAAAAGAATCAATGGGATCATAGCAATTATCATAACATTCATCCTTCGGTAAGTACGAAGGGAAATTAAACAATGTATGAGTTGAAGAGTTACTCTCATTAGAAGGTGGGCACGGGTAGCTAATCCACTCTTCCTCCTTTTGTTCTTCGTTGTCCTTATCATCTTTTTCATCCAATGAGCTCATAGTTTCATCATTTTCTTCTTCCATAGACTCCTGCAAAATGTTAGTCTCTTCTTGGACAGCGGAGAAGTACTCAATATATTCTTTAACATAAGCATTGGAAGCATAGTTTTCATAGCAATATTTAAGTATAGCAAAATTTTCAGATTTATAAAGAGTAGCATCATACTTTTCAATCAAAGAAGCAATTTCATAAGCACCCTTAAAAGCAACAAATTCTTCAATTTGTTCAACATCATAGTAATTATAAACACCTTTGGCATAAGAAGATACGATTACATTATCCTTAAACTCACATTGGAAGGGAAGATGTTTTTTAGGGTCTTCAGAACAACAAGTAAAATCATGTATTTCACATAAATTCAAAGCATAGCAATACAAACTATTAATATGATGCCATAAAATTTTCCCTTTTTGAGATAAGCAGTGTCGCACATAATAAGCATGTTCATTTAATGATTTTCCCTCAACTAAGCTAGTTGGGTTTTCAGCACGAGCACAAATGGATCGAAGATGATCCAAGTAGAAAGCTTCAGTGTTATGATAGATTTTGGGTGGTTCTTCAACCATTGGTTTAGCGGGTACAACTATTTTTTTTGGTATTTTGCGTTTCCTACCCATAACTAGAGATAGAAAACAAGAGCATAAAATAAAAACTACTTAGTGATAAAGCAAACAAGCACACACGAGAATATTCACCCCACGCTATTGCTCCCTGGCAACGGCGCCAGAAAAATGTCTTGATAACCCACAAGTATAGGGGATCATTTGTAGCCTTCTTCGATAAATAAGAGTGTCGAACCCAATGAGGAGCTAAAGGCAGAACAAATATTCCCTCAAGTTCTATCGACCACCGATACAACTCTACGCACACTTGACGTTTGCTTTACCTAAAACAAGTATGAAACTAATTTGCAAGAATAAAACTATGAGTACTTTGCGAGAATAAAACTATGAATAAATTGCAAGGTAATAAAAGTGGATAGCTTTTGTCAACAAGAAAGTCATTTGTCCCTAGGCAATCGATAACAAGTACCGGTAATCATTCTTGTAATTTTATATGAGGGAGAGGCATGAGCTAACATACTTTCTCTACTTGGACCATATGCACTTATGATTGGACCCCTAGCAAGCATCCGCAACTACTAAAGATCATTAAGGTCGTGAAACCCAACCATAGCATTAAGTATCAAGTCCTCTTTACTCCCATACGCCATAACCCACTTATCCGCATTTAGGCTGCTGTCACCCCCGCAACACCGACAATAAGCAAACCATGAACATATTGCAACACCCTACAACAAGGATTCCTCATGTTTGCGCGGGATGGAGGGCACCGTAGGAAAACACCATAAATAAAATATACAATCATACCAACCAAGATCACGATTAACCCATAGGACAAAACGGATCTACTCAAACATCATAGGATAGCCAAATATCATTGGGAAATAATATATGGAGTTTAGCATCATGTTTAAGTAGAGATTATAGCAGGGAAGAGAGGTGTTACACCGCAGCATAGAGGGGGAAAAAGTTGGTGTTGACGGTAGCAAGATTGTTGATGTAGATCGCCGTCATGATCCTAGCCCCAGCGGCGTTCCGGCGCCATCGGGAGAGAGGGGGAGAGAGCCCCCCTCCTCCTTCTTCTTCCTTGGCCTCCCCCTAGATGGGAGGAGAGTTCCCCCTCTGGTCCATGGCCTCCATGGCGGCGGAGGGGCGGGAGCCCCTCCGAGATTGGATCTCCCTCTCTGTTCTCTTCTGTTTCGCGTTCCCCAGATCTGGCCCTTCACCATTTCTTATATTCTCGGAGATCCGTAACTCCGATTGCGCTGAGATTTTAACACGATTTTTTCCATAAATTATCTTTCTTGCGCCAGAAGAAGGGCTCCAACCGACGTTCGAGGAGGGCACAAGACACCAGGGCGCGCCTGGGGCCTGGGGCGCGCCCTGGTGGGTTGTGGGCACTGTGGGCCCCAGTTTGCATTGATTCCACCTCCCAAAAATCAGATAAATTCCAAAATAATTCTCCGTAAATTTTTATCGCGTTTGGACTTCGTTTGATATGGATTTTCTGCGATACAAAAAACATGCAAAAAACAGGAACTGGCACTGGGCACTGGATCAATAGGTTAGTCCAATAAATCATATAAAAAGTTGCCAAAAATATGTGAAAGTTGTATAATAATGGCATGAAACAATCAAAAATTATAGATACGACGGAGACGTATCAATATGTGTATCACTACGATCTAGATTCAATAAACCATTTACATTGAGTGTATGACCATAGAAGGTTTTATTCATGTAAACAGAACAACAATTATTCTCCGACTTAAATGAATAACCGTATCGCAATAAACATGATCCAATCATATTCATGCTCAACACAAACACCAAATAACATTTATTTATTTAGGTCCAGCACTAATCCTGAAGGTAGAGGGAGTGTGCGATGGTGATCTTATCAACCTTGGAATCACTTCCAACACACATCGTCACCTCGTCATTAGCTAGTCTCTGTTCATTTTGCAACTCCTGTTTCGAGTTACTAATGTTAGCAACTGAACCGGTATCAAATACCCAGGGGCTACTATGAACACCAGTAAAATACACATCAATATCATGTATATCAAATATACTTTTGTTCACTTTGCCGTCCTTCTTATCCGCCAAATACTTGGGGCAATTCCGCTTCCAGTAACCATTTGCTTTGCAGTAGAAGCACTCAGTTTCAGGCTTGGGTCCAGCTTTGGGCTTCTTCATGGGAGCGACAACTTGCTTGCCATTCTTCTTGAAGTTCCCTTTCTTTCCCTCGCCCTTTTTCTTGAAACTAGTGGTCTTGTCAACCATCAACACTTGATGCTCTTTCTTGATTTCTACCTTCGCCGATTTCAGTATCGTGAAGAGCTCGGGAATTGTTTTCATCATCCCTTGCATATTATAGTTCATCACGAAGTTCTAGTAGCTTGGTGATAGTGATTAGAGAACTTTGTCAATCACTATCTTATCTGGAAGATTAACTCCCACTTGATTCAAGCGATTGTAGTACCCAGACATTCTGAGCACATGCTCACTGGCTGAGCTATTCTCCTCCATTTTCTAGGCAAAGTACTTGTCAGAGGTCTCATACCTCTCGACACGGGCATGAGTCTGAAATACCAATTTTAGCTCTTTGGAACATCTTATATGCTCCATGGCGTTCAAAATGTTTTTGTAGTCCCGGTTCTAAGCCATAAAGTATGGCGCACTAAACTATCAAGTAGTCATCATATCGAGCTTGCCAAACATTCATAATGTCTGCATCTGCTCTTGCAATAGGTCTATCACCTAGCGATGCATCAAGGACATAATTCTTCTGTGCAGCAATGAGGATAATCCTCAGATCACGGACCGAGTCCGCATCATTGCTACTATCATCTTTCAACTTAGTTTTCTCTAGGAACATATCAAAATAAAATAGGGGAGCTATACGCGAGCTATTGATCTACAACATAGATATGCAAAATCTATCAAGACTAAGTTCATGATAAATTAAGTTCAATTAATCAAATTACTTAAGAACTCCCACTTATATAGACATCCCTCAAGTCATCTAAATCATACGTGATCCAAATCAACTAAACCATGTCCGATCATCACGTGAGATGGAGTAGTCATCAATGGTGAACATCTCTATGTTGATCATATCTACTATATGATTCACGTTCGACCTTTCGGTCTCCAGTGTTCCGAGGCCATGTCTGTACATGCTAGGCTCGTCAAGTTTAACCCGAGTATTCCACATGTGCAAAAATGTCTTGCACCTGTTGTATTTGAACATAGTCTATCACACCCGATCATCACGTGGTGTCTCAACACGACGAACTGTCGCAACGGTGCATACTCAAGGAGAACACTTATGCCTTGAAATTTAGTGAAGGGATCATCTTATAATGCTACCGCCATACTAAGCAAAATAAGATGCATAAAAGATAAACATCACATGCAATCAAAATATGTGACATGATATGGCCATCATCATCTTGTGCTTTTGATCTCCATCTCCAAAGCATCGTCATGATCTCCATCGTCACCGGCTCGACACCTTGATCTCCATCATTGCGTCGTGGTCGTCTCGCCAACTATTGCTTCTACAACTATCGCTAACGCATAGTGATAAAGTAAAGCAATTACATGGCGTTTGCATTTCATACAATAAAGCGACAACCATAAGGCTCCTGCCAGTTGTCGATAACTTTTACAAAACATGACCATCTCATACAACAACGTATATGACATCATGTCTTGACCATATCACATCACAACATGCCCTGCAAAAACAAGTTAGACGTCCTCTACTTTGTTGTTGCAAGTTTTATGTGGCTGCTACGGGATTCTAGCAAGAACCGTTCTTACCTACGCATCAAAACCATAATGGTGATTTATCAAGTTTGCTGTTTTAACCTTCAACAAGGACCGGCCGCAGTCAAATTCGATTCAACTAAAGTAGGAGAAACAGACACCCGCCAGCCACCTTTATGCAAAACTAGTTGCATGTCTGTCGGTGGAACCGGTCTCATGAACGTGGTCATGTAAGGTTGGTCCGGGCCGCTTCATCCAACAATGCCGCCGAATCAAAATAAGACATTGGTGGTAAGCAGTATGACTATCACTGCCCACAACTCTTTGTGTTCTACTCGTGCATATCATCTACGCATAGACCTGGCTCTGATACCACTGTTGGGAAACATAGCATGCAATTTAAAAAAAAATTCTACGCTCACGCAAGATCTATCTAGGAGATGCATAGAAATGAGAGGGGGAGAGTGTGTCTACGTACCCTCGTAGACCGAAAAGTGGAAGCGTTTGACAACGCGGTTAATGTAGTCAAACTTCTTCTCGTTCGACCGATCAAGCACCGAACGCACGGCACCTCCAAGTTCTGCACATGTTTAGCTCGATGACGTCCCTCGAAATCTTGATCCAGCAAAGTGTCGAGGAAGTAGATGAGTTCCGTCAGCACAACGGCGTGGTGACGGTGATGGTGAAGTGATCCGCGCAGGGCTTCGCCTAAGCAACACGAAGATATGACCGAGGGTGTAATATGTGGAGGGGGGGCGCCGCACATGGCTAACAGATATTGTTGTGGCTTCAAGGCGCCCCCTCCCCATGTATATATAGGTGGGAGGGGGAGGGGAGCTGCCATGGGGCGCCCCAAGTAGGAGGAATCCTACTTGGGGCCCTAGTCCAATTCGCCCCCCCTTTCCTTATTACCGGAAGGGGGAAAAGGGAAGAGAGGGGCAGGAAGGAAAGGGGGGGCCGAACCCCCTCCTCCTTCTCCTATTTGGCCTCCTTCCTTAGGGGGGGAACACCACCCCTTGTGGGCTGGTGTGCTCCCCTCCTATGGCCCATAAGGCCCATTATTCCCCCGGGGGTTCCGGTAACCCCCCCGGTAGTCCGATAAATACCCGATACACTCCGGAACACTTCTGGTGTCCGAATACTATCATCCTATATATCAATCTTTACCTCTCGACCATTTCAAGACTCATCGTCATGTCCGTGATCTCATCCGAGACTCCTAACAATATTCTCTCACCAAATCACATAACTCATATAATACAAAAATCATCATCGAACGTTAAGCGTGCGGACCCTACGGGTTCGAGAACTATGTAGACATGACCGAGACACCTCTCCGGTCAATAACCAATAGCGGAACCTGGATGCTCATATTGGCTCCCACATATTCTACGAAGATCTTTATCGGTCGAACCGTTATGACAACATACGTAATTCCCTTTGTCCATCGGTATGTTACTTGCCCGAGATTCGATCGTCGGTATCTTTATACCTAGTTCAATCTCGTTACCGGCAAGTCTCTTTACTTGCAAGGCTTCTTATGATGTGAATTACCGAGAGGGCCCAGAGATACCTCTCCGATACTCGGAGTGACAAATCCTAATCTTGATCTATGCCAACCCAACAAACACCTTCGGAGATACCTGTAGAGCATCTTTATAATCACCCAGTTACGTTGTGACGTTTGATAGCACACAAGGCATTCCTCCGGTATCCGGGAGTTGCATAATCTCATAGTCGAAGGAATATGTATTTGACATGAAGAAAGCAATAGCAATAAAACTGAACGATCAATATGCTATGCTAACGGATGGGTCTTGTCCATCACATCATTCTCCTAATGATGTGATCCCGTTCATCAAATGACAACACATGTCTATGGTTAGGAAACTAAACCATCTTTGATTAACGAGCTAGTCTAGTAGAGGCTTACTAGGGACACGGTGTTTTGTTTATGTATCCACACATGTATCAAGTTTCTGGTTAATACAATTCTAGCATGAATAATAAACATTTATCATGATATAAGGAAATATAAAATAACAACTTTATTATTACCTCTAGGGCATATTTCCTTCACAAGGATGATTGCGGCAAACTAAAAAACAAAGACTCAAATCATACAAGACGCTCCAAGCAAAACACATATCATGTGGTGAATAAAAATATAGCCTCAAGTAAAGTTACCGATAGACGAAGACGAAAGAGGGGATGCCTTCTGGGGCATCCCCAAGCTTAGGCTCTTGGTTGTCCTTGAATATTACCTTGGGGTGTCTTGGGCAGCCCCAAGCTTAGGCTCTTGCCACTCCTTATTCCATAGTCCATCAAATCCTTACCCAAAACTTGAAAACTTCACAACACAAAACTCAACAGAAAATCTCATAAGCTCCGTTAGTATAAGAAAATAAATCACCACTTTTGGTACTGTTGTGAACTCATTCTTTATTTATATTGGTGTAATATCTACTTTATTCCAACTTCTCCATGGTTCGTACCCCCGATACTACCCATAGATTCATCAAAATAAGCAAACAACACATAGAAAACAGAATCTATCAAAAATAGAACAGTCTGTGAAGATCTGGATTGTTCTAATACTTATGTAAGTCCAAAAATTCTGAAAAATAGTAAAACAGAGTAAATTTCTATATAAATCTTGTGTAAAAAATTTAGGGTTTTTCCACGGTCCAGTGAATCTAAACAATTCTGTGACTGGACGCAAAAGTTTCTGTTTTTCAGCAAGATCAAATCAACTATCACCGTAAGCCATCCCAAAGGTCTTGCTTGGCAAAAACACTAATTAAAACACAAAAACACATCTAACCAGAGTCTAGATGAATTATTTATTGGAAAACAGCAAGGAAAAATATTGGGTTGTCGCCCAACAAGCGCTTTTCTTTAAAGCCTTTTAGCTAGGCATTGATAATTTTGATAGTGCTCATATGAAAGAAAAGAATTGAAGCACAAATAGAGCAACATAAAATATGTGAAAAAGACATCTAAGTCTAACATACTTCCTATGCATAGGCATTTTATAGGAAAAAAAATTAGCAAGACAAGCAAGATCTAGCATATGCAAGGAAGAAGAAAGAAACAATAGCAATCTCAACATAACGAGAGGTAATTTAGTAACATGAAAATTTCTACAACCATATTTCCCTCATTACATGTAGGATCATAATCAAATTCAACAATATAGCTATTACATAAAATTTTCTCTTCATGATCCACATGCATGCAAAGTTGACACTCTTCCAAAATAGTGGGATTATCATCAAATAAAGTCATGACATCTCCAAGCCCACTTTTATCAAAAATTTCATAAGATTGATCATTCTCCAAAGTAGTGGGATCATTATTACCTAGAGTTGACACTCTTCCAAACCCACTTTCAATATTAATGCAAACATAATCATCATGAGGTTTAAATAAAATTTTAAGATCGTAAGAAGAATCACCCCAATCATGATCATTGCAATAAGTAGTGGACATAGCAAAACTAGCATCCCCAAGCTTAGGGTTTTGCATATTATTAGCACAATTGACATCAATAGAATTTATAGTAAAAACATTGCAATCATGCTTTTTATTCAAGGAGCTATTGTGAATCACTTCATAAATTTCTTCATCATAATTTTCAGATTCACGATTTTCAAGCAAAACTTCATAAAGATAATCTAGTGCACAAAACTCACTAGCAATTAGTTCATAATAATTGGATCTCTTAAAAAGATTAGCAAGTGGATGAGGATCCATAAACTTTTGTTTCCAAATTTCAATAAACACACAATTATATCAAGCGGACAAGCAAACAAGCCAAGTAAGACATAGAGGCAAACGGAAAGAAGGCAAATAAAAAGGCAAATCTTTTCAAAAATCATTTTAGAAGTGGGGGAGAGGAAAACGAGAGGCAAATGGCGAATAATGTAATGCAAGAGATGAGAGTTTATGATGGGTACTTGGTATGTCTTGACTTGGCGTAGATCTCCCCGGCAACGGCGCCAGAAATTCTTCCTGCTACTTCTTGAGCTTGCGTTGGTTTTTCCCTTGAAGAGGAAAGGGTGATGCAGCAAAGTAGAGATAAGTAGTTCCCTCAGTTAGAGAACCAAGGTATCAATCCAGTAGGAGACAACGCACAAATCACCAATACCTGCACAAACAATCAAACTTGCACCCAACGCGATAAAGGGGTTGTCAATCCCTTCACGGTTACTTGCAAAAGTGAGATCTGATAGAGATAGATAAAACGAAACAAAAGATAAAGTAATTTTTTTTAGGGTTTTTGGTTTATAGATCTGAAAATAAAAGATTCAAAATAGTAGATCGGAAAGTAATATGATGGAAAATAGACCCGGGGGCCATAGGTTTCACTAGAGGCTTCTCTCAAGATAGCAAATAATACGGTGGGTGAACAAATTACTGTCGAGCAATTGATAGAAAAGCGCAAAGTTATGACGATATCCAAGGCAATGATTATGAAATATAGGCATCACGTCCGTGTCAAGTAGACCGACTCCTGCCTGCATCTACTACTATTACTCCACACATTGACCGACTCCTGCCTGCATCTAGAGTATTAAGTTCATGAAGAACAGAGTAACGCCTTAAGTAAGATGACATGATGTAGAGGAATAAACTCAAGGAATATGATGTAAACCCCATCTTTTTATCCTCGATGGCAACAATACAATACGTGCCTCGCTGCCCCTACTGTCACTGGGAGAGGACACCACAAGATTGAACCCAAAGCCAAGCACTTCTCCCATTGCAAGAAAAACCAATCTTGTTGGCCAAACCAAACCGATAGTTCGAAGAGAATTACAAGGATATCAAATCATGCATAAAAGAATTCAGAGAAGATTCAAATAATATTCATAGATAAGCTGATCATAAATCCACAATTCATCGGATCTCGACAAACACACCGCAAAAAAAGATTACATCGGATAGATCTCCAAGAATATCAAGGAGAACATTGTATTGAGAATCAAAGAGAGAGATGAAGCCATCTAGCTACTAGCTATGGACCCGTAGGTCTGAGGTAAACTACTCATGCTTCATCGGAAGGGCAATAGAGTTGATGTAGAAGCCCTCCGTGATCGAATCCCCCTCCGGCAGGATGCCGGAAAAGGCCCCAAGATGGGATCTCATGGGAACAGAAGGTTGTGGCGGTGGAAAATTGTTTTCGTGGATGCTTCTGGTGGTTTGGGAATATATGTGAATATATAGGAGGAAGATCTAGGTCAGGGGGTCACCGACGGGCCCACAAGGCAGGGGGCGCGCCCTGCCCCCTTGTGGCCGCCTCGTGGCTCTTCTGACTTGCACTCCAAGTCTCCTGGGTGTTTTCTGGTCCAAGAAAAATCATCGCGAAAGTTTTATTCCGTGTGGACTCCATTTGGTATTCCTTTTCTGCGAAGCTCAAAAACAAGGAGAAAACAGAAACTAGCACTGGGCTCTAGGTTAATAAGTTAGTCCCAAAAAATAATATAAAATAGCATATTAATGCATATAAAACATCCAAAACAGATAATATAATAGCATGGAACAATAAAAAATTATAGATACGTTGGAGACGTATCAATATACTTTCGCAAGCTCTCCCCTTCCTTCTATGGAAGGACTTGCAAATCACTGGGGCATCCTGGCTCTTGATGGCCGCCCGTGAAGGCGCCAACAAACTCATTGCACTGGTCAGCCCATGATGAGATGGAGTTCTCCGGTTGATGCATCAGCCACGACCTCACATTTAACTTGAGTGCCAAAGGGAAGTAGTTGGCAAATACTTTCTCACCCCTGCCCCCGGCGGCTTGAACGGCAATTGTCTAGATGCTCAAGAACTCTCCCTGGTTCAACTTTCCATCATATTTTTCTGGCAATTCTGGCTTGAAAACGCGGGCATATGGACAACGGACTTGCCGCAGCTCACGAGTGAAGGCAGGGCACCCAACCTCGAAAGGTAAGTACCCACCCTCACTGGGCGAGGGCTCGTTGACGTATGGTGCATTACGCCTGTCAGATTGACGGCGGGTCTCTCGACGCTGCTCTATAGTGACGTGCGCATATTCCCTCCGCCGATCTTCCAGGACCTACCGCTGATCTCGACGGGCTCGTGGATCAGACGAGGCCATCGAAGCTTCGTCGGGCTCGTGGTCGCGTTGCTCTTGTTGCTGCCTCTAGGTTTGCTGTCGCGGAGGGGACTGCACCGTTAGTGCGGCCCCCTCAACGTGGCCAGCAACTCGAGTGGTTGTTGTCGCCTGCGGGCGCCGTGATGGCTCCGCCCTCCGTGATCCTCCAGTCTCAGCAAAGCCGATCAAGCTCTGGATGGTGGCCCTCCACTCATCCATCTGATCAGCTACCGGTGGAAATCTTAGTAGGAGTTGGGCCCGTGCCATGGCTTCCATAACTGTGCTTGGTATAGCTGACGAGGCAGATCGCGATGTCGCTCGACTCCTGGTAGTAATAGCAGGAGCATCACCATGATCACGCCGTCGCGGATTGGTTGCCAAGGCGATTTGATGATGAGTGGGCTGCGCTCGGGGACCGGTGACCCTGTTCGGTGCTTCGGCTTGCTCGCCTTGTTCTGGGCGAGGTGTGTGTCCAGTGGTCGCGCCCGTAGCAGGCGTGGCCAGAGGGTCACGACTCGCACCAGAGCGGGCGTCTTTGCCGTGGCTGTGTCCGCTGGTGCGGCGAGGTGGTGGAGACTGAACGCCCCCTCCATCCGCAGCTTGCGGGTCATGTCCATCTGGATTTGGTTGATGCTGTCCTCCCCCGGCGCCTCCCGCTCCAGCTTCGTCCACGGGGGACACAACGACAGCGCCGGCTGCGCCTCCCGTGGTACCCGCCTCGCCCAACGCCGCCGCAGCGCCCGCGGCCACGTGAGAGGGGGACTTTGAAGTGGAAGGGTGCACGGTTGATACGTCTCCATCGTATCTACTTTTCCTAATGCTTTTCCTCTTGTTTTGGACTCTAATTTGTATGATTTGGATGAAACTAACCTGGACTCACGCTGTTTTTAGCAGAACTACCATGGTGTTGTTTTTTGTGCAGAAATAAAAGTTCTCAGATTGGAACGAAACTTTGCGAGGATTTTTTATATAATAAAAGAGAATTACTGGAGCCAAGAACCACTGGAGGGGGCCCCCTGGGTGGGCACAACCCACCAGGGCGCGCCCCCCTCCTGGCGCACCCAGGTGGGTTGTCCCCACCTGGTGGCCCCGCTGACCCTATCTCCGACACTATAAATTCACATTTTCGAAGAAAAAATAGCGGAGGAAGAATTATCGCATTTGACGAGATGAAGCCGTTGCCGCCTCCTGTTCTTCATCAGGAGGCCAGATCTGGAGTTCGTTTGGGGCTCTGGAGAGGGGGATCTTCGATCTTCGTCATCACCAACCCTTCTCCATCGCCGATTCCATGATGCTCTCCACCGGGAGTGAGTAATTCCTTTGTAGGCTCACTGGTCGGTGAGGAGTTGGATGAGATTCATCATGTAATCGAGTTAGTTTTGTTAGGGCTTGATCCCTAGTATCCATTATGTTCTGAGATTGATGTTGCTATGACTTTGCCATGCTTAATGCTTGTCACTTTGGGCCCGGGTGCCATGATTTAGATCTGAACCGTTTATGTTATCACCATTATATCTATGTTCTAGATCCTATCTTGCAAGTTATAGTCACCTACTACGTGTTATGATCCGCAAACCCCGGAGTGACAATAGTCGGGATAATTTCCGGTAATGACCGTAGTTTGAGGAGTTCATGTATTCACTATGTGTTAATGCTTTGTTCCGGTTCTCTATTAAAAGGAGGCCTTAATATCCCTTAGTTTCCTTATGGACCCCGCTGCCACGGGAGGGTAGGACAAAAGATGTCATGCAAGTTCTTTCCATAAGCACATGTGACTATTTACAGAATACATGCCTACATTATATTTATGAACTGGAGCTAGTGCCGTATCGCCCTAGGTTATGACTGTTATATGATGAATATCATCCAACGAATTCACCGATCCAATGCCTACAATTTTCTCTTATATTGTTCCTGCTAAGTTACTATTGCTACTGTTACTGTTGCACTTGCTACAAAATCATTGCTATCACTTTACCGTTACTACTATTGTTGCTACTACTATCAAAACTATCATACTACTTTGCTACTGATCACTCTACTACAGATTATTAATCTCCAGGTGTGGTTGAATTGACAACTCAGCTGCTAATACTTGCAAATATTCTTTGGCTCCCCTTGTGTCGAATCAATAAATTTGGGTTGAATACTCTACCCTCGAAAACTGTTGTGATCCCCTATACTTGTGGGTTATCAAGACCTTTTTCTGGCACCGTGGCCGAGGAGCATAGCTATATTTGTTGAGTCACTTGGGATTATTATCAATTTATCACTATGAAGAATCTGAAAGATACAAAGACTAAGATTTTTCCCTCTAAGACGAGGGGAGGTAAGGAACTGCCATCTAGCTCTGCACTTGATTCACCTTCTATTTTGAGTAGACTTGCAACACCACCACATGCTATTAATCCTGATATGTCACAAGTTATTGATGATGCTACTTCTATGAATGCTACTCATGATGATGCTAGTACCTTGCTTGATGATGATGTGCCATTGGGGATTTTCTTGATGAACAACTTGCTAAAGCTAAAGTTTTTGAGAATGCTGAAATTGATGAAATTGACGAAGTACCTGAAACTGAAAATCTTGAAACACCTATTAGACCTAGTTCTCCTAGATATGAATTGCCTAAGGTACCTGAAGGCTATGTTATGGATGAGGAGACAACTAGAGATTTTCTTGCTTGCAATGATAGAGATGATCTTAAGAAATTATTATGCAAACTAAAAGAGAAATCTTTGAATGCTAGAATGAAATGTGACCCTAAGTTTGCTACTTCACCTATCTTTGTTGATGATAAGGATTATGAATTCTCTGTCGACCCAGAGTTAATTAGTTTGGTTGAATCTGATCCTTTCCATGGTTATGAAACTGAAACTGTTGTGGCACATCTCACTAAATTAAATGATATAGCCACCCTATTTGCTCATGATGAGAAAATTCGCTACTATTATATTCTCAAATTATTTCCGTTCTCATTAAAGGGTGATGCTAAGACTTGGTATAATACTCTTGCTCCTGGTTGTGTACGTAGTCCCCAGGATATGATTTATTACTTCTCTGAAAAATATTTTCCTGCTCATAAGAAACAAGCTGCCTTACAGGAAATATTTAACTTTGTGCAAATTGAAGAAGAGAGTCTCCCATAAGACTGGGGGAGGCTTCTCCAATTGCTTAATGCTTTGCCTGATCATCCTCTTAAGAAAAATGAAATACTTGATATCTTCTATAATGGACTAACCGATGCTTCTAGGGACTTCCTAGATAGTTGTGCTGGTTGTGTTTTCAGGGAATGAACTGTTGAACAAGCTGAGGAACTACTAAATAATATATTGAAAAATTATGATGATTGGACTCTTCCTGAACCACAACATAAACCCACTCCAAAGAAGAGGGGTATTTTATATCTCAGTCCTGAAGATATGCAAGAGGCAAAGAAATCCATGAAGGAAAAAGGTATTAAGGCAGAGGATGTTAAAAATTTACCTCCTATTGAAGAGATACATGGACTTGACACACCACCACCAAAGGTGGTAGAGGTAAAGTCCTTAATGAAATTCAATGAAAAAGACAATCCCTATAATATGCATCCTAGTCAATGCCTTTATGAGTTTGATAATTACATTAGAAAGCAAGATCACTTCAATGAAAATGTTATGAAACAATTGAAATATAATTCTGATATGATTGCTCGCTTGAGTGACTTGTTATTTAGAATCACCAATGATGTTAGAGGTGTAGGAAAACATGCCTCTATGGTTCAAACTCAACTAGAACAAGTTGCTAAATCGCAAAGAGAGTTGCTAGATGAAATGAACAATAATATAAATGACTTTGCTGTTAGAGTAGCAACTAGAGGAGGTAAAATGACTCAGGAACCACTTTATCATGTAGGACATCCTAAAAGAATTGAACAACACTCTCAAAGAATTAACACTGATGCACCTAGTCCTTCTAAAAAGAAGAAGAAAAAGAATGATAGGACTTTGCATGCCTCTAGTGAACCTGAGATAGAAAAACCTCCTGATAATGATAATGATGTTTCTATCTCTGATGCTGAAACTCAATCTGGTAATGAACATTCACTTAGTGATAATGAAAAAGATAATGATGATGTTCATGAAGATACTCAACCAGACAATGATAAACAACCAGATAATGATGTTGAGATAGAACCAGCTGTTTATCTTGATAACCCACAACCTAAAAATAAAAGATATGATAAAAAAGACTTTGTTGCTCAAAAACATGGTAAAGAGAGGGAACCATGGGTTCAAAAACCCATGCCCTTTCCACCTAAACCAACTAAAAAGAAAGATGATGAAGAATTTGAACGCTTTGCTGAAATGCTTAGGCCAGTCTTTTTGCGTACTCGCTTGACTGATATCTTAAAAATGCCCCCTTATGCAAAGTACATGAAAGACATCATCTCTAATAAAAGAAAAATACCGGAAGCTGAAATCTCCACCATGCTTGCTAATTATTCTTTTAATGATGGAGTACCCAACAAACTTGGAGATCCTGGAATACCAACTATACCTTGCTCCATAAAAAGAAACTATGTGAAAACTGCTTTATGTGATTTAGGAGCTGGTGTTAGTGTTATGCCTTTCTCTTTATATAAAAGACTTAATTTGAATAAACTCACGCTTACTGAAATATCTTTGCAAATGGCTGATAAATCAACTGCCATACCTATCGGTATTTGTGAGGATGTGCCCATTGTTGTTGCTAATGTTACTATCTTGACTGACTTTGTTATACTTGAGATGCCCGAGGACGACAACATGTCGATTATCCTTGGTAGACCCTTCTTGAATACTACAGGGGCTGTTATTGATTGCAATAAAAGCAAGGTTACTTTTCATATTAATGGTAATGAGCATACGGTGCACTTTTCGAAGAAACAATTCCAAGTGAATGGTATTAATGTGACGCCCCCGACTTAATCGTGCACTAATCATACACGCAAACATGCACGATCAAGCATAGGGACTCACGGGAAGATATCACAACACAACTCTAACACAAATAAACGGAGATCCACAATATTACAGACCAGGGATCCAAAGATCCGAATACATAAGTCAGTCATACAAATATTATCTGAGTATAGAGATAGTTAGACAAGTTTTGCCTTAAGAAGGTTAGCACAAACAACGACTCTAGATCGAAAGGCGTTGGCCTCCTGCCTGGGAGCCTCCGATCCTACTCCTGGTCGGCTGGCTCGATCCAGTAGTACGTGCCCTCTGGACCCTCCTGGTAGCAAGCTCCTGTGGTGGCATCTGGCTCCGGGGCTCCATCGTCTGATGTATCATCAAGGTGGGGTATGGGGAAAAGAGAAAGTAAAGCAACCGTGAGTACTCATCCGAAGTACTCAGCAAGCAAGGATCTATACTACATATGCAACATTATCAATGGAGAAAGGCTGTATATGTGGACTGGGCTGCATAAATGCCAGAATAGAGAGAAGGCCTAGTCCTATCGAAGACTAGCATCTTCATGAAGCCATCATCTTGCAGCAGTAGAAGAGAGTAGAATAACATTTTATTTAGCAAACATGTTGAAGCAAGCCTAGAGATCCTTCCTCGACTCCCAGCGAGAAAGCGATCCCGAAGCTTCAATTAAGTAACCAGTATCCAGTTCAAGTAGTAGATCGGGATACACAAACTGAGCGTCCTTTACCGTAGGACTGGCTATCGATAGATCATTCATCCCTGCAGGGGTGCACTACTGTTACCCAACACGCTCGATCACCTCTGGCCGGACACACTTGCTGGGTAATGCCCGGCCTCGGTAGATCAACACGAAGCAACACCCTACCTAGGCTCAGCAGAGAGGTCAGCACGCCGGACTAACCTATGCACCCAGAAGTCTTGGGCCATCGCCCTGGGCACCCTGCGCGTTGCGTGGATGGCCGGGGTGCAGGCGTGACACTGAACTCGTCAGTGAAGTATCCAGCCCAATCCCGGCGATCAGCCCGCATGGTGAATCGTGACGTCTGATGAGCTTTCGGGAGAAACGTATGACGTAGAGGGCCCCATAACCATAACCCCGCGTGGTGGTAGTGCGTATAGGGCACGTCGACCCACTCAGATCACGCACCCAAATCCAATAGGCTCATTTAGTATCACGCGGAGACAATCAGAGTCTCTGAAGCTCCGCCACAATATCACACTCGAGTGCCCTTCAGGCACACTCGACAACATAGATCCCCAGCGGGTACCCACCAGGGTGGACCCGCCTGTAACGAAGGTCAAGGTAACCGTGTGGTCATAACATCAAGGGGGAAAACCCGAGGAATCACCCTCGGCGGATTCCACTCGACGAAATCATCAGGGTGAACGTATGAGGCATCACCCTCGAGGTTCACACTGAGGGGTTGCACGACAGAGTCGTATCGGAAGTGGAGAAGGAGGAATCACCCTCGATGACCACGACCGAACAGCTACACTGCAGAGTATTCATCAGGAGTGCGTTACGAGGTATCACCCTCGGCACTCGATAGTAACTATGCAGAGTCGTACAACTAAGGGGGTGTGAAGTGAGGTGTCGGTCTCTGGTCGACGATCACGTTGATTGAGTCGTCGACGATCAAGCAGGGGCAACAAGGGAAAGGTGGTGGGGGTCACTGATGGTTCACTACCAACCTATACTAAGCAGTTTAACATAGGCAGGTAAGGTAACAATGAACAGGTTACGACAGCAGGCTATGCATCAGAATAGGAGCATACATTAACAGTAGCAAAATCTAATGCAAGCAGGAGAAATGGAATGGGCGATATCTGGATGCTCAAAGGGGGGGGGGGGGGCTTGCCTGGTTGCTCTGGCAAGAGAGAGGGATCGTCAACGGGCTGCTCGTCGGTAGTGTAGTCGTACCCAGGTGTAGCGTCGTCGGTATCGGCGTCTATCGAGAGAGAAGAAGGGGGAGAGAAACAATAAATTCACGGCAATAATGCAAACAATATGTATGATATGCCTAAATGATATGCCGGGGTGTTCTACTGCCTAACTAAATGATTTAGTTAATTTAGGAATTTATCTGGATTTATTTAATCAACGCTGAGCACTATTCATTTATCGAAAATGGTCTAAAAATTCAATGTTCATATAGCTAGAGGCATCTGACAGGAATACGGAGGACGTATTCGGGTTCGTATCGAAATTCTGAGCAAGTTTCATGTATAATTTATTTTCATCGGAGTTACGGTTTATTTAATATGATTTTCTAAAGTTTTTATTAATTTCTGGAATTTAATTATTTATTTAAATTCAACATTATCCGAAACAGTGTATGCTGACATCAGCATGATGTCAGCAGTCAACCTGACAGGTGGGGTCCACCTGTCATTGACTGTTTAGTCTAATTAGGGATTAGCTAATTAATTACTGTTTAATTAAACTAACTAATTAATTTGATTAACTTAATCAGAGTTAATTAATTCACTAATTAACTAACTAATTAATTAATTATTAATTTTAATAATTTTGTTTTTATTTTCTATTCTATTTTTTTTTAATTTCATTCAGGGGCTGAGCCCAACGGTCAATGGCACAGGGGCTTCGGGCCCCACTGGGCAGTGGCCGAGGAGGCCGACCGGGGCGGGCGCGCGGCGCGGCCAGGGGCGAGCGGGCGCCGGGCGCGGTGACTGCGGGCGGCGAGCGGCGAGGCGGGCTGCGACGGGGACGGTCGCGTCCTGCAGCGGGAGCAATGGCGCGGGTAGCAGGCAGTGGCGAGTGGCGAGGCAACAGGGGGCCGTGGCGGGGTGAGCGTGGTGCGCGCGGTGAGCAGAGCCGTGGCGGGGCTCGGGCGCGCACGCGGGGGGGGGGGGGGATGAGGACTGGGGCGCGGTGCGCGTGGCCGCAGCCAGAGTGAGACGAGCGAGCGGAGGGGGGGAGGCGAGGCGCGCCGAGCGCCTGCGCAGCTCGCAGCGACCGAGGGAAAATGAGGGAGGACGGGGGTTCCTCACCCCGGGTGCAGGGGCAAGGGCAGCGGGCTTGAGGAGGAAGACGGGGAGGCGACGACGACGGTGGGCGGCTCCGACGAAGCAGTGGCGAGAACGGCGCGGCGTCGGGCGGCGGCGGCGTGCAGTGCCCGGTGCCCGATCCAGATCGGATCGGGGAGAGGGAGTGAGCGAGGGGGGGGGGGGAGTGGGGCGGGGTGGGCTAGGGTTTCGGGCGGTCGGCCAGGGGGGCCATATAGGGGGAAGGGGTGGGCCGGCCTGATGGCCAGGCTGGGCCGTGGCCCAGTTGGGCCAGGGGGGTTGTTTTCATTTTATTTTTGTATTTTGTTTTATTTCCTTTTTCTTATTTCTTTCCTTTTTTGTTAGCTAATTGTTTGGGCACTATATGCATTTTATAAAAAGTGTGACCTAGTCCATAATTAGCAGTGCACTATACCCTAACACCAAAAACTAGTTTGGGCAAAACATCATTTCATATTTGATTTAGATTAAATAAAAGGTTATTAAATATTATTTTCAAAATGGAAAACTCAATTCACAACAAGATAGAGAGGGGAAAACACCATATGATCCAACTATATTAACAAAGCCCGCGATACATCAAGATCGTGACATCTCAAGAACACGAGAGAGAGAGATTAAACACATAGCTACTGGTACAAACCCTCAGCCCCGAGGGTGGACTACTCCCTCCTCATCATGGTGGCCGCAGGGATGATGAAGATGGCCGCCGGTGATGATTTTCCCCTCCGGCAGGGTGCTGGAACAGGGTCTAGATTGGTTTTTCGTGGCTACAGAGGCTTGCGGCGGCGGAACTTCTGATCTAGGGTTTTTCTAATGGTTTCTCTATTTATAGGATTTTTTGGCGTTGGTTTCACGCGAAGATGGGCCTCGAGGTGAGCACAACCCACCACGCCATGGGTTGGGCTCCAGGCGCGCCCTGGTGGGTTGTGCCCTCCTCGTGGCTCTTCTGGCCCTCCCACGAAGCTTCGGGGTTCTCTTTTGTTCCAAAAAAATCGTCAAAAAGTTTCAGCTCATTTGGAGAACTTTCATTTCTGCACAAAAAACAACACCACGGTAGTTCTGCTGAAAACAGCGTCAGTCCGGGTTAGTTCCATGCAAATCATACCAAAACCATATAAAATTGTTGTAAATATGGCATGAATACTTCATAAATTATAGATATGTTGGAGACTTATCAGCATCCCCAAGCTTAATTCCTACTCGTCCTCGAGTAGGTAAATGATAAAAGAAATAATTTATGAAGTGTGAATGCTAGCAAAGTGCATAAGTTTGATCAATGATAATTTCAATCACTTTTCCTAGCATCATAGCATCAACTCTTTCTCATAAAACTTATCATGATAAAGTAGCAATTGAAAATGGAATTTTTGTTGTGGAATGCTACCTATCATATTCATCATATACTCTTTCTTTTGTAGCATGGACATTTGACTTGAATGATTCAAAGTAATAGTCTATAATTTGACATGAAGACATCAATACTCAAGCATACTAACAAGCAACCATGTCTTTCAAAATATCAACGCTAAAGAAAGCTATCCCTAGCCCATTATGCTCAATCGTTGATCCATTCATGAAACACACTCGAATATTAGCTACATCCAATGCACAGGTATGATCATATTGCTCCCAAGTTTGTGCTTTATAAGAGAAGATGGAGACTCAAATAAAAATAAAAATTGCATAAAGTAAATAGATAGGCCCTTCGCAGAGGAAAGCAGAGATTTGTAGAGGTGCCAGAGCTCAAAGCTTAAATTGAGAGATAAAATATTTTGAGAGGCATACTTTTCCCGTCGACGAAAACGACCGAGAATTCCCAACACTTTCCATGCTAGATACATCATAGGCGGTTCCCAAACAGAAAATAAAGTTTATTCCTTTTTCCACCATTCTTTCACAATCCATGGCTAGCCGTATCCACGGATGCCTTCCATACCAACACTTTCCAAGGAATTTATTATTGAGCAACATAAATATTATTTTTTTGCATTTCGGGACTGGGTATCCCTATTACCTTTGCCACACTCTCGTGCACTGACAAGTGAATAAACACTCATCTTGAGAATAACGCATCTAGCATGGAAAATATTGGCTTCCCCCTGCAGCTTCATGAGCGGTACGGGCACACAAAATGGAAATTCATTTTGAAAATTAGAGTTGGCACATACAAATTTACTTAAAACGGCACAGAAATACCGCATATAGGTAGGTATGGTGGACTCATATGGCCAAACTTGGTTTAAGGATTTTGGATGCACAAGTAGTATTTCTACTTAGTACAAGTGGAGGCTAGCAAAAAGATTGAGAAGCAACCAACCAAGAAACCAAAATTCACATAAATGAGCATTAAGCATAACTAACACCGAATAATGCACCACAAGTAGGATGTAACTTCATTGCATAACTATTGACTTTCATGCTTGCATAGGGAATCACAAACCTTAACACCAGTATTCTTACGAAAGCACAATTACTCACCAACATGACTCACATATTACTATCTCCATATCGCAAAACTATTGCAAAGAATCAAACTTATCATATCCAATGACCTACATGAAAGTTTTTATTATATCCTTCTTGAATATCCATCACTTTTGGACCAATTTCATAGCTTGTGCAAATTGTCATCACTATTATCAACTCTCAAAATAATATAAATGAAGCACAAGAGTAAATGACAAACTACTCCAAAAAGTTATAAGTGAAGATCAAGCGAGTAGTTAAGTAAATGGGTAGCCATTTGAGGACTCTAAGTATTTTATTAAAACAGCAAGCAAAACAAAATAAAATGACATTCCAAGAATAGCACACATCATGTGAAGAAGCAAAAACTTAGGCTCAACCGAGACTGACCGATAATTGTTGATGAAGAAAGGTGGGATGCCTACCGGGGCATCCCCAAGCTTAGATGCTTGAGACTTCTTGGAATATTAAGTTGGGATGCCTTGGGCATCCCCAAGCTTGAGCTCTTGTGTCTTCTTCATTCCTCTCATATCACGGTTTCCCTAATTCTTAAAAATATCATCCACACAAAACTCAACAAGAACTCGTGGGATAAGTTAGTATAAATCAATGCAAAACCTTATCATTCTCTACTGTAGAAAATCACTAGAATTATTATTCAACATTGCATACTAAATGCCTCTGCATATTTAATGCTCCTATCCTCAAATAGAATCATTAAACAAGCAAACATATGCAAACATAACAGCAATCTGCCAAAACAGGAAAGTCTGTAATGGATGAAGAAGTATCCATACTTATTTAACTCAAAAATTTCTGAAAATTTAGCACACTGTATAAAATTTATCATACCTTATTGTGGAAAAAAATTCAACATTTTATCACATTCTGACTTTTCTCGGGAATTTTTGCAACAGCGACAAACTTTCTGTTTTGAAACAGCAACTCATATACTTGCAAAATAAGCATGGTAAAGGCTATCCTTGCCTCTTTTATTGAAATAAAAGATACAAAACATTATTATAAATAACAGAAATCAAATAAAAACAATATAAAATGATGCTCCAAGCAAAACGCGTATCATGTGATGAATAAAAATATAGCTCCAAGTGAGGTTACCGATAATGTCGGAGACGAAAGAGGGGATGCCTTCCGGGGCATCCCCAAGCTTAGTTGCTTGGATATTCCTTGAATATTACCTTGGGGTGCCTTTGGAATCCCCAAGCTTAGGTTCTTTCCACTCCTTATTCTTCTCATATCGACATCTCATCCAAAACTTGAAAACTTCAATCACACAAAACTTAACGGAACTTCGTGAGATAGGTTAATAAAGACAAATCATTCACTTTGGTACTGTCAAAGACAAGATTCATAATTGTTATCACACAATTAATACTGTACCTTATCATTTCCACAATTTATAATGAGCAATATAAGCCATAGAAACTAGATAACAAGCAAACTATGCATTGAAAACAGAATCTGTCAAAAACAGAACAGTCTGTAGTAATCTGTACTCCAACCATACTTACGTAACTCCAAAAATTCTGAAAAATTAGGACAACATAGGAAATTTGTATATAAATCACATGTAAAAAATTCAGATCAAAATAACGTTCCAGTGAATTTTTAAAATTCCTGAACTGAGTGCAAAAGTTTCTGTTTTTGCACAGAATCAAGTCAACTATCATCCACACTATCCCAAAGGCTTTACTTGGCACTTTATTGAAACAAAAGCTATAAAACATGATTAGTAAAGTATCCTAATCATGTGAAAACACAAAAATAGTAGGGTAAAATGTTGGGTCATCTCCCAACAAGCGCTTTTCTTTAATGCCTTTTAGCTAGGCATGATGAGTTCAATGATGCTCGCATAAAAGATAAGAATTGAAACACAAAAAGAAAGCATCATGAAGCATATGACTAGCACATTTAAGTCTAATCCACTTCCTATGAAAAGGGATTTTGTGAGAAAATAATTTATGGGAGCAAGAATCAACTAGCATAGGAAGGCAAAACAAGCAATACTTCAAAACTTTCAACACATAGAGAGGAAACTTGGTATTATTGAGATATGTAGAAGCATATATTCCTCTCTCATAATAATTTTCAGTAGCATCATGAATGAATTCAACAATATAGCTATCACATAAAGCATTCTCTTCATGATCCACAAGCATAGAAATTTTATTATTCTCCACATAAGCAAATTTATTCTCATCAATAGTAGTGGGAGCAAACTCAACAAAATAACTATCATGTGATTGAAAATTAAAGTCATGATGACAAGTTTCATGGTTATCATTATTCAATATAGCATACGTGTCATCACCATAATCATCATATATAGGAACTTTGTTGTCATAATCAATTGCAACCTCCTCCAAAATAGTGGATTCATCATTAAATAAAGTCATGACCTCTCCAAATCCACTTTCATCAATATAATCATCATAAATAGGAGGCATGCAATCATCATAATAAATTTTCTCATCAAAACTTGGGGGACTAAAAATATCATCTTCATCAAACATAGCATCCCCAAGCTTATGGCTTTGCATATCGTTAGTATCATGGATATTCAAAGAGTTCATACCAACAACATTGCAATCATGCTCATCATTCAAAGATTTTTTGTCAAACATTTTATAGAATTCTTCTTCTATCAATTGAGCACAATTTTCCTTTCCATCATTTTCATGAAAGACATTATAAAGATGAACAATATGATGCAACTTCAATTCCTTTTTTTTGTAGTTTTCTTTTATAAACCAAACTAGTGGTAAACAAGAAACTAAAAGATTCAGTTGCAAGATCTAAAGATATACCTTCAAGCACTCACCTCCCGGGCAACGGCGCCAGAAAAGAGCTTGATGTCTACTACACAACTTGTTCTTGTAGACTTGTGTTGGGCCTCCAAGCGCAGAGTTTTGTAGGACAGTAGCAAATTTCCCTCTAGTGGATGACCTAAGGTTTATCAATTCGTGGGAGGCGTAGGATGAAGATGGTCTCTCTAAAACAACCGTGCAACCAAATAATAAAAAGTCTCTTGTGTCCCCAACACACGAAATACAATGGAAATTTGTATAGGTGCACTAGTTCGGTGAAGAGATGGTGATACAAGCGTAGTAATGATAGTAGATATTGATTTTTGTAACAGGAACAATAAAAAACTGCAAGGTAGCAATTGATAAAATGAAGCACAAACGGTATTGCATGTGTAGTTTGCATTATAGTTGTAGAATTATGGCTCACAGTTCCACCTTTGTTGTTGAAATTGATTGACTATTATTTATCTGGTTGAAACTTTATGTTTGGAGGATCGTCCTCTAAAAGTGCTAAGAAGGATTTTGTCCTACTGCATGTTTACAATAGTCTCTTGCTGATGCTATGGATGACGAGACTCATGTTCTTCGATCCAAAAGCTGGAATTGCATTTCGGTCTGCTTGCTTCCGAGAAACCCAAACTTCAAAATGATTGGGATAGTTATGTGATATTCTTGGAACTGAAAATTGTTTTCAGAAACAAACAAAGGCTAGAAGATATGCGATATCTAAAGAAGTGTTTTCTTTGCAAATTCTAGTGAAGTGTTCAACTATGTTTAAGACTGAAATGCGTAAGATCCAGAAGAAAGCCAGTCATGTGTTGACGGTGAAACTTGTAGAGAAAAGAACAAAACCAAAGGATGTAATGAGACTTACACGCCTAGGGAAGTTCAGGGCTCACGCCACTCTTAAAGTTGTTGTTTCTTCTCAGAGTAAGAGAAATATTGAAGTAAAACTATAAGAAGTAAAAGGCAGAAAGAAAAGAAGACTGGAATGTCCGGCTCAGATATGAATTACATACAAGTTATGAGATGTAGAGGTGGTTGGTCAAGTAAAGTGTAGTTCTTGGGAAAATGGTCAATTTGTTGATCAGTGATTCTTCGGTATTGTGGTTAATAGGTTAATCACAAGGATATCGACTCGATTGCATATTATTGCAAATCATTGCAAGAAACTTCGAATGGCCTAAATGACCAATGAGGTTAAAATGTTTTGATGGATTGTAAAAGGTTACTGTATTTCTATTAGTATATTTCCTCTGTATTTATTATCATAATTCATTTTAGAGTTTTTGTACACTCTAGCCCATTGCATAGAAGTTGCAAGGAGGTTCTTCATGACAAAACAATAGTTGTTCGATGTTATGAAGGGGTTGTCCATGACAGAACAATAGTTGTTCGATGTTATGAACAAAAGGGCATACTCTTATTGTGAATAAGATGTATGTTATGAATATTCATAATAAAATTGAAATCCAGAACACTGACACTAAATGTCGCAAGATTAAAAGAATACCACATCTGTGTGGCACTGCATTTAGTCACATTGGAGAAACTAGCATGGAGAAATTTCATAGTGATGAATTTTGAAGTCGTCTGATTGAGAATCATCTGACACTTGCAAGTTTCGTCCAATTAGTGAAGTAAACTAAAATATCATTCACAAGCCATAGAGAACAAGCAACAAAATAATTGGCAATATGCATATCGATGTGTGTAGTCCAATAAGTGTTGTTGCAAGCAGTGGATTTATCTATCTTCAAGGATGACTCAAGTAGATATTTATATTTATTGAGACATAAAACTGGATCCTTTGAAATATTTTCGAAGGTTTTCAGAATGAAGTAGAATTTATTGTAACAAGAAAATTATGTTTCTTCAATTAGATTGTAGAAAGGAATATTTGAGTTACAAGTTTAGCGAATGTCTGATGAGCTATAAAAGTGTTTTATAGCTTGCAACACCTAGAACACTACTAAGAGTAGAGTGTTTTAAGTAGATGCAATCAAGCTATGTATGACATGGTGAGATCAAAGATGACATTAATCATTCCACCAATATACTTTCAAAGTGATGCTTTAGAGACTGTGGCTTTTACACTGAAAAATGAGCGCCATCAAATTTATTGAAATAAGTGCTGCTTTGTAGGTTATCCCAAATAGCTAGGTATTCCTGTATCACTACACCGAGGCAAAGTGTTTTGCCACAGAGTGTGGAAGTTTTGAAGAAAATGTTTTCTACACAAGAGTGAGTGGGAGGACAGTGCAACTCGACAAGATTGCAGAAACTTCGCAATCAGCTCAAAGAAAAGAAACACTGGAAGTAATTATAGAATTTCTTACTGTGACTGATACGAAAGCCTCTACATGAGATATAGAGACTACGGTCGAACTTGCAGCTGAACTATATAGGTTGGAAAAATTCATGCAGACCTTTGTGGTATGCAGATGAAATATTGTTGGGCAAACAATGAACCTATAATTCACAGAGAAGCATTGATGGGCCCTAACTCCGGAAATTGGCTACATGCCAACAAAATCCAAGATAGTATCCATTCACATAATTCAAGCTTAGAACTTGATGAACCCTTCGAAAGACTTAAAAGTCTAAAGAATAGTAATGGATCTATAAATTGACAAAGATAAAAATGTTTTATAATGCTTGACTGATGTCTACTACACAACTTGTTCTTGTAGACTCGTGTTGGGCCTCCAAGAGCAGAGTTTTGTAGGACAGTAGCAATTTTCCCTCAAGTGGATGACCTAAGGTTTATCAATCCGTGGGAGGCGTAGGATGAAGATGGTCTCTCTCAAACAACCCTGCAACCAAATAACAAAAAGTCTCTTGTGTCCCCAACACACCAAATACAATGGTAATTTGTATAGGTGCACTAGTTCAGCGAAGAGATGGTAATAAAAGCGTAGTAATGATAGTAGATATTGATTTTTGTAAAAGGAACAATAAAAAACAGCAAGGTAGCAATTGATAAAACGAAGCACAAACGGTATTGCAATGCTTGAAAATGAGGCCTAGGGTCCGTACTTTCGCTAGTGCAATCTCTCAACAATGCTAATATAATTGGATCATATAACCATCACTCAACGTGTGATGAAGAATCACCCCAAAGTTCCTATCTAGCGAGAACATAAGAAGAAATTGTTTGTAGGGTACGAAACCATCTCAAAGCTATTCTTTCCGATCAATCTATCCTAGAGTTCATACTAAAATAACACCAAGCTATTCTTTCTGATCGATCTAACCAAGAGTTCGTACTAAAATAACACCATATGATACACATCAACCAACTCTAATGTCACCTAGATACTCCAATGTCACCACGAGTATCCGTGAGTTGATTATACGATATGCATCAAACAATTTTAGATTCATAATACTCAATCCAACACAAAGAACCTCAAAGAGTACCCCAAGATTTCTATCAGAGAAACAAAGACAAGAATGTGCATCAACCCCTATGCATAGATTACCCCAATGTCACCTCGGGAATCCGCAAGTTGAGTGCCAAAACATATATCAAGTGAATCAATATGATACCCCATTGTCACCACGGGTATTCATAGCAAGACATACGTAAAGTGTTCTCAAATCCATAAAAGTATTCAATCCGATAAGAATGAAATCTCAAAGGGAAAACTCAATTCACAACAAGATAGAGAGGGGAAAACACCATATGCTCCGACTATATTAACAAAGCCCGCGATACATCAAGATCGTGACATCTCAAGAACACGAGAAAGAGAGATTAAACACATAGCTACTAGTACAAACCCTCAACCCCGAGGGTGGACTACTCCCTCCTCATCATGGTGGCCGCCGGGAAGATGAAGATGGCCACCGGTGATGATTTCCCCCTCCGGCAGGGTGCCAGAACGGGGTCTAGATTGGTTTTTCGTGGCTACAGAGGCTTGCGGCGGTGGAACTTCTGATCTAGGGTTATCTCCGGGGGTTTTGGAATATTTGGCAATTTATAGGGCGAAGAGGCGGTGCGGGAGGCCACCGAGGTGGGCACAACCCACCTCGGCGCGCCTCCAAGGTAATTTTGTTGATGCAGAGGATGCTAGTAAGTATGCAAACTTCAAGAGATCCTATAATGATCTGAAGTAAGCATAGTGGAGTTGGAACCTTCGTACTGATGAAATTGTTAAAAAAATTGATTTCATCGAGTGAAGCGAAGATGCTTGTATTTACAAGAAAGTAAGTGGGAGCATGATAATATTTCTAAACACTATATGTACATGACATATTGTTGATTGGAAGTTATGTAAATTTCTTGACACAGATTAAGACTTTAATGAAACTAGTTTTTCAGTAAAATACTTAGGCAATGAATAGTCTTGGTATTAGACATAATGATCTATGTAGATAATGGTGTCTAATCGGACTTAGCCAAAATACATATTGACAGAATACTAAAGCAGTTTAGTATTTAAAATGTCAAGAAGAGTTTCTTGTCAATGTCACATGGAAGGAGTCGGTATCCTTAAATACTGATGAGCGAAATATGATTTCAACCACACTTGTATTCCATGGTATGTAAACAACCAGATATTTCCAATACTCCAAGTTAGTTGTAAGTAAAAGTTACTAGTATGGTCATTTTTTTTATCATAGGACAACAATGAAAAAATGGTGTTAAGAATTAACGACATGTTTCTCGCACACGGAGAAAATGAAGAGATTGTTGTAAGGAGTTACATCAATGAAGGCTCGTTGTAAGTAGTACATGGATAAAATCTTCATCTGTGCTCCAAGTGATTTTTTGATTTCAAATTAAAAGTGATTTATGGTGGCACAGTAAGTTGGAATTGGTCCAAAAAGTTACTGTGGTGAATTCTATAATAGAAGGCTAAGTATATTATTGCTTTAGCAACAAAAATGAAGGGTGATGAATCGAAAGTTCATTCATGAGCTTGGTATGGTTTCTAGATGATTGTATCATTGGAACACTATTCCTAATAGTGGTTCCATAACTCAGTCTAAGGAATCAAAGGTTCTACCAGTGATTCAATATATATACAAAGCCGATTTGACACAAATTATGAATTCTTGTGAAAGCATTATAGATGCATAGAAATGCAAATGATACACTCGGATCTGAAGTCGTCAGATTCGATAGGATGAAGCCTATACCACAAGCAAAGCATGGACTGACACCGGATTTCCATTGGTGTAAAAGTTAAAGGTGCTAACTAGATTATTGACTCTAGTGCAAGTGGGAGACTATTAGAAATATGCCCTAGAGGCAATAATATTGTATTATTATATTTCCATTATTCATAGTTAAGAGTTTATATTCCATGCTATAACTGCTATGATCCTGGAATATGCGATTCAGTGGAAAACTCATACGCACGTGTGGAATGATAAACGATAAACAATAGGTTCCCGGTCTCGCCTCTAAGACCGGCTCAAGTGTTGTTGGTGATCACGTTTTCCGGATCTTAGGATATCATTAAGTGTAATGATAGTCCTAAAACAACATTGAGGGTATGACGTTAGAAGAACTATCATATTGAATCGACCCAATACTTGTCTGTTATACTATGTGATCATATCGTCTAAAATCAACTTTTCTAACATGGAGTGTTAGCATGTATTTTAGTTCCTCAGACCATGAGAGTGTCTCGGTCAATTCCTACCATACGGTGGGCTTTGGGGTTGCTCAAACGTCATCTGTAACAAGGTGATCATAATGACAACTTTCAGGCACACCGAAAAGTTTGACAAGTGACCAGACAGCTCGAGAGTGGGATTTGCTCCTCTGATGATGGATAGATATTCTTAGGGCCCTCTCGGTGTGATGGCATCCATCATCATCTGGCCAGACACAGGTGACTACGTCATGGGGATGCCGGAACACGTCAACGAGAAAGAAGAACAAAACCGGTAACGGGAGCAACGGTATAGTGAGCATGGTGATGACTCTGGGGGATACCGATGCACACCGGGTTTTGTAAAGTATCACGAAGCAAAGGTAACATCACATGATAACCAAAGGTTCACTCGAATATCACTCGTGTAATCATAGGGACCGATATGGATGTCCACGGTTCCACTATCGGTCATTGAACGAAGGGGTTTCGTTCATGTCTATGGTTACCGAACCTACGGGGTCAGAAGCTTAAGGTAATCATGATCTGTTGAGTGTTAGTAGGATGGGAGTGATGAGAATATATTTGTGGAATTGTTTCATTAATATTCGGAATGGTTCCGAGAGGTCCCGGAAGCGTTTCGGGGTCACCGGAAGGGTTTCGGTGAATATCGGGTAATACCGGGTATTATCGATTAATATATATAGGTGGAAAATGTTTCCAGGGATGTTAAATTATATATATATATATATAATGTTCTAAAATGTTTAGAACAAACATATATTTAATTTAATATCAATGGGCCTAATAAGGCCAAGAGGTGGAAGGAAACTTGGGCCAAGAGGGCCCAATTGGGAAAGTGCCTCCCTTCCCTAAGGAAGGGGGCCGAATAGGAGTAGGGGAGGAGTCCTACTCATCTTGCCCTTAGTTGAACGCCCCAAGGAGGGTTTCCCTCCTTGGTGGCAGCCCTCCGTTTCCCCTCTATCCTATATATAGTGGAGGTTTGGTGCCCAATTGAACAACACAAGTTTTGGAGCCTCCTCTAGTTGATCTAGTGCACGTTCTAGTTGGTCCTAGTTGACTAATTAGAGCGAGCCCTAGCCACCTCTAATCCTCATAATTAGAAGCCTCGTGTGGTTCTAATCTCCTCCCTCTAATTCTCCGGCGACGATTAGCTCTGGACGGCGAAGCGCTGCCGGACCGTGAAGACTGTACACTTGCAACCAAGTAGAGAGCCGTGCTTTCAGTCTTCCATTCGAGGGATCGTTCGTGGGCGGTTCGTGGGATCGTCATCAACGTTCGAGGGACTTCAAGTACAATCTACACCGGCTCGTCTACTTCCGCTGCACTTCCGGAGTCGGTAATGATCGTTGATCACAACCCGTTATGCATCTTCATATTGTTCCTGGGTGATCATAGGGCGATTTTTTTTTGTTCTACATTTCCCAACACTAGCCACTTCACGGATCAGCTGTTTGTGTTATATATAGAGAGAAAATGTATACGTGACCAAAGGATGGAGACCAGACATCAAAACGAAACTAAGCAGTTGGCCCGTATTTTTATTTTTTGCTTATCAAACTCAAGGCACAGGCCCACCACGGTCACACCCTAAAATTGTGGGAAAAGTCGCACCCCAAAATCATGGAAAAATATGTGTTAGAGAGGAGAATCGAACGCATGACCCCTCATTTCAAATTCAACTGAGTTAACCAAGCAACCTAGCAAAGTGGCCGAGATTAGACTAGATGCCTACCTAAATGCTACTAAGGGCTGCTTGCATGCCCTTTTTTAATCAAATCGATGGGCCTATTTAAGCATCAAGTAAGGCATTTATGGGCCATGAGCCACATGAGAAAAACATAATCTCCAGTCCAATAGGCTGCAAAGCATCCATATTTCCTGTGAAATAATCCCACCTTGCTCCTTTAAGATGATTCCCACCCGTTTACATAGGTTAGCAACTTGGTTGTAATATCAACAAGACACCAAGAAAAAGGGAAGGTGAAATGGACAAGAGGGTGATTAAACTCTTGATGAAAGAAAGGATGAATTTGGGATGTGGTGCACCCTGCGAAGAGGGACGTGTGGGCTAAAAGAATTAACTTACCAGGAAGGATTATGTGTGGGCTGGAAAGAATATGCAAGGAAGGAAGAAATCACATACATGTTGGGATTTTAGATATTGTGACAATGGATGGACACTTGGGGTATTTAAAGTTAAAGAAAGGAAGAATTCTAGGGCTGCAAAGAGCATGAAGGATCGTGTGTGCGAGCCGTGTGCCGAGGATTAACTAGAGGCCTAAATTGTTCGGAGAACCCGTTAGAGTGGGGAAGCGAGCCGGCCGCCATGGATGCCTATGGTCACAGAGAGCGGGGCGGCGGCACCGAGATTCGCGTGTCGATGAACTGTCGCCGCCACCGTCTTCGCCTACAGCTGTGGAAAACGATGACTTCAGTATTGCCGCTGGAGTTGGAGGGGCTCGGAGAGGACGAGGATAGGATGAACCATGGATGACAGGCGTTTTGGTGTAGCGAAGCATGGGTTATCGTGCTACCACATGCACGCCAATTTTTTTTGCCGTTGCAACGCACGGGCATATGTCCTAGTTAACCTTAAAGCAAGAAACACTTGAATCCACCGTTTCCAGCCAGCTAGACCAAGAGACGCAATCTAGCGAACACATGTGGCTCCGGTGATGGGTGTAAAGTGGGTTTGCACATGTGTTGTAATTCTCCTTCACTTATCCTATTCTAATCTATACAACGGTGCTTCGAATCGCGATAAGTTCTACACTAAAAGATGCACATCTACGTTATCATTTCATACAGGTGATCGGTTCGTAGTTTCATTGAGTGTAAATGTATAATATTGTATTCATGTTTGGAGCTTTTTATGATGAATTTTGACAAATTCGCCGCACACGCCTGACAGTTTGAAATTTGCTTTGATCCCCAGGTCCATTTCATTGTTTGACATGACTTTTGTGTTGTACATTTTTTGTTTCGATGATTGTAGTCGAGTAGATCTGTATCTTCCTATTAGACTTCATGATGCGAAGCATCCTACGGTCATCCCCATGGACCGACCATCATCTCCTACGACACCACATGGACCTATGACAAGAGCTCGAGCAAGGGCTATCGAAACTAAGGTGAACTCGTTCCTCTCCGAACTTACACTCTCTGCATGCGAGACATGGCTACTACCTCAAGCAGAAATCCTATGTGTGACCAGGTACCTAGAGGATAGCCACGGAGCAACTACACCCAACGACCAGGATGGCAAGGACACCAAGTACAAGGACCAAGAAGAGGAGCTGCCAGAAAAACCATAGCCACCGGACGATCGGACCAGGCCGGACGTCCAACGCCTGAAGCGCCAGCCAGCCCAAGTCCCAGCCAGCGTACGCTACAGCGGTCGAACGACCGGCCTGGATCGGACGTCCGACACCTCCCAGCTACCGGACGACCGAGCCCCTCCGGACATCCGGTGTCACCCAATAGAAGGGAAATTAACAGAAGTCTGAAAGCCACCGGACGACCGACGACCGGACGTCCGACCCTGATCGGAAATCCGACACAGACCCATCCGAGCCACAACACCGGACGTCCATCCCCTACCAGATAACCGGACCCTCGCGAGCCATCGGACGTCCGGTAGCGACCGGACGACCGACGCTTGTCTGCACACAGAGTGTTGGGTTGAGGCCCATGTACCCTTTCGCCCACCTAGACTATATATACTCCTCCTCCCACTTATTAGGGTTAGCAAAGGATTAGCTCATTTTAGAGATAGAGCTTTGCTCATCCACTTGATACATACTCCCTTGGAGACCGAGGCCTCCGCGGAGAAGATCCCAAGTGGATTCAAGACCCCGCAAGGGAAGATCCCCTCGTGGACTCAAGACCCCGTATCCGGATCGGGAAGAACTACCGCCTCTTGTATCGTCCTTTGTTGCATTTGAATCTTGTATCACTCTTTGTGTTCATGGATCTAGCACATGTGTGATTGTTCTCGTTGATTTGAGTGTTTCCCCTCGTGTTTCCCCTCGTGTGTTCATCGTGTTCTTCGTAGGATTCCCTCCATTTCATGAAAGATCGACCTTAGGGTTTCCACCCTACATCATCTTGGTATCATGAGCCAAGGTTGATCACAAATTTGGAGCCCCTACCCTTTGTTTTCTAGCCTAATTTTGTTGATTTTGTCCCAATTTTGAAAATTCCCCACCAAAAATAGCCCCAATTTTTTTTGGGACATTCACATTTTTGCCCCTAACTCGGAACCACTACTCAAATTTACCCCTATCTTTTTTATGTGCTCAAATTTGCCCCTAAAAAGCATTTTAGGTCGCAAGAATGCCCTTCCAACTAGTCAAAGTTGTTTGACCGAAACTTTGAAAATTCATAACAAATTCATATGAACTCAGAAGAATGCAAAATAAGATATCAAAATGTTCATAAAAACATCACCTATATGCATATGTCATTTACGTTCATGACAAAATAGCTCTTTAAAGATTTTTAGGGTTTATAACATTAAAAAACTATTTAGGGTTAATGCATATAAATGCACATGCAGGTGATGAATGTAAATGACATGCGCATATAGGTGATATTTTTATGAACGTTTTGATATCTTATTTGCATACTTCTAAGTTCATATGAATTTGTTATGAATTTTCAAAGTTTCCGTTAAACAACTTTGACCTGCTGGAAGGGCATTCTCGTGAGCTAAAATGCTTTTTAGGGGTAAATTTGAGCACATAAAAAAGTTAGGGGTAAATCTGAGAGTGGGACCAAATTAGGGGCATACATGTAAATGTCCCAAAAAAAATTGTGATTTGTTGGTGTGATGATGTTTTGTTGGATTTGATCCGTGGATTTGATGTGTTGCAGGTAGATCTAGCTTTCCCCCATCATTTCCCTATTTCCATCCATCAAATTCGTCCAATTTTGACCAAATTTTGCTTCTCCACCACGAACCCTAGAAGTTCATCCAGTGGCCGAAATCGCCCAGGCACCGGATGACCGGCCAGTACCAGACGTCCGACAACCACCGGTCGTCTGACCCATACCAGACGTCCGACCAACCCTGACGAAACTGAATTTTTCTTACCCAAAATTTTTCAGCCACCGCCCACTCTTCCACATTGCCTTTCCATAACCCCTAATAGATATTCTACATAGCCACTAGCGCTTTCCGCAACCACCATCGCTTACCCGCTACCACCTCCGACAATTTTGACACATTTGTTCTTTGAGAACTTGAGTTGCGGTTTCCGTTTCCTAACGTGTTTCGGCTACTTAGGGACAGTTCGACAATGACATCACCGCCACTCATCTTCATCATCGACAACGACCACTTCAACATTTTGACACCCTAACCGTAAGCAAGAACGGTAACCTCTATATCATCTTGGTATCGTGGTATTCCATCTTTTTTACATTCATTCTTGCCATTGCATTATTAAACCCCCGAAGCCATTTTGCATCACTTACCCATCGAGACTAGCCTTTGAGTATTGCCGGCAACGTCACTTGTGCACATTAGTGATCATCATTCCCATTGCATACATAATATACCATCTTGGTACCATCTCTTATGTCACAAGGTTGTCATCGCATATACACAATTGCTATCTTGGTTCGTGAAGTTTTGCATAAGTGACCAAAGAAAGAGCTCAAAAGAGAAAGAGCCAACAAGCTTTTAAGCAAAAGAGAAAGATAAGCAAAGAGCTTTTAAGCAAGAACCATAGCATCATACTACATTAATATTGTCATACTCGATCATCTTGGATCATATCACCGGAACATCATACATATAGCATACTTGGGATAGAAGTCGTTGCATTTTTGCTTTGTAGGCTGTGCACAAGTCTCGTATCTGCCTATAGTGCAATCGTGCTAGCGTCTCTCTAGTGTTGTGCAACAAGAGCATTTTCTGTGGATTCCACATTTTGAGCTCATTTTTGGTTGCACGACCCCATTTATCTTGCCGTGTGTGCGTTTCCGTGTCCTGTATATTGCTATTGGTCTACTTGTTGCATTTATGGATTTGCAAATCTTTTTCAACATTATTGAATCTCGCTAACAATTTCTTGACTTTTGTGCCACCATCCTCACCAAGCTCCACCAAAAGCCTTATTTGTGTAGGTGTGAGAAATTGATGAGATACGGTACCAATTGTGCTATTTCCTTGCTACACTATTGAGTGATCATTGATCCATTCTCAACATCGGTCAAGGTGCATTTAGTATAGTTCTTTCCTTTCTTTCACTCACATATTTGCTTGCAATGATGGATAGGCCAACTACTTCTTCGAATCCACTCTTCATCGAGCAAGATGAGGACCTGAACAACTATGTCACCAAGAACCACCTCTTCGGCGCACAAAGAGCTTTGCATCAAGCACAAGAAGCATTGGGCGAACGCATCGACATACTCGCTACCGACTTGCGTCAATCTGAACAACGTACCAAAGACTACTTCGACACATCGATGGCATATCTCAAGGAGGACATACGAGGAATGATGGCCAATCGCTCGTCTACCTCTTCATCATACTCAAGACGGAGCCACTCAAGTCGACATTCTTCGCAATCTTCTTCAGATGCAAGTCCTCCTCGAGCTCGTTCGCATCGTCTCCAAGACCATGAAGTTCATCAAGCTCCACAAAACCCATTACATGGCAATGGTTTACAAGGCCGTCTCCATGAACGTGCACGCCAACGGCACAAGCTAATGAGAATACGGTCCAAGAGCAAGCTCCAATCCGCCAAGATCAACAAGAGCAACAAGATGGTGATGCCCTTCGACAAGAGAAACAACATCATGAGGAACAAGCCCTTGAAGCCCAACAAGCTCTACGTGCATCAACCCAAGCCGTCTGCGCACGCAACCGGGAACAAGACAAGGCCATCCGCCGTGAGCGCCAACAAGAAGCCGCTCGTCGTGAAGAGCTTCAAGAGATGAGAAATCGTGCAAGAATTCCATGTCCTCAACATCAAGCTAACCAAGCGGAGCACGAGGAGCAAGTGGCTCAAGATCATCCTCCATGGCAAGAGCATTCTCAGCATCACCATCAACCCCAACACAATGAAGAGCACTGCTACGGCAAGCTCAAGTTCACCATGCCCAAGTTCTCCGGAAGCAACGACCCCGAAGAGTACCTTTCATGGGCATTGAAGGTTGACAAGATCTTTCGTTTGCACAACTATGAAGAAGAAAAGAAGATCGCCATGGCATCCCTTGAGTTCCAAGACTACGTCCTCATTTGGTGGGAACAAGTCATTGAGCGCCGTGCGGCAAGGGGCAAACCACCCATCACAGCATGGAATCAAATGAAGGATGTCATGAGAGCACGCTTTGTGCCAACATACTATAACCGCGACCTCTTCAAGAAGTTACAAGTCCTCAAGCAAGGCACAAAGACCGTTGAAGAGTATTACAAGGAAATGGAGATTTCCATGATTCGAGCAAATGTCACAGAAGATGATGAGCAAACTATGGCACATTTTTTGAATGGACTCAATCACCCTACCAAGAAGATCGCCGACTTCCAACCTTACTCAGACCTCATCGAGCTAGTGCATCAAGCTACCAAGGTGGAGCAACAAATGCAAGATGACTACAAGTATGCCAAGTTCTCTTCCAAGTCCTACGGCTCCACCTACAATCAAGCTTCAACGACTACAACGCCTCCTTCCGCGGTAAAACCTTCTACAAGCAACGGCGACAAGTCAAGCTACAAGAAAACTTTGACATCTTCAAGTCATCCTCTGCTACTTCTTGAGGTTGCGTTGGTTTTTCCCTTGAAGAGGAAAGGGTGATGCATCAAAGTAGAGATAAGTATTTCCCTCAGTTTGAGAACCAAGTTATCAATCCAGTAGGAGGTACGAGCAAGTCTCCAATCTATGCACCTGCACAAACAATCAAACACTTGCACCCAACGCGATAAAGGGGTTGTCAATCCCTTCACGGTCACTTGCAAGGATGAGATCTAATAGAGATGGATATAAAAGATTACTAAAACATAAAACAAAGTAAAAAAAATGTAGCAATGTATTTTTGGGTTTTTGGTTCTATAGATCTGAAAATATATGATGGAAAATAGACCCGGGGGCCATAGGTTTCACTAGAGGCTTCTCTCTTGAAGAAAGCATACGGTGGGTGAACAAATTACTATTGAGCAATTGATAGAAAAGCGAATAATTATAATGATATCCAAGGCAATGATCATGAATATAGGCATCACGTCCGTGACAAGTAGACCGACTCCTGTCTGCATCTACTACTATTACTCCACACATCGACCGCTATCCAGCATGCATCTAGAGTATTAAGTTCATAAGAATGGAATAACACCTTAAGCAAGATGACATGATGTAGAGGGATAAACTCAAGCAATATGATATAAACCCCATCTTTTTACCCTTGATGGCAACAATACAATACGTGCCTCGCTACCCCTACTATGTCACTGGGTGAGGACACCGCAAGATTGAACTCAAAACTAAGCACCTCTCCCATTGCAAGAAAAACCAATCTAGTTGGCCAAACAGAATCTATAATTCAAAGAGAAATACAAAGATATTTAATCATGCATAAAATAGTTCAGAAAAGACTCAAATAATATTCATAGATAATCTGATCATAAACTCGATGATGTGGACATAGCCATGATAAAAACGTCTACAAATATTACATGACAAATAAAAGACCAGGTACTTTTGTTCCTCGGTGCATGTGACTTAACTAATAAGAAGTTGATATTGCCTTCATGTTGTGAATTGCTTGTACTTAGGAACAAATGTGTTGGAGAGAGGACAATAGAAGATTACGTGAAGTTAGATGCATGCATGGCATCAACTGAGGCATACATGTTGCATGATACGTGCTCAATGTTTCAAGTTCAAGACAAGAGAAAGAGGATTGGGCTTAATGGACCAGAGATAGCCACGTACACACACCAGCCCATCTCATTGATTAATTAAGGAATTCGGTCAACATGTGGGCCGGCTGGCAATTCCTTCGACCCGTACATAGCAGTCCTCCTTCGACACGTCTGCGTGCAGTACCAACCATCAACAACGACGATGGACGATGATCTTCAATAAATAGCTAGCGTTGGTTAGGGTTAGACTCGGGTTTTGTTAGAGAAGTTTAGCTTTAGCTACTTTTATTTGTCTTCGCTCGTAGCGGCTAGTGCGACCGTCAAGACATCCTGTCGGAACCCCATCTTGTGAGATTTATCCATCTAGCATATTCGCAATGTTGAGATTGCTTGGCTATTATTTTCTTGCATGTTCTTCGATTTGCTTGCAGGAAAAATCCTTCGTGGATAGGTCGATCGTGCCGTTTGCTCGATCGATAACGCCGTGGAGTTGGTTCAGCGATTGCCGTGGATATCAGTCGTGTATGGTTCTCCCTGTACGGTTGGTAGCCGGATCATGAGGGTCAAGTCCCACCCAAAATCGTAGTTATCTTCCTCTCATCGAAAGATCAGCCCCAGTTCACATCAAGTGGTATCAGTTTTCAGGTTCATCGGTGAGAGATTTATAGTTTTATTAGATTAGATCTTTTTTTTCATCTTATAATCCAAAAAAAGGCAAAAAAAATAGATTAGTCCATCCACTGCACCTATCTTTTTAGCCTTTAGCAATTTTTGCATCTAGTATTTGTGTAGTTGAATTTTTGGTTACATTCATCCAATACTAGTGCTGGTCTAGATTAGTCCAAGAGGAAATTGTCTACTAGATCGAACTTTGCTTTTGTCTAGCGTATTTTCCGCCGCATGCGCTTCTGTGATCTGGAAAGATACAAACAAAGGCAAGAGTGCATCGATTGTTTTTTTTGCCGATTCCAGCATGCAATCTGACACCGCATCGGTTACATCTGTTGTCCTATATTAAAATAAACAATCATTGCTTTCTACGCTTCGACGTACTGTGCGCACACCCCAGCCTTCTGTCGCTAGCAACTAGTAGTATCTTGATTCCATCAGGACAGCCTTTCATAATTACGTGACTTCTTGCAACCGCTAGTAGCACATGTCCCATCAGCTATCAATCTTTGGCACGTGACTTCTTGCTAGTACCGGCTTGACAAAAAAAAAGAGAAAGCAAAAAAAAAGTGAAGAAAATATAGAAGAAAAAAATCTGAAAAAAACAAATCAGGCCATCTAGCATATATTTTGGGCTGTTTTATTCTGTTCTCTACTCCAGTCATTCGTTTTGCTGCTGCACTTTGGACACCACACACTTATCATCTGTTTTGAGCTTTGCTATATACTTGTGTGCCTTCTCCTACCTAGCAATTTTTAGTCAATTGATTCAGTATCTGGGCTTAGATTGTTTTTTCTCTTACTAGTCAACTACCAGCACTAGTTAGGAGTTTGAGCAATTATTCAACTTGCATTGCTTTTTGCTAAATTGTGTCACTAATACTGTGAGTTGAGAAGCCTTTGCCAAGCTACACTTTTTCCTACCAATAAGTACAGGTCCCGATTCTATTGATTCCTGGTTATCGCTCCATCCAATCTTCATCGGTAGTTTGAAGCCAACACCAACGCGCCGATCACCACCTGTTGCATTGGTAAGAACAAGTAAGAATTTGATACTAAGCTTGAGTGTGAGCGATTTTTCTCCACCACATCCTACTAGTTGATAGGGTTTATACACTGTGTTTTTTCTCTTTCGCTAACAATGGCACAGGATCAACCCACACTTGAGGGCCTCACCGCGGATGTGAAAGTCACCAGCGAGCGTCTCGCCCAACTTGAGGGTGCTCAGATTGCGGCCGAAGAGAGGCTCAAAGCCATAGAGGATGCACAGGGTGTTGCGAACACACAGCTAAAGGACATCTTGTCACGTCTAGACGAGTTGCAGACTGCACCCCCCGTCAATAACAATGTTGATCCTCACAACTCCACGGGTGGCGTCGCTATTTCGCGAGCTCGGCGTGTGCCCATGGGTCATCCACAACACCCAGCTACTGCCACTGATGCCGCCACCATAAACCAGCACCAACAAATTCCTCCCCACGTCACCGAGGAACATGGGGACAACTATGAGGATTATTCTGGTGACACCGAAGACGACCAAATGGTCAACCACCACAATGACTATGCTCATGGACAACTACGTTTCAACCGTCAAGGTATGGCACGAGGTCCACACAGGTATGATGTTTGAGATTATGACCACTCTAGTGTTAAAATTAAATTTATTATGCCTGCTTTCAATGGTAAATATAAACCAAATGTTTATCTTGATTGGGAACTTTCAGTTGAACAAAAATTTGCATGCCATGATATTCCTAAGAACCAAAGAGTTAGGGTAGCCACTAGTGAATTTACAAACTTTGCTTCTATTTGGTGGAGTGAGTATTGCCGTGTTAATGCCAACAATATACCTGCTACTTGGGATGCTTTAAAACGAGCTATGCGACAACGTTATGTTCCTTCATATTATGCTTGTGATAAACTAAATGAATTGCAACGTTTAAAACAAGGTAGTAGTTATGTAGATGATTATTATCAAGAATTGCAAACTGGGTTAATGCGATGTGGATTAGTTGAAACCGAAGATGCTATGATGGCTAGATTTTTAGGTGGTTTGAATCATGATATTCAGGATATATTGGACTACAAAGAGTACAATTCTATTACTCGTTTGTTTCATTATGCTTGTAAAGCTGGAAGGGAAGTACATGGACGACACAACAAGGGATGAGGTAACTTTTCTGCAGGTCGCCGCTCATCATGGACACCCTCTCCTACTGTTCTGTCCACTACCGAGGCAACACCACCTATCTTGAATAATGGTGCACACTCATCAAGTTCAAAATCAGCTCCACAATCATTCGAGGCTTCGAAAACAATGTCTTTAGCACCTACCACTTTGTTTGGACGCGCAAGGGACATGAAGTGTCATATATGCAAAGGTGGCGTGCACTTGATGAAGGACTGCCCAAATAAACGAGCATTCATTGTGCGGGAAGATGGTGAGTACTCCTCTGCTAGTGATTTGGATGAAGATACTCGTGCAATGCTTGCCACTAATAATGCAGGTGACACTAAGGAGCATGACACGGAGGAGATACACATTAATGCTGATATGGCGGATAAATTCCCAAGCCTTGTAACCATGCGAGTACTTAGTGCTCAGGTGGGCCATGCTGAAATGCCTCAACGCCATAATCTTTTTCAAACTAAGTTTGTTGTCAAAGGGCAATCTGTTCGTGTGATAATCGATGGTGGAAGCTGCAATAATTTGGCAAGTATAGAGATGGTAGAGAAGCTTTGCCTCACCACTACAAGACATCCCCATCCATATTATATCCAATGGTTCAACGAATGTGGTAAGTTGAAGGTAACACGTCGTGTGAGAGTCCATTTTACACTTGGTTCGTACCATGATTTTGTTGACTATGATGTCATTCCAATGCAAGCTTGTTCTTTACTATTAGGCCGACCTTGGCAATATGATAATAGTGTTACCCATCATGGTAGAACAAATTCGTATACTCTCATGTTTGAAGGAAAAACCATTAACTTGCTTCCCATGACCTCCGATGAAATAATAAATGATGAGAAGGCTAAATCAAAGGATCGTACTATGCACACTATGCTTGCTATTAATTCTGAAAAAATTCTGTTGAGTGTCTCAACATATAATCTGGACATACAATGTGCCCGTATAGTTAGTTGGCATCCCTATAAATCATATATAGATTCTGTGTGGGATAAAATTTATCATAATATTTATAATGTTATGCTCCAACATGAGAAAATTTATCATTATATTCATAGTGGCGCTATTACAAATTTCTCACACAATCATGAGCTAACGCCTTTGGAATGGTCTATATACGTTGCATCTATTTTTGCTTTGTTCAATGATGCGGTCCAGGTAAATGAAAGCCGAGGACGGCTTTGTTTTTAAGAAAGGGAGGATGATGTGGACATAGCTATGATAAAAATGTCTACAAATATTACACGGCAAATAAAAGACCAGGTACTTTTGTTCCTCGGTGCATGTGATTTAACTAATAAGAAGTTGATACTGCCTTCATGTTGTGATCTGCTTGTACTTAGGAACAAATGTGTTGGACAGAGGACAAGAGAAGATTACGTGAAGTTAGATGAATGCATAGCATCAACCGAGGCATACATGTCGCATGATACGTGCTCAATGTTTCAAGTTCAAGACAAGAGAAAGAGGATTGGGCTTAATGGACCAGAGATAGCCACGTACACACACCAGCCCATCTCATTGATTAATTAAGGAATTCGGTCAACATGTGGGCCGGCTGGCGATTCCTTCGACCCATACGTAGCAGTCCACCTTTGACATGTCTGCGTGCAGTACCAACCGGCAACAACGACGACGGCCGACGATCTTCAATAAATAGCTAGCATTGGTTAGGGTTAGACTCGGGTTTTGTTAGAGAAGTTTAGCTTTAGCTACTTTTATTTATCTTCGCTCGTAGCGGCTAGTGTGACCGTCAAGACATCCTATCGGAACCCCATCTTGTGAGATTTATCCATCTAGCATATTCCCAATTTTGAGATTGCTTGGCTATTATTTTCTTGCATGTTCTTCGATTTGCTTGCAGGAAAAATCCTTCATGGATAGGTCGATCGTGCCGTTGGCTCGGTCGATAACGCGGTGGAGTTGGTTCAGCGATTGCCGTGGATATCAGTCGTGTACAGTTCCCCCTGTACGGTTGGTAGCCGGATCGTGAGGGTCAAGTCCCACCCAAAATCATAGTTATCTTCCTCTCATCGAAAAATCGGGCCCCAGTTCACATCACTCACAATTCGTCGGATTTCAACAAACACACCGCAAAAAGTATTACATCGAATAGATCTCCAAGAACATCTAGGAGAACATTGTATTAAAGATCAAAGAGACATAAGAAGCCATCTAGCTAATTGCTATAGACCCGTAGGTCTGTGGTAAACTACTCACACATCATCTGTAGGGCAATAGGGTTGATGTAGAAGCCCTCCGTGATCGAATCCCCCTTCGGCAGATCGTCGGAAAAGGCCCCAAGATGGGATCTCACGAGAACAGAAGCTTGCGGCGGCGGAAAAGTATTTTGGTGGACGCTTCTGGTGGTTTGGGAATATTTGGGAATTTATAGGCCAAGAATTAGGGTTGGAGGACTCCCGTGGGACCCACAAGCCAGGGGGCGCCCCCCCCCGGCGCGGCCTGAGGGCTTGTGGTGCCCTCGAGACTCTTCTGGCCCCCTCTCCAAGCTCCGTGGATGTCTTCTGGTCCAAGAAAAATCATAGCGAAAGTTTTATTCCGTTTGGACTCCGTTTGATATTCCTTTTCTGTAAAACTCAAAAACAAGGAAAAAAACAGAAACTGGCATTGGGCTCTATGTTAATAGGTTAGTCCCAAAAATAATATAAAATAGCATATAAAACATCCAAGATAGATAATATAATATCATGGAACAATAAAAAATTATAGATACGTTAGAGATGTATCATCCTCCTACTACAAGCAACTTCAAGCCGAGAGCTTCATCATCATCTACTCCAACCGATGAGACCGTCAAGACGAGTTCCATCAAATGCGTCACATGTGGAGGTCGAGGCCACAAGACATTCGAGTGCACCAACCGACGCACCATGATTGCCAACGACGATGGCACATACGACTCCATGAGTGAAGAGGAAATGGAAGCCCTTGAGCATGTGGCCATGTACCGGCAAGTGAATGAAGATGAAGATGACCAAGTCTTTTGTGACAATGATTCGAGCCCCGCTCTCATTGTCCCCAAGGTCTTGATGCTTTAACACCAACAAGACGAAGATCAACGATGCCATATCTTCCACACCAAGGCGGGCATCAACGGGCGTTCCATGAAGGTCATCATCGACGGAGGAAGTTGCCACAATTTGGCAAGTGAAGAGCTATGTTCCAAGCTACAATTGGTCAAGATGAAGCATCCTTGCCCTTACAAGGTCCAATGGCTTAGCGACTCCAGCACCATCCAAGTGGAGCACACCGTTCAAGTCTACCTCAAGATTGGAGCATACGAAGACACCTTGGAGTGTTATGTGGTTCCCATGTCTGTTTGCCATCTCCTACTTGGATGACCATGGCAATTCGACTGAGGCGTCATGCACAATGGACGAACCAATCACTATAGCTTCAAGATGAAGGGAAAGGAGTACATGCTATGACCTATGTCACCAAGTCAAGTGATCGCCGACAAGAAAGCAACCACCCATCATGGAGAGAATAGTGAGAGAGTGAGCCAACAAAATGATAGTGAGCGCCACAAGCCAAAATTGAGTGCCTCCACGATGAGCGACAAGAAAAACCTAGTGCTATTCGCTACCAAAAGTGAGATGAGAGAAGTGTGTGAGAACCCATCAAGTGTGATGCACTATTTCCTATTGTGCAAGGATGAAGCAACACGTACTAACACCTCTCACCATCTACCTTTACTGTTGTCTTCTCTATTGCAGGAATTAAAGGACGTCTTCCCCGATGAGCTACCTCCGGGACTACCTCACTATGAGGCATCGAACACCGCATCGACCTCATACCCGGCGCACCGTTGCCAAACAAGGCACCCTACCGCGTCAACCCCGAAGAAACTAAAGAAATCCAAAGGCAAGTCCAACAACTCATTGACAACGGACATGTACGTGAAAGCTTAAGCCCTCGTGCCGTACTAGTTATTCTTGTGCCTAAGAAAGATGGTAGTTTTCGCATGTGTTTCGATTGCCGTCCCATCAATGTTATCACCGTTCGTTATCGATATCCTATTCCTCGCCTTGATGATATGCTAGATGAGCTTAGCGGAGCCACAATTTTCTCTAAAATTGATCTTAAAAGTGGCTATTACCAAATACGCATTCAAGAAGGCGATGAGTGGAAAACCACTTTCAAAACCAAGTTTGGGTTATATGAATGGCTAGTTATGCCTATGGGTTTATCCGAAGCACCCGGCACCTTTATGCGCGTGATGCATTTTGTACTTCACCCTTACATTGGCGTATTTGTTGTGGTCTACTTTGACGATATTCTTGTCTTTAGCAAATCTCTAAAAGATCATGTCACCCATCTTAAAACTGTTTTGCAAACTCTTAGAAAAGAGCGACTTTATGCTAATATGGACAAATGCCTTTTTGAGGTTGACAAGCTCGTTTTCTTGGGTTTTGTAGTGTCTTCTAAGGGTGTTCATGTGGATGAAGCTAAAATTGACGCCATTAAAACTTGGCCACAACCAACCAATTTGCAACAAGTGCGAAGTTTCCTTGGCTTAGTCGGTTTCTATCGTAGATTCGTTAAGGACTTTAGCACTATTGCATCCCCTTTGCATGCCTTGAGTAAGAAGAATGCACCATTTGTTTGGGGAACATCCCAAGATACTGCATTTCATGAGCTTAATAATTTTCTTACACATGCTCCATTGCTTGCATTACCCAACTTTGATAAAACTTTTGAAGTTCATTGTGATGCTAGTGGTAACGGCATAGGAGGTGTGTTGATGCAAGAGAAGCGCCCAATTACTTATTTTAGTGAAAAACTTTCCGGCGCGCAACTCAATTATCCCATTTCGAGTGTTGCATGTGTGGGAGCAGTATCTCCGTCCTCATGAATTTGTCATTCATACCGACCATGAAACTCTCAAGTATCTTAAGGGTCAAACTAAGTTGAATAGAAGGCACGCCAAATGGAGTGAATTTATAGAATCTTTTCCTTATGTCATCAAGTATATTAAGGGTAAAGAAAACGTAGTGGCGGATGCTCTTTCCCGCAAATGCATGCTTGTTACTCAACTTGAATTGAATGTCATTGGTTTCGAGCACATAAAAGACTTGTATGCCCATGATCCTACTTTTGCTATTCCTTATGCCAAATGTTTGACGCATACATCTTGGGAGCGCTACATCAAAGATGATTATCTTATGAGAGCTAACAAACTATGTATCCCCGAGTCTTCTCTTCGTTTGTTACTTTTGCAAGAATCTCATGGAGGAGGACTTATGGGTCATTTTGGACGCGACAAGACATTTGCCACGTTCTCCAAGAACTACTTTTGGCCCAAGATGTTCCACAGCATTTCTCGCTTCACCAACCGATGCTCTACATATCGCAAAGCTAAGTCTAAAGCTCAATCCCATGGTCTCTAAATGCCACTTCCTATTCCATATCACCCATGGGAAGATATTAGTATGGACTTTGTCCTTGGTTTGCCTAAAACTCGAAATGGAAAGGATTCCTTCTTTGTTGTTGTGGACCGTTTCTCTAAGATGGCACATTTTATCCCATGCAACAAGATAGATGATGCTTCACATGTTGCCAATCTCTTTTGTAGGGAAATCTTGCGTCTACATTGTCGGTGTCCTGGGATCGGGGGTACCCAGACCTGCCTGCCTACGGCCCAGCGCGTGACCCAATCGACGGCCCGGTACGGCCCAGCTGCAAGACCCTGCAAGCAAGACCCTCGTGAGGGTCCCTGGCCTCATGAGGTGAACAACACCAAGACCTCCCGAGGAGCAGCCCCCCGAGCCTGCCTCCCGAGGAGCGGAGATGTCTATGCAGGTACCCCGCCTCACGAGGCTCGCGATGATGTGAGCCGTGACGACCAAGGCCAGGCGGGCATAGAGGAGGACAGTTTCCTCTTTGGTGCTAAGGAGGCAAGGACGTACGCGGGTTCCCAAGGAATCCCCCAAAGGCCAAAGGTTTCCATTCTGGTGCAATGAGACCAAGACCATGAACCCGACAAGACGGATGTCGTCACCGAGACCACCGCTGCGTCATGACCACAAGCTTTGCAGGCGAAGACCACCTTTTGTCAGGATAAGACGTACCTCTTGTCCCCTTTCAAATTGGCCGTTGTGGAATCCCTTCCCGCCTAAGCTATGAGGGAAGAGGACCAAGGCCACTATAAATATAGGGTAGTCTCCACCATAGATATGGATTGACTCATTCTCTCCCTCCGAGCCCTCGCGAGGCATCTCATCCACTGTACTAGTTCATCCTCATCCTCCTTGTGAGGCAATCCACCACAAAGCAGGAGTAGGGTTTTACACCGCAAGGTGGCCCAAACCTGGGTAAACTGTAGCGTCCCTTCTTTCTCCTGCTCGCACGAACTCGACGAGGTCAAGCCATGAGGCGATGAGCTTGAGGCTGCAGCTAGGCTAGATCTTCGCACACGCCCCAGAGTTTGAACCTTGTTTGGGTCCGCGGAGCCCCGATTCCGACATTTGGCACGCCAGGTAGGGGCGTGTCGAAGCTCTCCCTTCCGCTTCATTTTGTCTTTGCTTCGTCGCTTCCATGGCTGACGCCCGCCGAGTTCACGCCGAGCACCGGGCCGCTCGCGTTTCCCAAACGGTGCATGTGGGTCACGGTGTTCCACGCCGCTCCGCTTCTCCTGCAGCTAACGCTGCCACCGACCCTGCTGCTCGTGAGTAGCAGGACTCTTCATTGCCACCCTCCGTGCAGCACGATGGCGGTACCGCCACGCCTTCCTTCACCCCCGCCGTGGCGTCCCCCTCCCACTCCCATCGCGGGCCACCGGACGCGCAAGTCGCGCTCCTCAAGGCGTGTGAGCTGCTGCGCTATTGTCCGGCCAACGATGACTACACCGTCTGGCTCGGCCGCATCGCCGAGCTTCTCAACGCCGCTTGCGGGGGCATGGTGCCTTTTCGCTTTCCGCCTGTGTCGCGGCCCTCGCCGTGGCTCCGTGCTTGCCCTGCTGCGTCTGCTCGTCCTTCCGAGGTGGACTTGGCGGGCTCCGCAGCGGTGAGGCTAGGAGCGGGGCTCCTCCTCCGCCCCAGGAGGCGCTTCCCCGGCCTCCGGGATAAGCCACAGTAACCCCCGTGAAATCTGATGTGGCGGGCCGCCTCTTGGCCATCGTGGTCCAACGGGGGCGGCGACGGTCAGCAAGACGGTGGATCCGGGGGCTGATCTCAGGCGCCGGCCCGCGGCCGCCACTCCAAATGGCTCCTCATCGACTTCTCCAATAGGGAGTGCAAGCCAAGGGGTAAGTACATGGCGGCATACCTGGGGGAGGTACGTGAAATCGAAAGGCAATTCTTGGGCTTGGAATTGCGGCACGTCCCGAGGGGCATGAACTAAGAGGCAAACGGTATCGCCAAGCGGGCATCGTGCCGCGAGCCCCAAAGCCCTGGTGTCTTTTAAAGAAAGGCTCTCCAGGATGTCAGCCGCGCCCCTGACACCGGGAACCATGCTGCCTCAGGAGGATCTGCCTCCCGCGCCACCCGTAGGCGCCCCGCCTGTGGACCGATTTTAGGAGCCCGCCTGCTCTTGGCACCGACACCTCAGGAGGTCCGTTGGACCCAGGAGTTCGAAGCGTACCTGCTCCATGGCTCCGTGCCTGAGAAGGAGGAGGACACGGAGCGTGGCCCTCCAGGCCACCGCTTACTGCTTGCAGGATGGCAAGCAGTACCGCGGGCGCCCTGACGACGTCTCACTAAGGTGCATTTCAGAAGATCAAGGACGCGAGCTGCTGGTGGATATCCATGGGGAAGATTGCGGGCACCATTCTTCGTCGTGCGCTCTCGTGGGCAAGATCTCCCGCAGCGAGTTCTACTGGCTCACGGCATTGAGCGACGGCGCCGAATTGGTTCGGTCCTGCGAGGCCTGCCAGTTCCACGTCGAGCAAATTCACCAACCGGCGCAGGGGCTCCAGACAATCCCGCCTCAGTCGCCCCTTGCGGCCCGGGGTCTAGACATACCGGGGCCTTTTCCTCGGGTGGCCGACGGCTACCGTCACTTCTATGTGGCTATCGACAGGTTCACTAAGTGGGCGGAAGTGGAACCCGTACGCCTCATCCCAGCGGGCTCGGTGGACAAATCCATTGAGGGCCACGCGAGCCGATTTGGTGTCCTTGACCGCATCATCACCAACAATGGCTCCGAGTTTACAATCAATCTCTTCAGGTCATATTGTGCTAACCTTGGAACACAGATATACGACGCTCCGGTGGTGCACCCACGAAGCAGCAGACAGGCCAAGCGCGCCAATGCGGAGGGCCTCAGGGGCCTCAAGGCTAGAAGCTTCAAGCGGAGGCTTGAGGCTCGCGGCAGGGGTTGGCTGGACGAGCCACAGTCCGTGTTGTGGTCCATCCGCACCACCGCGACTAAGCCACCGGCGAGACCCTGTTCTTCCTCGTCTACGGGGCCAAAACGGTCCTTCCACTTGAGATCAAGTAGGGCTCCCCGTGGGTCTTGGCATTTGACAAGGCGCGCCAGGATGTCGCACGGGGGACCGACCTCGTGCTCGGCGAGGGAGCGCGACGCCAAGCCCCCCTCCGCCCTGCGAGGTACCAGCGGGCCTTGCGGCGTTACCACAGCCGCAACACCCGCTCTCAGACCCTCGAAGTCGGAGACCTCGTCCTGAGGTGGGCCCTCCCCAGAGAAGGCCTTCACAAGCTCTCGCCCATGTGAGAAGGCCCGTTCAGGGTCGCCCGCATCTCCAGGCCTGGCGCCACGTGCCTGGAGATAGTGGACGGGGTCCCCGTGCGGAACGCTTGGAACATCCAGCACCTCCGCAAGTTCTACCCATGACACTCTCACCTAATAATGAGTGGGGCTGTACACGCCCCGGAGCTCCCGGTGCACACCCCACGGCCCCGCGGGAGCTGCCGCCCACGCCCGAGTGGAAGCCCCATGCTCCGCGCTGGCGGAACGGTCGAACAGCGACTATGCCCACGCCCAAGTGGAGGCCCCATGCTCCGTGCTGGTGGGAAGACTAGTCTAGGCGTCGGACGCGGTAGTTTCCTTGCTTTGTGTAAACCATTTGCGATTTCATTTAATAAAGCTTGGAGTTTTTCACGCACTTTTTAGAAAATGGGTTTGAGGTTTTTCTTGCGGTGTTTTTGTCCCTCGAAATTTCGTAAGGGCAGCAACGGCTGCCTGGCGCCCACCTCCCAATCATCCCATGAGCAAGGGTTGGGCCGGTGTCTGCGTTTAGGTCAGCCCGAGGACGGCCGCATTGGCCACGGGCCTGCCTCTACGCGTATCTCACCAAGACTTTGGTGCCTGAGTCCTCGCGCGACGCTCTCGAGCGAGCCGGCAGGCATGCGTTGCCCGAGGTCCCCGACCTCAAGAGCACCCATCTCCTGGCCTTGACTGGGCATCGCGACCCAGCATACCGGTGACGGTCGACCCTCGCTCGGGGGCTGCGGGCGCAGAATAAGCAAAGGGAAGGAGGCCTAAAAGAGTACAACATTACTTCATACATCATGAGGGAGTTTCCTCCAAGCGCCTTTACATCCCCACGGGGTTACGTTCAAAATGTCAGCAGGAAAACAGAAGGAGGGCGTCCTAAGGAGAGGCATCATCATCATCGTTGACGGCGGCCCCATGTTCCTCGGCTTCATGCTGATCCTCGGGGTTGTCGGAGGTGAACCATGCTATCAGGTCATCTACGTGGTCCTCCACCCACTCCCCCAGTGCGTCGCGAATAATCCTGGGGACGGGGTCGATCACGGCTTCGAAGTCGAAGTCGGGGTCGGAGCGAAGAAGATGGCTGAAAACACGCGTCGACGCCCGCGCGAGGAGGTCGCGACTTTCCTCGTCAACGAGTTGGCGCACTTTCTCCACGCTCCCTTCAAGCCGCTCCACGACCCTGGTAAAGAAGGTGAGGTAACCGGCTGTGATGCCCCCGGCTCGATCGTGCACTAATCATACACGCAAATGCACACGATCAAGCCTAAGGACTCACGGGAAGATATCACAACACAACTCTAAAACATAAATAAAGTCATACAAGCTTTATATTACAAGCCAGGGGCCTTGAGAGCTCGAATACATAAGCTCGCATACAAGCGTCAGTGGAAGCATCAGGTATCTGAGTACAGATATAAAAGACAGCACAGAAAGGCCTTTAGAAAGGCGGGGCAAAATAAAACACTACGATCGAAAGGCGTAGGCCTCCTGCTTGGGACCCTCCGAACCTACTCTTGGTCGTCAGTCAACTCGTAGTAATATCCACCCGCGGGGTAGTAGTAGCGATCGTCGGCAGGGGCAGCTGTCTCAGGGGGCTCCGTCATCTGGTCATGACAAACTGATATGGGGAGAAAAGAAAACAAAGTAACCGTGAGTACTCAGAAGTACTCAGCAAGCAAGGATCTACACTACATATGCAACATTATCAAAGGAAGGCTGTATATGTGGACTGGGCTGCAGAAAAGCCAGAATAGAGAGGAAAGCCTAGTCCTATCGAAGACTAGCATCTTCAGCGTTCTTGCAGCAATGGAAGAGAGTAGAACAGTACAATATAATGTAGCAGTAATGATATCAACCTCACCCAGAGATCCTTTCTCGACTCCCTGCGAGAAAGCAATCCCAAAGCCATACAGTCATCAACCTCGTCCTGAGATCCCTTCTCGACTCCCTGCGAGAAGCAATCCCAGAGCCATAGTATCCAAGTATCCAGTTCTAATTGTATCAATCAGGAAACAACTCCGAGTGTCCTTTACCGTAGGATCGGCTATTGATAGAAGTTTTCTTCCCTGCAGGGGTGCACCAACTTACCCAACACGCTCGATTAACTCCGGCCGGACACACTTTTCTAGGTCATGCCCGGCCTCGACCAAACGATACACCGCAGCCCTACCTAGAGCTCAGCAGAGAGGTCCCCGCCGGTCTACATCCTAAGCGCTCAGGGGTCTTGGGCCGTCGCCCTGTGCACTCCGGGTTGTTGCGAGCAGGGTGGATACCAGCGCCAACGGCACGATCCAACCCGGCCACAATGCTGAACTGGACGTCTGACAGAACTGTCGGCTGATGCTATGATGCAGAACGCCCATACTATGCCCACGTGATGGTTAGTGCTATCAGGCCAGACGCCTGCTCGGATCAAATATCCAAATCGTTAGTACCTTAGGCTTGCGGTAACGAGCAGAGACTCATGAAAGATGTGACCCCATTGCCCCGTCTCGAGGACTTGCGGCAAGGGCCAAGAATGCCCGGCCACGCCTCGTATTCATCACTCGGGCACCATACAGGCAACCCGTCTTCACATCACACGCGGGTACCCCTCAGGGTCGACCCGCCTTTCCAAGTAACAGTGTAAGGTCCAAGTGTCCGGGTGTCCATAACATCAGGGGAATCCGAGGTATCACCCTCGTTGGATTCCTACTCGATGTATCCGTCAAGGTGAACTCGAAGGAATCACCCTCAATGGGTTCACACTTGAGGTGTTGTACGACGGCGTCGTTATCGGAAGTGGTGAAGGAGGAATCACCCTCGATGACCATGACCGAATAGCTACTCTACAGAGTAACATCAGAAGTGCTACAAGAGGTTTCACCCTCGGCACTCGATAGTAACGCTGCAGTGTCGTTACAACTAAGGGGGGGGGGGGTGATGTGCGGTGTCAGGGCCTGGCCTTCAATCCCGTTGATCGGGTCTTCGGATTATCCAGCGGGGAAGTCAGGATAAGTGGGGTCACTGATAGGTCTCTACCCAGCCTATACTAAGCAGTTTAGGATAAGAAGGTAAGGTATCAATAGTAGGTTACAATAAACAGGCTATGCATCAGAATAGGTAAAGCAGCAGTAGCAGCAATTCTAATACAAGCATGAGAAAATAGAATGGGCGATATCTGGATGATCAAAGGGGGGGTGGGGGGGCTTGCCTGGTTGCTCGGCGGCAAGGGCAAGGTCGTCAATGGTGGCGTCGGGCTCCTGAGTTGCGTCGGTCTCGGGGACGACGTCGGTACCGGAATCTACCGGAAAGAAGTAACAGAGGGGAAGCACAATAAATAACAGAGCAATCAAAGCATCACAAAGCGCAGCATGGCAAATACGCGGTGCTAGGGGTGACCTAACGTATGGTTGCACGTCACCGGGGAAGGGGGAATCCATCCGGGAAGGTTTTCCCGGTTCCGGACATTTGTCAGACAGATGACCGGAGGGGAATGGTTCCATGTTCGGATAGTTAGGGACGTGTGACGGACTAACGGACTACGTATTCGGATTCGTCTCGTCGTTCTGAGCAACTTTCATGTACAAAGTTTTTCGATCTGAGCTACGGATTATTTACTATGATTTTCTAAAGTTTTTATTAATTTCTGGAATTAATTTAAATTCGAAATTAAATTGGAAAAATGCTACGGGTACCCAGCTCTGTGTACACAGAGTGCACACAGTGGCTGACCAGTGGGCCTATTGACTGGGTCAAGGGTCCAGTCAACGGCCAGCCCACAGAGGCTGACATGTGGGGCCAGAGTCAAAGTCAACAGCCCAGTCAGCTGCTGACTGGGCTGACTGCTACAGTGGCAAACAGTGTAGGTGGGGCCTACCTGTCATAGTCACAAGTACTAAATGGGTTGATTAATTTAGTTTAGTTAGTGGGTGGGGGCCACTGTCAGTGGGGTTAGTGGGTAGTTAAATTAGCCTAACCAATTCATTAGCGGTTAATTAAGCCAGCGGGACCCACCAGTCAGTGGGTCAATCCCACTGGTTTTAGAATGCGCGCGCGTGCACGGTGCGTACGCCGGCGGCGAGCTACAGGAACGGCGGCGATAGCTGGAAACGGCGCTCCGGCAGCCAAATGGAGCGGCGCGAGTTCCTATCGATCCAGCGCGATGCGCTGCATCGAACCATGCCACGGGCGTGAGCTGAGGCGGACAAAAACGACGGCTACGACGAGCTCCCGTGGTGGTGACGGTTCGGCCTCGACGGAGTCGAGCCAACAGGGCTCGGGGAAGAAAGGGGAGAGGCTAGGGAGGACCGGGAGCTCACAGGGAGCTCGATGACGTGGTCGGGGAGGCCGGGGGCGCAGCGAGGATGGCGGATAGAGCGGCGGCCGAGGCGGATGCCAATGGATGGGAATGGCGTGGGAGACGGCCGTGGTGCTCCCCGTGCTCGATGCAGTGGCGAGGAGGAAGATGGCATCCGCGACGGAGCTTCCGGACAGCTCAGAACGGAGAGGGAAGTCCGGTGAGCACGCTGGCGAGGTGAAGCATATCGACGACGACTCGGTCTTGCACGGGGAAGAAGAGAACGACGCGAGGGAGGAGGATGAGCAAGCTAGGGTTAGTCGAGGGTGCACTGGGGGTGCTCTTATCCACCAGAGATGGGCGCAACGACGCGCTGTCGCGCAGGAGAGGGGGGGCCATGGCGCGCGCGGGTGCTGTTTAAGCGACAGCAGTGCAGGAGTGAGCAGGGGGAATGGGATGAGGTGGGGAGTGGGCTGGGCCTCCTCGGTTGACTTAGGCCCAGCTGTGCGGCCCTTTTCCTTTTCTTTTATTCTTTTCTATTTTCTCTTTTCTTTTCGCACTTTTGCAAAATGTTTTGTCTCCAATTTGGCTTTTCTAAAATGTGAGACTCAGCCACAAAATTACAGTGCAATATTAGCTACCACCAGAAACTGGTTTGGAGTGAATACGTTCTCATTTGAATTTTCATTAAATAAAAATTGATTAAACATTTCTGTTTTGGTTCTATTTTAGGATGCTTGAGTCATGTAACTAATTTAGTAAATGTTGATTTCATTTTTATAATTGCCTCTGGATTATTTACAACATTATGAACATTTTAGTTCTGAAGTTTGAAGAAATATTAATTTGACTTGTATTTCAAATTTGAATATGAGTTGGATTATTTCCTAAATGCAATTTGTTTAGGATGATCATGATGACATGGCATAATTAGCAAGGGATTACTGTAGCTAACCCCTGGGGGTGTTACACCGGCATCATCGGCCACGAGCGGGCTGGAAACGCTCTCCTTACAGATGGAGCGTAGGGCGCAATTAGCCTGGCGCTCGAGGTCTTGAAACATCACGGATCACGTGTGTTGCAGACCCCGAGCCCGATTCGCCTCATCTGTCGCCCGCTCCACCAGGGAAGCGACATCCCCCACTTGCTGATAGAGGGACGCCAGCTCGGTCTCAGCTGCAGCTTGGGCATCGAGGGCAGCCTTCTGGCGCTTGTCCACCCCGGCCAGCTGCTTCTTGAGGCCGTCGATCTCGGCCTTCAGTTCATCGCGCCAGGTGCAGAAGCGTGTCTCCTGAAGCTTCAGTTTCTTGTGATAATCCTTGGCGAGGGTTCGGCGGGCCCCCGCGATCCCCTCATCGATCTTCGCCTGAACCTTCTCCTCCCGAGAGGCTAGGGCGGCCTCAGCGAGCATCACTTGGCGCTCCATCACCTCCAGCCAATCGCGCTCCAGGTACTGCTCCGACGCCACCAGCTCCAACGCCTCTCCTAGGGCGTGGAGCCCCACTTCACGGTTCGACAACCCTTCCATGGGAACGTGCGCGATGACTTCGCGCTCTCGGGCTTGCCGCTCCAGGGTTGCGACGGAGGCCAAAAGCTCCTGGTCGCGCTTTTCGGCGGCCTCGCGCCGCGGGTCCGCGGCCTCAGCCTCTTCGAAAGCATGATCGCGGGCTTCTTCGGCCGCAGCGGAGGACTCCTCATCCTTCGAGCGAACGACTTCGTGCTGGAGGCGGCAGAAGTTGACAGCTACTTCGATCCGGCGCCAGGCGCTGATGCTCGGCCTTGAGGTGAGAGTCGACGTCGCCAAGCTCTGCCTCGAGCCGGTCTAGTGCACCCCTCTCGTCCTGAAGAAGGCCATGCCAGACAGCGCCGCGGCCGCGCGCGAGCTCCAACACTTGACCAGGACCCTGCTCCACGCCCCCGGCCGCGACAGAGGCTCCGGAAGGTCCGGCAGCGCCGGGCGTGAATCCGGGGCCAGCCGGCCTGGCGCCCGCTCCCCCGGCCCGAGGCACGGCCCAACGCGAGCCGGATGTCAGGCCGCCCATCGGCTCGTGGCGAACCCAAGTGTCGCCAGGGGATAGTGGGATGAACGGTGGCACCACCCATGTAAGCCCGACACTGCCCCCGTCGGAGGACGCTGGGGCCCCGGGGTCGCGGACCGCCAGGGGTTGCCTCGGGAGGAGTGCGGCTTCTTCGGTGTGTGTAAGCTCGGCCACCGGGCCCGCGGGGCGTGGGACCGCTGGGCACTCCGACGCTTCGAGAAGTAGCGACACCAGCACCCTTGCCCCTTCGCCTGACGGTGACCTGAGAAATAAGGGCTTCATGTGTAGAGGTAAGGGAAAGCAGAAGACTTACTCGTCGGCGGCGACCCACTTCCTTCTCTTCAGGGTCCGCAGAGGCGAGACGACGCTGCCCTCGGGCCGCCTCCTCCTCGAGGAGACGCGGGCCCTAGGGGTTGGCGCCGCGAGGGACACCTGTAGGGGAACGTAGTAGTAAATCAAAAAATTTCATACGTATCACCAAGATCAATCTAGGAGAAGCTTGCAACGAGAGAGAGGGAGTGCATCTTCATACCCTTTAAGATCGCTAAGCGGAAGCGTTACAAGGAACGCAGATGATGGAGTCGTACTCGCGGCGATTCAAATCGCGGAAGATCCGATCTAGCGCCGAACGGACGGCGCCTCCGCATTCAACACACGTACAGCCTGAGGACGTCTCCTCCTTCTTGATCCAGCAAGGGAAGAGGAGAAGCTGAGGGAGGGCTCCGGCAGCACGACGGCGTGGTGGTGGAGCTTGTGGTTCTCCGACAGGGCTTCGCCAAGCACTACGGAGGAGGAGGAGGTGTTGGAGAGGGGGAGGGCTGCACCAGGGAAGAGGTGCTGCTGCCCTCCCACCCCCCCTCTATTTATAGGGAGAAGGGGAGAGGGGGCCGGCCCCCTAAGATCCCATCTAAGGGGAGGGGCGGCGGCCAGGGGGGACTTGCCCCCCAAGTTTGGTGGGAGGCGCCCCCACCCCCTAGGGTTTTCAACCCTAGGCGCCTTGGGCCCCTTGGGGGGGCGCACCAGCCCACCAGGGACTGGTTCCCTCCCTTGCTCAGCCCACTTGGCCCACCGGGGCAGGTGGCCCCACCCGGTGGACCCCCGGACACCTTCCGGTGGTCCCGGTACAATACCGATAACCCCCGAAACCATTCCGGTGACTGAAACTGGACTTCCCATATATTATTCTTCACCTCCGGACCATTTCGGAACTCCTCGTGACGTCCGGGATCTCATCCGGGACTCCGAACAACCTTCGGTAACCACATACAATTTCCCATAACAACTCTAGCGTCACCGAACCTTAAGTGTGTAGACCCTACGGGTTCGGGAACCATGCAGACATGACCGAGACATCTCTCCGGCCAATAACCAACAGCGGGATCTGGATACCCATGTTGGCTCCCACATGTTCCACGATAATCTCATCGGATGAACCATGATGTCGAGGATTCAATCAATCCCGTATACAATTCCCTTTGTCCATCGGTATGTTACTTGCCCGAGATTCGATCGTCGGTATCCCCATACCTCGTTCAATCTCATTACTGGCAAGTCTCTTTACTCGTTCCGTAACGCATGATCCCGTGGCTAACTCTTTAGTCACATTGAGCTCATTATGATGATGCATTACCGAGTGGGCCCAGAGATACATCTCCGTCATACGGAGTGACAAATCCCAGTCTCGATTCGTGCCAACCCAACAGACACTTTCGGAGATACCTGTAGTGCACCTTTATGGTCACCCAGTTATGTTGTGACGTTTGATACACCCAAAGCATTCCTACGGTATCCGGGAGTTGCACAATCTCATGGTCCAAGGAAATGATACTTGACATTAGAAAAGCTCTAGCAAACGAACTACACGATCTTGTGCCATGCTTAGGATTGGGTCTTGTCCATCACATCATTCTCCTAATGATGTGATCCCGTTATCAACGACATCCAATGTCCATGGTCAGGAAACCACAACCATCTATTGATCAACGAGCTAGTCAACTAGAGGCTCACTAGGGACATGCTGTGGTCTATGTATTCACACATGTATTACGGTTTCCGGTTAATACAATTATAGCATGAACAATAGACAATTATCATGAACAAGGAAATATAATAATAACCATTTTATTATTGCCTCTAGGGCATATTTCCAACAGTCTCCCACTTGCACTAGAGTCAATAATCTAGTTCATATCACCATGTGATTTACATTGTTATGAATCTAACACCCAGTGAGTTCTGGGGTTCGATCATGCTTTGCATGTGAGAGAGGTCTTTAGTCAACGGGTCTGCGACATTCAGATCCGTGTGTACTTTGCAAATCTCTATGTCATACTGTAGACACTGCTACCACACTCCACTTGGAGCTATTCCAAATGGCTGCTCCACTATACATATCCGGATTGCTACTCAGAGTCATCCGGATTGGTGTTAAAGCTTGCATCGACGTAACTCTTTACGATGAACTCTTTATCACCTCCATAACCGAGAAATATTTCCTTAGTCCTCTAGTTACTAAGGATAATCTTGACCGCTGTCCAGTGATCCATTCCTGGATCACTCTCGTACCCCTTGACAGATTCATGGCAAGGCACACACATGTGCGGTACACAGCATGGCATATTATACAGAGCCTATGGATAAAGCATAGGGGACGACCTTCGTCCTATCTCTTTGATCCACCGTGGTCGAGCTTTGAGTCTCACTCAACTCCACACCTTACAAATCAGGTAAGAACTCCTTCTTTGACTGATCAATTTTGAACTCTTTCAAAATCTTGTCTAGGTATGTACTCATTGAAAGTCTCATCAAGCATCTTGATCTATCTCTATAGATCTTGATGCCCAACAATTAGGTAGCTTTATCCAGGTCTTCCTTTGAAAAACTCTTTTCAAACAACCGTTTATGCTTTCCAGAAATTCTACATCATTTCCGATCAACAATATGTCATCCACATATACTCATCAGAAATTCTATAGTGCTCCCACTCACTTTCTTGTAAATACGAGTTTCTCATAAACTTTGTACAAACTCAAAAACTTTGATCACCTCATCAAAGCGTATATTCCAACTCCGAGATGCTTGCTCCTGTCCATCGAAGGATTGCTGGAGCTTGCATACCTTTTTAGCATCCTTAGGATCGACAAAACCTTCTGGTTGTATCACATACAACCTTTCCTCAAGGGAACGATGTTTTGAAATCCATCTGCCAGATTTCATAATCGAAAAATGCAGCAACTGCTAACATAATTCCAACAGACTTTAGCATCGCTACGGGTGAGAATGTCTCATCGTAGTCAACTCCTTGAACTTGTGAGAAACTTGTTTGCGGCAAGTCGAGCTTTATAAATGGTAACATTTACCATCAGTGTCTGTCTTCTTCTTAAAGGTCCATTTGTACTCAACGACCTGCCATTCAACGGGCAAGTCTACCAAAGTCCATACTTGGTTTTCATACATGGATCCTTTCTCGGATTTCATGGCCTCTAACCATTTGTTGGAATCCGGGCCCATCATCTCTTCTCCATAGTTTGTAGGTTCGTTGTTGTCCAACAACATGACCTCCAAGACAGGGTTGCCGTACCACTCAGGAGCAGTACGCGTCTTTGTCGACCTACAAAGTTCGATAGTAACTTGATCCGAAGCTTCATGATCATCACCATTAACTTCCTCTTCAACTGACGTAGGCTCCACAGAAACATCTTTCTGTGATGCGCTACTCTTTAGTTGAAACAAAGGTTCAACAACCTCATCAAGTTCTATCTTCCTCCCACTCAATTCTTTCGAGAGAAACCTTTTCTCGAGAAAGGACCCGTTTTAAGCAACAAATACTTTGCCCTCGGATCTGAGATAGAAGGCATACCCAAATGTTTTCTTAGGGTATTCTATGAAGATGCATATTTCCGCTTTGGGTTCGAGCTTATCAGACATAAGCGTCGTATTCCCAAACTCTGAGAAATGACAGCTTAGGTTTCTACCAAACCATACGGTGTCATCTCAACGGAATTAGATGGTGCCCTATTTAAAGTGAATGTTGTTGTCTCTAATGCTTAATCCCAAAACGATAGTGGCAAATCGATAAGAGACATCATAGTACGCACCATATCCAATAGAGTACGACTACGACGTTCGGACACACCATCACACTATGGTGTTCCAGGTGGCGTGAGTTGTGAAACAACTTTCACATTGTCTTAAGTTGTATACAAAACTTGTAACTCAGATATTCACCTCCACGATCATATCGTAGACATTTTTATCTTCTTGTCACGATGATCTTAGGCTTCACTCTGAATTTGTTTGAACTTTTCAAACGTTTTAGACTTGTGTTTCATTAAGTAAATATACTCATATCCACTCAAATCATCAGTGAAGGTAAGAAAATAACGATATCCACTGCATGCTACAACACTCATTGGACCGCATACATCAACATGTATTTTCTCCAATAAGTTACTAGCCCGCTCCATCATACCGGAAACGGGGTCTCAGTCATCTTGCCTAAGAGGCATGGTACGCATGTCGCAACTGATTCGAAATCGAGTGAGTCCAAAGATCCATCAGCATGGAGTTTCTTCATGCGCTTTACACCAATATGACCTTTAGCGGCAGTGCCACAAGTATGTGGTACTATCATTATTAATTTTGCATCTTTTATGAACATGTGTATTACTACGATCGAGATTCAATAAACCATTCACATTGGGTGCATGACCATTGAAGGTATTATTCATGTAAACAGAATAACCATTATTCTCTAACTTAAATGAATAACCGTATTGCAATAAACACGATCTAATCACGTTCATGCTCAACACAAACACCAAATAACATTTATTTAGGTTCATCCCTAATCCCGAGAGAGTGTGCGATGGTGATCACATCAACCTTGGAAACACTTCCAACACACATCGTCACCTCACCCTTAGCTAGCCTCCGTTTATTCCATAGCTTTTATTTCGAGTTACTAACATTTAGCAACCGAACCGGTATCCAATACCCAGGTGCTACTAGGAGTATTAGCAAGGTACACATCAATAACATGTATATCAAATATACTTCTGTCGACGTTGCCAGCTTTCTTATCTACCAAGTATCTAGGGTTGTTCCACTTCAGCGACCGTTCTCCTCATAACAGAAGCACCTAGTCTCAGGTTTGGGTTTAACCTTGGGTTTCTTCACTGGAGCAGCAACTGACTTGCCATCCATGAAGTTTCCCTTCTTGCCCTTGCCCTTTGTGAAACTAGTGGTTTTACTAACCATCAACACTTGATGCTCCTTCTTGATTTCTACCTTCGCGGTGTTAAACATCACGAACAGCTCAGGGATCATCTTATCCATCCCTGGCATGTTATAGTTCATCACGAAGCTCTAGTAGCTAGGTGGCAGTGACTTGGAGAACTATATTAATCACTATCTTATCTGGAAGATAAACTCCCACTCGATTCAAGTGATCGTAGTACCCAGACAATCTGAGCACATGCTCACTGATTGAGCTATTCTCCTTCATCTTGCAGGCAAAGAATCTTGTTGGAGGTCTCATACCTCTCAACGCGGGCATGAGCCTGAAATCCCAATTTCAGCTCTTAGAACATCTCATATGTTCCGTGACATTCAAAATGTTTTGGAGCCTCAATTCTAAGCCGTAATGCATGACGCACTGAACTATCAAGTAGTCATCAGAATGTGCCTGTCAGATGTTCAAAACATCTACAGACGACGCTTGAGGGGGTGGCGCATCGAGCGGTGCATTAAGGACATAAGCCTTCTATGCAGTAATGAGGACAATCCTCAGACCACGGACCCAGTCCGCATTATTGCTACCATCATCTTTCAACTTACTTTTCTCTAGGAACGTATCAATAAAACAGGGGAGCTACAGCGCGAGCTATCTACAACATAATTTGCAAAGACACTTTGACTATGTTCATGATAATGAAGTTCATCTGATGAACTCCCACTCAGATAGACATCCCTCTAGTCATCTAAGTGATACATGATCCGAATCGACTAGGCCGTGTCCGATCATCACGTGAGACGGACTAGTCATCAACGGTGAACATCTCCATGTTGATCGCATCTACTATACGACTCATGTTCGACCTTTCGGTCTCTCGTGTTCCGAGGCCATGTCTGTACATGCTAGGCTCGTCAAGTCAACCTAAGTGTTTCGCATGTGTAAATCTGGCTTACACCCGTTGTATGCGAACGTTAGAATCTATCACACCCGATCATCACGTGGTGCTTCGAAACAACAAACCTTCGCAACGGTGCACAGTTAGGGGGAACACATTTCTTGAAATTTTTGTGAGGGATCATCTTATTTATGCTACCGTCGTTCTAAGCAAATAAGATGTAAACATGACAAACATCACATGCAAATCATAAAGTGACATGATATGGCCAATATCATCTTGCGCTTTTGATCTCCATCTTCGAGGCGCGGCATGATCACCATCGTCACCGGCATGACACCATGATCTCCATCATTGTGTCTTCATGAAGTTGTCTCGCCAACTATTACTTATACTACTATGGCCACCGGTTAGCAATAAAGTAAAGTAATTACATGGCGTTTTCATTGACACGCAGGTCATAGAATAAATTAAGACAACTCCTATGGCTCCTGCCGGTTGTCATACTCATCGACATGCAAGTCGTGATTCCTATTACAAGAACATGATCAATCTCATACATCACATATATAATTCATCACATCCTTTTTGGCCATATCACATCACATAGCATACCCTGCAAAAACAAGTTAGACATCCTCTAATTGTTGTTGCATGTTTTACGTGGCTGCTATGGGTTTCTAGCAAGAACGTTTCTTACCTACGCAAAAGCCACAACGGTGATATGCCAATTGCTATTTACCCTTCATAAGGACCCTCTTCATCGAATCCGATCCGACTAAAGTGGGAGAGACAGACAGCTAGCCACCTTATGCATCAAGTGCATGTCAGTCAGTGGAACCTGTCTCACGTAAGCATACGTGTAAGGTCGGTCCGGGCCGCTTCATCCCACAATGCCGCCGAATCAAGATAGGACTAGTAACGGTAAGCAAATTGAACAAATCATCGCCCACAACTACTTGTGTTCTACTCGTGCAAAGAATCTACGCATAGACCTAGCTCATGATGCCACTGTAGGGGAACGTAGTAGTAAATCAAAAAATTTCCTACGTATCACCAAGATCAATCTAGGAGAAGCTTGCAACGAGAGAGAGGGAGTGCATCTTCATACCCTTGAAGATCGCTAAGCGGAAGCGTTACAAGGAACGCGGATGATGGAGTCGTACTCGCGGCGATTCAAATCGCGGAAGATCCGATCTAGCGCCGAACGGACGGTGCCTCCGCGTTCAACACACGTACAGCCCGGGAACATCTCCTCCTTCTTGATCCAGCAATGGAAGAGGAGAAGTTGAGGGAGGGCTCCGGCAGCACGACGGCGTGGTGGTGGAGCTTGTGGTTCTCCGACAGGGCTTCGCCAAGCACTACGGAGGAGGAGGAAGTGTTGGAGAGGGGGAGGGCTGCACTAGGGAAGAGGTGCTGCTGCCCTCCCACCCCCCCTCTATTTATAGGGAGAAGGGGAGAGGGGGCCGGCCCCCTTAGATCCCATCTAAGGGGAGGGGCGGCGGCCAGGGGGGGACTTGCCCCCCAAGTTTGGTGGGAGGCGCCCCCACCCCCTAGGGTTTTCAAGCCTAGGCGCCTTGGGCCCCTTGGGGGGAGCACCAGCCCACCAGGGGCTGGTTCCCTCCCTTGCTCAGCCCACTTGGCCCACCGGGGCAGGTGGCCCCACCCGGTGGACCCCCGGACACCTTCCGGTGGTCCCGGTACAATACCGATAACCCCCGAAACCATTCCGGTGACTGAAACTGGACTTCCCATATATAATTCTTCACCTCCGGACCATTTCGGAACTCCCCGTGACGTCCGGGATCTCATCCGGGACTCCGAACAACCTTCGGTAACCACATACAATTTCCCATAACAACTCTAGCGTCACCGAACCTTAAGTGTGTAGACCCTACGGGTTCGGGAACCATGCAGACATGATCGAGACATCTCTCCGGCCAATAACCAACAGCGGGATCTGGATACCCATGTTGGCTCCCACATGTTCCACGATGATCTCATCGGATGAACCACGATGTCGAGGATTCAATCAATCCCGTATACAATTCCCTTTGTCCATCGGTATGTTACTTGCCCGAGATTCGATCATCGGTATCCCCATACCTCGTTCAATCTCATTACTGGCAAGTCTCTTTACTCGTTCCGTAACGCATGATCCCGTGGCTAACTCTTTAGTCACATTGAGCTCATTATGATGATGCATTACCGAGTGGGCCCAGAGATACCTCTCCGTCATACGGAGTGACAAATCCCAGTCTCGATTCGTGCCAACCCAACAGACACTTTCGGAGATACCTGTAGTGCACCTTTATGGTCACCCAGTTACGTTGTGACGTTTGATACACCCAAAGCATTCCTACGGTATCCGGGAGTTGCACAATCTCATGGTCCAAGGAAATGATACTTGACATTAGAAAAGCTCTAGCAAACGAACTACACGATCTTGTGCCATGCTTAGGATTGGGTCTTGTCCATCACATCATTCCCTAATGATGTGATCCCGTTATCAATGACATCCAATGTCCATGGTCAGGAAACCACAACCATCTATTGATCAACGAGCTAGTCAACTAGAGGCTCACTAGGGACATGCTGTGGTCTATGTATTCACACATGTATTACGGTTTCCGGTTAATACAATTATAGCATGAACAATAGACAATTATCATGAACAAGGAAATATAATAATAACCATTTTATTATTGCCTCTAGGGCATATTTCCAACAACACCTGCCCACCCCGCGAGCTCGCGATGATGGTCGCGTCCCCAGGCGGGAGACCACCGCCACCATTCAGAGGCGCGGGGGCAGGGCGGCTCGCGACAGACGGTTCGGCATGCGCATCAGTCGTCACCAAGGGCGCCTCGCCCATGAGGCCATCGGGGGCTAGGACCACCAGAAAGGGGTTGTCGCGAGGCCCCTCATGGCCCCCAGGAGGCAGCCCCCACTCATCGAAGCGAGGCATCCCCCTGGCGAAGTCTCTCCCGTTCGTATAGTTGTATAGGGGGAGTCCACCATTAGGAAGCACACATGCTCCCCCGCCGGTCAGCAAGCGGAGTATCCCATTCAGCGCGCTAGGGGGGCAGGGAGGCCTCATGGAGCTTCATGGGGTCTTCGCGGCCGGTGAAGGTCCACATCGGGCGAGAATGACGCTGGAGTGGAGCAATCCACCGCCAGATGAACTCCCTCACCACCATCGCCATCGTCACGCCCGCAGCCCTCAGGTCAGCCAGCCTCACGGTAACCCGCGCGAGCCTTGGGTCGACGAGCCTCTCGTGCGTCCACCCTGAGCTCGGCATCACCGGGGAAGACGGGGTTTGGAGCAGGGGGCTACGCTGGGATGCGTCAACATACACCCACTACCTCCGGAAGCCCTTCGCATCTGGGCAGATCTTCATGCTGATGCCCTCACCCGCCGTCGTGTTCACTGCGTGGAGCGATACACACCCGGAGCATCGCTCGCCGGCGGTCAACTGCAGGGAGAAGAAGTGGCAGAGCAGCGCCACCGAGGGAGCGATGCCCACGAAGGCCTCACACAAGAACGCGAAAGCGAATAGGAGGGTGATGGATTCAGGGTCGAGGTGCAGCGCGTGGACATGGTAGTGCGACAACACGGCATTGAAAACGTCCGAAAACGGGGGCAATAAGCCAGAGAAGAGGGCGTGAAGGTGAAGGGCGACGGTGGTGGCCTCCAACTCGGTGGAGGGAAAGGAAGCGGGCCAGATCCTCGTCGCCTTCCACTCACAGGAATCGGCCGCGATCACGGGTAAGACCTTGTCCAACCCCTCGAGATTGATCACGGTGGACCGGCCTAGGGCGGCTTTCGGCCCCGTTTTGCGGTCCGCCGCCGTCGTGACCCCGCTCCTCTTCTTCCCGCGGGCCATGGCAATGCGATGAGTCTGGGGTGGCGTGGGATCCGATGAGCGAGGTGCGAGCTTGCTGGGAAGGAAAGGGCAGAAGACGGGGGTGCGGTGGAACAATGATGACCCCGCGGCGCGTGCCAGTCTTTTGTCAGTCTGGGCAGTTGCCAAGATGACGTGGGGAAGCGGAGGCGTCCGCGTCCCGTCGTGCGCCACGCGTCAAGCCTGGCCCGCATGCGATTGGGGCCCGTGCCGCTTCGCCCTTCACTCCTTGCCTTCGCTTCAAAGCCAGGCCAAGCGCGCCTTGGGCCCGGGGGCTACTGTCGGCGTCCTGAGATCGGGGGTATCCAGACCTGCCTGCCTACGGCCCAGCGCGTGGCCTCGTCGATGGCCTGGTACGGCCCAGCTGCAAGACCCTGCAAGCAAGACCCTCGCGAGGGACCCCGGCCTCCCGAGGAGCAGCCACCCAAGCCTGCCTCCCGAGGAGCGGAGATCTCTATGCAGGTACCCCGCCTCACGAGGCTCGCCATGACGTGAGCCGTGACGACCAAGGCCAGACGGGCGCCAGTGGGCGCAGAGGAGGACAGTTTCCTCTTTGGTGCTAAGGAGGCAAGGACGTACACGGGTTCCCAAGGAATCCCCCAAAGGTTTCCATTTCGGTGCAACAAGACCAAGACCACGAGCCCGGCAGGACGGATGTCATCACCGAGCCCACCGCTGCGTCATGACTAGAAGCTTTGCAGGCGAAGACCACCTTTCGTTAGGATAAGATGTACCTCTTGTCCCCTTTCCAATTGGTCATTGTGGAATCCCTTCCCGCCTAAGCTATGAGGGAAGAGGACCGAGGCCACTATAAATATAGGGTAGTCTCCACCGTAGAGATGGATTGACTCATTCTCTCCCTCCGAGCCCTCGCGAGGCATCTCATCCACTGTACTAGTTCATCCTCATCCTCCTCGTGAGGCAATCCACCACAAAGCAGGAGTAGGGTTTTACACCGCAAGGTGGCCCGAACCTGGGTAAACTGCTGCGTCCCTTCTTTCCCCCACTCACACGAACTCGACGAGGCCAAGCCATGAGGCGATGAGCTTGAGGCTGCAGCTAGGCTAGATCTTCGCACACGCCCCATAGTTCGAACCTTGTTAGGGTCCTCGGAGCCCCGATTCCGACATACATGGAGTGCCAAAGACTATTGTTTCGGATCGCGACGTCAAGTTCCTAAGCTACTTTTGGAAGACGCTATGCACCAAGCTCGGAATCAAGCTCCTATTCTCCTCGGCATACCATCCACAAACTGATGGCCAAACGGAGGTCACAAACCGAACGCTATCTACTCTCCGACGCGTGTTGATCAAGAGGAACATCAAGGAGTGGGAGGAGTGTCTACCTATCGCCGAGTACGCCTACAACCGTGCAAGACATTCGACTACCGGCAAGCCCCCCTTCGAGGTCGTCTACGGCTTCAATCCGTTGTCCCCATTGGACATTCTACCTCTACCACTACAAGAGTGCATCAACATGGACGCGAGTGCACGAGCGAGCTATCTCAAGAAGGTGCATGAAGATACAAGGCACACCATCGAGCGCCAAGTCCAACGCCTCGCGACCAAGGTTAACATCAATAAGAACCCCATGATATTCAACAAAGGAGATTTTGTGTGGCTACACCTCCGCAAGGAACGCTTCCCCAACAAACTCAAGTCCAAGCTTCTACCTTGAGCCGATGGACCCTTCAAGGTGCTAGAATGCTACAACAACAACGCCTACAAGATCGACATCCCACGTGACAAGTACTCCGTGAGCGACATATTCAACGTCAAGGATCTCTCTCCCTACCATGGTGATGAGACTTTTGATCCGAGGTCGGATCTTTCCCAAGGGAGGGAGATGATGCGGAGCATCCTACGGTCATCCCATGGACCTACCTTCGTCTCCTACGACACCACAGGGACCTATGACAAGAGCTCAAGCAAGGGCCATCGAAACTAAGGTGAACTCGTTCCTCTCCTAACTTACACTCTCTACATGCGAGACATGGCTACTACCTCAAGCGGAAACCCTATGTGATCAGGTACCTAGAGGATAGCCACGGAGCAACTACACCCAATGACCAGGATGGCGAGGACACCAAGTACAAGGACCAAGAAGAGGAGCTGCCAGAAAAACCACAGCCACCGGACGACCGGACCAGGCCGGACGTCCGACGCCTGAAGCGCCAGCCAGCCCAAGTCCCAGCCAGCTTACGCTACAGCGGCCGGACGACCGGCCTGGACCGGACGTCCGACACCTCCCAGCTACCGGACGACCGAGCCCCTCCGGACATCTGGTGCCACCCAACAAAAGGGAAATTAACAGAAGTCCGAAAGCCACCGGACGACCGACGACCGGACGTCCGACCCCGACCGGAAATCCGACGCAGACCCATCCGAGCCAAAACGCCGGACGTCCGGCCCCTACCGGACGATCGGACCCTCGCAAGCCACCGGACGTCCGGTAGCGACCGGACGACCGACGCCTGTCTGCGCACAGAGTGTTGGGCCGAGGCCCATGTACCCTTTCGCCCACCTAGACTATATATACTCCTCCTCCTCCCACTTATTAGGGTTAGCAAAGGATTAGCTTATTTTAGAGACAGTGCTTTGCTCATCCACTTGATACATACTCCCTTGGAGACCGAGGCCTCCGCGGAGAAGATCCCAAGTGGATTCAAGACCCCGCAAGGGAAGATCCCCTCATGGACTCAAGACCCCGTCTCCGGATCGGGAAGAACTACCGCCTCTTGTATCGTCCTTTGTTGCGTTTGAATCTTGTATCACTCTTTGTGTTCATGGATCTAGCACATGTGTGATTGTTCTCGTTGATTTGAGTGTTTTCCCTCGTGTGTTCGTCGTGTTCTTCGTAGGATTCCCTCCATTTCGTGAAAGATCGGCCTTAGGGTTTCCACCCTACATCACTGCACCAATGTACTCACACTCTTAATCTCCTTTAGCTAGTCCTTCTAATCTAAACAACGGTGCTTTGATTCGACATAAGTTGTAGTACATGAAGAAGATGCATCGACGTTCTGTTTTCATTCAGGCGATATGTTCACTCGGTGAAGACAATCTGGGATGATCTGTTGATACTCGACATGCCAAAGTCCCAACGCAGCCCCTGGTGGCTAGTGTTGGCGACCTCCGGATGTTAGATAGAAAATCAACACCATCGACGCAATCAACACTGAAGCTCGGTGTGGAGGAGGAGGAGGTGGTGCAACTCGGTCCCATCTATCCTCATGGAAGCTTGGAGTAAACCCTTCAATGGGGTCATTGATCCAGTTATTGCTAAAGCCATGGCACTTCGAGAAGGCGTCATTTTTGCACAACTATGAGGCTTCCCGTCATGTGGTGATGGAAGTGGATTGCTTAGAGGTTGTTAATCGCTGGTCTTCGTGTTATAATTCTCGATCAATTGTGGTGTCTATCTTAGATGAAATAGAGGAAAAATGGCAAGTTTTAGTTTTTTCTACTAGGCATGTCCCAAGGATGGTAACAGTGTGGCGGAACTTTGTGCTAAGCAGGCATGTTCCTTGTTGGTTTCAGGCTGCTGGCCACAGGAACGTTCATCCTTTCTTATTACAGCTTCAGGGCTAATTGTAATCGAATGTTATTAAAGCAATGAAGCTCCCCAAATTCTCGGCAAAAATCCCCAGAAGAAAAAGAACGAGGGTGAGTCCCACCGGCCAGATATAGAAAAAACAAACTCGTCATGCACCGCCTATGTTTCACTGGTATATCCCGCAGAATCTTGCGTACACATCACACACATCCATCTAATTGTCGAGCTAATCAAGCGTAGTGCATACTGTAATAATCACCCCGCCGATCGATCAAAACCACCGTTAAATCGAAGTGCTCTGGCTAGAGGCACTCCGATCAGTTCATCGCACGAGTAGCTACTACGTACGGACGTATGCTCCATGGCCCCACGCGCGCCGGTCAATACGGGGAGGAGGAGGAGGTCCCCGCCGGGAACCGGGAACCGGTGGCGAGGAAGCGGACGAGCCGGAACCCCGTCGCGAGCGCCGCCAGCGCCAGGAACGCGAACGCCGCGAACCCGAGCCCCACGGCGATGTCGCCCTGCAGGCACGCCGTGCTGCTGATATTCCGCTCCTGGCCTCCGCCGCACAACGCCGCTTCCCGCGCCGCCGCCGCCGCCGCGGCCAGCGCCATGTACCCGAAACCCTGCAGCGCACGCACGATCGAATTAGCAACTCCGGAATTAATTAACTCCATGCGAGTGATCGATCGGCCAGATGCAACTTGGGTTTAATTGCAGCAAGTAGGCGCAAATTTGTCTAGCTGGTTAAATTAGTTACCTGGTCGTGGCCGAAGTCGAACCAGAGCTGCAAGGCCTCCGGGAGCAGCGTGGCGCCCTTGGCCACCTCCCACGCCGCCGCGGCGACCTCGAACACCGTGTATACCGCCACGATCGCGTTCGCCGCCAGCAGGAACCTGAACGGCGCCAGCCGCAGCACGGCGCCGTCCGTCGCCGCGAACACCGCCGCCGCGAGGCTAAAGCACAGCGCCGCCACCCGCAGCACCAGGAGGAGCGTCCCCAGCCGCCTCGACTCCTTCCTCCGTCCCCCCGCCGCCGCCTGATCCCCGTTACGCAGCGGCGACGCCATCCGAACACCCTCAGCTCAGCTCATCCGACGGTGACCGGACGTCCTGAGCTGGGCACGTAGCCTCCTCCCGGCTTTATAGACGGCCTGGGATCACGGGAGAGGCGAGCCTTAGGCGCCGACGTGGCGGCGCGTGGGACCCACACGGCAGGCTCGGATGAGCCAAAGGTTGTGTAAAGCCGAGCTACCATGGCCAGGTGTGGCGAGGTGTTAGGTGTGGACATGTGAGTGAATTAATGGCGCCATCAATGTGGACTGTTCGGAGCTTGTGATGCTATCTAATTTTCCACTTGAGCACCGCCACACGTACGAACGATCCAACAAATTCCCTCTGGTCCCATTTTCGGACACGGATTCTTCTTCACTTTCCATAGCAAAACGAGCTGGTTTGCCTGACATTCATGCCGAAATCCCGTGAAATTTCTGGGCTGTAAAATTATGGAGATTGTTGATAAGCACTCTTATCCTAAAGCACACAGATAAAGACAACATGCATGAAATTGAGATACTATGTAAACCGGGTACAGTTTAAATCCCGTTTAAGTCCACTCTTATCCTGAAGCACATAGATAAAGACAACATGCATGAAATTGAGATACTATGTAAACCGGGTACAGTTTAAATCCCGTTTAAGTCCACTCTTATCCTAAAGCACACAGATAAAGACAACATGCATGAAATTGAGATACTATGTAAACCGGGTACAGTTTAAATTCCGTTTAAGTCCACTTATTATCTAACAGTTCAATAATTTTTTTGGGGGGGAAAATGAACTATCAAACTAACTAAACGGGACTTTCGGGTGTCATTTATTTGCCATTTACATCCCTAGATACTTCCACAAATTCATATTAATTGTTGCTGAGTTAGTACGTATTGTTATTTCCTAGATTCTTCTATGGAAGCCAAAAAAAAAACTTTAGATGCTTTCCACGTACTTGAAGAAGGAAGAAGAGAGAATATGCATGTAATACATGAAAATATCTAGTGTGCTGTTTTAGAATTCATGATTCTATAAACATGAAAACGGAAAGTAAGATTTGGATGTCATGGCATCTAGGAAACCAAAGCACATGAATTTGCAGCCACGACACATTAGACGATCTTCCAAAAACGTATATTTAAAGTGATAGAAGGTGCATGCAAAGACAGGAAAAAAATATGGCCCTAAGAGCATCTCCCTAAAAACCCTAAAATGGGAGACCTTAAAACAATTTTAGGATCAGTGTCTACCAACTTTTAGGAATTACACTATGCTTCGCTCTACCAGAATCCCTAAATCACAGTCCTTATGTTTCTTTTTCTTCAATTCCGAGGGCAACTTGTATAGCATTAGCAAAACCTTAGGAGTGATCGCGCGATCGGGTCTGGGCCATTTTATGGAAATCTGATGGTACAAATCACGTGAGGTGAAGAGGTGGTAGACATTTTAAAAAGCCACATCAACATAACGAATATTGCAAGCTCAGCCCCCCTCGCCGTGGCCCCCTGTTTCTAGTACAAACCTCTATCTCTCTCTTTCACGTGCACCAACGTGGGCTGCCGGAAAGCATCCCCCCTATTCGTCCAATGTGTGCCACTGACCTGGCCGAATAAACTGCACCGAGACTCACCGGGCTAGAGCCGGCCTTCCAAAGTCTCACTTCTTGTAGATCTGTCGGCTCCAAGTTGCGTTGCTTCCGCCTCCAGCCAATTCAGAGCCCACCGTCGCCTTATCGCGCTCCCCCACTGTAACAGTGTCAGGTCTTTCTCCAAGCTACCATGAAGTCCCGGGCACATGCCTCAATTGGATACGGCGGCCCGAGCTCCTTGGCACCAGATTCGTCTACTACCCCACTTGGTGCTCCTCACTCGTCAGCCAGTTCATTTTGTTCCACATCACATTCCCTTTGTTCATTAATTTTAATGCGAGAACCTTCCTTTTTTACACGTTATCAAGTGATACTTTCTTATCTATACATGTGCTAACGAATTTGTAGGCAACGAGTCTTCCTTTGGTGGGTTGGTCTCGTAAAATCTTCTTCTCTTTTGTGCATATCTTGTGGATCTGTGTAGGATGAGCATTTGATTTTTGTTCTTGTCCAGTACGGCCTTATGTACAAATTATAGTTTGCAAACAAGAATTAATTAATGTACCAAAAGTGGAGATGAATATCTAAAATGTCTCATTTTGTTGTTGTTCATTTTGCATCAATGAATTATACCAAGGAAAAAACTAATGATGTACCATAAGGATTTGTGTCTGTGTACCAAATCTAGTTATTCCATTATACAATTTGAAATTTAAATTTGTTCCCAAATCAGCATATTCTGAACATAAAAACAAATCTACATAATGGTTTTAGTACATTCATATTTTAAACAATTTTGCAATTTATTTTCTACATATATATTATTTTGTAAGGTATACACAACATTACTCATAAAACATAATCTAATTTGTTGAAGTTTTAAACAAGGCCAAATGGACAGTGATGATAAGAGTACTAAATTTTCAAATGACAAGAGTTGTAATACAAGATATACTATCAGTACCACCAAGAGAGGCGGAACTATGTGTAGTTCGGGGGAGGGGGCACTTGAAGAATTTTGTAGTGCTTGGATTGAAGAAATTGGAGTCATTTGCCCTCCGCCACTAGCCACCAATGCTTGATTTGCACCATTTATATTCTCTTTCTTCATATGAATCCATGCAAACCATTTCCACGTTGCCATTGTGACCTTCTGCAAAACACTAAACCCAAGTAAACCGGTTCTTTTCATGTGTTGTTGTTGAAGTAGTTGTGTTCTCTTCCATTGCATTGACAATGCACATACATAAACGACTTCCCATTTGGAAGCATCTCCTAACTTGACAAAACGACATGCTTTTGCTTGTTGCTCTCATCCATCTCTGCAAACAAAAGTGTCAGCATGTCCAAATCTTCATTGCTATCAAGAAAGTCATCGACATCCTCCTCTAACAATGAATGTTCAAAATACTCCTCATTTAAGCAAATGGCAATGAACATCATCAAATTTGCATATCTAATTCCTGTTGTTTGAATTACGAGAGAGAGAGAGAGAGAGAGAGAGAGAGAGAGAGGGAGGGAGAGTCAAGCTTGAGATTTTTACAACAACCTTTTCGATGGTGGTGGCATTATCTAGCACAAACATTGTGGGAGGACGGAGGCACGACTACCGAGCTTTGGCGGTGAGAAACAAGGCCACGCTTGGGAGAATGCGGTGAAGCGCTCGGGTGCATGAAGGAGGGCATCGGTTACGTGTGTGGCTCTGCCCGAGCAACATGGCGAAGGGCTCGCGACTCAGACGGAGCTCCTCTGGGAGGACCTCATGTTGCTGCGCTGGAGCTAGCTATGCCGACACTTTCGAGCTCGGGGCGGCGGTAAAGAGTTGGGGGAGGCGGGTGACGACGGTGCTGGATATAGGGGAGGGGGTGGGGATGATTCCGCGGTAGCAGGGGGAGGGTCGCTGGTAGGTGGAGCAGGGCTTGAGGGTGGGCGACGATGGTCGGAGGGCACAGAGGCACGATTGCTCGCCACATGCAGCCAGAGGATTTTTTGTTCCTCCTGCAAAGGCTGGAAAATATACACAAATCACATTGGGGTGTCTTTTACCCTACAGTTTGGATCAGAAGACGGCGGAATTCTTATCAAACCTAAAATTTATATGATATGATCTCAGATAAAGAATCTGCTAGGATGCGTTTTTTAGAAATTTTGGCAGTTTTATAGAGATGGTAATGGATAATGATTCTGCTAGACATGCTCTAACCTTTTACTACTAGGTACTTAGGAAGTATAAGTGTAGAAAGTGAATCATTGTGAATTTTGGCGAGCTCATTCCTTTAAGAGCATGACTAATATATAGCAACAGTTGGCTATAGCATGTTGTCATGTCATTTATAGTCAATATAATAATCAACATGTATAGCTAATGTAATAGCCAATGTAGTAGTAGTTAGCTACAAGAAAGTACTACTTTATTATCAAATAATCCATCTTACACTCTCACAAAGTTTCTTAGAACCCGTGATATAGCCGGTTGTAAATCTACAACCCGTTTTTCTTCTTTCTCCTCTTCTCTATCCTCCAACTCAGGAAAATATAATATTTAAAGTCTTACAGCCCGTCTATGTCACCTTTTTATACTTTCTCTAATTTGCAGCCATTTCGCCATGCCTTTTTTTTTGGAAATACATGATTCTAAAACATGTCATGAATTAGCTTCTAGGAAATCAAAGCACAAGAATTTGCAGCCAGAACTCGTCAGATACTCTGCAGAAATTCTAGATTTTTTTCAGTAACGTTCTAGAGCTTTTTTTTTCATAAGATCCTGTAATACAGTAGAACCATACAGTGTCTCGCGCGCATGCATGGCTGTCGTCGACGGTTTGAGGCGGAGCTACCACCTGCCGATCACGGCCAAAAATGGCCCCTTCATATATCTTTAGCTTCGACACGTCTCAGTTTTTCCTACTGCAATCATCATCACCCCATAATACTCATCGCCCGTCGAAGAAACGTCAGCGCGACTGCCATCTCACCGCGTACGGCGCACACATCGCCAGCTACGTACCTAACAATCGAATGTTGAATGAAGGAAATAAAACCAGCGTACGGGACTAAGCACAAGCGTCAATGCGTGAGAAGGACGTTGCATGGCTTTGACACAGCAAGATCATGGGCCATGACGACGTGACAGGGCCTACTAATTAAAGCCTAATCCACCGCAATTGCTGCATGCCGCCCATGTCCGGCCCGTCCACCGTATGATTGGAGTTGTTACGTGTGATCGGAATGACGCGCCCGAGCTGCGGCGTGATCCCCGTGAACTCGCGTGTGAGCTAATCAGCTAAAGCAGCAGCCGATCGAGTGCCGTGGGCCGTGGCATAATTGGAAGAAAATACCTAAACTCGCAGCAATGTCAAGTCATCCGGTAGAGCGTTACAAAGACGCAAAAGGTTACGTGTGTGAAAGGTGATAGCAAGTCGTGTTGCTATCCTTTTCCTTCATGTCGTTAAGGGCATGTACAATGGTGGCATATGCATACAGATGCCCCATGACAAAAAATAGCTTGAGACATCTATATTGATTTTTTTTCTCCCCAATGCAAGCTACTACCGGTGGGCATCATCAAAGAATATAAAGTAGACTCTCACTACACATTCATCCCTATTCTTCATTTCAACTTTCCAACTTTATACACCGGACCACACTTTTCCTCTTCAAGCACCCGCCTCCTACAGAGGATCCTGCTTTCTATCCGAACCTATTTTTTCTGTCATCCGATCCTACATGACATATAAGGCATCACCCTGAGGTTATGCATTAGCCGTGCCCTAAAATAGTCCAGTGCCAAAGCCGCTGGTGCGCCCACATGGTTGGAGTGTGAACTCAAATGCGTTGCGGACTAGCCTCGATGCACACAAACAAAGAAGTTTGGTTGGATTTGCTGGCCCACTGCTCTGACGGCCCGCTTGACCTGGAGGCCACGTCCAGGGCCCAGCTATAAACGCGTGGGGACTTCACCCCTAAGGCCCCGTTCGGAACTAAGGGTATTAAAACGTAGGAATTTGACAGACTGTAGGAATGGGAAAGGAGAAGAAGAGCAAAACAGATGATCTAGAAGCATAGGAAGCTTGAGAAAAACGAGTTCGGATCGCTGTAGGGAAAACACAAGAGGCAGGTTATGCATGGGATGTGAAGTATAGATTAAAGTATAATTTATTCGGCATGCAAAGTACTATGCCCTGTCTCCAAGCTGAAGCAGGCACACAAAGGTAGTATATTTTACTTGGATGTACAGTACAATTGTCAGGCTTCACACATTGTCAGTGCTCGGCTGCCTCGGTCCTCCGCGAAAATAAGAGCTCCGGTTGGATTTTTATTTTCCCGTGAAAGTACTACAGATAATGGAACCTTTCCAGAGGAATCTGATGGCTGCAATCCTTCATGCCGAACGCTCGTTCCTGGTAGATTTCCTTCGTTTTGGATTCCTGTGCCTTTTCCTTTAAATTTCCTGCAAACCGAGCAGGCCTTAAATAAACAAGCTATAGACGCGTGGGGAACACGGGAGTACGGCCGCGAGACCGAGAGAACTACAAACAGGAAATGGAACGACAGTGGGTTTGTACCAGTAGTATTACTAGCGTTTGGAGTGCCAACTTGCCGCGAGCCTCAAACCGGCCCAAACGCCCCGGCTGAACGGACCGGTCACTGACCGATAAAAAAAGTGACCCATCCGATCACTTAAAAAGTCTTAAATGTTTAGACTGATCGACACCCATTTTATCCAGTTAAATATGTGATGGATTTGGGGCGCCCCGAACGCTGGGCGTGTCCATCACGTCGGACCGATGTTGGGCTCCTATATGAAAACACTCAGAAAACCAACGGTCCGACGGGCGTCTCCTCCGAGGGGATGTGATCGTTGTGTGGCGCCACTCCGGCTTGCCGCCCAAGGGTCAAAGTTCGTCTATTTAAGCCGGACGGCGGCCCCCAGCCTGAGCCACATCCACTTCCCTCGCTCTTCGCGCCGCCAACCTAAGCTGCAACCACTTCCATCCCTCTCTCCTCGTCTGTCGACAGCCATGGCCCGGCAGAATGACCACCTACGCTATGAGCACACCTGAGCGGCGCCTTCAGCTGCTCGAGGAGACCCGGGCTAGGCTGCGGGCTTCGCCATGGCGGAGTCCGAGGTGGCCCAAACGGAGGAGGCGACAGAGCAGGCGGTCATCCTGGAGTCCATCCAGACGGAGGCCGTGGTGGAGACCAACTAGCGCTTCCTCCGCCGGCAAAGGCCGGAGATCGATGAAATCCTCACCTCTAGTGACGACGACGACGACGACGAGCTGGGCTTGCCGTGGGCGACCATCTACCCGGAGCCGACGACGAGTAGTGTAGGATAGATAGGATCTAGGTAGTACATAGATTTTTGTTTTGCATAGTTTATATGAATTTGAGGTATTAACTTTGAGGTACTTGAATGCAGTGGATAAAATATGAGAGTTGACCGGACACTGGTTGCGGACGCACCCATGCGCGTCCACGAACGTTTGAAGCTCTGGATTTGGTATCCATGCATGTGGATGCTCTGAGACCACTCATTTATATTTAACTTGTCGAGCTGCTCGTCGGTGTGCAAAGTTGTTTATACAAACCGGACCGTGGGACTTATATTAATTTGTTGCGTGGAAAAGAGAGATTTTACTAGGGCCCCACTTGGCAACACTGAGTTTTTCTACAACTATATAATTTTCCGGTGGTAAAATATTTGTCCCGATCGAAACCGACGTATGTAATTACGCCTTGTATTTGTGGTGTTTGGAAGAACCGGAAGCCCCTTAGGCTAGTCATAGTGGGAGTAACTTAGCTAGTAACATAGCGCAGTCCAAGACAAATTTACTTATGTGGCATGTATTTAATAAGGAGATATGTGTTTAGAGTAACATAATACTCCCTCCTTTTCTTTTTAGTCTGCATATAACTTTTGTCTGAAGTCAAAGTACCTCTAATTTGACCAAATTTATAGAAAAGTATCAACATTTACAATGCCAAAGGAATATCTTTAGATTCATTATGGAATGTAGTTTCATATTATGTATATTTGATATTGTAGATGTTGATATTTTTTTATACAAATTTGGTCAAAATTTGTAAAGTTTGACTTGACACAAATCTTATATGCGGAGCAAAAAGGAAAGAAGAGAGTATGTTACTGTAACATAGTGTTTCCTAAAAAAAGATGTGTCTATAAACTAATAAATGAAGCCATTTATAACACTACTACTATGTTATTTTGCATTATAAAGATAATAACTTAGACTAGTGTTATATGCATGACACTAGTATAACGAGCCTTAACAATTTCACTATCCACACTTGCTGTGAAACGTGCCTATTACAGTGCAGCGCCACCTGCACCACGTCCAGGCGCCACCGCTCGTGGAGTTGAAGCTGAACAACAACACGACGGGCTCATTCACGTATGTCATCTTGTCTCGCCTGGGAGACAATCTCAACATAATTTTATTATGTTTGAGATGCTTTGTATTTTTGATGTATTTTTATAATAGATATGATCCTTTTGCAAAAAAAAGAGCTTCCACTCAACGTGAAGCCAAGAGGATGAAAAATAATAATTCAAGAGATCACCACAAAAAAGGCATACACTCAAGCAAGTATAGTCTTGAAGATACCATATCCACGTATGCTGCTACGAGAATTGGTTGAAAAGAATTTCAACGAGATTTGACTGTATAAACATGAATATTCTGATTAATCTAAAATTAAAATACATATGTTTTATGAAGAAGTCTAATTTGAACACATGCCCTCCCGTGCAGCCGTTCTCCAATGGGTTTTTCTCTAATATAGAGAGAGCACATGCATGCACAAATCTTCCACCTCATGCTGATATCATCATATTAATTATTAAATTTGAAATTTCAAAACAATTTATCTCGCAAACTGTTAGTCCAACTAGTGATCCGTTTCCACGGTGAGCCGGTCTCGGCGAAGCCTTTGAAACAAGACCCCATGATTGACATGTTTCAACAAAAAAAAAATCGCAAGCAGTTGTGAGATCATACTACGATAAGAGAAACTCTGTTCAAGAAAGGTTTGGCAATGCAATACTTAACGTATTGATTGGGTGCAGGTGCACGTATATAAAGAGTACAATGTGGGCCTCAACCTCAACTATACAAGACTAGGAGGTGGACCAGGATATACACATATACATGCAACACATATATTCAACACCACCACCACCCCCCCCCCCCCACCCCCCCCCCCCCCCCCCCCCCCCCCCCCCCCCGCGCGTGCGCGCGCGCGCAGTCGAAGCGTCGCCGGAGACACAGAGACTAGACCGAAACTCCTCCAAGACGGGAGTAGGCAATCCCTTACTCATCACGTCAGCAAACTGTTGCGTTGTCGGAACGTGGAGACCCCGAACACGGCCAAGTGCAACCTGCTCACGATCGAAGTGAATATCGAGCTCAATATGCTTCGTACGACGATGGTGCACTGGGTTGGCGGAGAGGTAGACCGCGCTGACATTGTCGCAGTAGACAAGTGTGGCCTTGTGAACATCACAAAGCAACTCCTGGAGCAGCTGATGGATCCAAGAGCATTCCGCTACGGCCCGATACTCTGCCTCGGCACTGGAGCGGGAGACCGTGGGCTGTCGCTTGGATGACCAAGAGATCAACGAGGGCCCAAGATAGACGCAATAGCCGGACGTAGAGCGCCGGGTGTCAGGGCAGCCTGCCCAGTCGGCGTCCGAGTAGGCGACGAGGTCGGTGGAGGCGGAGGCCGTCAGGGTGAGTCCCAAGGACATAGTGCCACGTATGTAACGGAGAATACGCTTCACCAAGGTCCAATGGGAGTCACGCGAGGAGTGCATGTGGAGGCACACCTGCTGAACAGTGTACTGCAGGTCCGGGCGTGTCAGCGTCAGGTACTGCAAGGCACCAACAATGGAGCGATAAAACGCTGCATCAGATGCGGGAGACCCTCCAGGGCAGATACCTTCGCCTTCGTGTCGACATGAGTGGTTGCCAGCTTGTAGTTAAGCATACCAGCATGCTCCAGAAGCTCATGGGCATACTTCTGCTGATGCAGAAAGAAGCCGTCAGCCCGACGGACCACCTTGATGCCGAGGAAGTAGTGAGAGCCCCCAAGTACTTGAGGGCGAACTCATCACGAAGGCGAGCCGTGAGCCGCTGAAGGAGCTCGGGGGCGGACGCCGTGAGGATGATGTCGTCGACGTAGAGCAGTAGATATGCAGTGTCAGCTCCCTGATGATACACAAAGAGTGAGGCATCAGAGCGAGTGGACCGAAAGCCCAGAGACTGTAGGAAGGCGGCGATACGCTGGTACCAAGCCCATGGCACCTGCTTCAACCCGTAAAGCGAACGGGAGAGCAAGCACACGAAGTCCGGATGCTCGGCGTCGACGAAGCCAGTGGGCTGCTCACAGAACACCTGCTCTGCAAGAAGACTGTGCAAGAAGGCGTTGGAGACATCCAACTGATGCACATGCCAAGCTCGCGAGACCGCCAACTGAAGCACGGTGCGGATCGTGCCCGGTTTCACAATCGGAGCGAAGGTGCCGGTGAAGTCCATGCCCGCACGTTGCCGAAAGCCACGAACCACCCACCGAGCCTTGTAGCGCTCAAGAGAACCATCCGGGCGGGTCTTGTGGCAGAACACCCACTTGCCAGTGATGACATTGGCACGAGGGGGGCGCGGAACAAGATGCCAGGTGCGGTTGCGCTGCAAGGCGTCGAACTCCTCCTTCATCGCCGCGAGCCAGTGGGGACCCCGAAGGGCAACGCGAGCGGAGGTGGGGATGGGTGACGGTGCCGATGTCGAGGCAGTGCACACATACTCGTCGGAAGAGTAGCGCGTTCTTGGCCGATGCACACCGGCTCGAGCACGGGTCTTCACGCCGAGAGCCGGACCAGCGGCGGCGACCAGGCCCACGGCGGTCGGGCTAGCAGTGGCGGCCGGACCAGCAGCAGCTGGTGGAGCAGGTGCGGCGACGGGCGAGGAGGATGTCGAGCCCGTCGCCGGAGAGGCGGCGCCGACCAGGATGGTGGGCGGGGTGCCCGCCGCGGCGCCAGAGTGGGGGGCCCGGTCCGACTCAACCTTGTTGGAGGGAGTCGGGGACCCAGGGGCCCGGTCCGACTCGACCTCGGGGGAGGGAGTCGGGAACCCGGGCGGCGGCGGAAGGCGCCGGGCTGGTGGGACAGCCTGGGGTCGCGGCTGCGCGTCACGCCAAGCAGGAGGAGCGTGGTTCGGCGCCGAGGGAGCCGAAGCCGGAGAGACCTGAAAAAAAGGAAACATCGTCTCGACAAAATACACGTGCCTCGAGGTGTACACGCGGCGAGTGACAGGATCATAGCACCGGTAACCTTTGGTGTTAGAGGGATAGCCAAGAAAGACGCATGGGAGTGATCGTGGTGCGAGTTTGTGTGGAGTGGTGGACGCGGTGCTAGGATAGCAAAGACACCCGAAAATGCGAAGACTGTCATAGGACGGTGGTGCACCGAAGAGAAGGTGGTGAGGGGCGTAGTTCCAACGCGGACGGATGTTAACGAGAAGGGTAGCGGTGGCAAGAGCATCAGGCCAAAATCGGGCGGGCACGTTAGAGTGAAAGAGTAACGTGCGAACGCAGTCATTAAGAGTGCGAAGAATGCGCTCGGCGCGACCGTTCTGCTGTGAAGTGTATGGACAAGTTAAACGGAAGATGGTGCCGTGAGAGGCGAGAAGGGTGCGAAGAGCAACGTTATCAAACTCTTTTCTGTTGTCGGTTTGGAGTGCAAGAATGGGGTGATCGAACTGTGTGGTGACATAGGAATAAAAGGACGTGAGTGTGGATAAGGCATCGGATTTGCGACGAAAAGTCCACACATAATGAGAATAATCATCTAAAATCACCAAATAGTATAGGTAGCCCGTGCTACTTGCAACCGGAGACGTCCAAACATCACTATGAAGTAATTGAAATGGAAAAGTAGGAACAGTTGTAGACGCACTAAAGGGAAGACGAACGTCCTTGCCTAAACGACAAGCCTCACAAGTATGCTCGTCGAGCTTTTTACATGAGAAAGAAAAACTCCTAAGAATTTGATGCAAAACGGTGGGGTTGGGGTGGCCCAAGCGAGCATGCCAAAGGTCGACGTCGACGGCGAGGGCGACGGGTGTGGAGGTGGAGGCGCCGGCGTGCACAGGATAGAGCTCATCGGGGCTGCCACATCAGTGAAGTACCATCCGGGTACGGGCGTCCTCCACAGAAAAACCAACACCGTCAAATTCAACAGTAAGTGGGTTCTCACGAGTAAGACGACGAACGGAAACTAAGTTCGTGACTAATTCAGGTGAAACAAGAACATTAGACATAGTGATGGGTGTGGAAGTGGAGGGAAAACTAGTGCTACCGATATGAGTAATAGGTAAGGAGGAGCCGTTGCCAACGGTGATACGAGTGGGTGTATGGACGGGAGTGGAGGAGGTTAGGTTACCGGGATGAGCTGTCATGTGCGTAGTAGCAGTGTAGCACCTGAGTCCATGTACCAGTCGCCTCCATCACCATAGTTACTCGGCAACGGCGCGGAGTGCAGGGCGGGGTCCCATGGCGCAGGGACCAGCGGCGGCAGGAGGCCCCCGTAGGGCGGCGCCGGGACGGGTGGACCATTGATACGTCTCCAACGTATCTATAATTTTTTATTGTTCCATGCTATTATATTATCTGTTTTGGATATTTTATATGCATTAATATGCTATTTTATATTATTTTTGGGACTAACTTATTAACCTAGAGCCCAGTGCCAGTTTCTGTTTTTTCCCTGTTTTTGAGTTTTACAGAAAAGGAATACCAAACGGAGTCCAAACGGAATAAAACTTTCGCGATGATTTTTCTTGTACCAGAAGACACATGTAGGACTTGGAGAGGAAGGCAGAAGAGCCCCGAGGGCTCCACAAGCCCTCAGGGCGCACCCTAAAGGGGGCGCCCCCTGGCTTGTGGGCCCCACGGGACTCCTCCAATCCTAATTCTTGGCCTATAAATTCAGAAATATTCCAAAACCACCAGAAGCGTCCACCAAAATACTTTTCCGCCGTCGTAACCTTCTGTTCCCATGAGATCCCATCTTGGGGCATTTTCCGGCATCCTGCCGGAGGGGGATTCGATCACGGAGGGCTTCTACATCAACCCTATTGCCCTTTCGATGAAGCGTGAGTAGTTTACCACAGACCTACGGGTCCATAGCTAGTAACTAGATGGCTTCTTCTGTCTCTTTGATCCTCAATACCATGTTCTCCTCGTTGTTCTTGGAGATCTATCCGATGTAATATTCTTTTGCGGTGTGTTTATCGAGATCCGATGAATTGTGGATTTATGATCAGTTTATCTATGAATATTATTTGAATCTTCTCTGAATTCTTATATGCATGATTTGATATCTTTGTATTTCTCTTCAAATTATCGGTTTGGTTTGGCCAACTAGATTGGTTCTTCTTGCAATGGGAGAGGTGCTTAGTTTTGGGTTCAATCTTGCGGTGTCCTCACCCAGTGACAAAGTAGGGGTAGCGAGGCACGTATTGTATTGTTGCCATCAAGGGTAAAAAGATGGGGTTTTCATCATATTGCTTGAGTTTATCCCTCTACATCATGTCATCTTACATAAGGCGTTACTCCGTTCTTATGAACTTAGTACTCTAGATGCATGCTGGATAGCGGTCGATGTGTGGAGTAATAGTAGTAGATGCACGCAGGAGTCGGTCTACTTGACACGGACGTGATGCCTATATTCGTAATCATTGCCTTGGATATCGTCATAACTTTGCGCTTTTCTATCAATTGCTCGACAGTAATTTATTCACCCACCGTATTATTTGCTTTCAAGAGAGAAGCCTCTAGTGAAACCTATGGCCCCCGGGTCTATTTTCCATCATGTATTTTCAGATCTATAAACCAAAAAACCCAAAAATACCTTGCTGCAATTTATTTCTTTTTACTTTGTTTTACGTTTTAGTAAGCTTTTATATCTATCTCTATCAGATCTCACCTTTGCAAGTGACCGTGAGGGGATTGACAACCCCTTTATCACGTTGGTTGCAAGTGTTTGCTTGTTTGTGCAGGTGCATAGATTGGAGACTTGCGTGTATTTCCTACTGGATTGATACCTTGGTTCTTAACTAAGGGAAATACTTATCTCTACTTTGCTGCATCATCTTTTCCTCTTCAAGGGAAAAACCAACACAAGCTCAAGAAGTAGCAACCATAACCACCGAGAGGCGGCGGCGCGAGGGAGGCGCCGTAGCCGGCGTCAGCCGGCTGGTAGGGCGCGCCGAGGAACGCCTGGTGGCCCGCGGGGCGAGGACCGAGAAAACCCGGCGCAGGAGCCTGTGGGACGGGCATGTGATAGGCATGCACGACGCCCGTCCACGGGTTCTGCCCGGCCGCCCACAACGGAGGGGGGCTGCTGGTAGCGCGGCGCCCCCTGCGCCCTGGGCTGGCTGCTGCTGCTGCTGCTGGCGGCGACCCCCGCCGCCACGCCGGTTGCGCCGGCCCCCTCCTCCTTGGGGCTGCTGGGGAGGCGCGGGCGACAGCGGGTAATACCTGGCTGGTGCGGGAGGGCGCGGCTGGGTCGGCACGGTCGATGGAGCGGGGCCACCGCGGGTGGTGCCGACGGCGAGGGCGGTGTGCTGGACCCGCTGCTTCACCTTTGTCATCCGGCGCTCCTCGAGCTTGAGGTACGCGACGACGCGCTGAAAGGTGGGCTGCGGTAGCAAAGTGAGGTTAGAAACCGCGTTGCCGAAATCCTCGTTAAGGCCGGCGGTGAGGGTGCTGAGCATGAGGTCATCGGAGACTTTGGCACCGATGTCGCGAAGTTCATCGGCGAGCATCTTGAGCTGCATGCAGTACTCATCGATGGTGGAGTTGTCCTGGTGACAGCTGAAGAACTCCTGCTGCAAGAAAACAAGGCGCTGCAGTTTGTTGTCGGTGAAGAGCGCGTTGATCTTGGTCCACACGGCGCAAGCGTCGTCGTCCTCGGCAACGACCGTGTGGAAGATGTCCTTCGAGACGGTTTGATAGAACCATCGAATGAGCGTGGCCTCAATGGCGGACCACTCCGGATCGCCCTTCATGTACTCGCCGTCCACGGAGCCATCGATGTGCTCGGTGAGATAGTACTCGCGGAAGACAAGGTTGAAGTAGGTCTTCCACGCGTAGTACGATGTGCTGGAGCTGTCGAGGTGGATGAGGACCCGGGCCTCGATGTTGAGGTCGCGGATGGCAGCGGTGGAGGGCTCGGGGCCAGCGAAGGGGTTCGACGAATGGGTGGTGGAAGAGCTCGGGGAGTCCATGGCGGCGGCTAGGGTTAGGGTGGAGAGGCGGCTTAGGGGTGTAGGGAGAGGGAGGAAGGTAGGCAGCGGCGGAAAGAAAGGGCGGCGGCTGTGGTCGGGAGAGGCGGTAGCAGCGGCGGCGGGGGAAGGTGGGAGGCGGCGGCACGACGGGACAGCGGCGGCGTGGCGAGGTAGGGATGCGGCGGCGGCGACTGTAGGTCGGTGCGGTGGGTGAGGAGCGGAAGCGGCGGCGACATGGGGCGGCGGCGGCATCGGAGGGGGACACGGCGGCGGGGGGGTGCGGCGGCGGTGGGGAGCGGCGGCGGCTTGACCTAGGGTAGGAACTTTAAGGATGTTACCAGGTTGGAGAAAGGTTTGGCAATGCGATACTCGATGTATTGATTGGGTGCAGGTGCACGTATATAAAGAGTACAATGTGGGCCTCAACCTCAATTATACAAGACTAGGAGGTGGGCCAGGATATACACATATACATGGAACACATATATTCAACAATCTCCAATGTAGTGACCCAAACGGATGCGGTTTTTGTCCGCTTTTTGTCTGTTTGGGTCGGCCGAGCGGACCGATGTGTCCGCTTTTTCATTTGGGTCAGCCGGTACGCCCAACGGGGGCGGACGCATTTGGCAACATGTTCGTCCCAGTATTTCGTCGAACACCTGGTGGGTGAGTCCTTCCTTGAACTTCCCGAGCTCTCGCGCCACCACCCCGAGCTCCCGCACCACAGCCCCGAGCTCCAGCGCCCGGTAGCCCTGCCCTGCTCGAGGATGAGGCCGAGGTGCAGTGCGCCACAACACCTCCTGGTCGCGCCCCGTGCCGGTGACGAAGCCATGGGGTCACGCGCTCGCGCCCGCATTTGCTCCAGGTCGCGTGCTTGCGCCTGCCCGCCGCAGTACCTCCTAGTCACGCTCCAGTCGGTCTCCAGTGTGCCCATGAACAACGTGTCGCGGGGCGGGAGCGCGGGGAAAGGGATTCCATGGGCGCAGGACATGGCTCCAACACTGGCTCGGGGAAGGCGAGGTCGGCTGCCAGCGCGGGTGTGCGGTGCTGCTGCGCTTCGAAGCTACGAGCCGGAGGCCGGCGTGGTGTGTGGTGGCGCTGCCTCATAGGGTGGGTGGTGGTGGAAGACAGAGAAAAACGAGGAGAGAGAGATGGGAGGTGGTGGGTCTATGACAAGTGGGCCAGGCCTCGCATGCGGCAGACCCAAACAGACAAAATGGACACAGAGAGTGTCTTCTTTGGACCCATATGTGACCCAAATTTGCGGCAGAAATGAGTCCAAGCGGACATAAAATGGACTAATGGAATTGGGTCTGTGAGTTGGGACGAGTTTTTTGTCCGTGCGAACACAAACGGACACGTGCGGACGAATTGGGTCATTGTGTTGGAGTTGCTCTAACTCTCTAATCGTAAGTGCCACAATGATTGTGTATAGTTACCATGCAATAGGTTTGAATGTTTTTAAACATTGCAATGCTACTAGAGAGTGAGAATTCTACTTTTTAACAAGTAAGAAGAGGTATCACTCGAGACAAGTAACACAAGTATTTTAGACGTGTATACTGAGGTTCAACAATACGACAACTAATTTAATTTAGACTCGCAGTTAAGTGGCCAATAACATGGTTAGTAATACTAATTTGGCAAGTATATGCGGAAAAAAAGTTTGTCCAAATATGTTGAGATGGGATCTAGTTTCGAAGATCTTGGCGAGAGAAAGCTAATGGTGAAAGTGGATCATCAATTGGGTTAACGGTTTACGAGATAAAAACTTCTTGAAAATTGAATTTGAAAAAATCTTTTGCTGATGTCATGCTTACATGTCATGGTTGCGTGCAAGAAAAGGGGAAGAGAGCCGTCACATAGGAAGACAACCATGCGGCGCTGCTACCTAGTGATGTTCATGTTTTATTGTATAACAATAAAATACTTATTAAAATTAAGTAGCATAATAAACGGGAAGTCTCTTCACATAAATGCTTGCATGTTGTGGTAGGCATTTTCTTATACAAAGGTGTGTATCTTGAGATAAACAACTTAGTGGGTCACTTATTTAGTTATATAGGAATGTTTGGTATAAGCGGCGAAACATTGGAAGACTATTTCTCGCCCTGTTGCAAGTCTGAATGAGCGCTTGCTTATACATTCCAGTACCTGGGTTGTGGCCCATCCAGCGGGTTTTCTTTAGTTCGGTCCTGTGAGCTCGCTTTGGGTAATCCCTTATTGACGCCCGAGAGCAGCACACAGATGTGCTTTCGTTGAAGCTAGCCATCTGTCACGTCCACTTGGGCCAGCCCACGGCTTCGATGAGTATTTCTTCGCTGAGGGATCCCGGTTCGGGAACATTCTGGAAGGTTCTTGGCCGGTATTGAGAACCTTCTAGGGCGTTTTTGTCCCATGCGAGCCAGTTTTGGAATGTTCTTGACCGTTTTTTAAATTTTTTGTTTAAAGATTAGGGTTGGAAGATCTACGGGGGCTCACAAGCCCTGGGGGCGCCCCCCTACGGCTTGTGGCCACCCCGTAGGGCTTCTGGCCTCCTCTCCAAGTCTCGTGGGTTTCTTCTGGTCCAAGAAAAATCACCGTAAAGTTTTATTCCGTTTGATATTCCTTTTCTGTAAAAGTCAAAAACAAGGGGAAAAAACTGAAACTGGCACTGGGCTCTAGGCTAATAAGTTAGTCCAAAAAATAATATAAAATAGCATATTAATGTATATAAAACATCCAAAATAGATAATATAATAGCATGGAACAATAAAAAATTATAGATACGTTGGAGACGTATCAAGCATCCCCAAGCTTAATTCCTGCTCGTCCTCGAGTAGGTAAATGATAAAAACAGAATTTTTGATGTGACATGCTACCTAACATATTTATCAATGCAATTTTCTTTATTGTGGCATGAATATTCAGATCCATAAGATTCAAAACAAAAGTTTAATATTGACATAAAAACAATAATACTTCAAGCATACTAATAAAGCAATCATGTCTTCTCAAAATAACATGGCCAAAGAAAGTTATCCCTACAAAATCAAATAGTCTGGCTATGCTCTATCTTCATCACACAAAATATTTCATCATGCACAACCCCGATGACAAGCCAAGCAATTGTTTCATACTTTTAATGTTCTCAAGCTTTTTCAACTTTCATGCAATACATGAGCGTGAGCCATGGATATAGCACTATAGGTGGAATAGAATATGGTGGAGGCTGTGAGGAGAAGACAAAAAGGGAGAAAGTCTCACATCAACTAGGCAAATTAATGGGCTATGGATATGCCCATCAATTGATATCGATGCAAGTGAGTAGGGATTGCCATGCAATGGATGCACTAGAGCTATAAGTGTATGAAAGCTCAAAAAGAAACTAAGTGGGTGTGCATCCAACTTGCTTGCTCACGAAGACCTAGGGCAATTTTGAGGAAGCCCATCATTGGAATATACAAGCCAAGTTCTATAATGAAAAATTCCCACTAGTATATGAAAGTGACAAAATAGGAGACTCTCTATCATGAAGAACATGGTGCTACTTTGAAGCACAAGTGTGGAAAAAGGATAGTAACATTGTCCCTTCTCTCTTTTCTCATTTTTTTGTTTGGGCTTCTTTGGCCTCTTTTATTTTATTTTGGGATTCTTTGGGCTCTTTCATTTTTTAAGTCCGGAGTCTCATCCCAACTTGTGAGGGAATCATAGCTTCTATCATCCTTTCCTCACACAGGACAATGCACTAATAATGATCATCACACTTTTATTTACTTACAACTCAAAAATTACAACTCGATACTAGAACAAAATAAGACTCTATATGAATGCCTCCGGCGGTGTACCAGGATGTGCGATGATCAAGAGTGACATGTATAAAAAATATGAACAGTGGCCAAGACACAAATATTATGCCAACTACATGATCATGCAAATCAATATGACAATGATGGTACGTGTCATAATAAACGGAACGGTGGAAGTTGCATGGCAATATATCTTAGAATGGCTATGAAAATGCCATAATAGGTAGGTATGGTGGCTATTTTGAGGAAGGGTATATGGTGGGTTTAATGCACGGCGAAAGTTGCACGGTACTAGAGAGGCTAGCAATGGTGGAAGGGTGAGAGTGCGTATAATCCATGGACTCAACATTAGTCATAAAGAACTCACATACTTATTGCAAAAAATTATTAGCCATCAAAGCAAAGTACTAATACGCATGCTCCTAGGGGGATAGACTGGTAGGAAAACACCATCGCTCGTCCCCGACCGCCACTCATAAGGAAGACGATAAAAAAATAAAGCATGCTCCGACTTCATGACATAACGGTTCACCATACGTGCATGCTACGGGAATCACAAACTTTAACACAAGTATTATTACCAATCCACAATTACTCACTAGCATGACTCTAATATCACCATCTTTATATCTCAAAACAAATGCAAGGAATCAAACTTCTCATATTATTCAATGCTCTTTATATGAAAGTTTTTATTATATCCCTCTTGGATGGCCATTATATTATGACTAAATTCGTAACCTAAGCAAATTACCATGCTTTTAAAGACTCTAAAAATAATATAAGTGAAGCATGAGAGTTCATCAATTTCTATAAAATAAAACCACCGCCGTGCTCTAAAAAGATATAAGTGAAGCACTAGAGCAACTACCTAACTCAAAAGATATAAGTGAAGCACATAGAGTATTCTAATAAATTCACGATTGATGTGTGTCCCTCTCAAAAGGTGTGTACAGCAAGTATGATTGTGGCAAACTAAAAAGCAAAGACTAATATCATACAAGACGCTCCAAGCAAAACACATATCATGTGGTGAATAAAAATATAGCCTCAAGTAAATTTATCGATGGATTGAAGACAAAAGAGGGGATGCCATCTGGGGCATCCCCAAACTTAGATGCTTGGTTGTACTTGAATATTACCTTGGGGTGCCTTGGGAATCCCCAAGCTTAGGCTCTTTCCACTCCTTATTCCGTTGTCCATCAAAACTTTACCCAAAACTTGAAAACTTCACAACACAAAACTCAACAGAAAATTCGTAAGATCCGTTAGTATAATAAAATAAATCACCACTTTAGGTACTGTTATGAACTCATTATAAATTTATATTGGTGTTATATCTACTATATTCCAACTTCTCCATGGTTTATACCCCCCGATACTACCCATAGATTCATCAAAATAAGCAAACAACACATAGAAAACAGAATCTGTCAATAACAGAATAGTCTGTAGTAATCTGGAAATTTCATATACTTATGTAAGTCCAAAATTTCTGAAAATTTGGGACAACCTGGGAAATTTGTATATCAATCTTGTGTAAAAGATTCATATCAAAAGCATGTTTCTGTGAATTTCTAAATTTCTTGCAATGAGCGCAAATTTTTTTGTTTTTCAGCAAGATCAAATCAACTATCACCATAGACCATCCCAAAGGTCTTACTTGGCTCAAACACTAATTAAAACACCAAAACACAATTAATACAAAGGTAATAATGTGTATTTATTGAAAAACAGAACCGAAAACAAAAAACATAAAAATAAAATTGGGTTGCCTCCCAACAAGCGCTATTGTTTAACGCCCCTAGCTAGGCATAAAACATAGATCTAGGAATTATCATCTTCGGTATGCAATTCTTTCCTAATCAAATCTTCCAAAACCTTTCTTAGTAAATCTTTCTTTTCATGTTCTTCCTTTCTAGCGGGAGAGCTTAAAGCATGGAAAGGACTCCGACTGGTGATTTTAACATTCATAATTTCATACTCAGGATCATTACCAAAAATATCTTCATACGAAACATGTAATTCATTCTTACTGGGTTTTCTAGATATATCTTCGATCCATTCTTTATTAGAACCTTCATCAATTCCTTTAGTAACCCAATCAAACCTATCATAAGCATCGATGTATAAAGCTTGCATAATTTTGGGAAAAGGAGCTCTTTTTCTTCGATTTTCACTAAAAGCATCATAATCTTTAGATTCAAAACCACGTAGAGTTTCTTTATCGTAAAGAATCTCTTCTATTTGAGGATGCTCAACATTCATGTTATAGAAAGCAAAAAATTCCCTAGCTTCTCGAACTACATAATCAAATTCATGCATAATGATAATGGTAGCAAGTTTTTAGCTTTGGGATCTAAGATATTGGGGAGTTCGTAAAACATCTTTTGTAAAGCAGGATGGATGTGTAAAAAATCTCTTTCCAATTTAAGAACAAGCATAGAGATAGCATCTGCATAGCAATTGGTATTATCAAGGATAGTTCTCCTACTCATAGGCATAACTCCCGTGCAATCAAAAAAATCTTGAATAACATTCTTTCCAATAATATTACCATCACCAACATAAAAGATTTTTGTTTTAAGATTGGTGGGAGTGTCGGTTTCAGGAGGATCATGGTTAAGAACAAGAGATTCAAATTTTTCCTCAAGATTATTACTACTCTCTTCAATGAAAACCTCCCCAGATTCAGACATGATGGCAAAGCGATCTAGCACACAAGCAAACAAAAAGAAAACGAAAAGACGAATGAAAGAAGGGCGAATAAAAAGGCAAATATTTTTGTGTTTTTCTGAAAATGTCTTAGAAGTGGGGGAGAGGAAAACGAGAGGTAAATGGCGAATAATGTAAGTGCAAGAGACGAGAGTTTATGATGGGTACTTGGTAGGCTTGATGTAGAACCTCCCCGGCAACGGCGCCAGAAATTCTTCCTGCTACTTCTTGAGCTTGCGTTGATTTTTTCCCTTGAAGAGGAAAGGGTGATGCAGCAAAGTAGAGATAAGTATTTCCCAGTTAAGAACCAAGGTATCAATCCAGTAGGAGGCACAAGCAAATCCCCAATATATGCACCTGCACAAACTAACAAACACTTGCACACAATGCGAAAAAGGGGTTGTCAATCCCTTCACGGTCACGAACAAGAGTGAGATCTAATAGAGATAGGTAAAAAGATAAATAAAAGAGCAAACTAAATTAAATATAAATAAATTGCAGCAGGTATTTTTGGGTTTTTTGGTTTATAGATCTGAAAATATATGATGGAAAATAGACTCGGGGGCCATAGATTTCACTAGAGGCTTCTCTCTTGAAGAAAACATACGGTGGGTAAACAAATTACTATTGAGCAATTGATAGAAAAGCGCATAATTATGAAGACATCTAAGGTAATGATCATGAATATAGGCATCACGTCCATGACAAGTAGACCGAAACTAGTATGCATCTACTATTATTACTCCACACATCGACCGACTCCTGCCTGCATCTAGAGTATTAAGTTCATAAGAACAGAGCAACGCTTTAAGTAAGATGACATGATGTAGAGGGATAAAATCAAGCAATATGACATAAACCCCATCTTTTTATCCTTGATGGCAATGATACGTCTCCAACGTATCCAAAATTTTTGCTTGTTCCATGCTGTTATATTATCATTCTTGGATGTTTTACAATTATTTTATAGCAACTTTATATCATTTTTTGGGACTAACCTATTGACATAGTGCCCAGTGCCAGTTGCTGTTTTTTGCTTGTTTTTTACTTCGTAGAATATCAGTACCAAACGGAGTCCAAATGCAGCGAAACTTTTTGGAGATTTTTTCTGGACCAGAAGACATCCAGTGGGCCAAAAAAGTACCAGAGGGGAGGCCCGAGGTGAACACAAGACACCTGGGCACGCCAGGGGACCCATGCGCGCCCAGGTGCGTTGTGCCCACCTCGGAGCCCCCATGGACCGCCTCTTCGCCCTATAAATTCCCAAATATTCCACAAACCCTAGGGGAGTCGACGAAACACAATTCTAGCCGCCGCAAGTTCCAGAACCATGAGATCCAATCTAGACACCATCACGGAGGGGTTCATCATCCTCATTGGTGCCTCTCCGATCATGAGTGAGTAGTCCACCATGGACCTAAGGGTCCGTAGGCAGTAGCTAGATAGCTTCCTATCTCTCTCTCTTTTCATTCTCAATACAATGGTCTCTTGGATATCTATTTGATGTAACTCTTTTTTGCGGTGTATTTGTTGGGATCCGATGAACTTTGAGTTTATGATCAGATCTATATCCATGAATATTATTTGAGTCTTCTTTTGATCTCATATATGCATGATTATTTATAGCCTCGTATTTCTTCTTCGAATCTTTGGTTTAGTTAGGCCAACTAGATCGATTTTTCTTGCCATGGGAAGAGGTTCTTTGTGATGGGTTCGATCTTGTGGTGTTCTTTTCAAGTGGCAGAAGGGGCAGCAAGACACGCATGTATCGTTGCTATTAAGGATAACAAGATGGGGCTATTCCTACATGAATAGATCTCATCTACATCATGTCATCGTTCTTATTGCATTACTCCGTTTCTCGCTGAACTTAATACACTAGATGCATGCTGGATAGCGGTCGATGTGTGGAGTAATAGTAGTAGATGCAGGCAGGAGTCGGTCTACTAATCTTGGACGTGATGCCTATATATTGATCATTGCCTTGGATATCATCATAATTATTCGGTCTTCTATCAATTTCCCAACAGTAATTTGTTTACCTACCATGTGTTATTTTCTCGAGAGAAGCCACTAGTGAAATCTACGGCCCCCGGGTCGATTCTTTATCATATTTGCTTTGAGATCTATTTTTATTCGCTTCTATTTTCAGGTCTATTATTCCAAAAACCAAAAAATACCTTGCTGCACTTTTTTATTACTTATTTTATTTCGTGTTTTATCAAGAGCTATTTATCCAATCCACCACAAATTTATCTATCTTTTTACCGTGGAGGGATTGACAACCCCTCTTACGCGTCGGGTTGCAAGTATTTGTTCTTGTGTGCAAGTACCGTTTACATAGTGTTGCTTGGTTCTCCTACTGGATTGATACCTTGGTTTCATAACTGAGGGAAATACCTACCGTAGCTGTACTACATCATCCCTTCCTCTTTGGGTAAATACCGACGCAGTTTCAAGTGACATCAAAAGTTTATGGATTGTATCAGAATTTTTGGAGTTACAGAAGTATGAGAACAATTCGCATCTATACAGACTATTCTGTTTTTGACAGATTTTGTTTTCTTTGCATTGTGTGCTTATTTTGATGAGTCTATGGATTGTATCGGGGGGTATAAGCCATGGCAAAGTTAGAATACAATAGATATAATGCAATAACAAAATTTGAATGGGTTTGTAACAGTACTTAAAGTAAAGATTGGTTTTCTTATACTAACAGATCTCATGAAAATTTTGTTAAGTTTTGTGTGATTTAAGTTTTCAGGTTTTGGGTGAGATCGGATGGATGAGGGAATAAGGAGTGAAAAGACCCTAAGCTTGGGAATGCTCCGTGGCACCCCAAGTTAATATTCAAGGAGAACCAAGAAACTAAGCTTGGCGATGCCCCGGAAGGCATCCCCTCTTTCTTCTAACGACCATCAGTATTTTACTTGGAGATATATTTGTATTCGTCACATATCATCAGTTTTGCTTGGAGCGTCTTGTATTATATGGGTCTTTGCTTGTTTTGCTTTTTAGTTCGTCAGAAGTATCCTTGCTGGACACACCTATGTAACACCCCCAGTGGTTAACTACAGTAATCCCCTTTTGATAATGCCATGTCATCATGATCAACAGTGCTTAATCGTCATTAGTAACATATCCCTTTCCATAAATTCAAATTCAAAATGGAAATTCAAACTTAAGTGGAAAATAAAAGTTGTCCAACATAGAAACTAAAATGTTCAATAAATAGCAAATATTATAGAGGCTATTCTAAAATTGTAACCAACAATTAATAAATTAATTAGGTGGCTCTAACATTACCAAAACAGCAAGGTTTAATACATTTTATTTAATATAAAATTTGTGTGAACCCCATTTGTCTACAAACAAATTTTGGTAGTTGTAGATATTACATAGCATCTAATGGGCCAAGTCACTAATTTTGTAAAAGTCAGTTTGAGGCCTAACTATTTACAAACAGAAAATAAGAATAAATAAAAAGAAAAAGACAAAAAGAAAACAAAAGAGAAAAATAAAAAGAACCTCCCCCCCACTGGGCCTCGGCCCAGCAGGCCGTCCAGGCCGCCAGGCCGCCCCACCCCGCTCCCCCTTACCCCCTCCCCCGAACCGAAAACCCTAACCCCCACCCGATCCCCTCTCATTCCCCCACTCCCCTCCGTCCCGATCTGGACGCCGCCGCCCCGGCGCCCATCGCCACTGCCCCGCGCCCAGGACGCCCGGCGCCGACGCCGCGCTCACCGCCCTCGTCCCCGTCGCCTACGCCGGCGCCTCCTTGACCCTCCCCTCCCCGACTGCCTCCCCGACTCGGCTCCCTCGAGCCTCACCGACGCACCCCGGCAACGGCCGTGAGCTCCCCCTCCGTCCCCTCTCTCTCTGCTCGCCGCGCTCACCACGCCCTGCCGCGTGCCCCGACCGCGCCGCCCGCGCCCGCTCTGCCGCTCGGGCCGTGCCTCGCCTCGCTTCCGCCGGCCGATCCGCCCCTGCCTCCGCGCTCCACTCGCGCTCGCCGTGGCTGCTCGCGCCGTTGCGCCCGCGCCTCCCCTGCTGCTCGCCGCCTCGCTGCGCCCCTGGCCGCGCCTCTGCCCGCCCTCTTGCGCCGCTCGCCGCAACTGCTCCGCTCGCCGGCCCCGCTTCTGCTGCTGCTCGCCACTGCACCGCTCGCCGCGACCGCTTCCCGCACCTCCTGCTCGTCGGCACCGGCCGCGCGGCCCCGTGCCCGGCCTCGCCTCTCTGCCGCCGCTCGCTGGCAGCCCGTGCGCACCCCTGTGGCCGTCGGCGCCCCGCTGCGTGCGTGCGTGCGTGTGTGTGGCCGAGTGCCACTGCCAGGTGGGGCCCAACCCCCTGGGCCACTGACGAAGGGGCCCCGCCCCTCTGGCCCTATGACGAACAAGGCCCAGCCCCAGAACGTTAAAAAAAAGGAATTAAAACTAAAAATAAAAATAAAAATTAATTAATTGATTAATTCAATAATTAACTAACTTAATTAATTCTGTTAATTAAGCTAATTATCTAGTTAGTCTAATTAATCTATAATTAGTTTAATTAAACCCTAATTAATCTTAACAGACTGCTGATGTCATGCTGACATCATGATGACGTCAGCATACACTGTTTCAGATAATGTTGAATTTAAATAAATAATTAAATTCCAGAAATTAATAAAAACTTTAGAAAATCATATAAAATAATCCGTAGCTCAGATCGAAAAACTTTGTACATGAAAGTTGCTCAGAACGACGAGACGAATCTGAATACGCTGTTCGTTCGTCCGTCACACGTCCCTAACTATCCGAACATGGAACCGTTCCCCTCCGGTCATCTGTCCGACATTTGTCCGGAACAAGGAATGCTTTCCCGGATGAATTCCCCCTTCGCCAGTATCACCCGGCACTGCGTTAGATCACCTTTGTCACCGCGTATTGCCATGTTATGCTTTGCGCTGCACTTGTTTGCTTTGTATTTATTGTTTCCTCCCCCTCTTCTCTCTCGTTAGACCCCGACGCAGTTCCCGGTACCGACGCAACTCCGGAGATCGACTACGCCTCTGACGACCTTGCCTTTGCCGTCGAGCAACCAGGCAAGCCCTCCCTTTGATCATCCCGATATCGCCCATTCTATTTTCTCATGCTTGCATTAGAATTGCTGCTGCTACTGCTTTACCTATTCTGATGCATAGCCTGTTTATTGTAACCTACTATTGATACCTTACCTGCTTGTCCTAAACTGCTTAGTATAGGCTGGGTAGAGACCTATCAGTGACCCCACTAGTCTCGACTGCCCCGCTGGATTATCAGAAGACCCGACAACGGGATTGAAGACCAGGCCCCGGCACCGCACATCACCCCCCTTAGTTGTAACGACACTGCAGCGTTATTATCAAGTGCCGAGGGTGAAACCTCTTGTAGCACTTCTGATGTTAACCCTGTAGAGTAGCTATTTGGTCATGGTCATCGAGGGTGATTCCTCCTTCACCACTGCCGATAACGACGCGGTCGTGCAACACATCAAGTGTGAACCCATCGAGGGTGAATCCTCCTACGTTCACCTTGACAGTTACATCGAGAGGGTATCCATCGAGGGTGATACCTCGGATTCCCTTGATGTTATGGACACACGGCTACTATGACTTTACACCTGCACCCTGTTAGAAACGGGTCGGCCCCGAGGGCGACCCGAGGGAGTTACTTTAACTGCAGGACTGGAGGGACAGGCGGTACCACCCAGTAGAGGTGGACCTGAGTTCCCGACAGTCTTTTGTGAGACGGGTTGACCTGGATGGTGCCCGAGTGAGAATACGAGGCGTGGCCGGGCATTCTTGGCCCTTGCCGCAAGTCCTTGAGACGGGGCGACGGGGTCATATCGATCGTGAGTCTCTGCTCGTTACCACACTACCAAGGTACTAACGGTTTGGATTTTTTATCTGAGTGGGCCTCTGGCCTGATAGCACTAACCATCACGTGGGCATAGTATGGGCAATCTGCATCGTATGCATCAGCCGAAAGATCTGTCAGACGTTCAGTTCAGCATGGCGGCACGGACGGACCGGCGCCTTCCTGTAGTGTTGGTGCCTGGCTTCACCGTGTGCGCAACGACCCGGAGTGCACAAGGCGATGGCCAAGACCCCTGAGTGCTTAGGTTGTAGACCGGCGGGGACCTCTCTGCTGAGCTGTAGGTAGGGTTGCGGTGTGTTGTTTGGCCGAGGCCGGGCAGGACCCAGAAAGTGTGTCCGGCCGGAGTTAAGCGAGCGTGGTGGGTAAGTTGGTGCACCCCTGCAGGGAAGAACTAATCTATGCATAGTCGGATCCTCGGTAATGGACACTCGGAGTTGTATCCTGATTGATACAATTAGAACTGGATACCTGGATATGAGGCTCTGGGATTGCTTCTCGCAGGGAGTCGAGAAGGGATCTCCGGACGAGGTTGATGACTGTATGGCTCTGGGATTGCTTTCTCGCAGGGAGTCGAGAAAGGATCTCTGGGTGAGGTTGATAATGATACTACTATTTTATATCGTACTAATCTACACTCTTCTAATGCTGCAAGACCTCTGAAGATGCTAGTCTTCGATATGACTAGGCCTTCTCTCTATTCTGGCATTTCTGCAGCCCAGTCCACATATACAACCTCTCTTTGAAAATGTTGCATATGTAGTGTAGATCCTTGCTTGCTGAGTACTTCTGAGTACTCACAGTTGCTTTGTTTTTCTTTTCTCCCCATATCAGTTTGTTGTGACCAGAGGACGGAGCCCCCTGAGACAGATGCCCCGTCGATCGACTACTACTACCACCCCGAGGATGGATACTACTACGAGTTGGCTGACGACCAGGAGTAGGTTCGGAGGGTCCCAGGCAGGAGGCCTGCGCCTTTCGATCGTAGTGTTTTCTTTTGCCCCGCCTTTCTAAAGGGCTTATCTGTGTTTTCTTTTATATCTGTACTCAGATATCTGATGCTTCCGCTGACGCCTGTACGCAAGCTTATGTATTCGAGCCCTCGAGGCCCCTGGCTTGTAATATAAAGCTTGTATGACTTTATTTATGTTTTAGAGTTGTGTTGTGATATCTTCCCGTGAGTCCTTAGGCTTGATCGTGTGCATTTGCGTGTATGATTAGTGCATGATTGAGCCGGGGGCGTCACAAGTTGGTATCAGAACCGACTGCCTATAGGAATCCCCCTTTCCAACTCCTTGGCCGAAGTTGAGTCTAGAGGTCCAAAACTGTTTTACTAACATGGCTGTGTGGCTTACGGGCCCACTCGCCAAATGGGTGGTATTAGGATCTTTTACTCCTCGACCTTTACTCTGGGACTCTGTTCTCTCTTCTATTCGGGTTAAAATTTTACTAACTCCAACATTAGGCTCTCGTGATCACATCCACACGGTGTTCTGAAAATTTTCCCCCTTCCTTCAAGATTGCGGGGCAGGTTCTTTTCGCAGGATCCTCTTATCGAGGGCACCCTGTTTTGTCACTTGCAGATTCCTCGCTCCAATAGTTTTCTCCGACGTAGATGTAGCCTTTGCTATGTCTCATTGTGTACTTCCTTGCCGCGTGCCTGCGCACCGCCTTGATGTCTAGCCTTCCCCTTTCAGCTGTCGTATTGCCAGATTGTAATCGAGGCTATGTGTGGATTCGAATGTCTGGTGCGAATATGATGAAGTATCTACTGCACCTCCTTCTGTTGTGCGTGTTACTTCATGAATCATTCCATACACCTGCAGTTCTTCTTGCTAAACTGCCCCTGTTGATTTGGCAGGATGGCTGACGATCCTCCACCTCCACCTTATATTGCCGCAATGATGCAGCAATTTGAACTGAATCGTCAGGTTATGACCGGGATATTGGCTCAGTTCCCAAACCAGAATGCTTATCAATAGCCTACCCCAATAACTCTGCCAGAATTCGTGCGCCTCAATCCATCCACTTTTCACAGCTCGACTGATCCAATGGATGCTGATGATTGGCTGCGTGACATTGCATTTCAGATGAAGTCGGCCAATGTTATCGCTGACAGTTACGTCACCTATGCGACGTATCACCTGAGGGGATCAGCTGCTCAATGGTGGGAAAACCACAAGGGTATGTTGCCTGCTGAAACAATAACCACTTGGTAGGAATTTCAGTCAGCTTTTCGTGCACGGTACATTCCTCAAGGTCTGATGGACCAGAAGAAGCAGGAGTTCCGCAAACTCACTCAGGGTACAATGACTGTGGATGAATATCAGAGGAAATTTCTTGAATTGTCCCGCTATGCTGAAGATGACGTCTGCACTGACGCACGCAAGTAGGAGAAATTCCGTGAAGGACTGCGTACCGATATAAACCTTGCACTTGTTGTACATGATTGCAACGACTTCGCAACGCTTGTCAGCAAATCTTTCCAAGTTGAAACAGCTCTGACTAAGTACCAGGAGTCACTCAAGCGTACTTGAGATGTCGGCTCGTCTTCCAGTCGACCTACTCAGAAATGTCGAGTCTGGATCCCACACAATGTTCATCATTGACCTGCTCCAACGCCGAGGCCGTCTTATGTTTCACCTCGTCTGCCTCCGCCGCCAAGATAGCTAACGATTCAGGGTGGACAATCCAATGTTGGTGTTTCTCCCCATAATGATGGTCTGTGCCACCAGTATGGACAGCCAGGGCACCATGCTTTCAACTGTCATCAGGGTCAGCCTCAGAATGCATCACGTCATCCTGTTGTTCGTAGGAAGGGCCATCAGACCCATCATTCCAGGAATCATAATGCCAGACTACCTGCTAGTCAACTTGTTCATGTCAACCAAGTCAACATATAAGAAGCTCGACAGGACCCCAAAATTGTGATGGGCACCCTTCTAGTGAATTCAATCCCAGCTTCAGTCCTCTTTGATTCTGGAGCATCGCACTCCTTCATGTCCAAAAGTTTTGCGTGAAGCCATGATATACCTTTCGAGGAGATGTCCACCCCATTAGTAATCCAGTCACCTGGGGCTAATTGGCAAACTACCATGGTAAGCCACGGTAACCACATTGTGATCGGAGGATTGATGTTCCCTGTTTCTCTCATTGCTCTCAAGACCTCCAACATAGACATTATTCTGGGTATGGACTGGTTGAAGCCTCATAAAGCTTTGATTGACTGTGCCACTGAAACAGTCCGCCTCACACACCCTTCTGGCCAGAAAGTACAATACTCAGCTCGAATAGCTCAGGATGCTGAGACTCAAATATATGTTCTAAATGCATTGAACGCCTCACCTCTTGAATGCATCGAGAACGTTCCAGTTGTTCATGATTTTCAAGATGTCTTTCCAGAAGAAATTCCAGGAATACCCCCTGCTAGAGCTGTCGAGTTTGTCATCGACTTGAAACCTGGCACAACTCCTATTGCGAAGCGTCCTTATAAGATGCCTCCGCATCACCTTCTCGAGCTTAAGGAAGAAATCGACACGTCACTTAAGAAAGGTTTCATCCGCCCCAGTTCCTCTGCTTGGGGAGCACCTTTGCTCTTCGTTAAGAAGAAGGATGGAACTAACCGATTGGTTCAGGATTATCGGCCCATTAACCAAGCCACCATTCAGAATAAATATCCGCTTCCTCGGATCAGTGATTTGTATGATCAACTTGCTGGATCATCGGTGTTTTCTAAACTCGACTTGAGGTTAGGTTATCATCAGATTCGTGTTCGTGAAGAGTATATTCCCAAGACTGCATTTGTTACTCGCTATGGTTCTTATGAGTACACTGTAATGTCATTTGGCTTAACAAATGCTCCAGCCACATTCTCCCGTCTGATGAATTACATCTTCATGGATTACCTCGACAAGTTCGTCGTGATTTATCTAGATGATATTCTAGTTTATTCGAAGAATAAGGAAGAACATGCCGAACACCTCCGTATTGTACTGGAAAGGCTCCGAGAACACCAGTTGTATGCCAAATACACCAAATGTGAATTTTGGCTTTCCGAAGTAACCTACCTTGGTCATGTGATCTCCAAGGATGGAATTGCTGTTAACTCGGAATGAGTTCAGGCTATTCTTGATTGGACTCCTCCGAAGAACGTCAAGCAAGTGAGAAGTTTTCTTGGCCTTGCAAGCTATTGCCGTCGATTTGTTGAGAATTTTTTTAAGATTGCTAAGCCTTTGACTGATCTGCTTCACAAGGGCGTTAAGTTTGAATGGACAAACAAATGTCAGGAAAGTTTTCAAACACTCAAAGACAAGCTAACATCTGCCCCAGTACTTGCTCCTCCAGACTCTCGCAAAGATTTTGTGATTTATTGTGATGCATCCTGTGAAGGATTAGGCTGTATCCTAATGCAAGAGCGTAAGGTGATTGCTTACGGCTCTCGTCAGTTGTGCCCACATGAAGAGAATTATCCGGTACATGATCTAGAACTAGCTGCTGTCATCTATGCACTGCAGTTGTGGCGACATTACCTTCTCGGTATTCGTTGCGAGATATACATGGATCATAAAAGTTTGAAGTACTTGTTCACTCAGCCATCTCTAAACCTACGTCAGCAAAGATGGATGGAGGCCATTGCGGATTATGATTTGGGTATTTTCTATACCCCTGGCAAGGCTAACGTGATGGCTGATGCCTTAAGCCGCAAGTCCTATTGCGACAACCTCATGGTTAGGCGAGCTCAACCTCGTCTTTTTGAAGAACTGTGCAAGCTGAATCTGCGTATTGTTCCACAGGGTTCTCTTAATAACCTTGTGATACAACCAGATCTTGAGAAAGCTGTTAAGAATGCGCAAGCTAAAGATGCTGAAGTTGATCTGATGAAGAAAAATCTTCACCTTGAAAAGTACAGGGATTTCTCGCTGTCTGAAGATGGAACCTTGTATTTCAGAAACCGCATTGTCGTACCTCGCTTCGAACTTATGACCGACAAGGTCATGAAGGAGGCACATGATACCCCGCTGTCTATTCATCCGGGTAGCACCAAGATGTATCGTGATCTTCGTCAAAGGTACTGGTGGTCTAAAATGAAGCAGTATATTGCTCGATATGTTGCTGAATGTGATGTGTGTCGTCGCGTTAAAGCAGAACATCAGAAGCCTGCTGGAATTCTGCAACCACTTCCCATTCCACTATGGAAATGGGATAAGGTTCAGATGGATTTCATTACAGGACTTCCCAGGTCACAGAAGGGTCACGATGCTATTCTTGTCGTCGTCAACCAACTCTCAAAAGTTGCACACTTTCTGCCCGTCAAGGAGACTATCACTGCTAGCCAGTTAGCAGAGTTGTATATCTCCAGAATTGTTTCACTCCACGGTATTCCGAAGGAGATTAGTTCGGACCGTGGCGGCCTTTTCACTTCAAAGTTCTGGGAAAGCTTCCAGGAAGCTATGGGAACCCATATTACCTGGAGTTCAGTTTATTATCCCCAATCCCAAGGCCAAGTCGAACGAGTAAATCAAGTGCTTGAAGACATGCTGCGAGCTTGTGTTATTTCTTTCGGCAAGAAGTGGGAAGAATCTCTTCCATATGCCGAGTTCTCTTATAACAACAGCTATCAAGCCAGCTTGAAAATGGCTCCCTTCGAAGTTCTATATGGATGTAAGTGTTGAACCCCTCTGAATTGGTCAGAAACTGGGGAACGACCGCTCGTGGGTCCGGATATTATTCAACACGCCGAAGAACAAGTCCGTATTGTCCGGGAAAATCTCAAGGTGGCTCAGGACCGCCAGAAGAGCAACTATGATCGCAAACGATGGGGTTTGACTTATCAACCTGGTGATCAAGCTTATCTGCGTGTCACTACTATGAAGGGCACTCACCATTTTGGAATCAAGGGCAAGTTAGCTCCACGCTACATTGGTCCTTTCCGCATTGTTGCAAGACGTGGTCAGGTGGTGTATAAATTAGAGTTGCCGCCGCAATTCTCTCATATCCACGATATCTTCCATGTGTCGCAACTTCGCAAATGCTTCAAGGAATCTCCGCACCGAGCAGTGGATCACGAGGTGCTCGAATTGCAAGATGACCTATCTTATAAGGAGCATCCGATCCGCATTCTCGATGAAGCTGAACGTCGGACCCGTCAGAAGGTTACCAAGTTCCTCAAAGTGCAGTGGTCAAATCATACTGAAGATGAAGCCACTTGGGAACGCGAGGATAATCTTCGTGCGGAATACCCCGAACTTTTTCTTTCTACCTCTTAATTCTCGGGACGAGAATTCTTGTTAGTGGAGGAGACTTGTAACACCCCCAGTGGTTAACTACAGTAATCCCCTTTTGATAATGCCATGTCATCATGATCAACAGTGCTTAATCATCATTAGTAACATATCCCTTTCCATAAATTCAAATTCAAAACAGAAATTCAAACTTAAGTGGAAAATAAAAGTTGTCCAACATAGAAACTAAAATGTTCAATAAATAGCAAATATTATAGAGGCTATTCTAAAATTGTAACCAACAATTAATAAATTAATTAGCTGGCAGTAACATTACCAAAACAGCAAGGTTTAATACATTTTATTTAATACAAAATTTGTGTGAACCCCATTTGTCTACAAACAAATTTTGGTAGTTGTAGATATTACATAGCATCTAATGGGCCAAGTCACTAATTTTGTAAAAGTCAGTTTGAGGCCTAACTATTTACAAACAAAAAATAAGAATAAATAAAAAGAAAAAGACAAAAAGAAAACAAAAGAGAAAAATAAAAAGAACCTCCCCCCCACTGGGCCTCGGCCCAGCAGGCCGTCCAGGCCGCCAGGCCGGCCGACCCCGCTCCCCCTTATCCCCTCTCCCGAACCGGAAACCCTAACCCCCACCCGATCCCCTCTCATTCCCCCACTCCCCTCCGTCCCGATCTGGACGTCGCCGTCGCCACTGCCCCGCGCCCAGGACGCCCGGCGCCGACGCCGCGCTCACCGCCCTCGTCCCCGTCGCCTACGCCGGCGCCTCCTCGACCCTCCCCTCCCCGACTCGGCTCCCTCGAGCCTCGCCGACGCACCACGGCAACGGCCGTGAGCTCCCCCTCCGTCCCCTCTCTCTCTGCTCGCCGCGCTCACCACGCCATGCCGCGTGCCCCGACCGCGCCGCCCGCGCCCGCTCTGCCGCTCGGGCCGTGCCTCGCCTAGCTTCCGCCGGCCGATCCACCCCTGCCTCCGCGCTCCACTCGCGCTCGCCGTGGCTGCTCGCGCCGTTGCGCCCGCGCCTCCCCTGCTGCTGCCGTCTCGCTGCGCCCCTGGCCGCGCCTCTGCCCGCCCGCTTGCGCCGCTCGCCGCAACTGCTCCGCTCGCCGGCCCCGCTTCTGCTGCTGCTCGCCACTGCACCGCTCGCCGCGACCGCTTCCCGCACCTCCCGCTCGCCGGCACCGGCCGCGCGGCCCCGTGCCTGGCCTCGCCTCTCTGCCGCCGCTCGCTGGCAGCCCGTGCGCACCCCTGTGGCCGCCGGCGCCCCGCTGCGTGCGTGCGTGCGTGTGTGTGGCCCAGTGCCACTGCCAGGTGGGGCCCAACCCCCTGGGCCACTGACGAAGGGGCCCCGCCCCTCTGGCCCTATGACGAACGGGGCCCAGCCCCAGAACGTTAAAAAAAAGGAATTAAAACTAAAAATAAAAATAAAAATTAATTAATTAATTCAATAATTAACTAACTTAATTAATTCTGTTAATTAAGCTAATTATCTAGTTAGTCTAATTAATCTATAATTAGTTTAATTAAACCCTAATTAATCTTAACAGACTGCTGATGTCATGCTGACATCATGATGACATCAGCATACACTGTTTCGGATAATGTTGAATTTAAATAAATAATTAAATTCTAGAAATTAATAAAAACTTTAGAAAATCATATAAAATAATCCGTAGCTCAGATCGAAAAACTTTGTACATGAAAGTTGCTCAGAACGACGAGACGAATCCGAATACGCGATCCGTTCATCCGTCACATGTCCCTAACTATCCGAATATGGAACCGTTCCCCTCCGGTCATTTGTCCGACATTTGTCCGGAACCAGGAATGCTTTCCCGGATGAATTCCCCCTTCGCCAGTATCACCCGGCACTGCGTTAGATCACCTTTGTCACCGCGTATTGCCATGTTATGCTTTGCGCTGCACTTGTTTGCTTTGTATTTATTGTTTCCTCCCCCTCTTCTCTCTCGTTAGACGCCGACGCAGTTCCCGGTACCGACGCAGCTCCGGAGATTGACTACACCTCTGACGACCTTGCCTTTACCGCCGAGCAACCAGGCAAGCCCTCCCTTTGATCATCCCGATATCGCCCATTCTATTTTCTCATGCTTGCATTAGAATTGCTGCTGCTACTGCTTTACCTATTCTGATGCATAGCCTGTTTATTGTAACCTACTATTGATACCTTACCTGCTTGTCCTAAACTGCTTAGTATAGGCTGGGTAGAGACCTATCAGTGACCCCACTAGTCCCGACTGCCCCGCTGGATTATCAGAAGACCCGATTAACGGGATTGAAGACCAGGCCCCGGCACCGCACATCACCCCCCTTAGTTGTAACGACACTGCAGCGTTACTATCAAGTGCCGAGGGTGAAACCTCTTGTAGAAGTTCTGATGTTAACCCTGTAGAGTAGCTATTTGGTCGTGGTCATCGAGGGTGATTCCTCCTTCACCACTGCCGATAATGACGTGGTCGTGCAACACATCAAGTGTGAACCCATCGAGGGTGAATCCTCCTACGTTCACCTTGACAGTTACATCGAGAGGGTATCCGTCGAGGGTGATACCTCGGATTCCCTTGATGTTATGGACACACGGCTACTGTGACTTTACCCCTGCACCCTGTTAGAAACGGGTTGGCCCCGAGGGCGACCCGAGGTAGTTACTTTAACTGCAGGACTGGAGGGACAGGCGGTACCGCCCAGTAGAGGTGGACCTGAGTTCCCGACAGTCTTTTGTGAGACGGGTTGACCTGGATGGTGCCCGAGTGAGAATACGAGGCGTGGTCGGGCATTCTTGGCCCTTGCCGCAAGTCCTCAAGACGGGGCGACAGGGTCACATCGATCGTGAGTCTCTGCTCGTTACCGCACTACCAAGGTACTAACGGTTTGGATTTTTTATCTGAGTGGGCCTCTGGCCTGATAGCACTAACCATCACATAGGCATAGTATGGGCGTTCTGCATCGTATGCATCAGCCAAAAGATCTGTCAGACGTTCAGTTCAGCATGGCGGCACGGATGGACCGGCGCCTTCCTGTAGTGTTGGTGCCTGGATTCACCGTGTGCGCAACGACCCGGAGTGCACAGGGCGATGGCCAAGACCCCTGAGTGCTTAGGTTGTAGACCGGCGGGGACCTCTCTGCTGAGCTGTAGGTAGGGTTGCGGTGTGTCATTTGGCCGAGGCCGGGCAGGACCCAGAAAGTGTGTCCGACCGGAGTTAAGCGAGCGTGGTGGGTAAGTTGGTGCACCCCTGCAGGGAAGAACTAATCTATGCATAGCCGGATCCTCGGTAACGGACACTCGGAGTTGTATCCTGATTGATACAATTAGAACTGGATACCTGGATATGAGGCTCTGGGATTGCTTCTCGCAGGGAGTCGAGAAGGGATCTCCGGACGAGGTTGATGACTGTATGGCTCTGGGATTGCTTTCTCGCAGGGAGTCGAGAAAGGATCTCTGGGTGAGGTTGATAATGATACTACTATTTTATATCATACTAATCTACACTCTTCTAATACTGCAAGACCTCTGAAGATGCTAGTCTTTGATAGGACTAGGCCTTCTCTCTATTCTGGCATTTCTGTAGCCCAGTCCACATATACAGCCTCTCTTTGAAAATGTTGCATATGTAGTGTAGATCCTTGATTGTTGAGTACTTCTGAGTACTCACGGTTGCTTTGTTTTCCTTTTCTCCCCATATCAGTTTGTCGTCACCAGAGGACGGAGCCCCCTGAGACAGATGCCCGTCGATCGACTACTACTACCACCCCGAGGATGGATACTACTATGAGTTGGCTGACGACCAGGAGTAGGTTCGGAGGGTCCCAGGCAGGAGGCCTGCGCCTTTCGATCATAGTGTTTTCTTTTGCCCCGCCTTTCTAAAGGGCTTATTTGTGTTTTCTTTTATATCTGTACTCAGATATCTGATGCTTCCGCTGACGCTTGTATGCAAGCTTATGTATTCGAGCCCTCGAGGCCCCTGGCTTGTAATATAAAGCTTGTATGACTTTATTTATGTTTTAGAGTTGTGTTGTGATATCTTCCCATGAGTCCTTAGGCTTGATCGTGTGCATTTGCGTGTATGATTAGTGCAGGATTGAGCCGGGGGCGTCACAACCTATTTGAGAGAGCCAAAATTATGCTATGATTTGTTAGAATTGCTCTTTATGCTTCACTTAAATTTTTTGAGTTGTGGAATTGCTGTAGTGCTTCACTTATACCTTTTTGAGCACACTGTGCTTTAATATTTTTGAATAAATGCTCTCATGCTTCACTTAGATTATTTGAGAGATAGTAAATTTTTGAAGAAATTCTCTCATGCTTCACTTATATTATTTTGAGAGACGAAAATTTTATGCTCTTGTTCTTCACTTAAATTTGTTTGAGCTTGTCAAAAGCAATTGAAATATATTAAACTAGTCCCAAAGTGATAGATATTCAAGAGGGATATAATAAAAACTTTCATGAAGATCATTGGACAAAATAAACTTGATTCTTTGTAATAGTTTTGAGATATGATGATAGTGTTATGTGAGTCATGTTGGTGAGTAATTATGCTTTAGTAAGAATATTTGTGTTAAGGTTTGTGATTCCCTATGCAAGCATGAAAGTCAATAGTTATGCTATGAAATTACATCCTACTTATGGTGCATTATTCGGTGTTAGTTATGCTTAATGCTCGCTTATGTGATTTTTTGTTTCTTGGTTGGTTGCTTCTCAATCTTGTTGCTATCCTCACTTGTACTAAGTAGAAATACTACTTGTGCATCCGAAATCCTTAAACCCAGTTTTGCCATATGAGTCCACCATACCTACCTATATGCGGTATTTCCTTGCCGTTCTAAGCAAATTTGTATGTGCCATCTATAAAATTTTCAAAATGAATTTCCTTTTGTGTGCCCGTACCGCTCATGAAGCGGCAGGGGGTGGCCAATATTTTCCATGCTAGATGTGTTATTCTCAAGATGAGTGTTTATTCACTTGTCATTGCACGAGAGTACGGTGGTAATAGGGATGCCCAGTCCCGAAGTGAAAAAGAAATTTACTTTATGTTGTCAAATAATAAATTCATGGGAAAGTGTTGGTATGGACGGTACCCGTGGATACGACTAGCCGTGGAGTGTAAAGTATGGTGAAAAAAGGAATAAACTTTATTTTATGTTTGGGAACCGCCTATGATATATCTAGCATGGAAAGTGTTGGTAATTACTCGGTCGTTTTCGTTGACGGGAAAAGTATGCCTCTCAAAAAAAAATTATCTCTCAATTTAAGCTTTGAGCTCTGGCACCTCTACAAATCCCTACTTCCCTCTGCGAAGGGCCTATCTATTTACGTTATGCAATTTTTATTTTTTATTTGAGTCTCCATCTTCTCTTATAAAGCACCAACTAGGGAGCACTATTATCATACTTGAGCATTGGATGTAGCTAATATACGAGTGTGTTTCATGAATGGATCAATGATTGAGCATGATGGGCTAGGGATAACTTTCTTTAGTGTTGATATTTTGAAAGACATGGTTGCTTGTTGATATGCTTGAGTATTGAAATCTTCATGTCAAAACTAGACTATTCCTTTGAACCATATAAAAGTCCAAATGTCCATGCTACAAAAGAAAAGAATATGTGATGAACATGTTAGGCAGCATTCCACATCAAAAATTCTGTTTTTATCATTTACCTACTCGAGGACGACTAGGAATTAAGCTTGGGGATGCTGATACGTCTCCAATGTATCTATAATTTTTGCTTGTTCCATGCTATTATATTATCATTCTTGGGTGTTTTACAATCGTTTTATAGCAACTTTATATCATTTTTTGGAACTAACCTATTGACATAGTGCCCAGTGCCAGTTGCTGTTTTTTGCTTATTTTTTTACTTCGCAGAGTATCAGTACCAAACGGAGTCCAAACACAGCGAAACTTTTTGGAGATTTTTTCTAGACCAGAAGACACCCAGTGGGCCAAAAAAGTACCAGAGGGGAGGCCCGAGGTGAGCACAAGACACCTGTGCGCGCCAGGAGGCCCAGGCGCGCCCAGGTGGGTTGTGCCCACCTCGGAGCTCCCCTGCACCGCCTCTTCGCCCTATAAATTCCAAAATATTTCAGAAACCCTAGGGGATTCGATGAAACACAATTCTAGCCACCGCAAGTTCCAGAACCACGGGATCCAATCTAGACACCATCACAGAGGGGTTCATCATCCTCATTGGTGCCTCTCCGATGATGCGTGAGTAGTCCACCATAGACCTAAGGGTCCGTAGGCAGTAGCTAGATGGCTTCCTCTCTCTCTTTTGATTCTCAATACAATGGTCTCTTGGAGATCTATTTGATGTAACTCTTTTTTGTGGTGTGTTTGTTGGGATCTGATGAACTTTGAGTTTATGATCAGATCTATATCCATGAATATTATTTGAGTCTTCTTTTGATCTCTTATATGCATGATTATTTATAGCCTTGTATTTTTTCTTCGAATCTTTGGTTTAGTTAGGCCAACTAGATCGATTTTTCTTGCCATGGGAAAAGGTGCTTTGTGATGGGTTCGATCTTGCGATGTTATTTCACAGTGACAGAAGGGGTAGCAAGACACGCATGTATCGTTGCTATTAAGGATATCAAGATGGGGGCTATTCATACATGAATAGATCTCATCTACATCATGTCATCGTTCTTATTGCATTACTCCGTTTCTCCATGAACTTAATACACTAGATGCATGCTCGATAGCGGTCGATGTGTGGAGTAATAGTAGTGGATGCAGGCAGGAGTCGGTCTACTAATCTTGGACGTGACGCTTATATATTGATCATTGCCTTGGATATCGTCATAATTATTTGATCTTCTATCAAATTCCCAACAGTAATTTGTTTACCCACCGTGTGTTATTTTCTCTAGAGAAGCCACTAGTGAAATCTACGGCCACCGGGTCTATTCTTTATCATATTTGCTTTGAGATATATTTTTATTCACTTTTATTTCCAGATCTATTATTCCAAAAACCCGAAAATACCATGCTGCACTTTCTTATTACTTATTTTATTTCGCATTTTATCGAGAGCAATTTATCCAATCTACCACAAATTTATCTATCTTTTTACCGTGGAGGGATTGAAAACCCCTCTTACGCGTTAGGTTGCAAGTATTTGTTCTTTGTGTGCAGCTACTGTTTACATAGTGTTGCTTGGTTCTCCTACTGGATTGATACCTTGGTTTCATAACTGAGAGAAATACCTACCGTAGTTGTACTGCATCATCCCTTCCTCTTTGGGGAAATACCGACGCAGTTTCAAGCGACATCAGGCAACAATACAATACGTGCCTCACTACCCCTTCTGTTACTAGGTGAGGACACCACAAGATTGAATCCAAAAACTAAGCACCTCTCCCATTGGAAGAAAAACCAATCTAGCTGGCCAAACCAAACCGATAGTTCGAAGAGAAATACAAAGATATTTTAATCATGCATAAAAGAGTTCAGAGAAGACTCAAATAATATTCATACATAATCTGATCATAAATCCACAATTCATTGGATCTCAACAAACGCACCGCAAAAGAAGATTACATCGAATAGTCTCCAAGAACATCAAGGAGAACATTGTATTGAAGATCAAAGAGAGAGAAGAAGCCATCTAGCTACAAGCTATGGACCCGTAGGTCTGTGGTAAACTACTCACACATCATCGGAAGGGCAGCAAGGTTGATGTAGAGGTCCTCCGTGATCGAATCCTCCTCCGACGGAGTGCCGGAAAAGTCCCTGAGATGGGATCTCACGGGAACAGAGGCTTGCGGCGGCAGAAAAGTATTTTTGGTGTGCCCCTTGGTGTAGGGGGGATATTTGAGGATTTATAGTGCGAAAATTAGGGTTGGAAGGTCTACAGGGGGCCCACAAGCCCTGGGGGCGCCCCCCTAGGTCACGCCCCTACGGCTTGTGGCCACCCCATAGGGCTTCTGGCCTCCTATCCAAGTCTCGTGGGTTTCTTCTGGTCCAAGAAAAATCACCGTAAAGTTTTATTCCGTTTGGACTCCGTTTGATATTCCTTTTCTGTAGAAGTCAAAAACAAGAAAAAAAACAAAAACTGGCACTGGTCTCTAGGTTAATAAGTTAGTCCCAGAAAATAATATAAAATAGCATATTAATGCATATAAAACATCCAAAACAGGTAATATAATAGCATGGAACAATCAAAAATTATAGATACGTTGGAGACGTATCAAATACATAGTTCCCTTTGTCCGTCTGTATGTTACTTTCCCGAGACTCGATCGTCGGTATGTTCATACCTAGTTCAATCTCGTTACCGGTAAGTATCTTTACTCGTTCCGTAATACATCATCTTGTAACTAACTCCTTAGTCACTTTGCTTGCAAGCTTCTTGTGATGTTGTATTACCGAGAGGCCCAGAGATACCTCTCCGTCATACGGAGTAACAAATCCCAATCTCGATTCACGTCAACTCAACAGACACCTTTGGAGATACCTGTAGAGCATCTTTATGATCACCCAGTTATGTTGTGACATTTGATAGCACACAAGGTATTCCTCCTGTATCCGGGAGTAGCATGATCTCATGTTCGAAGGAATATGTATTTGACATTTAAGAAAGCAGTAGCAATAAACTGAATGATCATATGCTAAGCTAACAGATGGGTCTTGTCCATCACATCATTTTCCTAATGATGTGACCCCGTTATCAAATGACAACTCATGTCTATGGTCAGGAAACCTTAACCATCTTTTGATCAACGAGCTAGTCTAGTAGAGGCATACTAGGGACTTGGTATTTGCTTATGTATTCACACATGTATTTAAGTTTCCAATCAATACAATTCTAGCATGAATAATAAACCTTTATCATGATTAATGAAATATAATAATAACCACTTTATTATTGCCTCTAGGGCATATTTCCAACAGTCTCCCACTTGCACTAGAGTCAATAATCTAGATTACATTGTAATGAATCTAACACCCATGGAGTCTTGGTGCTGATCATGTTTTGCCCACGGAAGAGGTTTAGTCAATGGGTCTGCCACATTCAGATCCGTATGTACTTTGCAAATTTCTATGTCTCCATCCTTGACCTTTTCACGAATAGAGTTGAAGCGTCTCTTGATGTGTTTGGTTCTCTTGTGAAACCTGGATTCCTTCCTAAGGCAATTGCTCCATTGTTGTCACAAAAGATTGTCATTGGACCCGATGCACTGGGTATTACACCCAGATCGGATATGAGCTCCTTCATCCAGACTCCTTCATGCGCTGCTTCTGAAGCAGCTATGTACTCCGCTTTCACATGTAGATCCCGCCATGACGCTTTGCTTAGAACTGCATCAACTGACAGCTCTACCATTCGATATAAATACGTATCCGGTTTGTGACTTAGAGTCATTCGGATCTGTGTCGAAGCTAGCATCGACGTAACCTGTTACGACGAGCTCTTCATCACCTCCATAAATGAGAAACATATCCTTTGTCCTTTTCAGGTACTTCATGATATTCTTGACCGCTGTCCAGTGATCCACTCCTGGATTACTTTGGCACCTCCCTGCCAAACTTATGGCAAGGCACACATCAAGTATGGTACACAGCATGACATACATTATAGAACGTATGGCTGAGGCATAGGGAATGACTTTCATTACCTCTCTATCTTCTGCCGTGGTCGGGCTTTGAGTCTGACTCAATTTCACACCTTGCAACACAGGCAATAACTCTTTCTTTGACTGGTTTATTTTGAACTTCTTCATAACTTTGTCAAGGTATGTGCTTTGTGAAAGTCCTATTAAGTGTCTCGATCTATCCCTATAGATCTTGATGCCCAGTATGTAAGCTGCTTCACCGAGGTCTTTCATTGAAAAATTCTTATTCAAATATCCTTTTATGCTATCCAGAAATTCTATATCATTTCCAATCAGCAATATGTCATCCACATATAATATCAGAAATGCTACAGAGCTCCCACTCACTTTCTTGTAAATACCATAAGTCTATATAAAACCATATGCTTTGATCACCTCATCAAAGCGTATATTCCAACTCCGAGATGCTTGCACCAGTTCATAGATGGATCGCTGGAGCTTGCACACTTTGTTAACACCCTTAGGATAGACAAAACCTTCTGGTTGCATCATATACAACTCTTCTTTAAGAAACCCATTAAGGAATGCAGTTTTTTTACGTCCATTTGCCTGATTTCATAATCATAAAATGCGGCAATTGATACCATGATTCTGACAGACTTAAGCATCGCTACGGGTGAGAAAGTCTCATCGTAGTCAACCCCTTGAATTTGTTGAAAACCTTTCGCGATAAGTCAAGCTTTGTAGACAGTGATATTACCACCAGCGTCTGTCTTCCTCTTGAAGATCCATTTATTCTCAATGGCTTGCCGATCATCGGGCAAGTCCACCAAAGTCCATGCTTTGTTCTCATACAAGGATCCTATCTCAGATTTCATGGCCTCTAGCCATTTGTCGGAATCTGGGCTCATCATAGCTTCTTCATAGTTCGTAGGTTTGTCGTTGTCTAACAACATGACTTCCAGGGTAGGATTACCGTACCACTCTGGTGTGGTACATGCTCTAGTCGACCTACGAGGTCCAGTAGTAACTTGAACCGAAGTTTCATGATCATTATCATTAGCTTCTTCTCCGGTTGGTGTAGGCATCACGGGTACGTTTTTCTCTGATGTGCTATTTTCCAATTCAAGAGAAGGTACAACTACCTCATCAAGTTCTACTTTCCTCCCACTCACTTCTTTTGAAAGAAACTCCTTCTCTAGAAAGGACCCATTCTTGGCAACAAAGATCTTGCCTTCGAATCTGTGGTAGAAGGTATACCCAATAGTTTCTTTAGGGTATCCTATGAAGACGCACTTCTCCGCTTTGGGTTCGAGCTTATTAGGCTGAAGCCTTTTGACATAAACATCACATCCCCAAACTTTAAGAAACGACAGCTTAGGTTTATTGCCAAACCATAGTTCATACGGTGTCGTCTCAACGAATTTAGACGGTGCCCTATTTAATGTGAATGCGACTATCTCCAATGCATAACCCAAAATGATAACGGCAAATCGATAATAGACATCATAGAACGCACCATATCTAATAAAGTACGGTTACGACGTTCGGACACTCCGTTACACTGTGGTGTTCCCGGTGGCATGAGTTGTGAAACAATTTCACATTGTCTTAAATGAAGGCCAAACTCGTAACTCAAATATTCGCCTCCGCGATCAGATCGTAGAAACTTTATTTTCTTGTTATGATGATTCTCCACTTCACTATGAAATTCTTTGAACTTTTCAAATGTTTCAGACTTGTGTTTCATCAAGTAGGTATACCCATACCTACTCAAATCATCTGTGAAGGTTAGAAAATAACGATACCCGCCGCATGCCTCAACACTCATCGGACCGCATACATCGGTATGTATTATTTCCAGTAAGTCATTAGCTCGCTCCATTGTTCCGGAGAACGGAGTTTTAGTCATCTTACCCATGAGGCATGGTTCGCAAGTATCAAATGATTCATAATCAAGTGATTCCAAAAGTCCATCCGCATGGAGTTTCTTCATGCGCTTTACACCAATATGACCTAAACGGCAGTGCCACAAGTATATTGCACTATCATTATCAACTTTGCATCTTTTGGCATCAATATTATTAATATGTGTGTCACTACGATCGAGATTCAACAAGAATAGACAATTCATCAAAGGTGCATGACCATAAAAGATATTACTCATATAAATATAACAACCATTATTCTCTGACTTAAATGAATAACCGTCTCGCAATAAACAAGATCCAGATATAATGTTCATGCTCAACGCTGGCACCAAATAACAATTATTGAGGTCTAAAACTAATCCCGAAGGTAGATGTAGAGGTAGCGTGCCGACGGCGATCACATCAACCTTGGAACCATTCCCGACGCGCATCATCACCTCGTCCTTCGCCAATCTTTGTTTATTCCGCATCTCCTGTTTCGAGTTATAAATATGAGCAACCGAACCAGTATCAAATATCCAGGCGCTACTACGAGCATTAGTAAGGAACACATCAATAACATGTATATCAAATATACCTTTGTTCACTTTACCATCCTTCTTACCTGCCAAGTACTTGGGACAGTTCCGCTTCCAGTGACCATTTCCTTTGCAGTAGAAGCACTCAGTTTCAGGCTTGGGTCCAGCTTTGGGCTTCTTCACGGGAGCGGCAACTTGCTTGCCATTCTTCTTGAAGTTCCATTTCTTTCCCTTGCCCTTTTTCTTGAAACTAGTGATATTGTTAACCATCAACACTTGATGCTTCTTCTTGATTTCTACCTCCGCCGATTTTAGCATCGCGAAGAGCTTGGGAATCGTTTTCGTCATCCCTTGCATATTATAGTTCATCACAAAGCCTTTGTAGCTTGGTGGCAGTGACTGAAGAACTCTGTCAATAACACTCTCAACTGGAAGATCAATTCCCAGCCAAGTCAAGTGGTTATGATACCCAGACATTTTGAGTATGTGTTCACTGACAGAACTGTTCTCCTCCATCTTACAACTATAGAACTTGTTGGAGACTTCATATCTCTCAACCGGAGCATTAGCTTGAAATATCAATTTCAGCTCTTGGAACATCTCATATGCTCCGTGGCCTTCAAAACGTCTTTGAAGTCCCGGTTCTAAGCCGTAAAGCATGGCACACTGAACTATCGAGTAGTCATCAGATCGAGCCTGCCAGACGTTTATAACATCTGCATCAGCTCCCGCAGCAGGTCTGTCACCTAGAGGTGCATCAAGGACATAATTCTTCTGTGCAGCAATGAGGATAATCCTCAAGCTGCGGACCCAGTCCATGTAGTTGCTACCATTATCTTTCAACTTAGCTTTCTTTAGGAACACATTAAAATTCAAGGGAACGGAAGCACGGGCCATTGATCTACAACATAGATATGGAAAAACTATTAAGACTAAGTTCATGATAAATTTTAGTTCAAATAATCAAATTACTAACTCCCACTTAAATCAACATCCCTCAAGTTGTCTAAGTGATACATGATCCAAATCAACTAACCCATGTCCGATCATCACGTGAGATGGGGTAGTCTTCAATGGTGAACATCTCTATGTTGATCATATCTACTATATGACTCACGTTCGACCTTTCGGTCTCCAGTGTTCCAAGACCATGTCTATACATGCTAGGCTCGTCAAGTTTAACCCAAGTATTCTGCATGTGCAAAACTGGCTTACACCCGTTGTATGTGAACGTAGAGTCTATCACACCCGATATTCACGAGGTGCTTCGAAACGATGAACTTTAGCAACAGTGCATACTCGGGGAGAACACTTTTATCTTGAAATTAAGTGAAGGGATCATCTTATAATGCTACCGTCGTTCTAAGCAAAATAAGATGCATAAAGGATAAACATCACATGCAATCAAAATATGTGACATGATATGGCCATCATCATCTTGTGCTTTTGATCTCCATCTCCAAAGCATCGGCATGATCTCCATCGTCACCGGCGTGACACCTTGATCTCCATCGTTGCGTCGGGGTCGCCTCGCCAACTATTGCTTCTACAACTATTACTAACATATAGTGATAAAGTAAAGCAATTACATGGCGCTTAGTGATTGACACGCATGTCATACAATAATTAAAGACAACCCTAAGCTCCTGCCGGTTGTCGTACTCATCGACATGCAAGTCGTGAACTTATTACAAAACATGATCATCTCATACATCAACAATTCAACAAAGCGGCATTAATATCACAAGATTCCGCACTAGTGACGGGAGGAGCAATCAGAGTGCTAATAAAATCATTGTTATTGGTATTGGAAAAATCACACAACTTGGTGTTTTCTTGAGTCATCGTGACTACACAAACAAGATTGCAAACCAAAAACAGATTTGACGAGAAAACGGCGAACGAGAAAAGAGGCGAATAAAACGGCAATTTTTTGTGAAGTGGGGGAGATGAAAACGGGAGGCAAATGACAAATAATATAAACTGCAAGGAGATGAGATTGTGATTAGGAACCTGATAGATGTTGATGATGTCTCCCTGGCAACGGCGCCAGAAATTTCTTTTGATGTCGCTTGAACTACGTCGGTATTTCCCCAAAGAGGAAGGGATGATGCAGCACAGCTACGATATGTATTTCCCTCAGTTATGAAACCAAGGTATCAATCCAGTAGGAGAACCAAGCAACACTATGTAAACAGTACCTGCACACAAAGAACAAATACTTACAACCCGACGCTTATGAGGGGTTGTCAATCCCTCTACGGGTAACGGCGCCAGAAATTGTCAAGTTGATGGGATAAAAATTGTCAAGAACTTCCATCCATTTATCGTTGAGCTTGTTCTGGTCGGCGTGCAGCAGTTGCTGCTTCTTTTTCATGCTTCTAGCGGTTGCCACCAGTCGCCGTCTGGACCGTTCTTGCTCACATGGGTCTTCGGGGACTATGAAGTCCTCGGCTCCGAGGCTTTCGTCTTCGTCGGATTCAGGACCTGTCGACCCCGTCGTCCGGGTCATCGAGGTCCTCCTCCTCGGGTGTTCATGCGGGGCTATTATGTTGCCCTGGGGAGGCTTGAATGTCCTCTCCCTGGTTATCATTATCGGCAGTAGTGTCGTTATCAGTAGCACCCGTGTTAAGTCCACTAGGGGCACCGTCGGTGCCTTTCGGTCGTTGGCATCGGCGCCTCAAGGGATTCTTGGGAGTATCGACCATATAGACGTCGTAAGTGGACGTTGCGGCCCATCTGCCCGTATGAGTTGAGGGTGTGGCCGCTCCAAGTGTGACGCCGACATCTTCATCCATGTCAATGGCCTCCTCTGATGCATAGTCCAGCATGTCGGTTAAGTCATCGATCGTGGCGACCAGGTGGGTGGTGGATGGGGCGTAAATTTCCCTGTCATTAGCTTTACATCCGATCTTGTCGTAAATCGAGGTCTAGTCGTTCGAGGTCGATAATCTCTGAATGTGATCCAGCATCTCGTTCAGGTGAGACAAATCCTCGGCATCCATGGCCTGACTATAGGCCAGGCTGATCTGAAGCATAATCCGTGAGTCGCTTATTGCGACCTCGGTGTTCTGGTTGGCCAGGATTGATTCCTGACTAACAACAGAGGAGGTCGGATCCGAGCTTGACGCTGGGTCCGAGTTCACACTTGAATCGAGGTCGAGGTCCAATGAGAGGATGGGGTATACGCTCGACTCAAAGCTCAGCAGACGGCGATCGGTTTCATGCTCGAGGTCGTACCCATTGCGAGATCCGATCTGCTGTTAGGACTGGGGGTTGGCTTTGAGGTCGAGCCAGCGACGACCAAAGAGTTCTCGAGGCGATCTGGCATTCAGGCAGAGAGGACGAGGTCACCGCACAAGTCAGTGGTGTATTCCAAGCTTCTGAACGCGAAGACCTGGTCCGGGGCAAAATTCTCGACGTGGTCGAGGTGACCCGCCGAGTTGGCGTGCAGGACAATGCTGCTGAAAGCGAAGAGCTGGCCGGGGACGAAGATGTCACCGTAGCCGGTGTTGTAGTTGAACTGCAGACAAGCCATTGACCCATTCCCTTGATCATACAGCAGAACTCTCAATGAAAGCACCAATGTCAGTACTAAAACTGGCAGACCTCGAGTAGGGGGTTCTGAACTGTGGATCTCAGATCTATGGGTAACAGGAGACAAAGGGAACAGTATTTACCCAGGTTCGGGCCCTCTCGAGGAGGTAATAACCTATGTCCTGCTTTGATTGTATTGATGATGATGTATCGAGTACAAGCTTGATCTACCTCGAGATCATAAGTTGTGTGCTAACCCTAAGGCTAGATGGTTGTAATTGTGACCGTGGTCTCTACAGACTAAACCCCTCCATTCATATAGACAGGGTACCTAGGGTTACACATGGTCGGTTGCTAACCTAGGGGTACACATGTCGGTGGCTGATGCAGTCCTTGGAGTACATGTCAAGTCTTCGGCAGAGTCCACCTTGATCACGCTGAAGTGTGAGGCTTCTGGAGTCCTTCCTTATAAGAACGATGGGTCGTAAGCTCGGCCCATGGACTATGGGCCAACTAGGTTGGTACCTCCTAGTCTAGGACATTGTCATTAAGGCAATCACGATCTGTTGAGTGTTAGTAGGACAGGAGTCACGAGAACACATTTGTGGAATTATTTCATGAATATTCAGAATCGTTCCGAGAGGATCTCGAAGCGTTTCAGGGTCACCGGAAGGGTTTCGGTGAGTATCGGGTAAAACCAGGTATACCGATAAATTATATATAGGTGGAAAAGTTTTCGAAGATGTTAAAATATATATATATATATATATATAATTATCTAGAAGTATTTAGAACATTTTATATTTAATTTAAATATCAATGGGCCTAAAAAGGCCAAGAGGTGGAAGGCAACTTGGGCCAAAAAGGCCAAAGTGGCAAAGTGTCTCCTCCCCTAAGGAAGGAGGCCGAATTGGGAGAGGGAGAGGAGTCAGACTCCTCCCCGGCCGGCGCACCAAGGGGGGAACTTTCCTCCTTGGTGGCCCTCCCTCTCCCCTCTATCCTATATATACATGAGGATTTGTGCTCTTTTGTTCATACAAGTTTTGGAGCCTCCTCTAGTTCTTCTAGTTCTTGTTCTAGTTGGTCCGGTTGACTAATTAGAGCTTGGCTAATCCTCTTGTCCTCATAATTAGAAGTCCCGTGTGGTTCTAATCTCCTCCCTCTAATTCTCCGATGACGATTAGCTCTGGACGATGAAGCGCTGTCGGATCGTGAAGGCTGCACGCTTGCAACCAAGTAGAGAGGTCATGCTTTCGGTCTTCGGTTCGAGGGACTGTTCGTCGGCGGTACGAGGGATCGTTCTTCCACGGTTCGAGGGACTCCAAGTACGATCTACACCGACATGTTCTTCTTCCACTGCAACTCAGTGACGGTAACGATCGTGATCCCAACCCGTTATGCATCTTCATATTAATCTTGGGTGATTGTAGGTGCGATTTTTTTTCTACTACGTTTCCCAACAGCCATCACCTTAAGCAGTGAGATCGGCTGTGGAACATACCCCTCGATCTCCTTTGTGGCCTCTCGCGGGCGTCTACTTCTGCGGTGGCCTTCTGCTATTCGCCTGGGCTTCCGTGGCCTGGAGGCCTGTTTGCGGCTGGTGATGCCACAATTTCCCCAGCTTTGTTGCGCTCCTGTGAAGCCGTTTCGTTGTCGACGTCCTCGTGATCGAAGAACGATAGTAGGTCGGATGTGTTGACGTTGTAATTTGAGATGGTTTCATCAAGGAAACTGTCCTCTAGCGAATGGTCGGTGTGGCAGTTATCACAAACCACGACGAAGAATTGTATGTTGTTGTGGGTTTTCTGATGTAGCTTATGTTGATACGCAGCCCCTGAGTTCCGCAGTCCGAACGGGAAGAGGCGGTTTAGGCCAAATGGTAAGGTCGCCGAGATCGAAAACATGTCCCGTGCTTCACGTTGAATAGGTGTTAGGCATAGTCAGAGATCTCCACGAGCGTTCATGGTGAAGGCGCCACTATCGATGTAGATTGTGCATACAGGGTGGGCTGGTGGGTTGACGTCGACCTGGCCCGCCCCATCGGCGGTAAACATGAGGGAGCGGAAAGTTAGGCTATCCCCCGGTGGAAGGCCGTCGCTGCCCGTGCCTGGCGCACCAACTGGCGGTGCAAAATGTCGTCAGATCCCTCGGTAGGGGTCCAAGCGCAGCTGGAAGTCGTAGATCGGAGGTCGCATAGAAGGTTTATCCAGGTTCGGGCCTCCGTAGAGTAATCCTTACATGCTGCTTACTTTTGCTATTCATGGTGGAGGATACCTCGTGCGAGGGGTTACAATGGTGTATGAGATTGCTACCCAGAGTTGTTCTCTAAGATGAGATTCGATGGCCTAGAGGGTTGCCTGACCTCCTTTTATATAGGCAGGGAGGTCTAGGGTTTACATGATGGTAGATGCGATCTGAGGCGACGTCGCCCTTGTCTTGGAAGGCAAGAAGGTCTCTATTGCTTCCTTAGGGCTTCTCCCTCGCCCTGGGCCAAGTGGGTCCCTAGTGGATACCGAGGCCGGCCCCCCTTGAGGGAGCCACCCCCGCTATAGGACACCGTCACACTCCAAAGAGATCAAGGTTGAGCATATCCATTGAGGGGGACGACGAGGTGGATGAAGAGGCCAACATAGACCGGAAGGGAACAAAATTGCAAATGAGAGCAAGAACAGAAATGCATACGGTAGCACATACAAAGAAGAACTTGTGGCCATGATTGAAGCCAAGAAGTTGTTGGCGGCCAAACGCAAAGAAGAGAAGATGGCGAGGTGGAATGAGCTCAAGTTGTTAAGGATGAGAAATGGAAGGCCAAGTTGGCGGCCGAAGAGAGAAAGTTGAAGGCGGAGGAGCGTAGACTTGCACTTGAGGAGGAGAGGATTCATGATGCCAAGAAAGCCGAAGAACATCCTACAATGTTCATGAATCCAACCACAATGGATGAAACCGCAAGAAAGTATTGGGAGCTCACTCGTGGGGAGATCTTGACCCAAACGGAAAGCTCTCTTAGGAATGGTGATGGTGGTGGTGGTGATGGTGGCCACGGTCGAGAGGACGGTGGTGGTGATGATGACCGAGAGGATGGTGGTGGTGGTGGCGGCGGTGATGATTTTTTCGACGAGGACTTCGTCTGAGTTCGTGCATGCCATTGGTTGGCTCGATCCACAACATACACATATTATGTTGGTGGTGATTTTGGATCAAACTTTGTGTTCGAAGTGATGCCTTTCGAATGAACTATGCATGTTTTAATTTGAAAATCGTGACTTGCAGAAATATAGGGAAAGATTGCGTACTATAGACCCAAAGTGGTCGGACCCTTCCCCAAACCGTGTGCAAGTGGGAGCTACGTGCACCGGGCTGCCCCTTATATATAGATGGTCTATTCTCCTAATATTAGGAGAATAGTTATTTTCATAACACTTTCGAACTGCACGCTCAACGCAAGTGCACGTCAATGTTGAAGCAAGAGCACTGCACACTCAACGCACGTGCACAAGGTTTGAGAAGGGTCCGACCACTTTGGGTATATAGCCGCATGAGAATAACTATTCTCCTAATATATTGTGAAGAACTTCATGCGGCTAGGACACAAAACCTACACATTTTTTTTACTCCACTCAGTTTAGAAGATCGACTATATATTGTGAAGTGTTTGAACTTCATGCGGCTAGAACACAAAACCTAAACAATTTTTTTCACTCCACTATCGACTAGGTGTGGCCACCTTCAGAGGAGTAAAAGTTTACTCCTCTAACTCTACTCAGCCGGATCCTTCTCTGTTTTTTAGGGGATCGGTCAGAGTTGGCCTAACGAGCCACTACCCTCGAGAAACACAACCTAATTTAGGTGCACATGCTTGTGCCTTGAGTATGTGAAATATTGGAGACGTGAAGTTTCTACTCCCAAGCTCAACTGCACCTCTCTGAATAATAAAACCAAAAACAATAGTAAAAAGATGAAACAAATCTGATTTTCTTTTTGCAACAAATATTGTTGAATGTTCTACATACTTGCAAATTTCCGTGAAGAAAAAACATCCTAGTGCCGTCAGAAAAAAAACAATGCTACAAAAAGACTACTTTTAATAGCATTTTGGAGTGCCATTTTGTTATTTTTGCCCAAACCTTCAGGAATGTGATTTCATCACAAAAATTTGCACGCAAAAAGAAAACTAAGCAATGTTTGTTATAAAAATATATCAGTTTTTACTGTTCAAGAGAGCGTTTGAGCTCAGGATTAGAAGGGCGCTTTCGAAGTATTGGTAGATACTTCCATATTACCAAGGAATTAACAACACTGAGCAAAGCAAAGCATGGCAGACACCATTTGCGTCATTCATTTTCCAAGGTACTCCAATTGGTGTCACATGACACCAGTGAAATTTAGTAAATCCCTCACCGTTCATGAGTAAATGATGATTTCCATACTTCCTTGATATTTTCCCCATATCTCGTCTATGCAGTACATATTGTATATCTCGTATTCTCATTATGTAAACTTCTTCAGATTCAAAACGTAGGTTCTTTTAGGAGGTTCAGGATGACACTTTAACCACTAATGGTATATGTGCAAATATAATGTCTCAGATAAAATAAATTACATGCTATAAAATCATATTACATGCAAATGTGACACAGTACGAAGAAATGATAATATTTACTAGTTAAACCCACCATAAAATCTTCTCTTTTACATAAATCATCATTACTATTACACTGATATACTACATTTGGAGTACCTTGTGTTCTGCGGCTACATGATATCTGAAACTGTGGATTAAAGAGCTGTACATACCTCAAGACTGGGCTGACATGCCCAAGAGTGTTTCAGTTGCAAGCTGGAAGAAGGCGGCAAATATAAATTTCAAATACGTCACCTGGCAATAGAAGCTTGTCACATAATTACATCTCTCGGTTGGCATGATTGACTCCCACTTGCGCTAGTATCGAACGGATGAACAGGTCCAAGAGGTAGGGGGCAATATTGGCACTGTATTCATAACAGCGTGGGGTATTGAGACGCCGGACTGTCCAATTGATCAGGGATTTCCCTTTCTTGGACCTGTTCAGGGGCCTGAGGGAGAACTTGTGCCACGGCGGCCTGCAGCCGAGAATGAGATTCCTGTTCCTCCTGTTGTTGAACCACGAATCTGCTCATCCGCTCGAGCAACTGCACCGCCTTCCTCTTTCCCCTTTCTGTGCCGTTCAATGCCAGCTCCCGCAACGGAACCATGATCCCGCACTCATGTGCACGGGCTAAATGCACAAGCTGTTGCTCGCCGTTGCACAGATGCAGCATCACAGCTGCAGCATTCTCTCTGTTCCTCGGTGACCCACTTCCGAGCAACTCGACAAGCGCAGGAACAGGCTCTGCTGCCCCAATAGCTGCCTTCCCCTCTTGGTGGCTGGATAGTATTGAGAGTATCGCCATAGCCTCGTCCATGAGAGTTCCTGTGGGGTTGGTTACTAGACCCATGATGAGTGGCACAAGGCCAGCTCGTATCGCACGGCCTTTGTTACCTTGGTAAATGCACAAGTTGAAGAGGGCTGCTGCTGCGTCTTTCTTACCCCGCTGGCTGCCCTCACTTAGCAACACTACAAGGGCAGGGATAGCCCCTGTTCCCCCAATCATTACTTTGTATTCATCGACCACAGAGAGGCTAAAAAGTGTGGCTGCAGCATTTTCCCGGGCCTCCATACTGCCATTCTTCAGCACATGAACAACACTAGGCACAGCACCAGAGGACATGATGCTTGCCTTGTTGTCCTCGTGTATGGAGAGGTTCAGAAGTGCAGTAACAGCATGTTCCTGAGTCCGCAAGTCAGATGACGATAACAGACTCAATAGTAAGGGAATTGCACCAGCCTCAGCAATGCATAGTCGGTTGTGTGCGTTCCGCTTTGCGAGGAGGCGAAGCTCTGCAGCAGCTGACCTCTGCTCCTCAGGGTCTGGAGAGCATAACTTGGATAATAGAGCATCAATGTTAGCACGTTCACTGGAAGAGCATGCTGGGATTGGCTTGTTAGGCTGGGATGAGCGCTTAGGCGCTTCAATTCCGTTGGTTTCACACCACTGGGAGATGAGACTTCTAAGAACATAGTTTGGCGTCAATGTTGTGTTCGCCATCCTTTGTTGCGTAGTTGGGCAAGTGTGATGCCCAGATGCCAGCCATTTCTCGATGCACGACCGTTCATATGTCTGCAAATGAAAAGGAAAAATATCTCAAATTATGTACTGAAGTTGCATTAGAGTTTAGTTGACAAATTTTAGTTCACCTGGCCAGTAGCAACTATCACAGGATCTTTCATCAGCTCGAGAGAAATTGGACAACGGAATTCATCAGGAACAATGACAGATTTCTGGTCCCCACTGGTATCCATTATTTTGGAAGCCATAGGAGGGCCCATCTCAGGATTGTTAGTTTGCACAAAGTCCTTGATTTTCTTCAGTAGCATTGACAATTTCTCAATGTGCTCTCCTGGATCCTGGCCACCACCAGATGCCACCATCTCATGCAGAGCAAGTGACTCTTGCGTGAGATCAGTGATAGTCATGAGGTGTAGCTTTTCTGACAACCTTTCAAGGATAGCCAGTTCTGCACTTGGGTCATAGGTCTTGTCATACAGAGATAATAGGTCGTTGTAGAACTCATCATCAGGCATATCAACCCGTTCTTTTGCTCTTTTGAGCTGTGCATGCACTAACTCAACCTGGAGAGGATTGTTAAGTGTCACCAAAACTGTAGTTCAGTACTCAACAACAATCTAAAAGGGATTCTGTTCAGTTAAGCTGATAAAATTACCTGTTCTCTAACTTCATCAGATATATCCAGTTCACTGTATGGAAAGTCATGCAAAGCTTGTTCCAACTGAGCAACTACTTCCTGAAATATATTCATTACTCTATCCCTGTCAAAAACCTGCAAGAACACACAAAAAAATCAGTTTAGCTAACTGACTGGGACATGATGGCACAAAAAATAAGTAGTGTTTTGAAGAGCATGCTCCTATAAATAAGATCTATAAGGTTGACATGATATATTCAAAGGTCAAAAGGACAACAGAACTAAGTGGCAAAATGACAACATCAATAACCATTTTAAGAACATTCAAGTTTTAATATCTTCAAAGACTATGGTTCACATAGGACTGCACCAAGGGTCAGCTTTGAGCCCTTATCTTGTTGTCTTGATGATGGATGAGGTCACAAGGGATATACAAGGAGATATCCCATGGTGTATGCTCTTTGCGGATGATGTGGTGCTAATCGATGATAGTTGGATGGGGGTTAATAGAAAGTTAGAGCTATGAAGACAAACTTTGGAATTGAAAGGTTTTAGGCTTAGTAGAACTAAAACTGAGTACATGAGATGCGGTTTCAGTACTACTAGGCACGAGGAGGAGGTTAGCCTTGATAGGAAGGTGGTAACTCGGAAGGACACCTTTCAATGTTTGGGGTCAACGCTGCAGAAGGATGGTAATATTGATGAAGATGTGAGCCATCGAATCAAAGCCAGATGGATGAAGTGGCGCCAAGCTTCTGGCGTTCTCTGTGACAAGAGAGTGCCACAAAAGCTAAAAGGCAGGTTCTATAGGACGGTGATTCGATCCGCAATGCTGTATGGCCTAAGTGTTGGCTGACTAGAGGGCGACATGTTTAACAGTTGGGTGTAGCAGAAATGTGCATGTTCAGATGGATGTGTGGCCACACAAGAAATGATCAGGTCCGGCATGATTCTAAGGATATCAGACACACAAAATACACCAGGCAAACTATATATCTTTCTTGTATGTGCAACAACAACAATAACAAAGCCTTTAGTCCCAAACAAGTTGGGGTAGGCTAGAGCTGAAACCCATAAGATCTCAAAACCAACTCATGCTCTCGCACGTGGATAGCTAACTAAAGGCTTTGTTGTTATTGTTGTTGTTGTTCGCAAGCATTATATACAAGAAAGAAATACAGTTTGCCTGATGTATTTTGTGTGTCTGATATCCTTAGAATCACAATTCGAAAGGAAACACGTGGCACATAATAAGGCACTCAATAAACTTCATATCCAAACTGAATGGAAACATTTCAGGACCACGAAAAGTAAACTGAATGAGGAAAACCACATGTAAATACATGAGCACAAGAAAACATGTAGGAAATGGACAGCAAAATAACAATTCACGGTATTGGATCATGGGTGCACAAGCGCATGCATTCGATAATATGCCTCCCCTACTTGTGCTTTGGTATGTTTTATCCTCTTTTTCTGCATGAAACACTAGTTTCTTGGATGGCTCTAGATTAAGGATTCGAGATAGTACCATGTCGCACCAGAAGGAGAACAGACGAAAACAGATCAAAATACGACGAAGGCACTTAAGGGCATATTATCAAATCCCTCTTTGCACTTAAGGGCACCCAAGCCATTAATTACATAAACCCAACCAAGGACTTAAACGGTTATCCTAGGGGGAGATTTCACACCAAAATGTATCGATTTTGACAAACAGTACAAATTTCTCGTAAAAAATATAACAGTACAAATTTTAGTAAACAAAAAAGAACAATCAACTGAATTAAAACACCATGGTCATCCTAAGACCGTACTTCAGATAAAAAGGAAAATACAATGAGCTCAGAGTGGAAAACCATAGGTTCACACAATGGAATTAGATCCTACTCGTTAGCCAAGCAAGGCCACAAACAATATGCAGATCAGAATCACAACTTTGATCCAAGGATCAGAAGCCACATGTTTCTTTTATCATAGAATAATACTAAAGTTACCTGGTCATTTTAGATGGCATAGCCAAGGTTAACTTTTCCATGTAAAATATCAAGAATACAAGCGAATCATGAATCTAATTCGCCCACGGGGGCATCCGAGGACCAGGAATCTGACTAAATCAGGAACCGCTCCCGCGTGGGTAGGTAAAGGGACGTACCAAAGAGATCCTGCTCCCCTCGCGGCCGAGCTTGAGCAGCTCGAGCGCCTTCTCCAGCGCGTCGGCGAGCGTCGCCAGCGCCCGCTCCTCCTCCTCCCCCGCGGGGCGGCGGCGCTCGCGGAGCTCCTCTGCGAAGGGTCCGAGGAGGCGAATCCGGCGGGACAGCGCCAGCAGCTGCCGCCGGTACGCGTTCCGGAACTCCCCGGGCGCCGCCACGGTCTCCACCGCGGCGGCGACCCGCTCCGCGGCCGGCGCCGGCGCCGGCGCCGGGGAGTCCCGCTCCGCCTCCTCTTGGTCGCCGGCCATGAGACGGGAGACGCAGCAGCCGGCCGCGTGGGGATCGGCTGGCGCTAGTGGCACGGGGCGGTAAAATACGGGGAAGATCGGTCGCTTGGTGGCGCTGGCTGCTGCTTCATCTTATGTGTCGTCGGGGCGGTCAGCGCGTTGGGCTGGCCGGGTCGTCTTCGTCCTCCCTTTCTACACGGCAGATTTTTCCAACGCCATTTCGGGTATACTTGGTGCAGCTGCACCGGCGGCCAATACCAACCAACCGGACCGGCGATGGTTATGGACTATTTATCGTGGGAAAAACAAACTTTGCGAAAATTGTACAGGATGCTTGTTGCGTATTCGTGTGGCGATTAGTTTCGTGGACTTCTTTTGATTGAAGAAACTGTCAGGAGTGTGATATGACATTTCTACGTCATGTTATGGCATAAGATCGTTGCCTAAGGGCATCTCCAACACGGCTCCGCATACATCGAAACGCGCTTTCCGGGCCGTGGAAATCATCCAACGCGAGCCTCTATCGATTCACATGACGGTCCAGACGTGTTTTTGCCCGTAAACTGGAGACAAACATGGGGGCTTTGCGGGCGTCTAGACCACTGCCACGCCCGCATTCGACCGCCCTGGCCCACTCAAACCCGCTCCCTCGCCCGCGCGCTCTTCCTGCCCGACACGGTCAGCGCCGCTCCAGAACGTCAGTGCCGTATTCATGCCCGGCCAGAGCAGACACGCCCTCTCACTGGTGCTGGCATTGAAGGGGCGCGACGGCCGATAGAGCACCGACCGCGCCGCTTTCCGGTGCACGCGACTGCTTCGCGTTCAAACGACACGACGATCGCCCGTCTGTCCGTCTGCCGCCCACATTAATGACACGGGGTTGCCGAGGCAGCTACTCCGACGCCACCCGTCTGTGCCTCTGCAGTCCATCATTGCTATATAAACTGCAGCCCCGGCCATAGCCGCAGGCATCCGCCTCCGATTCCTTTCTCCTCTCCGCAAAACTCCCACCATGGCTTCCTCGTGCGCCAAAGCTCTATGGGACGGGCTGACGCCGGAGCAGAAGAAGGAGATGGCCACCATTGCTGCCAGCTGGCAGGCCGGCAGGCAGCCGGAGGACGATGACGTCCCAATAGAGGACACGGCCGACGACGAGCCGACGCCACCCTCCTTGTCCGTGCCACCCTCGCGCGGTGCATTGCACCATGACCATCGGCTAGACCCGTGCCCATTACATGGACATGGTGCGGGAGGAGCAGGAGCAGCAGTTCCGGGAGGCACAGTGTCAGTGTCAAACCCAACGGACCTCGGGGTAGGGGGTCCCGAGCTGCGGATCTCGGATCGGTGGTAACAGGAACGAAGGAGACGATGTTTACCCAGGTTCGGGCCCTCTTAATGGAGGTAAAATCGTACGTCTTGCTCTTGTTTATATTGATGATGGTGTATCGAGTACAAGCTTGATCTACTTCGAGATCGTAAGTTGTGCTCTCACCCTAGGGCTAGGTGGATGTGATGTCTACCACACAACTTATTTCTTGTAGACTTGTGTTGGGCCTCCGAGCGCAGAGTTTTATAGGACAGTAGCAAATTTTTCTCAAAGTGGATGACCTAAGGTTTATCAATCCGTGGGAGACGTAGGATGAAGATGGTCTCTATCAAACAACCCTGCAACCAAATAACAAAGAGTCTTGTGTCCCCAACACATCCAATACAATGGTAAATTGTATAGATGCACTAGTTCGGCGAAGAGATGATGATACAGGTGTAATATGGATAGTAGATATATGTTTTTGTAATCTGAAAATATAAAAACATCAAGGTAACTAGTAACAAAAGTGAACAAAAACGGTAATGCAATGCTTGAAAATAAGACCTAGGGTTTATACTTTCACTAGTGCAAAATCTCTCAACAATGATAACATAATTGGTCATATAACAATCCCTCAACGTGCAACAAAGAATCACTCCAAAGTTCCTATCGCGGAGAACATAAGATGAAATTGTTTGCAGGGTACGAAACCACCTCAAAGTTATTCTTTCCGATCAATCTATTGAGCTATTCCTATAAGTGTCACAAATAGCTCTAGAGTTCATACTAAAATAACACCATATGATACACAGCAACCAACTCTAATGTCATCTAGATACTCCAATATCACCACAAATATCCGTGAGTTGATTATACGATATGCATCAAACAACTTCAGATTCATAATATTCATTCCAACACAAAGAACTTCAAAGAGTACCCCAAGATTTCTATCGGAGAAAGGAATATGAAAACGCGTATCAACCCCTATGCTTAGATTACCCCAATGTCACCACGGGAATCCGCAAGTTGATAACCGAAACATACATCAAGTGAATCAATAGAAAATCCCATTGTCACCACGGATATCCCATCGCAAGACATACATCAAGTGCTCTCACATCCAAAAGATTCAATACGACATAACAAAACCTCAAAGGAAAAGATTCAATTCATCACAAGAAGGTAGAGAGGGAAGAACACCATAAGATCCAAATATATTAACAAAGCTCGCGGTACATCAAGATCGTGCCAAATCAAGAACACGAGAGCGAGAGAGAGACAGACAGAGAGAGAGAGAGAGAGAGATCAAACACATAGCTACTAGTACATACCCTCAGCCCCGAGGGTGGACTACTCCCTCCTCATCATGGTGGCCGTCGGGATGATGAAGATGGCCTCTGGTGATGATTTCCCCCTCCGGCAGGGTGCCGAAACAGGGTCCCGATTGATTTTTTGTGGATACAGAGGCTTGCGGTGGCGGAACTTCTCATCTAGGGTTATTTCTGGGGGTTTGGGTATTTATAGGAATTTTTGGCGGCGGTCTCACATCAAGGGGGCCCACGAGGCGGCAACAAGCTCCGTCGCCCCTCCCTGGGGGGGAAGGCACGCCTAGCGAGCTTGTCGTGCCTCGTGGGTCTTCTGGTCCTCCCACGAAGCTTCGGGGGTCTCTTTTGGTCCATAAAAAATCACCGTAAATTTTCAGCCCATTCCGAGAATTTTTATTTCTGCACAAAAAATGACATCACGGTAGTTCTGCTGAAAACAGCGTCAGTCCGGATTAGTTCTAATCAAATAATACCAAAACCATATTAAATTGTTGTAAACATGGCATGAATACTTTATAAATTATAGATATGTTGGAGACGTATCAGCATCCCCAAGCTTAATTCCTGCTCGTCCTCGAGTAGGTAAATGATAAAAGAAATAATTTATGAAGTGTGAATGCTAGCATAGTGCATAAAATTGATCAATGATAGTTCCAAACACTTTTTCTAGCATCATTATATATCATAAACAGTAGCTCATCTCATAAAACTTCTCATGATCAAGTAGCAAGCTATTCACATGTGAAAGTATAGACCATAAACTTTCTTGAAAACTAACAAACTATGTTCTCAGTCATTAAACAATTGTAATTCTTCTTATTTTCAGGAAGGGTCTATGTAAGAGATTTGATTTAGCAAATTCCACATACTCAACTATCACATAGTCTTCCATGATTGCTAACACTCAAAGCATATTTTTAGAACAAATAGCATCCATCAAACACGGAGAAAGATAGGGGCTTAATGTTTCACCTCCCAACTTATTTATCATATAGAATAATTGTGACACCCTGGATTTTGGCCCTTTCTTTTTCTTTTGTTTTTCTATGGATTTTGCTTGGATTTCTTTTTCTGTGGCTCTGTGGCCTTAAAACTTGGGAAGATTATCTCTTCTCAAGTCTCACAGGTGGCTTGTCATCATCCAATCCATCCCTAGATCATGTCATTTCCCTCTTGGACCAATCCCAATATTCTTTTTCTTGGGAATATTCCTTTTTTCTATTAAAGGAATAACCCTTTTTGCCCTAGGTGTGAAACAACCTATATTTCTGTCACTCCCAAAATTCCCAAATAACTCTCATAAATTGTTTGGGTCATATATTCCACAGATATGTCAAAACCCTTCCTTGGCATCATCAGAGATAATTCACAAATATTCCCTTCCCTATTCTGCCCTAGCTGGCACTTGGTGAAGGAAGTGCCATTTATATTTGCTTTCTTGACCCCAAACTTTTTGGGCACTCTTTGCTACCCATATCATTGCTACATGCCAAAATTCAACTCAATTTGCTTAGTGAACCTTCCTCAGCAAATTTCCAAAGTTCCTGTCTGAGGGAAGCCTTTGTGAAGGAAGTACTAGTTAGGATAATCCAAATGAGTTGGAATTTTGCAAGATCCTTCATATGCCCAAATCATGGCTCTCCTACAAATTTCGGCTCATGTAATCACTCTATGTGAGCTTAGCATCAAATCTTGGTTTCTGGTCAGATTTTCAGGTTGTGAAGCAACTATATTTTATATTGCTTCATTTTTGCTGAAAATTTACCAGGGCATGCTCCTACCCATATAAACTCTCTCACAAAGTTTTGGCTCATTCATCTATCCATTTTCCCTTAGCAATTTTTCTTAAATTCTGTGCAGAGAGGTGCATTATGAAGGAAGTACCACTTTGGCTTGTCCAAATGGTATGAAACTTTTCTAGCATCTTCGTATGTCCAAATCATTGTGCCTTGCCAAGTTTCAGCTCAATCCAAGCAATTATGAGAGTGCTACTTCATATCTTGCAATTCTGACCAGTGGGGCATTTTCTACAACAAGTACCATCCAGACAGCTCCATTTCGTCTGATGTTTGGCCATCACAGTGGTCTTAGCATGTGATAAAACTAGGCCAAAGACCAGAGTTTATCTCCTGCTCAAGCTCTCTCAGTTCACATCAAACAGGTTGTTGCTGCTCTGCTTTGGAGCCAAGTGCATTTCTCTTATTTGCCCCTGCCCTTGGTTGTTTCTTCCTTGGCACTCAGGGTAGAACGGTCTATCTCCCGGACATGGTCTGACAACTCAGAGCGCGTGTCACCACCGTGTTCACGTGGTGATCACGGGGCTGCATGCACACCGACGCGCTCTGGTAGACCGCAGCACTGTGCACGTCTGTTCCCTCCTGCCTATCGAGTCCCTTTCATGTCTAGTAGCTAGCTCGTGATCGTGCCGTCATTTCCCATCTGCTGGCCGCCCTTATCTCGCCGGCGTCGCATCGCAATCTCTGTGCCCATGACGCATACCGCCCCTGCCACCTCCAGTGTTGTTTAGCCAGAGCACTCTCGAGCTCTCTCGACCTCTCCCACGGCTATATAAGTGTTCCCCGAGGTCTTACGCACCTCGTCGCTCCCTCCCCGACCTCCTCCACCCACCGGAGCGGCCCCGCGTCGCCTCCATCCACCATGGCTGCCTCGGCCCCTTCTTGTTTCCGGCGAGCCCGAGCCACCTCTCCCCTCTTTTCCTCCACCAGTAGCTCTCTCGGAGTCCGGCGATCCTCCCCGTGCCCTCAGCTCATCGCTGGAGTGCCTGAGGCCGCCGCCCCCAAGTCCGGCCGCCGCCTCCCCGCTTCTTTGCTGCCATGAGCCGCCGTTGCCCCAGCCCCTCTCCGGAGCTGCTGCTGCTCCAGGCGGAGCGGCGCACCGTCCCACGCCCGTCGGTGCCGCCCCCTCGACCGGAGGTGGCCGGAGCCGCCGAGGCCAGCGCCGGCCGCGCCTCTGCCTCCCCTGCTTCTGTCAAGAGGAAGGAGAAGACAGGCGCGAGGAGAGAGAGAAGGTTATTGGGGCCCGCACGTCATCCTCTCAGCGTTGACTTGGTCCCAGGCCCGCGCCTGAGTAAGTGGAAACGTATTTCCTAAAATACGCTTTCATTTAAGTGAAAATGTATTCTGTTTCTTCTTTGGCCCAAAATACGTTTCTTTGTTCTGAAAACGCATTCTCTGAGAAGGCGCTTTCTGTTTTTAGCCGCCAGGGACTTGTTTGTGAGGAAATTTTTGCAGATTAGTCCCTGATCTTCCATCTCTCATATCTTCGCGATCCTAACTCCGAATGAGGTGAATCCAAGTCTCACGGTTTCATTTCGTCGAGCCCGTCATGTTGGTACCATTTTCATAATGTTTTCACACTGTGAAAATGACCATTTTGCCCTTGCCCTTAATCAGCCCCCTACGAGAGACAAGTGTTTCCGACGAATCCTTCCGCGAGCTTTCCGCACTTCTCCCCGGTGATTTCTTCCACCCCAGGCAAGCCACGACAGCCACTTGCATGATGGCCATGCAGTAGCCATGGTTTTCAACTTGAATATTTAAATATTGTGTGCCGGTTAATTTTTTGTGAATGCTTTATATATGTTGGTGCATCCATGTTTACCATTATGCTATGATCTTATGCATCTAGTTGGTTACATGATTTCTTGCTGATCTTATTGTTAAGTTCTATTCTGGTAATTATTTCCGATGCTAGTGGTCATGCTATGTTTATACGAAGTGTTATACTTGTGATATTCATGATCATCGCTATGCCATGCTCATGTGCATCTAGTAGAGTAATACTTTATTATTGTTCATGTTAAATGGTTATGTTGCTCATCCATGTTCATGTTGATATCCTACTCATATGCATGTCAGTGCATCATGCTATTTTATTATTATGACTTGGCTCATCACCATTCAAGTTAAACCGGACTTTAATCGAACTTGAACATCTGTTGGCTGAGTCATAGTGCCATCGAATTGAGCTAACAAGTGCAGCCACACTTGTCTTATGGGAGGCCCTGACTGGATCTATTGTCATGCCTCTCGCCGGTGCCTCCAACTAGGGAAGGTTAGGTGCGCGCGCTGCCCTGGCCCGGTAGGCGGCAATAACCTTGTGTGCCCGAGTTGTATGGATCCATTGTCCCCGTTTGGGGCCATTTTTGTTTTGCCACGACGGTGGCCGTTGGGTGTCACGAGGTGACATCGGGGCCACCCAGGACTTAGCCCAAAGGGGAGTTTGTCGGAGTGGCCGGGAGAGTGCCATGCAATAGATCGGTTTTGTCGGAACGCCGTTGGTCCGCCCGAATGGGAGCACAAGGCCTTGGGTTCCATAGTGTGGGTACAGTGTACTAACCTCTGCAGAGTGTATAATCTATCGATAGCCGCGCCCGCGAATATGGGCCCAGTTCGTAGTAGGTCACACTATGGGTCAACAGAAATAATAACCTAATTAATTATAACCCCGGTTCGATGAGGAAAGAAGTTGGTTGATCTTTACGTGATCGTGAGAGGATCACAGTGGTATCGTGGATACTGAAGCTGGTTGATGTTTGTGGTGTTATGCGGTAATCACGGGTAAGGATCAAGATCCGTGTGGTCATGTAATGATTACTATGGTATTGTTAATACCAAGCTTGATTTGATCCTGAGGTGATCGTGTGATGTCCACGATGGTAAGTGGTATATGTGGTGGTTACGAGGTAACCCTGAACAGAGTAAGTGGATCATTTTAAGTATGCTGCATGCTAGTCTCATCTTGTGGATATCATGAGTAACATTGCCATGCTCATTTCATGTGATGCTAGATGTGTTATGTTCAACATGTTCATGCCATGCTCATGTGATGTTGTTCTAGTGATATCATGCTCATCATTGTTTAACCTGTACATGCCATGCTGTTGTTTGTCTTGATTGCTTTTGGTTGCTGTGAGCTTGCGAGTACATTCAAAGTACTCACCTGCACGCCAGTTTGTAGGTCATGCCATGATTGCTTGTTCGTCGAGGATTCCGAGTTTGCGAGCTAGGATACGTGTTCCAGCCAGAGTCCCTGCGGAGTGGAGTCCATCGCTGTCATCGCTGTTTCGCTGCTAGAAGTTCTTCCGCTACCATGAGTTGTTCTGCTGCTAGCATAGAGCAACCTGAGCAGGCGTAGTGTCACCGTGCCGATGTGATCCGTTGTGATACTCGAACCCTTGTATCCATATCATTTGTAATAAGAGCTAATTTGTTCTATGTCAAGCAGTGTCGTATTCCAGAAGACTTGATCTCTGGGCTGGAATACGGGGTGTTCCGGTCTCTCTGAGCCGGGGTGCCATAATAATTGTCAATAATAATAATTCATGATCAAATATATTTGAATGGCCATATATGCTTGGATCTTTCCCCACCACATGATACTTGCCAACTAGAGAATAATTGAGGTTGAAATGACAAGGAATACTATTGACTCTTGCATAAAAGTAAAAACATAAAAGTAAAAGATAGGCCCTTCGCAGAGGTTGCCATGCGTTTTTATTTTTGGATGTGCAGTCCCTTAATGCAAAGGAACGTCACGTTATATTGTCCTTTATGATAGCAACCTTTATTATGCAGTCCGTCGCTTTTATTTCTTTACCATCACAAGTTCGTACAACGCTTATTTCCCTTACAATAGAAGATCATACATATTTAGGAGCAATTTTTATTGCTTTTTTCACCGATGACAACTTACTTGAAGGATCTTATTCAATCAATAGGTAGATATGGTGGAAACTTATGGCAAGAAACTGGGTTTAAGGGTTTTTGGATGCACAAGTAGTATCTCTACTTAGTAAGAATTTTTTGCTAGCAAAAGATCCTAAGCAAGCACCACATGTTGGAGGATCCATAACAATATAACTTCTATACAAATATACCCAAACATAACTCATTACGTTGTCTTCCTTGTCCAACTTCAACTAATTTGCTCAAGTTTCAAAATAATTAATGGGGCTCACAATCATAGAAGATGTCCAAGATAGTATATTTATATGTGAAATCTCTCTTCCTTCAATATTCTTTCATGAATTGTTCAAGTGACCAATGCTGTGTTTGCTAACTTTCAATAAATTTTACCACATATACTTCTTATATGTGAAGTCATTACAACCCATGGGATAAGCATATGAAACATATATAATTTCAGATTTATGGTATTCAATTCATTAAACCATTTACTCATAGGATATAAGTGAAGCACGAGAGTAAATGACAAACTACTCCAAAAAGATATAAGTGAAGATCAATGAGTAGTCAAATAATTAAGTAGCTATGTGAAGACTCTCTCTCTAAAAAATAGATATTAAGTATTTTATTCAAACAGAAAGCAAAACAAAATAAAATGACATTCCAAGGATAGCACAAATCATGTGAAGAAGCAAAAACGTAGGCTCAACCAAAACTAACCGATCATTGTTGAAGAAGAAAGGTGGGATGCCAGCCGGGGCATCCCCAAGCTTAGATGCTTGAGACTTCTTGAAATATTAACTAGAGATGCCTTGGGAATCCCCAATCTTGAGCTTTGTGTCTCCTTAATTCCTTTTATATCACGGTTTCCCTAATACTTAAAAACTTCATCCACACAAAACTCAACAAGAACTCGTGAGATAAGTTAGTATAAATCAATGCAAAACCTTATCATTCTCTACTGTAGAAAATCACTAAAATTATAATTTGACATTGCATACTAAATGCCTTTGCATATTTAATACTCCTATCCTCAAATAGAATCATTAAACAAGCAAATATAAGCAAACAATGCAATCATAACAGCAATCTGTCTAAACAAGACAGTCTATAAAGAGTGCAATAATATTCATACTTTCTTAACTCCAATTTTTTTGAGAAATTAGAAAACTGTAGAAATTTTGTTATAGCTCACTGTGTAAAAATTTCAAGATTTTATCATGTTCGGACTATTCACAAATATTCAAAACATAACAGCAAACTTTCTGTTTTCAAACATCAACATGTAGACTTGCAAAATAAGCATGGTAAAGGCTATACTTGACACTTATATTGAAATAACAGATGCAAACATTACTCTAAATATCAACAAGGAAATAAAAAAAAATTATGCTCCAAGCAAAACTCATATCATGCGACGGATAAAAATAGAGCTCCAAGTAAGGTTACCGATAATGTCGGAGACGAAAGAGGGGATGCCTTTCGGGGCATCCCCAAGCTTAGTTGCTTGGGTATTCCTTGAATATTACCTTGGGGTGCCTTGGGCATCCCCAAGCTTAGGGTCTTTCCACTCCTTATTCTCCTCATATCGATATCTCACCCAAAACTTGAAAACTTGAATCACACAAAACTTAACGGAACTTCGTGAGATAGGTTAGTATAATAAAACAAACCATTCACTTTGGTACTGTCAAAGACAAGATTCATAATTGTTTCCAAACAATTCCTACTATACTCCATCATTTCCACAATTTATATCACTTAATTTAAGCTATGGAAACACTAAAACAAGCAAACTATGCATTGAAAACAGAATCTGTCAAAAACAGAACAGTCTATAATGATCTGAACAATGACTATACTTTTGCTAATCCAAAAATTCTGAAAAATTAGGAAAACGTGGGGAATTTGTATATCAATTATGTGTAAACAAAGTCAGAGCAAAAGCACATTTTTGTGAATTTACAAAATTCCAGAACTGGGCACAAAAGTTTCTGTTTTTTCACAGAATCAAGTCAACTATCATCCACACTATCCCAAAGGCTTTACTTGGCACTTTATTGAAACAAAAGTTATAAACATGATTAATACAGTAGCTTAATCATGTGAACACACAAAAACAGTAGGTAGAAATATTGGGTTGTCTCCCAACAAGCGCTTTTCTTTAATGCCTTTTAGCTAGGCATGATGATTTCAATGATGCTCACATAAAAGATAAGAATTGAAACATAAAGATAGCATCATGAAGCATATTACTAGCACATTTAAGCCTAAACCACTTACTATGCATAGGTATTTTGTGAGCAAACAACTTATGGGAGCAAGAATCAACTAGCATAGGAAGGCAAAACAAGCATAACTTCAAATTTTTCAACACATAGAGAGGAAACTTGATATTATTGAGATATGTAGAAGCATAAGGTCCTCTCTCATAATAATTTTCAGTAGCATCATGAATGAATTCAACAATATAACTATCACATGAAGCATTCTTTTCATGATACATAAGCATAGAATTTTTATTACTCTCCACATAAGCAAACTTATTCTCTTGAATAGTAGTGGGAGCAAACTCAACAAAATAACTATCATGAGATACTTGATTGACATAATCAACTTGAACATTAAAATCATGATGACAAGTTTCATGGTTATCATTATTCTTTATAACATAGAAGTCATCACAATAATCACCATAGATAGCAACTTTGTTCTCGTCATAATCAATTGAAACCTCTTCCAAAATAGTGGATTCATCACTAAATAAAGTCATGTCCTCTCCAAATCCACTTTCAAAATTATCACAATAAGATTCAACACCGTCCAAAATAGTGGGATCATTATTACCTAGAGTTGGCACTCTTCCAAACCCACTTTCATCAATATAATCATCATAAATAGGAGGCATGCTATCATCATAATAATTTTTCTCATCAAAACTTGGGGGACTAAAAATATCATATTCATTAAACGTATCATCCCCAAGCTTGTAGCTTTGCATATCATTGGCATCATGGATATTCAAAGAATTCATACTAGCAGCATTGCAATCATGCTCATCATTCAAAGATTTTATGCCAAACATTTTATTGAATTCTTCTTCTATCAATTGAGCACAATTTTCCGATCCATCATTTTCACAAAAGACAGGATAAAGACGAAGAACATGAGGCAACCTCACTTCCATTTTTTTGTAGTTTTCTTTTATAAATCAAACTAGTGATAAAACAAGAAACTAAAAGATTCAACTGCAAGATCTAAATATATACCTTCAAGCACTCACCTCCCGGGCAACAGCGCCAGAAAAGAGCTTGATGTCTACTACACAACTTGTTCTTGTAGACTCGTGTTGGGCCTCCAAGCGCAGAGTTTTGTAGGACAGTAGCAAATTTCCCTCAAGTGGATGACCTAAGGTTTATCAATTCGTGGGAGGCGTAGGATGAAGATGGCCTCTCTCAAATAACCCTCCAACCAAATAACAAATAGTCTCTTGTGTACCCAACACACCCAATACAATGGTAAATTGTATAGGTGCACCAGTTCGGCGAAGAGATGGTGATACAAGTGTAATATGGATAGTAGATATAGGTTTTTGTAATCTGAAAATATGAAAACAGAAAGGTAACTAGTAACAAAAGTGAGCAAAAACGGTAATGCAATGCTTGAAAATAAGGCCTAGGGTCCATACTTTCACTAGTGCAAAATCTCTCAACAATGATAACATAATTCGATCATATAACAATCCCTCAACGTGCAACAAAGAATCACTCCAAAGTTCCTATCGTGGAGAACATAAGATGAAATTGTTTGTAGAGTACGAAACCACCTCAAAGTTATTCTTTCCGATCAATCCATTGAGCTATTCATATAAGTGTCACAAACAACCCTAGAGTTCATACTAAAATAACACCATATGATACACATCAACCAACTCTAATGTCACCTAGATACTCCAATGTCACCACAAGTATCCGTGAGTTGATTATACGATATGCATCAAACAACTTTAGATTCATAATATTCATTCCAACACAAAGAACTTCAAATAGTACCCCAAGATTTCTATCGGAGAAAGGAATATGAAAACGCGTATCAACCCATATGCTTAGATTACCCCAATGTCACCACAGGATTCCGCAAGTTGATAACCGAAACATACATCAAGTGAATCAATAGAACATCCCATTGTCACCACGGATATCCCATCGCAAGACATACATCAAGTGCTCTCACATCCAAAAGATTCAATACGACATAACAAAACCTCAAAGGAAAAGATTCAATTCATCACAAGAAGGTAGAGAGGGAAGAACACCATAAGATCCAAATATATTAACAAAGCTTGCGGTACATTAAGGTCGTGCCAAATCAAGAACACGATAGAGAGAGAGAGATCAAACACATAGCTACTAGTACATACCCTCAGCCCCAAGGGTGAACTACTCCCTCCTCATCATGGTGGCCGCCGGGATGATGAAGATGGCCTCCGGTGATGATTTCCTCCTCCGACAGGGTGCCAGAACGGGGTCCCGATTGAGTTTTTGTGGATACAGAGGCTTGCGGCGGCGAAACTTCTCATCTAGGGTTCTTTCTGGGGGTTTGGGTATTTATAGGAATTTTTGGCGTCGATCTCACGTCAACGGGGCCTACGAGGTCTGCCGAATTGATGGGACCGATTTCACATCAGGTACCCTCCGAGAAGATACCTAAATCTGGCCGTCCGAGTGGTTTTACATAGACGACGTTCCGCTATATGATCCGGTTCGGCCCGGGCTCCCAGAATTCTCCTCGGAGTCCCCGAAGAAGCGTTATAGCTGGAGACCGCGGAGCATCGCTCAGGAGGATGATGCCAATGTAGCCAGCCTAGCGGCTCAAGTGAAGCTGCTATCAAACACCAGCCTTACTATTATATACGTAATGGCCACGGCGATCAACCGAAGAGTCCAACCACTTCGGCAATGCCAGCACCCGTTGTGTATGTACAACGGAATCAAAGATGCCTCCCAATCGATTTGGGAAAGCTTCAATGACCAGATGGCCTTTGGGACCGCATTGGTTGGTATTTACCAGGGGTCAGCAGAGGATTTTGCAAGGCAGCAGTTCTGAGATAGGTTGTCTTAATACAACCTTGCCGGTATAGTAAGTTTTCCTAGATTTCCTTGTTTACCAGAGTTATTTCTTGGCCAATTCTTCTGACTGAGCCGTCAATGAATCTGGACAGAGATGGAGTGATGTGGAGCATCCTATGGTCATCCCCATGGACCTACCATCATCTCACCAAGTGCCAAGAGGACCGATGACACAAGCATGAGCTAGAGCCCTCGAGAACGAGGTGACATCTCTCCTTAGTGATATTCTGTATGACCCCCTCGAGACATGGCTACTACCTAAGTCTGGAATGTTATGCATGATCAGGTACCCAGAGGATCCTCTTGAAGATGCACATGAAGACGGACAAGTCCCCAAGTTCACGGATGAGGAGAACCAGCGGAAGGAGTCGAGAACAGTCCCCAGGACCCGGACATCCGGCCCCTGGAGACCACCGCTACAGCAACAACCCGGCAGCCAAAGCTATAGGGCCCGGACATCTAGCCCCAGCCCGGACATCCGGACTCTAGCCCGGAAATCCAGCTCCCAGCCCGGAAATCCGGCTCCTCCTATCCAGAGAGCAACCAGAATCGGCCCCGTCAGCCCGGACATCCGGCTCAGGCCCCGGACATCCAGCCCAACACGAGCCGCCCGACATCCGGACCCCGCCTATCCAGAGAGCTCCGAGACCGACCCTGCCAGCCCGGACATCCGGCTCCTTGTGAAGGCCCGGACATCCGGCCCGGTGCCGGACGTCCGGCTCCGCCTATCTGCGCACAGTAAAGGGCCGAGGCCCATGTATTCCTTCGCCCCCTAGACTATATATACTCCTCCACCTCCCTCATTTTAGGGTTAGCAAAGGATTATCTCATTTGAGTGATAGAGCTTTGCTCATCCACTTGATACCCTTATCCATTGGAGTTCACGACCTCTACGGAGAAGATCTCCCAAGTGGATTCAAGACTCCTCACGGGAAGACCCTCAAGTCCTCCTCACGGAGAAGAACTTGCTACTTGTATCTTCCTTTGTCGACTTTGGATCGTGTATCTCTTCGTGTATTCAGATCTAGCACATGTGTAATCGAATCTTGTTGGTTTGAGAGAATCCTCTCGTGTTTCCCCTTGTGTTTTCCCTCGTGTTCTTCACGGGATCCGCTCCAATCGTGAAAGATCGGGAATCTAGGGTTCTACCCTACATCATCTTGGTATCAAGAGCAACGTTGATCACGATTTTGGAGCCCCCCTCTTTGTTTTCTAGCCTAGTTTTGTTGATTTTGTCCCAATTTCGAAAATTACCCACAAAAATAGCCCTCCCAATTTTTTTTGTGATTTGTTGGTGTGATGAAATTTTGTTGGATTTGATCCGTGGATTTCATGTGTAGCAGATAGATCTTGCTTTCCCCCATCATTTCCCCAATTTCCATCCACGAAACCTCTCGAATTTGGCCCCGAAATTTTATTTTCCACCGAGTTCGTCCACGGACCCAGAGCCCGGACATCCGGCCCGTGACCGCCGGACATCCGGCCCGACAGCCTGGACATCCGGCCTCCCGCAGCAACACCTCCTCCACCACCCGTTTCATTCACCTAACTTTCACCATTTTTGACCGGGCCTACACCAATACTTCCGCGTACCACCATCGCTTTCTGCAACCATCACCACTTACCCGCTACCACCTCCGACAATTTTTGCCACATTTGGTCTTTGAGAATTTGAGTTGCGGTTTTCGTTTCCTAACGTGTTTCGGCTACTTAGGGACGGTTCGACATCGACATCACCGCCGCTCATCTTCGTCATCGACATCGACCATTTCATCATTTTGACACCTTCACCGTAAGCAAGAACGGTAACCTCTATATCATCTTGGTATCGTGCTATCCCATCATTGTACATTCTTGCCATTGCATTGATAACCCCATAGCCATTTTCGCGTCACTTACCCATCGAGACTAGCCTTTGAGTATTGCCGGCAGCGTTACTTGTGCACATTAGTGATCATTGCATATATCATCATCTTGGTGTCCATATCTTGGTATCATCTCTTGTGTCACAAGGTTGTCATAGCATATACGCAATTGCTATCTTGGTTCGTGAAGTTTTGCATGAGAAAGAGCTCAAAAGAGAAAGAGCCAAACAAACTTTTAAGCAAAAGAGGAAGATAAGCAAAGAGCTTTTAAGCAAGAACCATAGCATCATACTACATTAAGATTGTCATACTCGATCATCTTGGATCATATCACGGGAACACCATACATAAAGCATACTTGGGATAGAAGTCGTTGCATTTTTGCCTTGTAGGTCGTGCATAAGTCTCGTATCCACCTATTGTGCAATCGTGCTAGCGTCTCTCTAGAGTTGTGCAACAAGAGCATTTTCTGTGGATTTGAAAGTGCGTTATATCGACTAGAGGGGGGGTGAATAGGCGATTTTTACAAATTCGTCACTGAGGAATTTCAAGGTGAGGAAATTCCTATGCGACGAACTACTTAGCAGCGGAATAAGTGCTCAGATGCAAGCATAACAGAGCAGTAGCACAGTCATCATGATGAAATGAAAACAAGCACAGAGTACGAGTAGCGTAAACACAGGATAAGCAGGCTGAAGACAAACTTACTGAAGAAATTGAACTGAGGAAATTGAGAAAGTCTTCAGTCAAAGTCTTCAAACAATAATGATCAAATACATAGCAAGTATGCGAGGAAATGAAAGGGTTGAGGAAATAGAACCAGTAGCTCGGTGAAGACAATGATTTGGTAGACCAGTTCCAACTGCTGTGACAGTTGTACGTCTGGTTAGAGCGGCTAGGTATTTAAACCTGAGGACACACAGTCTCGGACACACAGTCCTCACCGTATTCTCCTTGAGCTAAGGTCACACAGACCTCGCCCAATCACTCGTGGTAAGTCTTCAGGTGACTTCCAAACCTTCACATACTCGGTCACTCGGCAATCCACAATTTCCTCTTGGATGCTCTAGACCATGACGCCTAACCGTTTGGAGGATGCACAGTCCTCAAAGGTAACAAGCGTCGGTTCCACACAGGAACAATCTCTTCAGTGATGCTCAATCACTTTGGGTTTGTAGGTGTTTGGGTTTTTGGGTTTTTCCTCACTTGATGATTTTCGCTCAAAGTCCTCGGAGGATGGGATGCTCTAAATGACAAGTGTCAATCTATCTCTCGGAGCAGCCAACCAGCTAGTGGTTGTAGGGGGCGGCTATTTATAGCCTAGGGAGCAGCCCGACATGATAAGACATAAATGCCCTTCAATGATATGACCGTTAGGTGGGTAGGATATTTGGACAGCTGGCGCGCAGCACAGCAACGGTCGGATATTTGAGTATCAAATTCCTCAGGGCTATCATGTTCCTCACTTGTAGGCAATCCGCACTGGCGAATTCCTAACTCCTCAGTCAGAACAAATTCCTCAGAGCACAGAAGAACTTCGTCTCTGTCACTGAAGAACTTGACTAAACTGTATGAGATTTCCAATGGCTTCACTCGAAAGGATTGGGTAGGTGTAGGATTTTGAGTTGAGCATCACTTGGAAACTTTTCCTTAGTTTTACCTCGACCCCCTTTAACAGTACGGTGTTTCCTATGACTCAAGAAGAAGAAAATGAAACTACGAAAACAAAAGTCTTCACGCTTCATAATCCTTGCATGAATATCAAGTCTTCAGGGTCACACCAATTTCTTCACTTTCAAAGTCTTCAAGAAAACCAAAGTCTTCAGTTGAAGACATTCATTTTTAGGGGTCGACATTCATCGTAAATAACAAACTCCTCATAGACTTATAGACCTGTGTACACTCACAAACGCATTAGTCCCTTAACCTTTAAGTCTTCAATACACCAAAATCACTAAGGGGCACTAGATGCACTTACAGGATTCCACATTTTGAGCTCATTTTTGGTTGCACAACCCCATCTATCTTTCCGTGTGCCACATATTGCTTGGTCTACTTGTTGCATTTGCAAATTTTCGAATCTTTTCCAACATTATTGAGTCTTACTAACAATTGCATAAATTTTGTCCACCATCCTAACCAAGCTCCACCAAAGGCTTTTATTTGTGTAGGTGTGAGAATCGACAAGAATTGGTACCAATTGTGCTATTTCCTTACTACACATTTGAGTGATCATTGATCCATTCTCAACATCGGTCAAGGTACATTTGGTATAGTTCTTCTCGTTCTCCCACTCAAAAAATTACTTGGAATGATGGATAGGCCTAGTACTTCTACCAACCCACTCTTCATCAAGCAAGACGACGACCCGAACAACTTTGTCACCAAGAACCACCTCTTCGGCGCGCAAAGAGCTTTACATCAAGAGAATGAAGCATTGGGCGACCGCATTGACCTACTTGCTTCCGACTTGCGACAATCCGAACAACGAACAAGGGACTACTTCGACACATCAATGGCATTTCTCAAGGAGGACATCCGAGCCATGATGGTCAACCGCTCTTCTACCTCGTCATCATATTCAAGACAGAGCCGCTCGAGTCGACATTCCGATGACACCATCTCCGGTTCAAGTACACCAACATTGAACACTCTTCGTTGAGCCGCGTGCTAAGACCATCAAGCAAACCGCAATCCTCTACACAGCAATGATCGGCGACAAGAGCAACTTGAAGAGCAAGAAAATCAACATCGTCAAAATCAAGCTACCCTTGCGCAAGCACAAGAAAGGCAACGCCAACGCCAACACGAGGAAGAGCAAGCATGCCAACATCAAGACGAGTAAGACGCCGAAGCCCTCCGTCAACAACAACAACGGCGTGAAGCCCAAGCCTTTGAGGCGCAACGTGCCCTCCGTGAAAACAATCGTGCCGTCGCCACCCATAATCGACGTGTTCGAGAAGAAGAAGAAGCACTTCGCGAGGAAGTCCAAGAGCGACGACATCAAGCACGATTGCAATGACAAGCTCCATAAGTTCCTCCACAAGCTCGACAAGAACCACAAGTTCGCCAAGAGCAACAAGACAATGGAAATCCTCCACGTCAAGGGCGTCATCACCCCCGACCCCAACACAATGAAGAGCAACGCTACGGCAAGCTCAAGTTCACCATGCCCAAATTCACCGGAAGCAATGATCCCGAAGAGTATCTTTCATGGGCATTGAAGGTTGATAAGATCTTTCGGTTGCACAACTATAAGGAAGAAATGAAGATTGCCATGACATCCCTTGAGTTCCAAGACTATGTCCTCATTTGGTGGGAGCAAGTCATTGAGCGCCGTGAGGCAAGAGGTGAACCACCCATCACTACTTGGGCGCAAATGAAGGATGTCATGAGAGCGCGCTTTGTGCCAACCTACTACAACCGCGACCTCTTCAAGAAGTTACAACTCCTCAAGCAAGGAACAAAGAGCGTTGAAGAGTACTACAAGGAAATGGAGATTGCCATGATACGAGCCAATGTCACGAAAGATGATGAGCAAACTATGGCACGTTTCTTGAATGGACTCAATCACCCTATCAAGAAGATCGCCGACTTCCAACCTTACTCCAACCTCATCGAGCTAGTGCATCAAGCCACAAAGGCGGAATGACAAGTGCAAGATGACTTCAAGTATGCTAAGTACTCTTCCAAGAACTACGGCTCCAACAACCAAGCTTCAACGACTCCAACACCTTCTACCTCAACCAAGCCTTCTACAAGCAATGGTGACAAGTCAAGTTATAAGAAAACTTCCACAACCTCAAGTTGTCCTCCTACTACAAGAAACTTCAAGATGAGAGCTTCATCATCTACGACTCCACCGGATGAGACCATCAAGACAAGTTCCATCAAGTGCTTCACTTGCGGCGGCCGAGGCCACAAGTCCTTCGAGTGTACCAACAAGCGCACCATGATCCTCAACGACGACGACACCTATGACTTCATGAGTGAAGAGGAGATGGAGGCCCTTGAGCAAGTGGCCATGCACCGATGCGTGAATGAGGATGAAGATGATCAAGTCTTTTGTGATGAAGATTCGAGCCCCGCTCTCGTTGTCTCCAAAGTCTTGACACTTCAACATCTACAAGACGAAGACCAAAGATGCCATATATTCCACACCAAGGCGGGCATCAATGGAAGGTCCGTGAAGGTCATCATCGACGAAAGAAGTTGCCATAACTTGGCGAGTGAAGAACTATGCTCCAAGCTCCAATTGGCCAAGATGAAGCACCCTCGCCCCTACAAGGTCCAATGTCTTAGTGACTCCGGCACTATCCAAGTAGAGCACACCATGCAAGTTTCCTTCAAGATAGGAGCATACGAAGACACTTTGGAGTGTGATGTCGTTCCGATGTCCGTTTGCCATCTCCTACTTGGACGACCATGGCAATTTGACCGAGGCGTCATCCACAACAGGCGTAACAATCACTATAGCTTCAAGATGAAGGGAAAGGATTACGTGCTATGACCTATGTCTCCAAGCCAAGTGATCGTCGACAAGCAAGCAAGCACACATCATGGAGAAAATAGTGAGAGAGCGAACCACCAAAAAGAGAGTGAGCGCCACAAGCCCAAATTGAGTGCCTCCACGATGAGCGACAAGAAAAACTTAGTGCTATTCGCTACCAAAAGTGAGATGAGAGAAGTGTGTGAGAACCCATCAAGTGTTATGCACTATGTCCTATTGTGCAAGGACGAGGCACCAAAAACTAACACCTCTCACAATCTACCTTTAGTGTTATCTTCTCTATTGCAGGAATTCCAAGATGTATTCCCCGATGAGCTACCTCCGGGTCTACCTCCTCTCAGAGGCATCGAACACCGCATCGATCTTATACTCGGAGCACCTCTTCCTAACAAGGCTCCATACCGAGTCAACCCCGAAGAAACCAAGGAGATCCAACGGCAAGTACAACAACTCATCGACAACGGCCATGTATGAGAAAGCTTGAGCCCATGTGCCGTCCCGGTAATCCTTGTTGCCAAGAAAGATGGTACATATCGCATGTGCTCCGATTGTCGTCCTATCAATGCTATCATGGTTAGATATCGCTACCCCATTCCACGCTTAGACAACATGCTAGATGAGCTTAGCGGAGCCACCATTTTCTCTAAGATTGACCTTAAGAGTGGCTATTACCAAATTCGCATCCAAGAAGGTGACGAATGGAAAACTACATTTAAGACCAAATTTGGCTTATATGAGTGGCTTGTTATGCCAATGGGCTTATCCGAAGCACCCGGTACTTTCATGCGAGTGATGCATTTTGTTCTTAGGCCCTACATTGGTGTATTTGTTGTGGTCTACTTTGACGATATTCTTGTATTTAGCAAATCTCTCCAAGCTCATGTCACCCATCTTAGAACCGTTTTGCAAACTCTTAGAAAAGAGTGCCTTTATGCTAATATGGACAAATGCCTTTTTGGTGTTGATAAGCTCGTTTTCTTGGGTTTCGTCGTATCTTCTAAGGGTGTTCATGTAGATAAATCTAAGATCAATGCTATTAAAACTTGGCCACAACCAACCAATTTGCAACAAGTGCGAAGTTTCCTTGGCTTAGCCAGTTTCTATCGTAGATTTGTGAAAGATTTTAGCACCATTGCATCCCCTTTACATGCTTTGATTAAGAAAAATGCACCCTTTGTTTGGGGACCATCCCAAGATACCACATTTAATGAACTTAAAAATTTGCTTACTCATGCTCCCGTGCTTGCATTACCCAATTTTGACAAAACTTTCGAAGTTCATTGCGATGCTAGCGGTAATGGCATAGGAGGTGTGTTAATGCAAGAGAAGCGCCCTATTGCTTACTTTAGCGAAAAACTTTCCGGAGCGCAACTCAATTATCCCATCTATGACAAAGAGCTTTATGCCCTAGTGCGAGTTTTGCATGAGTGGGAACATTATCTTCGCCCCCCATGAATTTGTCTTTCATACCGGCCATGAAACGCTTAAGTACCTTAAGGGTCAAACTAAGTTGAACAAGCATCATGCTAAGTGGAGTGAATTCATTGAGTCTTTTTCCTATGTCATCAAGTACATCAAAGGCAAAGAAAATGTTGTGGCAGATGCACTTTCCTGCAAATGCATGCTTGTTACTAAACTTGAATTGAATGTCATAGGCTTTGAGCACATAAAAGACTTGTATGCGCATGATCCTACTTTTGCTATTCCATATGCCAAATGTTTGACGCATACATCTTGGGAACGCTATTACATCAAAGATGATTATCTTATGAGAGCTAACAAACTATGTATTCCTGAGTCTTCTCTTCGTTTGTTACTTTTGCAAGAATCTCGTGGAGGAGGACTTATGGGACACTTCGGACGCGACAAGACATTTGCTACGCTCTCCAAGAACTACTTTTGGCCCAAGATGTTCCGCGATGTCTCACATTTCACAAACCGATGCTCTACATGTCGCTAGACACCTTAATAGATGGGCTAGACCAAGTGTAATTAAGTGCTTATGTATGACTCTATGTATCAAAGTACTTTACGTCATTAATCAATCTGCGTGTTCGAATTCTGTCAATCGGCCATCGGCTTCTACCTCCTCGTCCATGGCCGAGGAGTTTCCCTTACTACTGGCCAAGATAGTCGGACCAGGTACTTCGGGTGACAAGGCAATCCGGCTATATGGTTCGAAAGACAAGAGTGAGGCAGAAAGTTATGTTATATTACTTTTTAACGTAAGAAACAACTTCCAAGAAAAATAGTTCTTCCAACAGTTCCTTTTCTTGGGTGATTGTGCCGAGCACTTTTGTCCGAAGATGGGTGACCACGGGGGTAAAGCCCTTGGTCGGGGTTTGAAAGACCCCTACACTCTATTCCTATGTCGTGGCTGACCAATTTGTACATTTAAGAATGCTAGCTTTCATCTTTACCCATCTGAGGTACTGCTCTGGATTACCCGGGAGTAACGATCACAGCGGTGCTCCCTTTGTCCCTTAGCTGAATACTCGGGAATGTAAGGAGCAAGCATAGGAGAAGGGCAACCCACCTTGGCCAAATCTTAAGTCAAATTGATGCATATTTTGGATTTAAGGACGATAGGGTATACGAGATGGAATCGACGCACCTTTTTTTAAAAGAACATGCTATATTTCATTCTGGACCCAAAGGGAAGACATGTGAAAGATGCCCCCGAGGTGGCCAGAAACACAAAGTAATGCTACATTTAAAAAAGGGAAGAAGAGGTATGTACATAGGAAGAGGGTGCTCAGGTTTTTAGCTGTAGAAACGTCGGAGTTGTGCAGCATTCCAGGGATTGGGCTCTAGACGTCCGTCCGTCGGGTCCCGGATTCAATAGGCGCCTCCGATGAGAATCTGATCGATGATAAATGGCCCATCCCATTTAGGTGAGAGTTTGTGCTTCTGCTTCTCCCGGTGGAGCCTCATGACAGGATCTCCTATGTTGAATTCCTTCGCGCGGACCTCCCAGCAATTGTAGCCCCTTGCTTGTTGCTGATAAATCACAGAACATGCCCAAGCGACATTGCGTTCCTCTTCAAGGGCATCCAAATCAACCTGCCGATCTAGCTCGGCCTCCCACTCCTCATACATGCATACCTGATACGTCCATTTTGCATCATGTTTTCCTACTGTTATTTATAGTGTTTTCATTCAATATAACACTTTGTGGAGTAATTCTAATGCCTTTTCTCTCATAATATGCAAGGTTTACACAAAGTGGGAGATTACCGGCAGCCGGAATTCTGGACCTGAAAAAGCTATATCAAAGATACCTATTCTGCACATCTCCAAATGAACTGAAATTATACGGAGATTTATTTTGGAATATATAAAAATTATTGGAGAAAAGAAATACCAGAGGGGGCCACCCAGGTGCCCACTAGGCACCAGGGTGTGCCTAGCCCCCTGGCGTGCCCTGGTGGGTAGTGGGGCCCCTGGCCAGCCTCCGGTGGCCATCTTCTGGTATATAAGCCCATTTGCCCTAGAAAAAAAATAAGGAGAGGACTTTCGAGATGGAGCGCTGCCGTCTCGAGGCGGAACTTGGGCAGGCGCACTTTTGCTCTCCAGCGGAGCGATTCCGCCGGGGATACTTCCCTCCGGGAGGGGGAAATCGAAGCCATCGTCATCACCAACAACCCTCTCACCTTGGGAGGACCAATCTTCATCAACATCTTCACCAGCACCATCTCACCTCAAAATCCTAGTTCATCTCTTGTGTTCAATCTTTGTATCAAAACCTCAGATTGGTACCTGTGGGTGACTAGTAGTGTTGATTACATCTTGTAGTTGATGCTAGTTGGTTTATTTGGTGGAAAATTATATGTTCAGATCCATTATGCTATTTATTATCCCTCTGATCTTGAGCATGAATATGATTTGTGAGTAGTTGCTTTTGTTCTTGAGGACATGGGAGAAGTCTTGTTATAAGTAATCATGTGAATTTGGTATTCGTTCGATATTTTGATGATGTGTATGTTGTGATTCCCTTAGTGGTGTTATGTGAACGTCGACTACATGACACTTCACCATCTTTGGGCCTAAGGGAATGCATTGTGGAGTAGTTATTAGATGATGGGTTGCTAGAGTGACAGAAGCTTAAACCCTAGTTTATGCGCTATTCCGTAAGGGGCTGATTTGGATCCATATGTTTAATGCTATGGTTAGATTTTATCTTAATTCTTCTTTTGTAGTTACGGATGCTTGCGAGAGGGGTTAATCATAAGTGGGAGGCTTGTTCAAGTAAGAACAACACCCAAGCACCGGCCCGCCCACATATCAAATTATAAAAGTAGCGAACGCGAATCAAACAAACATGATGAAAGTGACTAGATGAAATTCCCGTGTGTCCTCAAGAATGTTTTACTTATTATAAGAGACCGTTCCGGCCTGTCCTTTGCTAAAAAAAGGATTGGGATACCTTGCTACACTTTTGTTATCATTACTATTACTTGCTCGTTACAAATTATGTTGCTATTAAACTATCTGTTACCGACAATTTCAGTGCCTGCAGAGAATACATTGCAGAAAACTGCTTGTCATTTCCTTCTGCTCACTCTTACTTATCGAAAGGACTACTATTGATCCCCTATACTTGTGGATCATCAAGACTCTTTTCTGCCACTGTTGCCGGGGAGTGAAGTGCTTGTGGTGAGTGGAACTTGGTAAGGAAAAATTTATATTACGTGCTGAAATTTACTGTTACTTGCTACTATAGAAAACAATCCTTTGAGGGGTTTGTTTCGGGGTATCTTCACCTCGACCGGAAGCACAAAGAGTTGCTCCTCAACCTACTGCACCTACTGAAAATATTTTCTATGAAATTCCTTCGTGTATGATAGAGAAACTGCTAGCTAATCCTTATGCAGGAGATGGAACGCTACATCCTGATATGCATCTAATCTGTGTGGATGAAGTTTGTGGATTATTTAAGCTTGCAGGTTTACCCGGAGATGAAGTTAAGAAGAAGGTTTTCCCTTTATCTTTGGAGGGAAAAGCATTGACATGGTATAGGCTATGTGATGATATTGGAGCTTGGGAGTGGAATCGATTGAAATTAGAATTTCATCAAAAGTTTTATCCTATGCATCTAGTTCATCGTATGCATCTAGTTCATCGTGATCGTAATTATATATATAATTTTTGGCCTCGTGAAGGAGAAAGTATCGCTCAAGCTTGGGGAGGCTTAAATACATGATGTATACATGCCTTAATCATGAGCTCTCAAAGGAAATTATCTTACAGAATTTTTATGCTCGGCTTTCTCATGATAATCAAACCATGCTCGATTCTTCTTCGCCTGGATATTTTATGAAGAAAATTATTGAATTCAGATGGAACCTTCTGGAAAGAATCAAACGCAACTCCGAAGATTGGGAACTCGACAAAGGTAATGAGTCAGGTATAACACTTAAGTTCGATTGTGTTAAATCTTTTATGGATACCGATGCTTTTCACAAGTTTAGCACTAAATATGGACTTGACTCTGAGATAGTAGCCCCTTTTTGTGAATCATTTGCTACTCATGTTGATCTCCCTAAGGAGAAATGGTCTAAATATCATCCACATGTTAAAGAAAAGATTGAGGAGCCAGTTATAGTTAAAGATGAAACTATCATTTACAATGTTGATCCAGTTGTGCCTACTTCTTATATTGAAAAACCACCTTTCCCTGTAAGGATAAAGGAACATGCTAAGGTTTCAACCGTGGTTAACAAAAGTAATATCAGAGCACCTAGACCCTCTCAAAAAATTAAAGTAGAACCCAGTATTTCTATGGTTAAAGATCTCTTGGTTGACAATATTGATGGGCATGTTATTTACTTCTGTGATGAAGCTACTAGAATTGCCAAACCAGATACTAAAGATAAGAATAAACCTATTGTTGGCATGCCTGTTGTCTCAGTTAAAATAGAAGATCATTGTTATCATGGCTTATGTGACTTGGGTGCTAGTGTTAGTGCTATCCCTTTTACTCTATACCAAGAAATTATGAATGATATTGCACCTGCTGAAATAGAAGATATTGATGTTACTATTAAGCTTTCTAATAGAGATACTATCACACCACTTGGGATTATTAGAGATGTTGAAGTCTTGTGTGGGAAAATAAAATACCATATTGATTTTCTAGTCCTTGGTTCTCCACAAGATGACTTTTGTCCCATAATATTTGGTAGACATTTCTTGAACACTGTTAATGCTAAGATAGATTGCAATAAAGAAACTGTCAGTGTTAATTTTGGTGATGTGTCTCATGACTTTAATTTCTCCAAGTTTCATAGGAAACCTCATGATAAAGAATTACCTAGTAAGGATGAAAAAATTGGTCTTGCTTCTATGGCCGTACCTCCTACTGATCCGTTAGAACAATATTTGCTAGACCATGAAAATGACATGCACTTGCATGAAAGAAATGAAATAGATAAGATGTTGTTTGATCAATAACCTATTCTTAAACACAAATTGCCTGTTGAAACTCTAGGAGGCCCTCCTCCACCTAAGGGTGATCCCGTGTTTGAATTGAAACACTTACCTGATACTTTAAAATATGCTTATCTTGATGAGAAGAATATATATCCTGTTATTTTTAGTGCTAACCTTATAGAGCATGAAGAAAAGAGATTATTAAAAATTCTGAGGAAGCACCGTGCTGCTATTGGATATACTCTTGATGATCTTAAGGGCATCAGTCCCACTCTCTGTCAGCACAAGATTAATATGGAACCCGATGCTAAACCAGTTGTTGATCATCAACGATGATTAAATCCAAAGATGAAGGAAGTGGTAAGAACTGAAATATTAAAGCTTCTGGAAGCAAGTATAATTTATCCTATAGCTGATAGTAGATGGTTAAGTCATGTTCATTGTGTCCCTAAGAAAGGAGGTATTACTGTTGTTCCTAATGATAAAAATGAACTTATCCCACAAAGAATTGTGATTGGCTATAGAATGGTAATTGACTTCAGAAAATTAAACAGAGCCACTAGAAAATATCATTACCCTTTGCCTTTTATTGATCAAATGTTAGAAAGAGTATCTAAGCACACACACTTTTGCTTTCTTGATGGATATTCCGGTTTCTCTCAAATACCTGTATCGTAACCTGATCAAGAGAAAACCACCTTTACTTGTCCTTTTGGAACTTATGCTTATAGACGTATGCCTTTCAGTTTATGCAATGCACCTACTACCTTTCAAGGATGTATGACTGCAATATTCTCTGATTTTTTTAAAAAGATTGTTGAAGTTTTCATGGATGATTTTTCCATTTATAGAACTTCTTTTGATGATTGCTTAAGCAACCTTGATCGAGTTTTGCAGAGATGTGAACAAACTAATCTTGTCTTGAATTGGGAGAAGTGCCATCTTATGGTGAATGAAGGTATTGTCTTGGGGCATAACATTTCCGAATGAGGTATTGAGGAGGATAAAGCTAAAGTTGATGCAATTGAGAAAATAACATGTCCCAAAGATATTAAAGGTATAAGAAGTTTTCTTGGTCATGCTGGCTTCTATAGAAGGTTTATTAAAGACTTCCCTAAAATTTATAGGCCTCTTACTAATCTCTTGCAAAAATATATTCCATTTGTTTTTTATGATGATTGTGTAGAAGCCTTTGAAACACTTAAGAAAGCCTTAACTTCTGCACCTATTGTTCAACCACCTGATTGGAACCTGCCTTTTGAAATTATGTGTGATGCTAGTGATTATGCTGTTGGTGTTGTTCTAGGATAAAGAGTTGGTAAGAAATTAAATGTTATCCATTATGCTAGTAAGACTCTAGACAGTGCTCAAAGAAATTATGCTACTACTGAGAAAGAATTTCTAGCAGTTGTGTTTGCTAGTGATAAATTCAGATCTTACATAGTCGATTCTAAAGTAATTGTTCACACCGATCATGTTGCTATTAAATACCTTATGGAAAAGAAAGATGCTAAACCTAGACTCATTAGGTGGGTTCTTTTGCTACAAGAATTTGACTTGCATATCACTGATAGGAAGGGAGCTGAGAACCCCGTAGTTGATAACTTGTCTAGGTTAGAAAATATCCTTGATGACCCACTACCTATTGATGATAGCTTCCCTGGTGAAGAACTAGCTGTCATAAATGCTTCTCGTCATAATCCTTGGTATGCAGGACTATGCTATTTACATTGTTGCTAAATTTATACCACCTAGTTTTACATACCAACAAAAGAAAAATTCTTCCTTGATTTAAGACATAACTTTTTGAATGACCCACATCTTTATAAAGGAGTAGATGGTATTATTATATGTTGTATACCCGAGCATGAACAAGAATAAATCCTATGGAAATGTCACTCCGAAGCCTATGGAGGACACCATGCGGGAGATAGAACTGCACACAAGGTATTACAATCTGGTTTTTATTGGCCTACTCTTTTCAAGCTTGCTCGTAAGTTTGTTTTATCTTGTGATGAATGCCAAAGAATTGGTAATATTGGTAGACGTTAGGAAATGCCTATGAATTATTCACTTGTTATTGAACCATTTGATGTTTGGGGCTTTGATTATATGGGACCTTTTCCTTCCTCTAATGGGTATACACATATTTTGGTTGCTGTTGATTATGTCACTAAGTGGATAGAAGCTATTCCAACTAGTAGTGATGATCATAACACCTCCATTAAAATGCTTAAAGAAGTTATTTTCGCGATGTTTGGGGTCCCTAGATATTTAATGACTGATGGTGGTTCACATTATTCATGGTGCTTTTCATAAATTGCTTGCTAAATATGATGTCAACCATAGAATTGCATCCCCTTGTCACCCTCAATCTAGTGGTCAAGTTGAGTTGAGCAATAGAGAAATGAAGTTAATATTGCAATAGACTGTCAACAGATCTCGAAAGAATTGGTCCAAGAAACTTGATGATGCACTTTGGGCTTATAGAACAACTTATAATAATCCTATGGGTATGTCTCCATGTAAAATGGTTTATGGAAAAGCTTGTCATTTGCCTCTTGCGTTAGAATATAAAGCATATTGGGTAATTAAAGAACTCAATTATGACTTCAAACTTGCCGATGAAAGGAGGTTATTTGATATTAGCTCATTAGATGAATGGAGAACCCAAGCCTATGAAAATGCCAAATTGTTCAAAGAAAAAGTTAAAAGATGGCATGACAAAAGAATCCAAAAGCAGGAATTCAAAGTGGGTGAGTATGTTCTATTGTACAATTCTCGTTTTAGATTTTTTTGCAGAGAAACTCCTCTCCGAGTGGGAAGGAACATATATCATTGAAGAAGTTTATTGCTCTGGAGCTATTAAGATCAATAATCCCGAAGGCACTAATCCGTAGGTGGTCAATGGACAAAGAATTAAGCACTATATCTCAGGTACACCTATTAATGTTGAAACTAACATTATTCAAACCATGACACCGGAGGAATACATAAAAGAGACCTTCCAGAACACTCCAGAACCCTGAAAAGGAAGAGGTACATGATACGGTAAGTAAACCGATTTCAAAAAAATTCGTAAAAATATTTTCTGTCAGTTTTGAAATATTAGAAAAATGAAAAATTAAGAAACACCCGAGAAGGCAACCCAGGTGCCGACTAGGCACCAGGGCGCGCCTACCCCTCCTAGCGCGCCCTGGTGGGTAGTGTGCCCATTGGGAACCTTCCAACTCCATTTTCTTCCAAATTAATTATTTTGCAAGATAAAAATTCTTTATATATACTTCCGGAAGTTTTGACCACCGCATCATGAAGAAATCCTCTGTTCTTGTTTTGTGCTATTTTTCTAGCAGATCTGAAAGTATGTCGTCACAAGATTCAGATGGAGATAGCTATGTTTCCCACTATGTTGCAGATCCAAGGATCTTTGGGGGTATTTATCCCTACCTATTGGTGCAATGATGGGCCCCTTATGTTTTGGAGTTTGTTGACATAAATAGTATGGGACTTATGTGTTTGCTAATGCACACCGAGTATCAGGTCCCTAAAGTCATGAGGAGTTTGATCTAAACGATGAAGGTAATCTCCCTTCTCTGCAGTGAAGGTTATCATCAAAGATTATGATAACAAGAGTGACCCCTCAAAAATTGCTGACATGAAGCAATTGGCTCGGTGCTTGTCCGAAGAAAATGACTGCGTCCGAGGAGATTGAAGACGAATTGAAGATGTAGCATTTATTTCATTGTTCTTCTTCTCTTTATTAAGTCATAGGACCACTGTACTATTAAGGGGGGTGTAGCGTTCGAAGCTTTGATTCTCTGATGCTAAACCCAAATCCTATGAAAGTTGTGAGAGAAATCTCTTTGTGTTCCGAGAAAATACTTGCCAGCAAGAGACTGTGATCTTCTTTGCTGCGAGAGATTTGTCTCATACCGAGGAGTTAGCATTGCTTGTTCCTCAAGTAATGTTACCGTTGCTCCAAAATCCGACCGTTGTAAATGTGTCGGTTGGCCATTGGCTGGACCGCGTGTCTAAAATGGTCATTTCCCACCAGGGAAGGCTGCGGCTATAAATAGCCACCCCGCGCCGGCGTTGTCCGGTGGCTGCTCCGTTTGATTCTGAGAAGATTCTTGAGCAACCCCCTCTCTGAGCAATTTGAGTTTAAAAATCCACCGAGAGAAAACCCCTAGAGCCGAAGAATTAGATACTAGTTCAGCATCACTCTAATCTAAGTCTAGTACGCTCCGCCTATTACTCTTGAGAGCTGCAAACTCTCTTGATGGTTAGGTGTCAATTTCTTCAGAGACCAAGATTGATTATGGTTCTTGAAGAAGAAGTTTGAAAAGGTTCGGAGATCACCTCAAGTATCTACCATGAGTGATCAACATTGGTTGACGAACCAATTGCCTAGGAGAATAGGGCAAAGAGAGTTTATCTTCCGTGTTAAGTCACAACCCCTCCAACCAGATGTAGTCCTTATGCAGAAGGATGAACTGGTCAAACAAATACCCTATCGCCATCGAGCATCACTGGTTACCTCTGCTACCCATATTTACATTCGATATGTTTTCTTTCGTTTCATTTGTCTTGATGCATGTTTTAGTTTCCATTCGGTACTTAGTTATAGCCCGTTGTAGTTTGTTTTTCATTCGCTCTGCTGCTGGGTTCCTAGAGTTTTGAGATTTCTGAAGAAATTTTAAAACTCCCATTCACCCCCTCTGGTAGACATACTTAGTTCCTACAATTGGTATCAGAGCAAGGTACTCCTTGACTCTGCTCATTTTGGTCTAACCACCTTGGAGTTTAAGTATGCCTTCGGTGAGCTACAAGTCGCATCTCAAGATTCCCATCTTTGATGGGATGTACTATCCCTTCTGGAAAGAGAAGATGAAGATCTGTCTCCGAGCTATTGATGATGATATGTGGAATGTGGTGCAGTTTGGGTTCACGGTTGAAATACCTCAAGCCCCCACTGACCAGGAGAAGAAACTCATTTAGATGGATGCTCAAGCCAAAGATGAAATTGGTGGCCATCTCTCTCGTGCTCAATTTCTTCGCTATCGCCAGTGTGAAACCGCGAAGGATTTGTGGGACGTCCTCGAGAAGATAAATGAAGGTGTTTCAACTCAGAAAAAAGCTCGCATTGATACTCTTCGAGCGAAATTCAATCGATTCAAGCGCGTTGGAAATGAAAGTTGTTAGAAAACTTTCGATCGTCTGAGTGACATAGCAAATGAGCTTCAAGGTCTCGGCGCCAAAGACATCACTAATCATGAAGTTGTGAAGAAACTGCTTCGATCACTTGATAGTTCATTCGACACACTAGTCTTGATGATTCGTAAACATGCTGATTTCAAACCCCTCGAATCTGCTGATATCATGGAAAGGCTGAACACCCACGAGGAACAAGAAGAAGAGAAAAGAGATCTCTATGGCTCAAGTCAATGCAAAAATCATGCTCTCAGGGCTGTAGCTGATTCCTCCTCTGATGGAAATGCCGAAGAAGATTCAGATGACCCAGAAAGGATTAGCAAGGATCTTGCATTAATCATGAAAAGATTCCAGCGCCTTCACAAGAAGAGCCAGTTCCAGAAGAAAGTTTCAAGCAACTCTAGCAGTTCAAAATCTTCATCAAAACCTATTAGAGAATACACCTGCTTCAAGTGCAAAAAGCCTGGACACTTCATTTTGGACTGCCCTCTCTGGGAAGCTGAAATCCGTGCTAGTGGAAGATTTGATTTTGGCAACTATCGAGGCAAAAGCAAGAGCAAGGACTACGACTCCGATGATGAGAAGAGAATGAAGAAGTTCTTCAAGATGAAGGAAAACTCCACCTCAAAATCTTCGTCAAGATCTTCCTCAAGAAATCCTTCCAAGTCCTCCTCCAACCACAAGAATAACTCTCGCAAGGCCAAGGTGTACATCGGCAAGGAAATGGATTTTGATGAAGAAGAATCGTCAGACTCCAAAGAAGCTGATGAATCCGATGAGGATTCTGACTCTGGCATGGCTGGCATTGCATATGCTTCCTCCCCTACAACAAACTTCTTTGGGAATCCGTCAAGTGATGATGAATCTCCTGCCTACTGCTTCATGGCCAAAGCCTCGAAAGAAAAGTTATCCTCCAAACATCACAAGGTTCACTCCAGTGATCAATATTCTTCTAATGAGGATGACCATGCTAAATTGATCAAAATTGCTAATATTCAACAAAACTCTCTTGAGAAAATTGAGAAAACCCTCAGGAAATCTGAAGGGTTGTTGGTTGAGGAGATGGAGAAAAAACTGTCGTTGACCAAAGAGTATTCCACTCTCAAGTCATGAATGGAAGAACTGTTAAATCGTCATGATTTTCTCTCAGTCGACCACGAAAGATTGACCTATGATTACCTGAAAAGGAAACAGAAACTTGAGGCACTGAAAGAGGCTCATGAGGATTTGATCAGAGAAAATTCTCTTCTCACCCAACAACTTAAAGAGAAACCTGAAGTGTTTGTTCCACCTTGCTTAAAATGCCTTGAACGAACCAATGATGAATCAACTGCTGAATCATCTGTGAATGCTAACCCCTCTCGAGGAAAATGGTTCTGTTTCTGATGAAAATGCCAGGTTGAAGGATCTTCTTCAGATAGGAATGTTCAAATCTCTCAAAGGGCAACAAACCCTTTGTGATGTTCTAAAAAATCCCAGGAAAGAAGGCATTGGTTTTGAAAGGAAACTGAATGAAAATGGCTCCTACTGGGAACCTGATCAATATCCTCGCACTGTATGGGTGCCTGCCAAGAGCAAAACGCTCGATCCAGCTTTGCTTTTGGGATATAACTCTCACATCCCTGAATATCCTGATGATGATTCTCTGGACAACTATAAGTTATTCAAGAACCAATATGGTGAGGCTATTGGTCACTATGTTGGACCAAACAGTAGAAATGTCCCCCCAAAGAAAGCTATATGGGTGCCTAAGAAAACTATTGAAGCATTACCTGTTACCATGTTACTAACCATGTAGGCTCAAAATGCTCATTACTTCCTTGAAAATTTTCGATATAATGAGTACATGCATGCCTCATTCAATCACTATACTCATTCGTCTGGAAGGAAGTTCAATGCTTATTCTTTCGATTAGGCTCGCACCTCCACGAGCAACAATTATGTTTACCGAAAGAAATCATATCCTGCTCGCTATACTATTTCGAAGCCACCTGCAAAGATGTGGGTTGTTAAGAAAGCCAAATTCTTCTGCAGGACTATGTCTTCGGGTGTACCGAATGGATAATGGATAGTGGATGCACTAGTCAGATGACCGGAGACAAGTCGTTGTTTGTCGACCCCAACATAACTGCTTCATCTCTGAAGTATATCACTTTTGGCGACAACAACAAAGGAAAGGTAATTGAGCTAGGTAAAATTACCATATTCAAAGACAAGTCCATTGATGATGTTTTACTTGTTCAGTCTCTTGGATTCAATCTTATGACAGTTGGCAAGCTATGTGATCTAGGCATGCTAGTTCTATTTTCCCTATCCAAATGCATTGTCTTTGTGGCCTCTGACAATTCCTTCGTCTTCGAGGGAATTAGAAACGGTGATCTATATATTGTGGATTTCTCTAAGGGTCCCTCAGTCCAAACTTGTTTGCTTGCAAAAGCAACGGAAGGTTGGCTGTGGCACCGAAGGCTTGGTCATGCAGGTATGATAAATTTGCAGACTCTAGTGAAGAAAAATCATCTCCGTGGCATTCTTGGTGTGAAATTTGACAAGGATTGTCTTTGTGCTTCATGTGAGGCTGCTAAATTGGCCAAGAAGCATCATTCATCAAAGACTGCTATGACCGCAACAAGACCACTGGAAATTCTTCATATGGATTTATTCGGACCTCAAAACTATGCAAGTTTCAGTGGCAGTCATTATGGTCTGGTTATTGTTGATGATTTCTCTCACTATACTTGGGTATCCTTTCTCAAAGACAAAACCTGCACCCAAGATATCTTCAAAAGCTTCGCTAAGAAGGCCCAGAATGAATATGATGTGTGAATTAAGCATGTCAGAAGTGACAATGGGACTGGGTTAAAAACTACTCATATCTATGATTTTCTCGACGAAAATGGTATTACTCATGAGTTCTCTGCCGCATACACTCCCCAACAGAATGAAGTTGTTGAACGAAAGAATAGAACTCTCATCGAAATGGCGAGAACAATGCTAAGTGAGTATAAAACTCCTATTCGCTTTTGGGTTGATGCTATTAATAGTGCTTGTCATGTTATCAATCGTGTTTATCTTCACAAGCTCCTTAAGAAAACTTCACATGAGCTTATCACTGGCAAGAAACCAAATGTTTCTTATCTGCGTGTTTTTGGTGCACGTTGTTACATTCGTGACATGAATCATTCTTCCAAGTTTTACCTAAGGCACATGAAGGTTTTCTTCTTGGTTATGGCTCGAACTCGCATACTTATCATGTCTATAACTCTCACCACGGGAAAGTTATGGAAACGGTAAATGTGCGGCTTGATGAATCTAACAGCTCCCAAAAGGAGCACCTGCCAAATGTGATAGATGAACCACCGATTTCGGATGCTATTTGACAAATGGCCATTGGGAGCGTCAAGCCAGTTGAAGGAAATGCACCCGAGTCTTCCGATGATGATGGTCCTATGACTCGAAGCAGAACTCGCCAAGCCATTGCCGAAGAAAATGACATTCCAAATACAAATGGCAACCCGAATCCAAATGCGGAGCAAAATGGCAATCCTGAAGGGAATGGCGATACAAATGTTGATGCTGATGAAAATGATAATGATCATCAAGATGAAAATCCTCACCCTCGAGTGGCTAATCGAGTTGATCCTTCATTAATTCTCGATGAACTCGAGAATCTAGGTTATCGACCCACAACTCGTTCACGCACTCGTTTGGCTAACTACTGTGGCAGTTTCTCCTTTGTTTCATTGGCAGAACCTACCAAGTATGAGGAAGCCATGAATGATCCAGATTGGATGAATGCTATGCAAGAGGAGTTGGTGCAATTTGAACTGAATGATGTTTGGGAATTGGTTGACAAGCCGATTCCTAAGAAGCATAATATCATCGACAACAAATGGATATTCCGGAACAAGCAGGATGAAAATGGCATTGTTGTGAGAAACAAAGCACGTCTTGTCGCTCAAGGGTATGCACAGGTAGAAGGTATTGATTTCGGTGAAACATATGCTCCTGTTGCACGCCTTGAGGCGATTCGTATTCTTCTCGCTTATGCAAATTACAATGATATCCCGCTATATCTAATGGATGTGAAAAGTGCTTTCCTCAATGGTGAAATTGATAAGGAAGTGTATGTTAGATAACCACCTGGCTTTGAACACCCTGAGTTTCCTAACGAACTTTTCAGGTTGAAAAAGGCTCTATATGGGCTGAAGCAAGCCCCTCGAGCTTGGTATGACACTTTGAAGAAGTTTCTGCTCAATAAAGGGTTCAAGCCAGGGTCCACTGATCCCACACTTTTCACTCATGCTGTTGATAATGATCTATTAGTATGTCAAATTTATGTGGATGATATTATCTTCGGCTGTACTAACAATACTTTCAGCTTAGAGTTCGGGAAAATGATGTCCAAGAAATATCAAATGTCTATGATGGGTGAACTTAAGTTCTTTCTCAGACTGCAAATACGTCAACAGGAAAATGGAATTTTCATATCTCAGGAGAAATATCTGAGAGAATGTCTAAAGAAGTTCAAAATGCAAGATTCCAAAATGAAGGGCTACAAAACTCCAATGCCCACGAATGGTAAGCTGGACGCAGATGTGTACGGTAAGGATTACGATCAGAAGGCTTATCGTTTGATGATTGGTTCTCTTCTTTACCTATGTGCTTCCAGAGCTGATATTATGTTGAGTGTTTGCATGTGTGCCCGCTATCAAGCTGCACCGAAAGAATCGCAAAGCGGTCAAGCGTATTCTGAGATATTTGGCTTACACCCCCACCTTTGGTTTATGGTATCCTAAGGGAGCATAGTTTGATCTCGTTGGATATTCAGACTTAGGTTATGCAAGTGACTTGGTTGACAGGAAATCTACTTCCGGGACATGCCATTTCCTTGATAGATCATTGGTATGTTGGTCATCAAGGAAGCAAAATTGTGTATCTCTCTCTACGGCTGAGGTCGGATATATTGTGCTGGCAGTTGTTGCACTCAGTTATTGTGGATGAAGCAAACCCTGAAGGATTATGGCATCAAGGTCAAGAAGATTCCTTATACCGTGACAATGAGAGTGCTATCAAAATTGCCCATAATCCAGTGCAACATTCGCGCACCAAGCATATTGCCATCAGACATCATTTCATTCACGATCATGTTGCTCGAGAGGATATTGTCATCAATCACATCAATCCCGACGACAATCTTGCTGATATTTTCACCAAACCTCTCGATGAGAAAAGATTCTGTGTGTTATGGTGTGAGCTAAATATCCTGGACTTCGCAAACGTGCAGTAAGCTGGACTCTGCACCCGTGCCAACACTTCCACATCTTAGAAGGAATGGGTGCACAACACTCGAAGAGTTTGAAAATTTCGACAAAGTGAAATTTTCTTTCTAAGAGTGAATACATTAACGAAGAACTAGATTAATCGGGTGGCACGATAATTGTGCGGCGCTCGGGGTCATACGGTTCTTATATGGTGGGTCACGCCACCACAATTTTCTTTCATTGAGTTTCTTTTCGATGGAAAGATTTTGTGTTAGTCCGAATGCATTTCTCTCATAGCTATTCTTTTGGGTGTTTGTGTTTCGTTGTCTGAGTGAAATGCCTAGGACCCTGTTTTCCCTTTGTTCCATCTCTTCCAGTCTATGTTGTTCCATTATGAATGCTCAAATTCATCTGGTACCGAAACTTTATCTAGTGTCCTTGACCACGATAAAGATTAGGTCCAAACTTTAATCTGTTTTGGCGAAAGCTGTCCAAAATTTGGGGTTTCCCGCCCAAGTCAGGACCACGATCTTGTATGACAGTTGCCACGTGCAATCCATCAACTGCCACCCCATCCTGTCTGTTGAATAGCAATAGTCTCTTGATAGTGGGCGTTCGATCGGATTCACTCGACGCGGTTATTTTCCCTCACATATAAATACCGCAGCACCACCGCTCCCTCATCCACTTCTCTTCCTCCTTGCCACCATCTCCTCCGAAGCCCTACCGCAGTGCTCCTCCTTGAGCTAGACGCCGACGATCCCTTTGCCGCTTTGCTGCCGAAAAGTGGTCACCGGAGTCTTTCCTCGCCGCCACGGGACATCTTCTTCCCCGCGCCTCCATAGCTGCTGCACATCACCAAACTAGGGTATGTGTAGTGCAAACTCGGTCTTCCATTTTTCTCGTTCGAGTTCGTCCGCGGTTAAAATTTTCTTACCGCATATCTTAGATCTTTACTTCTTAGGTAACCTATGTGGATGTGGTTTGTAGTTGTCCCTCGCATCCGAAAAAATTCAGATCTAGGGTTTGCGTTATGTCTCGTACGAATGAAATGCTTAGCATGCTAACTAGTATTTTCTTCACACCTACTAGTTCATTCTATACATTTCCTTCATTCGAAACATCTCTCAAAGTCTGCATCTAATCCTTCATCAAAATGTTTTCGTTCAAAAAAATATTTGCTGTGAGCATTCGTAACCCTATCCCCATTTTCCCTCGCATCTATTCTTATTCACAGGTATATGCAGTCTGTTGAAGATTCTGCTCAACCAATGAGCATGGCTGATGGAGAAGAGGTTATCTTGGGTACAACAGATGAGTCAGAAGCACCGAATGCAAAGGGCCCAATGGTAGGCCCAACAACTGGCAAGAGAAAAAGAAATGAGCCAAGTGCTGACGAGCAAGTGATCCCCAGGAGAGACCGCCGCCACCACCAAATGATCATCAGTCCTCCCTTCGCACTCCCGAATCCTATCCTAATGAACTGGCTAAGTGTCAGAAGAATGCCCTCAAGAGAGCCAAGAAGGCTGAAAAGGAAAAAGCTCATGAAGAAGAAAATCGTCGCCTTCTCAAAGATGATGTTGAGAAGAAAAAGGCTGAAGGAAAATCTGAAGGTCGCTCCAAACACAAACATGATCCCAGTGCAAGGCGCAAGAGCGCACCGAAGAAGAGGCCGACTGAACCAACCGTAGAAATGCCGAAAGCAATTCTTCTGATAAATATGATCCACCGCTCCCAAGAGAGGAAGTTGATGCTACTCTCAGTGAGCAAGTGAACATCACAACTTCTACAGTGCTACCTGATCTTCGTGCTCGTACTATTTCAATAGCACCTCCGAAGAAAGCTCGAAAAACTCCACTGACCACAATCACCATGAAGGATTTTGTGGATACAACTCCTCATCCTGAGGCAATAAACTTGAAGGATTTGGTAGTTGATGCCCCTGTCGGCACTGCCAAGCCAGGCGAACCAATTCCAAAGCCGAAAATGAAGAAAATCAAGGCTTCAACCACCGAGCAAACAACTCCTCAAGATGTTGCACCGAAGGAAAAGGCTGCTTAGTTTGCTCCTACTTTGACATAACCATTGGCTTCTATGCCTCCATCTGAGCAAGTTCCAGTGCAAACTGCTCCGGTTGCACAGACTGATGTCCGATCTGATGCTCCTCATTATTACAATCATGTATTCATCATGTAGCAGCTTGACAAGTTCGTGGAAAATCCATTCGATGGTGAAGTGGCATCTTTGCCAATTCCTTCTGAAGTTATTTCACAAGCATCTGATGTTGTTCGAGACATGAGAGAAGATTCCGTTGAAATCAACACCCTCACTGCCAAACTCAATGACCTTGATGGTCGAATGAAAACTGCGTCTTCCAAGTTTGTCATTAAACAACTTGAAGAATCTTACATGGATATCAATCAGGCTTTGACTATCCTCCAGAGCAGAAGATTGGGCTTTCACTCGGATCTTGATGATATTGTTTGAAAGATCTGCATTGAGCATCAAGCACAAGTCACTGGCAATAATGATCTTGTCAAGGGACACATTGATCAAACTGCTCAGCAGACACAGAAGAGGCGAAAGAAAACTGCGAAGAAAACACTCCTCCTGCTACGACGGAAATGTCACCTGATCACGCTGAAGCTCAGCCTCAGAAAGAAAGATCTCCTGAGCCAGATATTCCTTCGCAACCTAATGTTCAAGTCACTGATGCACCTCCCTCGCCAAGGCCAACTGAACCAGTGCCTGTGGCCTCCCCTGTTAGACCTGAAATTCCATCTCAGCAAGTTGTTTCTGAAGAAGGTGAAATCCCTCACTCTGAACCCCAAGCTTCTCCAGCTCGTGCATCACCGAATGTTTTGGCTCCTCCAACTAATCAGCAACAACAGATTCTCGAAGAACAATCGCAACCACCTCCCGTGCCTACCGAAAAGGAATCTTCTCCGTTGCCCACTACTTCTGCAGCTCCAACCATTGTGCCATCTGCTCCATCTCTACTGCAATTGTCTATCGACACAGCGCAAAGAATTTCTGATGTTTGTCCGTCCGGACATAAATCTGCCTCTGCTCGTCATACTGATTCTGTAGTATATGGAGACGAAGTGATTTCAGTCAAAGATGAACTCAAATATCCATATCCTCATGAAGAACTGCCCTTGTTCTTGACTGGTGCTGGTGCCAAAGGGGCACTTTTCAATCGGAATACACATCCCCAATTCTTTCAAGAAAGTCCGTATAAAGGGCCATGCGCTTCTGAATCTCCTCGTTTCTGGACTAAGGAACAGGCTATCTATTACTCTCGGATTCTCTATGATAGCCAAAAGATATTCCCTCATGAGTTCCCGGACATCCCAGCTATGAAGAATATTGGCTACTTTAATCAGTTACTCCAGGATCTGGAAGATTTTTGCCTCACACATGTGTTTGCATTCGAACATCCTTGGAATAGGGAAATCGTACTTCAGTTCTATGCAACCTTGTACGTCTCTGGTGATGAATCTGATAGCTTAAAGTGGATCATGGAGTGGATGACCGAAGGGAATCGCATAAAATGCACTTCAACAGATTTTGTCTCACATTTTCATTTCCCTCGATTCAAGCATGGAAAAACTGAAATTAGAGTGCACAACATTGATGTCATTTCAGATGAAATCTCTCGATGCACCATGGATAAAGAAAAGATTCATGACTACAATGGTCCTCCCAGGCCCGAGCATTTGACATTCAAGAATCAGACTTTATACCATTTGCTCACCTATACCATTTGCCCTCTGGCCGGGATGAATACAGATAATATAATCTCAGATGTTCTTTGAAATGCTATATATGCAATCTCTGAGCGTTATGTCTTTGATGTCGAGGACATGTTTTTGCATATCTTGAAGGATTCCGCTCAGCATCCAAAATGCCTCAAAGTGTATGCGCCATGGATCCAGAAAGTGGTTGATCATGCAATGCACACAGAATATTTGGCAAAAGTAAGTCATAAAAGCTTCATTCCTCCAGTGCATGATACACTGCAAGTTATGGAAGATATTTCTTCGGGTAAAGCGCTCATGTCAAGCCCTCAAGATTATCACAAAGCATTCGATGGGCCATGTCTGCCTCAGCGCGATCGACAGATATCTCATCAACCTCCATCGCAACTCGAAGTGAGTTTGCGCACGCAACAGCTGCTGTTGCAGCACATGGCTGAGGATCGCTGAGAGAAAGAACATCTTGCTGCCGAGATCAATACAATCAACAATCGAACCAAAATAGTGCACATGATTGCGGCCGAGAACGAGAAGCGTCTCTGGAAATTGCTTCGCAAGTTCTTCACCGAGAAACAACTCCTGACCGCCAATCTCAAGGAACTTTATGATTATATTGACAAAGGCTTTTTTGTTGAAGATTTACAAGATCACATTACACCTCCTCTACTTGCTCGTGAGCCAACAACTGATCTTCTTGACCTTAAGCTTCGCAAATTGCTCGTAGAATCTGAATCTACTCACCAACAGAGAAACTAACCGAAGGAAATGTGCTTTCTCGTGTTACTCAAGTGCCTGATCCCAATATGCCTTCATCCTCTCAACCTCAAACTGTTGTTCCTGAAGAAAAATCTGCTGCTATTAACGATGAAGTTGAGCCAGTCACTTCCGAAGCTGAAGTCTCCTTTGACAGTTCTTCTGGAGATGCCACCGACTGAATCAAGTTCACAGCTTTTGCACTCATGTTCTTCGTCACCTTTTTGACACTAGTTGACAAAAAGGGGGAGAATCACATCGAGTTTCAATAGATTTTCTCTCTGTGTTTATTCGGTTTGGTTTCGTGTGAAATTTGGAACTTATGCCTTAAAGACTATCTGCCCTATGATGTAAAACTTCTGTGTTGTAATGTTAATAACCCTGCCTGCTGCGCTATTTCTCTCGAAGCATTTGTTTTGCAAGTGGAATTATTATCAGAAGTTATGAATGATTGTACTACAATCTCGATGGATTATATGTCATCAGTGAGAATCATTATCTCGAATGATTGAAATTTCCTCTATATACTTCAATGAATTGCAGGAGAATTTTATCTCATATCTGTAACCTTGCATACATCTAGGGGGGAGTCTATTTCATCATCGAGTCAAGTAACACAAATTCACTCTTGTTCGACTCACTTTTTACTTATCTATCTTCACTTCGATGATTATCTGTTTTGTCAACAACCGTCCAAAAAGGGGGAGATGGTTGGTGCAATGACAGTCCCTTATGTTTTGGATTTTGTTTACATAAACAGTATGGGACTTATGTGTTTACTAGTGCACATAGAGTAACAGGTCCTTGAAGTCACGAGGAGTTTGATCTAAACGACGAAGGTAATCTCCCTGCTCTACAGTGAAGGTTATCACCAAAGATTATGATAACAAGAGTGACCCCTCAAAAATTGCTGACTTGAAGCAATTGGCTCGATGCCTGTCCGAAGAAAATGACTGCGTCCGTGGAGATTGAAGACGAAGTGAAGACGTAGCATTTATTTCGTTGTTCTTCTTCTCTTTATTGAGTCATAGGACCACCGTACTATTAAGAGGGGTGTAGCGTTCGAAGCTTTGATTCTCTGATGCTAAACCCAAATCCTATGGAAGTTGCAAGATAAATCTCTTTGTGTTCCAAGCAAATACTTGCCAGCAAGAGAGTGTGATCTTCTTCGCAGTGAGAGATTTGTCTTAGACCGAGGAGTTAGCATTGCTTGTTCCTCAAGTAATGTTACCGTTGCTCCAAAATCCGACCGTTGTAAACGTGTCGGTTGGCCATTGGCTAGAACGCGTGTCCAAAATGGTCAAATCCCACCAGGGAAGGCTGCGGCTATAAATAGCCACCTGCGCCGGCTTTGTCCGGTGGCTGCTCCATTTGATTCTAAGAAGATCGTTGAGCAACCCGCTCTCTGAGCGATTTGATTTTAAAAATCCACCGAGAGAAAACCATTAGAGCCAAAGAATTAGATACTGGTTCAACATCACTCGAATCTAAGTCCAGTACGCTCCGTCTATTTCTCTTGAGAGCTGCAAACTCTCTAGAAGGTTAGGTGTCAATTTCTTCAGAGACCAAGAGTGATTGTGGTTCTCGAAGAAGAAGTCGGTAAAGGTTCGTAGATCACCTCAAGTATCTACCACGAGTGGTCTACATTGGTTGATGAACCAATTCTCGAGGAGAATAGGGCGAAGAGAGTTTATCTTCCGTGTTAAGTCACAACCCCTCCAACCAGACGTAGTCCTTATGCAGAAGGACGAACTGGTCGAACAAATACCCTGTCACCATCGAGCATCACTGGTTACCTCTGCTACCCATATTTACATTCGATCTGTTTTCTTTCGTTTCATTTGTCTCAATGCATGTTTTAGTTTCCATTCGATACTTAGTTATAACTCACTGTAGTTTGTTTTTCATTCGCTCCGCTGCTGGGTTCCGAGAGTTTTGAGATTTCCGAAGAAATTTTAAAACTCCCATTCACTGCCCCCTCTGGTAGACATACTTCGTTCCTACACTACCTATGGGCGACTGATGAGGAGGAAGATACCAACTTGGAGGAGACGGAGGATGCCAGTTCAGATGAAGATGAAGTTCCACTACCTCAGCCTAGAGATATGCACGTGGAATTCAAGAAGTCAAGTCTCCCAAACGGAGTAAACAAATCTAAGATCCAATTTATCCTGTCCCATTTTCTGCCGGAAAGCAAGGAGGCATTATGTAAAAAGATATTGAAGCTTGAGCAAGAAAATGATGATTTGAGGGAGGAAAATTTTATCCTCAAACATTGGCTGGAGAAGAAGAATGCCACTTCATCACCACTGTGACGACCCCGGCTTAATCGTGCACTAATCATACACGCAAATGCGCACGATCAAGCCTAAGGACTCACTTGAAGATATCACAACACAACTCTAAAACATAAAATAAAGTCATACAAGCTTAATATTACAAGCCAGGGCCTCGAGGGCTCGAATACATAGCTCAATGGCATACAAGCGTCAGCGGAAGCATTAGATATCTGGGTACAGATATATTACATAGAGAGAATTAGGCCTTCACAGAGGCGGGGTAAAATAAAATACTACGATCGAAAGGCGTAGGCCTCCTGCCCTGGACCCTCCGATCCTACTCCTGGTCGTCGACCGTCTCCTCGTAGTAGTAGTACTCGCAAGGCAGGTAGTAGTACTGGTCGTCGGCTGGGGCTTCTGGCTCAGGGGCTCCATCGTCTGGTGGCATCAAATGGAATATGGGGAAAAAAAGAAAATAAAGCAAACGTGAGTACTCATCCGAAGTACTCAGCAAGCAAGGATCTACACTACATATGCATCATTGTCAAAGGAATGGCTGAATATGTGGACTGGGCTGCAGAAATGCCAGAATAGAGGGGGAAAGCCTAGTCCTATCGAAGACTAGCATCTTCAACAATCTTCAGCAGTCTTTCAGCATGAGGAGAGAGCAGATTACATAAGTAAAGTAGTAGTAGTAGTATCATCAACCTCGACCTGAGATCCTTTCTCGACTCCCTGCGAGAAAGCAATCCCAGAGCCGTACTATCCAATTCTCACCACCTGTTCTAGTTGTACCGATCGGGATACAACTCCGAGTGTCCGTTACCGTAGGACAGGCTATCGATAGAAGTTTCTTCCCTGCAGGGGTGCACCAACTTACCCACCACGCTCGCTTAACTCCGGCCGGACACACTTTTCTGGGTCATGCCCAGCCTCGGCTAAGCAACACGCCGCAACCCGACCAAATACCTAACAGAGAGGTCAGCACGCCGGACTAACCTATGCCCCCAGGGGTCTTGGGCCATCGCCCCAGGAACTCCTGCACGTTATGTGCACCGCCGGTGAGCAGACCTAGCAACCCCTTATACAAGCGCGGTTGCGTTCCCAGTCCAACCCAGCGTGTGCCGCATCAGTCGCTAACGTCCATTAAGCTCCGGCTGAAGTATACGACGCAGAACGCCCATACTATGCCCACGTGATGGTTAGTGCTATCGGGCCAGAGGCCCCTCGGATCAAATATCCAAACCGTAGTGGATTAGGAGCGCGCGGAAACGAGCAGAGACTCACGATCGATGTGACCCCGTCGCCCCGTCTCGAGGACTTGCGGCAAGGGCTAAGAATGCCCGGCCACGCCTCGTAGTTATCTCGCGGGCACCATCCAGGTCAACCCGACTCCACATCACTTCGCAATAAGCTCGCGCGGGTACCCCTCAGGGCCGACCCGTCTTTAGTATCGTGGTTCATAGTCAAGTCATAATATCCAAGGTAACTGTGTGTCTGACACCGAAGGGAACCATGAGGAATCACCCTCGATGGAGTTCCCGCTCGATGTTATCATCAAGGTGAACGAAGGAGGAATCACCCTCGAGGTCCACACTTGAGAGGTTGCGCGACGATGTCGTTATCGGGGGTGGTGTAGGAGGAATCACCCTCGCTTACCACGACCGAGTAACTAACCTACAAGGTTAACATCAGAAGTGCTAACGAGGTATCACCCTCGGCACTCGACAGTAACCCAGCAGTGTCGGCAACTAAGGGGTAGTGATGTGCGGTGCCAGGGTCTGGTCTTCAATCCCGATGATCGGGTCTTCTGATATCCAGCAGGGCAGTCGGGATCAAGTGGAGGTCTCTGTCGTGTCTCTACCCACCCTATACTAAGCAGTCTAGGATAACCAGTAAGGTAACAAAGCAGGGTACAATAATCAGGCTATGCAGCAGATATAGGAAAACAGTAGCAGTAGCAGTTCTAATGCAAGCATAAGAGAGAAGAGAATAGGCGATATAGGCATGCTCAAAATGGGGGTGCTTGCCTGTTTGCTCGGGGGCAAGGGCAAGGTCTTCAGTAGTATCGTCGGGGACGTAGTCGTACTCCTGTGCGGCGTCTGCCTCGGGAGCTACGTCAACGTCGGGGTCTACCGAGAGAGAAGAGGGGGAAGAAACAGGTAAACATAATGCAAACAAATGCAATACGGTGTGTGTGATGCTATGATGCAGTGGAGGGTTGCCTAATTATGCATCTAAGTCATTTTAGTTATTTTTAGAATTATTCTGGGATTTAATATCCGACGTGTGTGCACTATTCATCTGCCGGATTCGGGTCCGGAGTTATGAGTTCTTCTACGTAGGAGGTTCCGATGGAGAAACAGACGGCACGATCAGACTCGGCTCGTCGTTCTGAGCAACTTTCATGTTTTAACTTTTTCGATCTGAGCTACGGTTTAAAAGATATGAATTTTTAAAGATTATTTGAATTTCTGGAATTAATTTTTATTTACAGAAAATGAATTATGACGTCAGCATGATGTCGTGCTGACATCAGCAAGTCAACAGCGGCTGTACAGGTCAAACCTGACATGTGGGTCCAGTGGGACCCACATGTCAGCCTCTGTTTCTTTAACCAGTGATTTAGTTTAATTACCAGGATTAATTAGGGGGTGGACCCCACATGTCAGTGAGACATTAGGTTAATTTAATTAGTTTCTATTTAATTAAATCTCTAATTAGGCTAATTAGTCGCGGGGGCCCACCTGTCAGTGGCTCTGGGTCGGCCACGTCAGCATAGTTGACTTGGTCAACTAGTCAACGCGGGCCCCTGGGCCCATGGGTCAGTGACCCAGGGCGACCCACGTGGCGGCCACGTCGGCGCCGGCGCCGGAGTTCGCTCCGGCGACCATTTTCGCGGCGGAGCACGCCGGCGAGCTGCGGAATCCCTCTGTAGGGCGTCATTTCGCGCGCCGCGACCACCAGACGATCGAGGATCGAGCGCCGCGTCCATCTGGGACGGTCCCAGGCGCGGGGGTGGTCGGAGCTGCGCCGAAGACGAGCTATGGCGGCGGTGGCTCCGGGTGCTCATCGGGGTAGCAGCTAGGGACCACGACAGGGAGCGTGCGTGCGGGCGTTGTGTTCGCCATGAGCAGCGAAACACGTCTAGATGCTCGGTCGAGCGCGACAACAACTGGGTCGCCGGCGTTAAGCCTCGCGGCGGAGCTCGGTTCGGTCATCGCCGGCGACGGCGCTAGAGGCGTCGAAACGGGGAGGAAACAGAGGGCTTTCGCGGTGAGGCTCACCTAGCGGCTCACGAAAGGCCTCTGGGGGGTTTTGTAGCTGCAGAAGGCATCGGCGGCGTCGGAGAAGACCGGCGTTGGTCGGAGATGCCATCGAGGAGAACCAGCGCTGCGGCCCTCCTCAGCTCCGCCCAAAGGCACCAGAGGACGCGGTCATTTGTGGCGGAGCTGGCCGACACGGTGGATGGGCGCAGGGTTGCCGGTGGCCGTGCTACCACGCGGTCATGGCGGCGACGGCGTTCGGGCGCGGCGGATCTGAGGAGAGGGAGATCTGAGGGTTGAAGTGTAGGGGCTAGGGTTCCAGGGGGCGAGGAGAGGCTCGGGGCCGTTCTTATCCACGAGGAGGAGGCAAGGATGCTCGACGCGCGGCGCATCGGCGGCCGCGGCGTCCCTGCGTTCGACAGCGAGGCAGGAGGAGGGGGATGACCTCCTAGCGGGCTGGGCCGCTTACAGTGCGGAGCAGGCTTAATGCACAGTAGTAGTTTAGGCCTTTTCTATTTTCTATATTTTTTTGTTTCCTTTTCAGCTAACCTCTTCTGTTTGGAATTAGTTAGGTCTCTTCTGCATTTTTTTAAAATACAAGAATTGTCCCCAATATTACAATGCAATATTCCCTTCCACCAAAAAGTGGTTTGGGCAGAAATGAAGTTTGTTGGAATTTGATATAATTTTAAATTTATCAAATATTCTGTTTTTGGGCCTGTTCCAAATTGTTTGAGCCACTTATCCAACTCCAATTATTTTGATATTGGTTTTAGAAATGTTCCTGGATTATTGGCCATTTAATGAACATTTTCCCAACAGAGTTTGAACAACTTTATATTTCACTTTTGAATTTGAGTTGATTTTCAGATGTGAATTTGAATTGGATCATTAACCCTTATGACTTGGCACTGCAAATGATCATGACTTGGCAGTTTTAACAGAGTGTCACAGAGTTTATTACACGGGGGTGTTACAACCACCCCCATCACCAAAGAAGGAGACTTGAGTACACGGGTATGGGCACTCCCCTTGGCTTGTGCCAAGCTTGGGGGAGGTGCCCTGGTATCGTATCACCATCACTTTTATTATCTTTATCTATGTTTAGTTTGATCCTTAGTTATTTCATGATTTAGTTCAATAAAAGTTTAGTATGATCTATCTTTGAGTGCTAGTTTTGTGATCTATCTATGTAATCGAGTGAGAGTTATATAATAAAGTTTAGTTTGAGTTTTTGCTTCTTTACTTTTATGTTTTAATCAAAATAAAGAAAGTAATGAAAAAGATCATATGCTAATCTCATGGAAGGTATGACATTACATAAGAAAGAGTGTAAGTAGTAAAATTTATTGAAAGTTGACAAACATAGAATTGGTCAATGATGCAATTCATGAAAGAAATTAATAAGGGAAGAGAAGATTCACATGCAAATATACTATCTTGGACATCTTTTATGATTGTGAGCCCCCATTAAGTATTTTATGTCAAATTGTTGACCTTGGACAAGTAAGACAATGTAATGATTTATGTTTGTTCATATTCACATAGAAGTTATATTGTCATAGATCCTCCAACATGTGGTGCTTTCCCAATATCTTTGCTATCCAAAAATCCGCACCAAGTAGAGATACTACTTGTGCATCCAAAAACCTTAAACCAATTTCAAGTTATGAGAGTCCACTATACCTACCTATGGATTGAATAAGATCCTTCAAGTAAGTCGTCATCAGTGCATAAGGCAATAAAAATTGCTTCTAAATATGTATGATCTTTTGGTGTAAGGGAAACTAAGCATTGTACGAACTTGTGATGGCAAAGTAATAAAAGCGACGGACTGCATAATAAAGGTTGCTATCACAAGGGGCAATATAACATGACGTTCTTTTGCACTAAGAGCTTGTGCATCCAAAAATAAAAAGTGCATGACAACCTCTGCTTCCCTCTGCGAAGGGCCTATCCTTTACTTTTATATATTTACTTTTTATGCAAGAGTCAATAGTATTCTCCTCTACTCTTTTTTACTTTTCTGTTTTGCAAGCATCATGTGGTGGGGAAAGATCTAGGCACATATATCACTACAAAAAAACCCACTTCCGTGATGATACGTGTTTGTCACAGTAGGTCATGTTTTCTGTCATGCATGTACATCCATGACGATTTTATGACAGAATCAAGATAGTCATACCTCTGCTATCGTAGAAGTGTTCCATGACAATACCAAAATTATCATCATAGAAGTGTTCACTTCCATGACGATAAATGACGCGTCATGGAAGTGCTTTCGTCAAGGGTAACCGGCACGTGGCATCCACCGTAACGGGTCGCCGTTAAGCTATCGGGTCTGGTTTTGGATCCGATAACCCATTAACAGCAATGACAAATGGCGATTTTCCACATGTAAAATTCTCATTGGCCGAAGGAAACACGTGTCAGCTCGTCATTGGGTCAGAGAGGCGCCTATGATATGTCGACACGTGCGATGGCCCAACACTGACCCATTTAGCTTACAAAGGCCGGCCCATTTGACTTGGTCAAAAGCTAGTGGGCCGACCCATGAAAAGCCTGTTAACGGTCTGTTCACATATAGCCCATTTTACGGCCCGGTAACTCACGACCCGTTATGGCGTTCCCAAAATCAGCCCAACAGCGTCATGTGGGCCGTCCAGTATAATACCAGCCTGTTTCATTTTCGGCCCATGTATGGCCCACGACGTCTTTCGGCCCATATGAGGCCATTCGTATCTTTGGGCCCTTTAGTGGCCCGCGGTGACTCTGGCCCATAATAAATAGTAAATTTATTTATACCCATTAACGACCCTTGATTCACATGGGCCGTTTCCAGCCCGTGTTAGCTTTCAGCCTACTGACGGCCCATACATTCTTGGGCTCCTTTCCGGCTCTCGGTTACTTCCGGCCCGTTACTGGCATGTTCCCCTAATGGGCCAAATTCAGCCCATGGTTAGAATCGCCCCGTTTGTGGCCTGTTAACCTTTTGCGCCATTTCTAGCCTGTCATGTATTCTGGCCCATTAACGACCCATTATGCCTGTGACATAATTAAGCCTTTGATGTCTTCCGGCCTGTTAACGGCCCGTTATCGTGCTGGTCCGATACCAATTACGCCTGTTTATGGCCCATGTTGGCCCATTTATCCGACGACCCGTAGGAGGCCCACTGATTCTACGGCCTGTTGGAGGCCCATTTATCCGACGGCCCGTAGGAGGCCCATGGATCCTACAGCCCGTAGGAGGCTCAAGGTTACCACGGTCCGTATCTGGCCCATGGTTGTTGCGGCCACTAGCAAACCAAGGAAAAAGAAGACTAGGGAAATAAATAAGCAGAAACTAACGCTAGGCTATTAAGGCGATTGCACAGATTACATCCACTGGACATTAAAGTTCGCCACCAGTGCAAATATAGGGAACACCCTACACTATACAAAAATGGCTTGCTGTTTTCTTCAGCCGGTTGCTGCACGTTAAGAACAAATTTTGTATCGCAACAAAACAAATTACAACCATAAAACAAAAGGAAGGTTGGCATAAAAGTTAACAGTCGGGCAGATAAATGCACCACCAGAAGTTCAGAAGCTCAGTTCATTTGACCTGACTGTTATGTTTTCATGTTGTACTGTCCGATGGAGCACCACAACCTTCGCCTTCATTTCTCCTAGGCTCCTGAACAACATAGCAAATGTCTGATAGTCTGGTTTCAAAACCATGCATATCTTGACGACATCGAACAATGGCTATCCTTGTTTCACAAAGGGTCTTTCTTAGGGAATGGACTTGTGTTTGGAGCGCAGATATAACATTGTTTTGAGCTTGCATATCTTGATCATGAGGCAGTTTGGACGAGATTACCTTAACAACCAACCCACTATTATGCAGGAACGTGCTTTTGGCACTGTTAGTGGACATGTACTGACCCACTGCAGCAAGAGGTGACATTGCGGTTATAGTTGCCTCTCCACCTTCAGAAGGTGGCAGTTCCACCATTTGTTCCATAGCTTGCTAAAAAGTTGAGTTTTTACATTAGCAGTACCAGAACAGAAGATATTAAGGAGGCAGCAAAACCAAACAAAACAACTGTGGTCTATATACAGAACTTATTCTGGTGAACCCGTGTAAAATATTAGTTGTATTTTACTACAAAGTACATAATAAAACCAGGTTCCAAACATATGACCATGTACCATGGCTAATGTATTATCTATTTCTTCACATTGTATTGACAGCTAAGGATAAAGAGACAAAGTTTATAACACGGTAAGCATAGTATGACATCATTCATATCACAAAACAACGGAGAACAGACAAACATGCAGTTGTAACGTTGTGTAGACAAGTCCAGCACGGAACTAGATTACAGATCAAGATCAAAGGAACATCACTCTTCTCTTTTAAACCTCGTAAGGTGCAATGATACACTAAGACAATTGTGTATAAAATTGAAAAGAGTAATAGACATTGGCTGCAAACCGTGCAGTTCAATGCACAAGTCAGAGTAAGTAGTAGTTAAAAGGCATGAGGATTAAGGACTTACAACAGTGGCTTTGATTGGTGTAGTCATGCCCTTCGTCTTGCTGGTGTGACAGTCCTTCAAAATTTCCACAGCATTTGGTACAGGTACTTTTTGGTCCTTGCGGGCTTTCTTTTGCATTTGGAACAAGTCAATATAGATCTAATAATATTGCACAATGAAAAGAGTGAAACAATATCTAATTACAAGAGCCTCGCAGTGTGCAATATAGCTACGAGATCCTGTCGTCTGTTGGAATTTCACTTTCATATGGTTGGCCTTGTTCTTTGAATAGTTCACCTACAAGAAGATAGATTTGTGAGGCACATGCGTAAATAGGTGTTCACCATGTGATCTGATCACATATATATAACATACTTGATACTTTGGATCAGACCAGTGTTTAATGAGGCCTCTCCAGTCTTCATCCGATATATTTTCCACTGGAGATGTTTGGGCAAGTTCACTATTAGCCTTGCCTTCAAAGTGAGTTTTCCTCAAGTTATACCAATACTGCCGCAGAGCAGACTTGAAAACATGGGTGCATGCTTGTCTGGTTGCATCATCTTGGCTGTCCAACTTGAACCTCATCTGTTGAAAATTATGGGAGTCTCATTACCAGCAACCTAGAAAGTATGGGACAGAGCAAGACGATATTACTAATTTACATACATAACCATACTTATAGATAAATGGTCAAGGAAGGTGTTAAACTGGGTTTTGTCTTTGTCATTCCTGTACTGAATCCATGTTGGGAGGATACATGCATGACACCTAATGGCAATGGCTGCCTCTGATACTAACTTGGCTGACTCTGTAGCATCACGTGGCCTTTTTAAACCTGCCTCAAAACGGATCTCCATTCTTCCTCCTCTAGATTTAGTTACCTATCAAGCATTATCCCTGATGTCTGTTTCCTCTTGCGCCTAGGTGCTAGTTCAACAACGAACATGGGAAGTGTTAGTGTACATCAAACTGTGAGACTACATATAAAGAAGCATGCAACTGTAACTTGACTCTAGCAACTACCTTCTTAATGTTGAAGCTCACAAGGTTCATCTGATCTTGCCAACTTGTCTTGTGTCAAGAGTCCTTCGGAAGTAGTGTCAGGTGGCAAGGGAGCTTGGGAACTTGCTGCTAGCAGACTTACCGAATGAGTAACTCGTGCAGATGTTGGTACTATAGAAGAAGGTGTTGCAACAACTAGGGCTGTCGTTGCTTGTTTGGTGGCAGCTATTCGTTTTTGTTTGGATTGTTTTGCAGCTGGTGTAGTAGGGGATACCGTGTTTGTACAATTTTCTAGTGGACTTTGACCTTCTATTGCACCATCAGTACCAGCAGAATCTGCATAATTCTTCCGCTTCTGTTTCCATGAGTCCTGGGTACTAACACCATCCCCTGCCATTCTGTGTTCCTTCCTCTTTCTCTTTGCCATGTCAAGTCAAGCCGACAAAAAAAAGGAATAAAAATTAGTTCTTCAGAACAAACTGATGCGTGATAGAGACGAACTGAACTTTGATGTTAGACAACCGCATGATAGGAGGATGTAATATGTATGAAAAACAGGACGACATGAGATAATCAGAACTATGATGTGTAAACTAAGTAGAAGGCATTTCAATAAATTAGAAGCAATGCAATGGAAGGTAGACACCATATGAAAGATGCTACAAATATCGCTCTGCCAAGTTAACAGTGTCTCGTCATAATTGGCATTTAAACAAATGTGAAGCAGTACAAGAAATAAATCATATGCAAGATGCAAACAACATCACACTACCAAGTTAAAGGTCTCTCGTCATTAGTGCCATTGCATATTCACAGCATTGCATATTCATAGCTATGATGTGTAAACTAAGCAGAAGGCATTTCAACAAATTAGAAGCAATGAAAGCTAGACACCATATGTAAGACGCAACGAATATCACTCTACCAAAGTTAAAACTATCTCATCATTAGTGCCATTTCAACAAATTAGTAGTACAAGCTAGAAAATAATGCGAGATGTAAACTATATCAGACTCCCAAGTTAAACGTGTCTTGTGATAAGTGATTGTTGCAGGTTACACAACAGTAGTACTTTGATGTAAGAACATGGTGTGATAGACAGATATTGTATGTTCTAGAAACAGGAACACGTGTCTTATTCACAAGTATAATGTGTAAAGTAAGCAGATGGAATTCAATAAAATTAGAAGCAATACAAGCTAGACATCATACATAACATGCAACACATATAACAGTGCCATGTTAGAGGGAGCACCTGTGATGGTGGACTAGGGGAGACGTGCTCATCATCAACACAGCTACGTTGAGTGTCTATGCATGTGTTGTCTTCCAAATCTTGTTGGGGGGATGGCGGAGTAGAATCTGTAGAGGCCGTCCGTTTTAGTTTGTTGGAAGGACCACCTTTATCCACTGGCATGCTAATTTCCTTCCGCTTTATTGATTTTGCATTGTCAAGTAAAACCGACAAGAAAAAGCAATAAAATTCACTCTTCAGAACTCATTCATGCATGATACTGACAATCACTACCTTGATGCGAGGCAAACACATGATACGAGGATGGAATATGTATGAAAAACAGGACGACATGGCATATTCACAACTATTTGTGTAAACTAAGTAGAAGTAATTTAATCTAATTACAAGCAATACAAGTTAGACACCGTATGCAACATGCAAGACAATATCACACTGCCAAGCTACAGAAAGCACCTTGGATCCTGGTTCCGCCGAAAGACCACCATCAGTCCCTGCCTTAATTTTTTCCTTCCTCTTACTTAGTTTTATTGCCTTGCCAAGTCAAACCCACAAGAAAAATGAATAAAAATTCGCTTTTCAGAACTCATTGATGCAGGATTCTGACAAGCACTACTTTAATGTAAGGCAACCACATGATAGGATGATTGAATGTGTAAGAAAAAAGGACAGCATTGCATATTCACAGCTATGATGTGTAAACTAAGCAGAAGGCATTTCAACAAATTAGAAGCAATGAAAGCTAGACACCATTTGAAAGATGCAACGAATATCACTCTACCAAGTTAAAACTGTCTCGTCATAAGTGCCATTTCAACAAATTAGAAGTAGTACAAGCTAGAAAAGAATGCGAGATGTAACCTATATCACACTCCCAAGTTAAACGTGTCTTATGATAAGTGATTGTTGCAGGTTACACAACAGTAGTACTTTGATGTAAGAACATTGTGTGATAGACAGATATTGTATGTTCTAGAAATAGGAACACGTTTCTTATTCACAAGTATAATGTGTAAAGTAAGCAGATGGAATTCAACAAAATTAGAAGCAATACAAGCTAGACATCATACATAACATGCAACCACATATAACAGTGCCAAGTTAGAGGGAGCACCTGTGATGGTGGACTAGGGGAGACGTGCTCATCATCAACACAACTACGTTGAGTGTCTATGCATGTGTTATCTTGCAAATCTTCTTGGGGGGATGGCGGAGTAGAATCTGTAGAGGCCCTCCGTTTCAGTTGTTTGGAAGGAGCACCTTTATCCACTGCCTTGCTAATTTCCTTCCGCTTTATTGATTTTGCATTGTCAAGTAAAACCGACAAGAAAAAGCAATAAAATTCACTCTTCAGAACTCATTCATGCATGATACTGGCAATCACTACCTTGATGTAAGGCAAACACATAATACGAGGATGGAATATGTACGAAAAACAGGACGGCATGGCATATCCACAACTATTTGTGTAAAGTAAGCAGAAGTAATTTAATCAAATTACAAGCAATACAAGCTAGACACTATATGCAACATGCAAGACAATATCACACTTCCAAGCTAGAGAAAGCTCCTGGGATGCCAGTTTTGCCGGAAGACCGTCATTAGTCTCTGCCTTAATTTTTTCCTTCCTCTTACTTAATTTTATTGCCTTGCCAAGTCAAACCCACAAGAAAAATGAATAAAAATCGCTTTTCAGAACTCATTGATGCAGGATGCTGAAGAGCACTACTTTAATGTAAGGCGACCGCATGATAGGATGATTGAATGTGTAAGAAAAAAGGACAGCATTGCATATTCATAGCTATGATGTGTAAACTAAGCAGAAGTAATTTCAAAAAATTAGAAGCAACGAAAGCTAGACACCATATGAAAGATGCAACGAATATCACTCTACCAACTTAAAACTGTCTCATCATAAGTGCCATTTCAACAAATTAGAAGTAGTAAAAGCTAGAAAAGAATGCGAGATGTAACCTATATCACGCTCCCAAGTTAAACGTGTCTTATGATAAGTGATTGTTGCAGGTTACACAACAGTAGTACTTTGATGTAAGAACATGGTGTGATAGACAGATATTGTATGTTCTAGAAACAGGAACACATGTCTTATTCACAAGTATAATGTGTAAAGTAAGCAGATGGAATTCAACAAAATTAGAAGCAATACAAGCTAGACATCATACATAACATGCAACCACATATAACAGTGCCAAGTTAGAGGGAGCACCTGTGATGGTGGACTAGGGGAGACATGCTCATCATCAACACAGCTACGTTGAGTGTCTATGCATGTGTTGTCTTGCAAATGTTCTTGGGAGGATGGCGGAGTAGAATCTATAGAGGCCCTCCGTTTCACTTGGTCGGAAGGAGCACCTTTATCCACTGCCTTGCTAATTTCCTTCTGCTTTATTGATTTTGCATTGTCAAGTAAAATCGACAAGAAAAAGCAATAAAATTCACTCTTCAATACTCATTCATGCATGATACTGACAATCACTACTTTGATGTAAGCAAACACATGATATGAGGATGGAATATGTACAAAAAATAGGACGACATGGCATATTCACAACTATTTGTGTAAACTAAGCAGAAGCCATTTCAACAAATTAGAAGCAATGCAAACTAGACACCACATGAAAGATGCAACCAATATGACTCTGCCAAGTTAAAAGCGTCCCATCATAATTGGCGTTTCAATAAATTAGAAGCAGTGCATGCTATAAATCATATGAAAGATGCAACCAACATCACACTGCATATACTAAAGGTGTCTCGTCATAATTGATTGATGCGGGATACAAAAAAACAGTAGTTTTATGTAAGGACATGCTTAATAGACAGATGTACTGTGTACCAAAAATAGGAAGGCATGTGACATTAACAGGTATAATGTATAAACTAAGAAGAATAGCACATGCAATTTAACCAGATTGGAAGAATTACAATCTAGACACCATATGCAACATGCAACCACATATCACGCTGCCAAGTTAGAGCAAGCACCTGCGATGGTGGTGTAGGGGAAATGCGGTCATCAACTATAGAGCTACGTTGACTATCTTCATCTAGACTTGCTGTTTCTTGAGAATCATGTGGGGAGGCTGACGCTACATTCTTTAAAGGAGGATCTTTTCTCATAGTAGTCCACATGCCTGACTGTCTCATGATAAGTGATTAATGAGGGATACACAAGAACATTAGTTTGATGTAAGAACATGGTTAATAGACAGATGTAGTAGTATGTACCAAAAACAGGAAGGCATGTCATATTCAAAGGTATAATGTGTAAGCTAAGCAGATGCAATTTGAGCAAATTGGAAGCAATACAAGCTAGACACCTGGCTGGAGTGGTGGGCATGATCATTGAGGACCTGAGAGCCTGGTGGGAGGCGGGCTGCTTCGCCACCATCGTGGCTTTTTAGTTGGCTTGCAGGTGATGCCTGTCTGTGCTGGGCTTGTCACTGGCTCGGCCAGTGCCCTGACTAGCTATTTGGCTTCTGCTGGTCCCGGGATGGTGGTTCATGTAAAAAATATCTTTCCTTATCTTAATAAAGACCGACTTCGGCCTTTCGAATACAAGCTAGACACCATATGCAACATGAAACCACATATGACACCGCGAAGTGAAAGCAAGCACCTGGGATGGTGGTTCATGGCGAGCGAGATCATCAACTCCGGAGCTACGTTTACCGTCTCCATCTGCTGACACTACACCCTTTAAAGTGCCAAAATGTGTCTTGCCTACCCGCATAGAAAGCTGGAGCTACTTCTCTCTTTTCTTTCGTGTTTCTAGCAACAGTTTGGCAGAGGCTGAAATACCCATGCATAAAAAAACAATAGTGAGAGTATGAGTGAAGTGTGTGCAGAACTAGTGCACTGTAAAAGAAGCAGATAGCAGGTGGCTGAAAAATAAATGACAGGAGACATATGATAGCTCATAGCTCTACAACATTGCATGGCAAATGAAATTAGATTCTACTCCGTATGATTTTGTAATATATGAGCACACGGATGGCTGGGAAATGCAGGTACTCCTCCAGCACACCACCACATGTGGTCCTATCAAAATAACTGTCGACTGAAAATAAATAGAATCGATTTTTTTCTTCTGAATCATCCGATCTACAAGGAACGGGCAGATGGCCTTCGTCTACCTCCCGCCAGTCACTGTTGACGATCTTTCTCAAACCGCCAGCGACCACCAGCCCAGACCCCTGCCTCCGCCGCCCCGCCCTCCCCTTGACCTCACACCACCGCCGTGCTTGGCAGCGCCCCCCGGCCATCCCTTTAAGCCCGGCCGACCTCTAGATCGAAACCAGCAGCTCCTAGGCCCCACACACCCCTAAGATAAACCCCGAGGCGCTGCTTCCCCAACGTAATAGGCGGACTAGCGCTTGTTACGCCGAGGAATGCTTCCTTTAATTGGGAATCAACTGGCCAGGAATTGAAATCCAGGGGGGCGACGGACCTCTAGCTAAGGTGAAATAGTATATGAGGAGAAACCTTGTGCATCGCGAGTTACTAGGAACATCTAGTATTAGGAAGAAGGTGCAGGAAGAAGCGGTCAACTAGTGTCTTCTGTGGGATGAATACCGTGCAAGAAGACACATAAGATTTGCACGAATAAGGGAGAGTACCAGTTCTGGTTGCCAGTGCTGTGTCCTCCTGATATCGCGGCGATGTTCTTCTTTTTACCAGGTGTAACCGATGTTGTGGAGGAGGGTGGAGCCTTGGACGAACCCATGGCCAAATTGTTGACTATGTTGCGGTGGCCGTCTGTCGGCGGAGGGGAAGCAGATCCGAGGCAGCGAAGGACGGCATAGCGGGAACAGCTCCGGTGCGGTGGACGGTGGCGACATTGGAGCGGTAGCGGTGAGGCGCAGGACGGCGTGGTTGAACTGGCTTGGGTACAGCGCACGTCGGTGTCCTGGAGGCAGCTCAGCCTCGGCTTCAACTACTAGCCGTGGAGGGCGTTGCGGTTGCGGTTGCGGTGGGCGATGACGTCGGGGTATCGGTTCCGGCGTGATGGAGGAGGGCGGCGGTTGATGGGTGGGATGGGGTGGCAGACGGAGGACACTGGGGTTTCGCGGCTGGTGGAGAGGTAGTTTTGGCGCCCATAGAGTACGAAAGGGGAATCGGACGGGGGGGGGGGGGGGGGAGCTAAGGTGGAACCATGTTTCGGTCCGGGACGCGCTTGTTTTTTTGAACAGATGGGACACGCTTGTTTGAAATTTGGGGAAAGTACAAACTTTGCCCCCCTCTTAAATTTCATACCTACTGCGGGTCGGGGGTAGGACGGTAATCCCAGGTGTCCCAAATAGTGGGTGGGAGCGATTTTGACTGAGCGCATGTGTGTTTAGGCGGCCACGGTGTATGAATGTTTTTCGGAGGCGGTTGCATGGCGTCTAGATGAAGTTACAAACCTACCCCTGTTTAGACCTTTGGACGTCGGGCCAGTAGGTTTCACAGGTCGGAGTTAGAAAAGTAATTTCCTTCTACCAAACATTGGTCTCAGGCGGTTTCGGGCGAGTAGAGGCTCTTTTGGCGCTTCGTTCAAAACTTTGAAACAAAAGCATTCATGTTTAGAGTACTCTTGAACTTTGAGGATTGGCCTAAATAGACAACGTTAAATTTGACCTTGTATGTTTGAAAATCTCATTAAATTATGCGCTTCTTTTTGAAATTTTGACTCTTGAAAATCCTGTAACTACGATTATTTTGGAATGGAGGAGGTAAATTTGAATCTATTTTGGACATGACTATATATGCTATTATGTACAAAAGCAGAGAAAAGATTGGTGCCCCCATAATTTAGGTATGATTTACAAATGCCATGATCTCGAATTCAAATAATTGAATGGACTTCATGTTGAATTCGAATTTTTTAAACCACCTTAAGTTGAATTCAAATGTATGCTAGTTCCTAGCTAGCTATTTAATGTTCATTGTGTAACTTTTGTATGTATAATGTGCTTTACACACACAACATGAACTATACTCACGTTTATATTCGAATTGCTAAAGCGATGCATTGTCTGGAGTTCAAAATACTGACTCTATGGATCAATTATGTCGAATAATAACATAGACATGCTCAAATTCGATAGAATTTAGATGTCTGACGGATCAATGACCGTTCCTTATGCGAATTGCAAATATCATGATCCCATCCTAATATTTGGATACAATTTATATTTTTAATCAATGTGCACATCAGTCTTTTAAGTGTAGTTTCACTCTCCATAGGCCCCTCCTCACACACGCGCTAACTTTCTCTCTCACTCATACGCACACACGGTGTATATCCATCGGGGGTCTCTCACACATGCTCACACACTCTCTCCCGAGGTGTCTTTCTCGCACACATGCTCTCGATATCACCCTCCCTCCCTCTCGTAACCATTTACGACTGTTTTCACTAACCTTTATCACAAGCACTCTTCCTCTCACACGCATACGCACGCACAATCCCCATCGACCCTTTCTCTATACATAGACCTGCCTACGTGTCTCCCGCACGCACATTATCTTTAGGCCTATCTCGCACACATTGTCTCCACCTCTCTTCCTAATTGATGAATATGATTCCAGCAGAGCATTCTGTAGGATGCCCCTTAAAGTTAGGTTGGATGAATGGTAATATCAGAGACAAGGGGTTACCTTAGTCTGAGGACCTAGGGTTATAAATCCTAGCCGGCTTTGTCAGTGGACATAGAGTCCTTCACGGCTCTGGTATCTTTGTCTTGTACGACTAGTCCTACATGGGTCTCCCTGAATGCGTCACGGGCTGACCAATGTGGCGCAGGACAAAACCGACCCAAGGGCCTCACCTCGGCCCACCGGACCTCACGCGGTGACACACCCTCTGCCCCTAGGTCTCATTATCTTCTCACACCCACACATACCAACACAGACACCACACAAACTATTTCTCCTCATGCCTCTATATATCCCCTCCCCCTTGCATGAACACACTCAAGGGCATCTCCTAGACCTCTCTCATTTCTCATGATATCTCCCCCACGTCGCCCCCCCGCCGGCCCCGCTATCCATGCCTCTCTCGAATACGTACACATACCCTCTCTAGGCCCTGCCAAATACGTCAACTACACATTCACACATGTTACATCTTATCACATACCCCATTGATCTAAAAAGCCCTCTCTTCATGTTTACTTCGCATACAACATTCCTTTTGAATAAAACCACACAAAGTGTGGCCAAAAATTTATTTTAGAATTTCTACATATATACAACATTACAAAGTTATATGGAGTATGAAAGTTAATTTGCATTGCATGGTGCACCCAATGATATTTATTCCGCACTGTGAATTTTTATATTTTTATACTATATATAAAGTTAGTCATAATAAAGAGAAACGAAGAGCAACTCTCTCTCCATTGCACACACCCCCTCTACGCCCCTTTCACGTACGCACACAAACTATCTCTAGGTCCTCAAAAAGTACGCCCCCAGCACATTCACACATGTTTCATATTTCACTCGCGATATATGCAGCGACGATCACTGTATTTGAAGCAAAAGCACGATACGTACATTGGACTTCAGAATCCACTCATTACGGTCACCATTTATGTTTTGTGGTTATTATACAGTCACGGGCTCAACGCACATCTCTGTATTTGTTCAAGACACGACTAGTTGACCAGTTAAACGCTCCACGTGGCACCTCTAGTGTTGCATCACATTATCTCACTACCATTGGGCCCACTTGTCGGTGTGTATAAGAATGAAAACAAACGATAAAAAATATTGGACGATGGGTATTCGAAGTCATGACCGCGGGCACAACGGACAAGGTGGCCTTGTATTGGTATGCTGAGCCGTCTGTTTTAACACACAGGAGCTGGTGTGGTGATTATACACACACGCGCACATGCACACGAACTGCATGCATGCAACACTCACACGTACACACGCAGCCACGCACGCATGCAACACTCACACGCACACACGCACACACCACACGACCAACGCACACGCTCACGCTCAATTGCTCAACCTACATGTGCATGCGCACACATCAGGCCCTGATAGACACATACACAACCAGGTGGTTCCCGCGCATGAGTTGGAGTCTTGTTGTGCCTGCGTAAATTTGTGTTTATCTTACTTTTTTCCTTTGCGAACAGATAGGTGGGACCCACAAGGAACATGGTCAATTTAACCAGTCAACATAGTGCCACGCAGACTATTTGGCCGGCTAACAGAGTGCAATCCGATGCTGAACGGTGAGCAAGTGACCGTATAATCACCGCAAAACATATATAGTGACCGTAATGAGTGTATTCTGAAGTCTAGTGACCATATTACGCTTTTCGCTTGAAATACACTGACCGCCAGTGTATTTATCTCTTCTCTCGCTCTCTATGTGGAGCCGAGTAGGCAAACGTGCCAGTGCCTAAATTGGCTCACGCCACCCCATTATTGTTGTACTGGTTTTGTAAGAGCGAACAAGCATTCACGTCTACCATACAAACTGTAGATATGAGTTACAAATGCTATGAAGACGAATACAAATATTTGAATCCACTTTATGCCCAATTTCTCTTTGTAGGCCCTCCAAAAGTACATCTCTACACGTTCTCGCATGTTACATCTAACAACTATGCAATACAGCACTACTACACTCTAGCATAATAAATCATATGTGTTTTTAGTTTTACTAGATCTCATATTGTTACTTAATTATTCAGTTTGCATACATTAAAATTGCCTTTGAAATGTATGGCTAGTATCATCTATTGATATGAAAGGTCAGACTACACACACACACACACACAAAAGGGCCCATTACATATTCAAGCATTCCACATCTTTCTCTCGCTCTCTGTGTCAACCCGACTATGCCAAACTACCCTGTCTACCGCGCGGGAAAAATCCACCCTCCCCCATTTAATCGGGTTTGTACCGATGGATCATGTGAAACAGCAAAACTATAGCAGTACTACAATACAAGTAACAGTTCACTGGGTCGCGGTGTCGTGTACTCCTCCGTCGTAAGAGTGGAGCACTCGCTTTCATAAATGTTCTAGTCCCTTTTGACGACATGTGGGACATCAAGCAACTGGTCCACGTGCCATACCGAAATAATAGTGCAGAGCAGCAGGGGTGAAGCACCCCGGTCATGGCGCCGGCATAGTAATGAGCAATGAGGCGTCAAATCACAAAGTTGCACCTTTCCCGCAGTTAAGTTGGAGGGATGAAGTGATGCTAAAAAAGAAGTTGGAGGGACGAAGCAACCATCATTTCACTCTTTGCTGAATCTGCTTCTCCCTCATCTTCTTCAAGTTAAGCACGTGTTGCTTCTGACGTTGTTCTGCCTCATGTGGGATACGAATCGGCTTGGTAAATCACTGACACGTGGCACCGCATGTTAGCAAACTGCCAGGCCAACGTCCTCTAAAAATAAGAAACCTCCCCCGCCTTCCGCGCGGCAAAATCACCTCCTTTTTACTAATCTTGATATAATTTTTTAGATCAATATAATCGAGATTTGTATAGATAGCACCAAGGAGCAAAACCAAGTGGTACGCTTAAGGGCATCCACAATGTGTAGCCAAATGTGAAAATAGCTTTTGGCATCGATGGGAACCATTGTGGAGGGTGCTGCCAAAGCCAAAAAGAGGGAACCGAAGCTCCCTAATTGATTGATTGAAGGAATAGAAAAATGCAACCTCTCTTCTCTTTCTCCCGTGCTTGGACGCATGTACAGTATAGAGCACAGAGTCTACTCCCCTGTCCCTTCTATCACAAATCACAAAGCAGTGAGGCATCAAATCACAAAGCATGGACAAAGCAACCATCATTTCACTCTTCGCTGACTCCGCTTCTCCATCGTCTTTTTCGAGAAACCACCTTTACCACACTAAGCTGGACGGACGATGCTATTGTGCTAGTAGTAGTACATTTAGGCCTCCTTTGGTTCAATGAACTTCCTGGATGCAAAGAGGCGGTTGTCTCAGCTTGCAGGCAGCACTTGCGAACGACTTACCGTGGTCTGCCTTAATGGTGTGCTCCATCAAACGCACTTCGCCAAAGCCACAGCGTTCGAGATATCATCGACGTCACCACAATAGTTACTACCTTCATTTTTTTTGTATACAAGGCCAGTACTCCCTCTGTCTAGGTGTATAAGTCACCTTAGGAATAGCAGCATGACCTAGGTGCCTTTAGATTGGGCGAAGAGGAGCACCGGGATGAGCTAAACTTCCAATCAGAGCCCTGTTACAAAGGGAAATAAAATCAGCATTTAATCACTAGTTATTAGGATGCCTTTTTAGCTCTCTATGTAGGCCCACGTGATTTCATGCAAAACTATCTTCAATATCTTGCCTAATCAACGTCCAGCCGCTATGCATGCAGGGGTTTCTACGGGGGCAGAACAAGGCAACAGAGGGAATTAAGGAGGAAGAGAACGCTCGTGAACGGGGCTGGGAGGAGATCCAGGAGAATTTAATGTTCCACGCCTTAAGGTTTTGGGAAAACCTGGATTTCGTAAGATGACTTATACATCTAGACGGAGGAAGTATCAAAATTACAATTTGCAGAAGGCCACTAACACTAATCGAGGCAAAATTGATGGGGTTTGCCTCGTACTAGCAACCAAGGACATTAATATACCCTTGCATGCATGCGGAAGTGAGAAGGTTGGTTTGCATGGCACTGCATTAATCAAGCAATGAGGAGTGAGATGGTTAGCTCTTTGGGAATTGGAGAAAAAATACGCATTAATTAACACGTCAAACGAGGATTTGTATCGATCAATCCCGCGAAGGAAAACCCCGCCTTTCTTTTTTTAACACAAGTATGTACTTGTATCCTATTTGGGTCTAGGCCTTGCATTGCCATACTTTGCCACACATTTTTGCCAAGCTTGTCTAAAGTTTTTCAAAATGAAAAGGAGGTACACTTGCGCACGCCTATCGCGGTCGCACCGCACCCTCACACAGTCGCTCCTGCACGCCGCAAACCCAACCAAGGGAACGCACCCTCACTGACACGTGCTACCGCATGTGATCAAACCAAACTCAGCCATCCTACCACTGACACATAATTTCGTTCATACAGTATGTTTATCCAACCGCATGTTGGGGAAGATCCGTGCGGCCCGTGCGGTGGTCTGTTGGGGAAGAAGAAGAGGTCAGGAAGAAGAAGGGTTAGGAGACGTAGGATATTCATCCAACCGCCTGAAATGGTCGACTGACCCAAATGATGAAAGTCAGGCGACATGCATAAATATATGTTTTTACACAGCAAAAGATCCCTAAAAACAACAACATAAAGAAAAACTAGCACTGCTCACGGAACGAGCCAGCCTCGTCGTCTTTGGCTGCCAGCGCGAACCAGCCGTAGCTGCCGACGTGTGTCTCCGCACCGTGGTTGTCCCCGGCCTCCAGCTACTCGTTCACGCGGAGCGTGTGGGCGCTCTGCACGGATGCGAGCACCGCCCGGTTCACTCTACGATGTTCGGTTCCGCCTGCAGGAGGACCTCGATGGCAGCGGCATCCGCGCGCTCCGCGTCGAGTTGATCCTCCGCCGCCCGGTTCAAGTCCAGGACGTCCGGTTCCACCTGCAGGAGGGCCTCAATGGTAGCGGCATCCACGTGCTCCGCGTCAAGTTGAGCCTCCGCCGCTCGATTCACATCCACGACATCCGGTTTCGCCTGCAGGAGGGCCTCGATGGCAGCGACATCCGCGCGCTCCGCATCGAGTTGAGCCTCCGTCTCCCGGTGCTCCTTTAGGATCGCTAGGTTGAACCGCTGGTCCACCTGCACCATGGGGGACCCGGACGCCGGCATGAAGTCGACGTCTGTTGTCTCATACGCATCGGGGGCCTTCTGCGCCACGACCTCCGCCATGAACATTGGATCAGCTTCCTCCTCCTTGTAGCTTGGCTCCAGAGAACTCGGGGATTGGCCCGCCACAAAGCGAGCTTGGAAATGGAGGTCTGTGGCACCGACCGCCGCCGCAATTTCTGCGCGGTGCTCCGGCGTCAGCATCTTGTAGTACTTGATCTTGCGGTGCACCATGGCTTTCCGGCGAACTAGAGGACGGCTGATGTGGGCTAGGGGATCGAAAGGTGGGGGAATGGGCTGGAGAGGAGGTGTGGTTTTGGGGCAGTGGTGACCGGCCGGCAAGTAGCTGGCGTAGGCCGAGTAGTGAAGGTTCTGGTGTGAATAGTGGTTTTGGTGATGACCGGTCAATCGGTTTTGACTATGCGGAGTTTGCAAAGCCAGATGACTGGAGCCTGGAGAGTTGTGGGGTGGGATGGGACCAAAGTTTCAGAGTTTCATGTGGCAGACATCTAGACCTCCCCACCGTTCCTGTCGACGACAAGGCGGTGACTTCGTAAATCTCAAGATGACTAGCAAGATGCCCGTGCATTGCACGGAACATCAGGATGCATTTTTTTACAAAACACCTATTGTGGTTGACCCATGCAGGAATAATCCCATGTGTAAAAACAAATGATATCTCGAGAATTTCATCGAAACAATGGTAACTTGAGAATTTAAAGGAAAAATGATATCTCGAGAAAGATGAGAGATAAGGTGAGGAGGAGTGGGGCGCAGTGGTGATTGGTGGTCGGACTTAGTGGAGGCATGGGGATGGACGATGCCGGCAGCGGCCACCATGCCAGATTGTTCCAGAGGCTTCCTTTTTTAGTTACTCAACATTGAAGTTGTGGGAGATAAGGATGAACGAGAGAGGTGTGGGTATCCTTTTGCAAAATTGCCATAGTTTGCTTTCTATCCGTTAGATATAGATCAGACGGTCTATATTGCAAGATGGTAGGCACACCATCATCACCGAGAGTAGAGATAAGAGTAGAGATGGAGATATGACGGCTCAGTCTCTCGAAGGTGCTCATAGGGGTAGGGTGTGCGTGTGTGCGTTCATAGGGGTGAGTGTATGCGCGCATGTATGAGCGCTTGTGTCTGTACTGTGTTCAAAAAAAGGAGTACTCAAAGTATGCAAGTTCATAAGGAACGGACGGTGTACATCGCTCTTATCGCATTCGCATTGCACCCCGGCACGGTGGACCCTACACGTCGCTCACCGAATGGAACACGCTTCGTCTTGCGTTTTTGCTTGCTTGTGGGACCGCAGTTGAGAGCAAACCGACGTCCCTCCCCCTCCCCCGCCCGCGTCATTTACTACTAGACTAGAAGAGAGAGAGAGGTCTGCCGAGTGTTACTCACGCTCGAATTTGGCCGGGAAAACAGGGAAACCGACATGTGGGGAACACCTGTCGGGATGACGTGGCGCAGACTAGTCCAATGGAGGAGCTGGCGATGACCGCCTCGCCACCGGCAACCGTTCATGTGGGTCGTGGGGGCCAGCAACGTGGCGCAGCTCCCGCACCACCTCTGTACACAGCGACCGCGGTGAGCAACACACTCATCATCGCTAGACACGCTCGACTTTAGGGTGCGGAGGGTGGCACTACTGCTGTGGCACGACCAGTAGATCAACACCCGGCTCATCGAGGATGCACGGGGCGCCGAAGTGCGCGCGCGCCACGACGCGTCCGTGGAGTGTTCTAGCGCGGCCAACTGCATCCCAGGACCTGAGACCATGCCGGGTCGTCTTTCAATGACATGTGGGATCGCATGTGAACAAAGGGCATCTCCAACATTGCCACACCCGTAGCTGACTACCCTGGCACACAGAAAACCCTCATCCCTTGCACCGTCGCACGCGTGCGTTCCCAGCCGGCGCTAGCTGCCCGCATTCATGCCGTCCGTCCGTATGCCGTCATTAAGCAGGCTCCCTGCCCGAGGAACCAACTCCGGTGACTTATTGACACACCCGGACGCTTGGCCTCACCGGAATGCACTACTTAAAGCGGCAATGCCCAGCTAAACTCCATAGCATAGCGCATCCTCCTACCTGGCACCACATCCACCATGATCGCGAGCGGGAACGCTCTGAGGGAGAGCTTGTCTTTGGGGATGAAGCTCGAGGTCGCCGCCCTCGCTCAACTTGCCACTCGCAATGCAATATCGGTGTAGCCGGATGCGGACGCGACCGCACAAGCAGTGGCTATGCTGGCGGCCGATGACGGGAGCACCACTAGCCATGCGTCCTACTTGCCGCCGTCCAACGTTCGGTGGCGCATGTGGCAGGTGAAGCGACGGACCGTCCACGTCCATCATCATCAACCTCATGTCCACCGGCACCGCCGAGGTCGGGGACTCCTCCGAGGATGAGTAGGGCATGGGAGGCGGCAGGGCATGGTGTGCCAACTGGCCGGTCCATCTCCCGTGTTCTACTCTTCCTCACAGGAGACCGCACCTTCACTTCACGGGTCTTGAACCCCACCGCCATTCATGGAGACGGCAGATGGAGGACGTCGTCATCGATGCGGAAGTACAAAGGAAAGTGGACGTCGGTCGCTGCAGTAGAATAGGTTTAGGGTCGGGTTTCTTTTCTTTCTCTATCCTATAAAAGTTTGAAATGTAATGAAAATCTGTCGTGTTTGCATGAATCTCGTCTGGTGTATATGAACTTTCACAATAATAGTAAGATATATTGTATGAAAATATATTGAATGATGATTTGTTTTTGTGTGTATAAACTTGGTCTAAGTTTAGAAGGTTTGACCCGAGACAAAGCTAACATGTGAAGTAAATAAACACATAGGTATACATACACAATTTATCTTAGGCACTCCAATAGTACGTCCACTACACATTCACGCATTTCACATCTTTCTCTCGCTTTGTCTGCCAAACCAACTAAGCCTTCTCCTAAAATATAAAGTCCTAAAAAACCAACTAAGCCAACCTCCCAGCATATCACGCGGGAAAAGACCCGGACATGCCGTTTTAGTCGGGATTACCGGATTACTAGTTGTTTCGATGGATCATGAAGCACCAAGTTTAAAAGGAAAAAGTCGGTACACTCACAGCACGCCCGTCGCAGTCGCATTGCACCCCACACACGGCCGGTCCTGCACATGGCTCACGTAAACGGAACACGCTTCGGCTTGCCTCTTCACTGACACGTGGGACCGCATTTGGAGAAACCGAGCATGCGCCAAACTCCCCCGCCCACCGCACGAAAATTCCCCCCAAATCCCAAATTCAACTGCCCTTTGGCCAACTAGCCAATAATATTCCCCAAACCCCCCTCTCCCCACCCCCCTCCACTCCATTCGCTCTGCCAAAGCCGCCCTCCCCGCCGCGCCCATACGTCGGCGCCGCGGCTCGTCGAGGGGACGCACAGCGATCCTCTCGCTCCCGCAGTACGCTCTCGTAGACTGCCGTCCTACAGCCGCACCGCCACCGCTGGCGACGTTCTTGTGGAGACGCACGGCGATCAGCTTCTCCCACGGTACGTGCATTCTAGACTGAGGCCCCGTGCATGTCGGAGTAGCGCTGAATGTTAGCTGATAGACGCTGTTAATCTCACTGTTTGCCGAAATAGTTCACAGTCAATATGCTCTGCTTAAGAAGCTTCCTTGCCCTGTTCTGCACTCAATCTGCTTTGCTAAGATGGCATGCCACGTCCGATTAGTTGCTAAAATATCCTGCCATATATTTATTGTGAAGTAGATTGCCATGGTCCAGTAGCCAATCTGTTAGGTGAAATAGCTCGACACCATTTTATACTCGATCTTTGTTGTTGAGATGGCCTTCGATGGCTGTGTGCTCGGCCTCATTGACTGCTGAAATAGCCTGCCATAATTTAACACTCAAATCTGTTTGCTGAATTAGCTTTACATATATTTCGTTACTTAATCTGCTTGTCCAAATATCTTGCCATAGCTTTAATTAGACATCGACCTAGGTATTTTTTCTGGACTTTATGAAAAAGCATACATGTTTTTCCTGTAATATCTAGTAGAAGAACTAATTTGTATGTCTAACAGATGGACATGACTTGGATAACTTCTGCTCAAAGATTCTCCACTGCATATGCCGAGGGGGTTGAAAACTTCATAAACTTTATCAGAGCTGAGTACGGTGGTCCGAAATCAGATGTGCTCTGACCGTGTAGCAGTTGTATGAATTCAGTTACAAGACCCCAGTAAAATGTACAAAATCATCTACACTTGTATGGGATGTCGGGCACATATACTAGGTGAAGCTGTGAACGTCAATGTTACTGACTATGTGGAAGCAGCAGATCACCATCTTGATCTGCCTGATGCTCAGGTGGAAGAGGAGGAGGTGGCGGCGGCGGAGCCAGTGAGTTTGACCAACATTGAAACAATGCTACAAAATGCTCGCGCATTTCGTGAACTTTCACCTACAGAAGAAAAACGGTGGGCCCACATGTTGGAACAATGCAATGTGGTAGTCACCCAAGGAAATAAGCTGTCAGTATTCTCAGTTATGGTCACCTTTCTTCAGGTGAAGACATCTGAGCGGATGACCAACAAATCATTCGATGTGATGTTGGCTACTTTCCGGAAATCTTTCCCAGATGCGTCTGAGCTGCCACACACCTACAATAAAATGAAGAATTTCCTTCGTGCAGTTGGAATTGGATATGATATGATCCATGTTTGTAAGAATAATTGTGTTATGTTCCATAAGGATTATGCCAACTTAAGTGAATGCCCAAAATACAAATCATCAAGATGGAAAGATGGCGATGCTGTGAAGAGGATTCCTCATAATGTTCTAAGACATTTTCCAGTTATACCAAGATTGCAGAGGTTGTTTCATGATGCTGAAACAAGAGAGGATGTACTGTGGCATTCTAGGAACCAGGAGTACAGAGATCAGAATGTAATGAGCCATCCATCTCATGGTAGTGAATGGAAAAGCTTCAATCAGAAACATAAAAAGTTTGCTGCTGAGCCGAGAAAAATTAGACTTGGCTTAGCTACAGATGGATTCAACCCATTTGGCCACCAGAGCGCCACATATAGCATGTGGCCTTTGCTTGTTATCCCTTACAACATGCCACCAAATGTCTACACCAAAGAATCAAACTACATGATGGCCTTGCTCATCCCAGGTCCAAAAAGTCCTGGAAAGGATTTTGATTTATTCATGGAGCCTCTTGTGGAGGAACTTCAACAGCTATGGAGGGGTGTTCTCACTCGAGACCTATATAGCAGCCCACCAGCTGATTTCTTTCTGCGTGTTGTTATAATTTGGTGCATCCATGATTATCCGGCTTTGGGCACTATGTCAGGGCGAATGACACATGGTTACAATGCATGTGTTCGCTATGACAAGAATCCGCTGTCATACGCAATACTTAGCAAGATCTGTTACATTGGACACCGCCGTTTCCTTGCCAAGGACAAGACGTGTCCTACAAAATACTGAAGACATGTGTTCAATGCAAAGCATGAAAACCGTGATGCGCCAAAGAGGCTCACCGGCGATGAGTTACAAGAGGAATTAGAGAAGGTCAGGCATATTACACCAGGAAACCATCCTAATAATGGTAGCGGGAAAAGGAAGCATGGCAGGGCAGAAGAGAGATTATTGTTTACCCGCAGGTCCACTTTGTTGGACTGGGAGTATTGGAAAGATTTGGATTAGCGGCATAATCTTGATGTGATGCACATCGAGAAAAATATATGTGACAACATTATCGGCACACTTCTTAATATTGAAGGCAAGACGAAAGATACCTTAAAATCTAGGATTGATTTGACAGACCTGGGTATCAAATCCGATTTGCAGGTGAAAGATGATGGTGCATCACGGGATATGGCACCAGCTGTGTATGTCTTGGACAAAGTAAAAAGAAAAGAATTTTGCAAGGTCCTGTCACGTGTGAGATTCCCACATGGATTTGCTTCCAATCCTGAAAGGAGAGTCAGTGCAGATGGAAACAAGGTATAAGGGTTGAAAACTCATGACTGCCACGTCTTACTTCAAAGGGTTTTACCTGTTACCCTTAGAGGATTGGGCCGCCCTGACTTATACAGAGTAGTTGCAGAGTTGGGACAATTCTTCAGGGAACTCTGCAGTAGAAATATCAGGATATATGCTTTGGAGCGTCTTAGAGACAAGATACCAACTATCCTATGCGACCTTGAGAAGATATATCCTCCAACCTTCTTTGATGTGATGGTGCATTTGGCTGTTCATCTACCTGATGAGGCACTACTTAGAGGTCCAGTACAGTATGGCTGGATGTACCCTATTGAAAGGCGGCTAGGCACTTTCAAGGGCTATGTTAGGAACAGAGCTAGACCCGAGGGTTCCATTGCAGAGGCCTACATTGCTACAGAAGCGTTGACATTCTGCTCAAAATACATTGAAACAGCTGATCAGCTTAGCGAAAATGTGGGTGAAGACAATCCCGAGATCAATGTTTTCGATTGTTCTGTTCGAGTTACAAGGAAGAGTCGACAAGATGACAAACCTAAATATTTGGACAAAATGGTTTGGTATGTGTTAAATAACTGTCCTGAGATTCTACCTTATATCGAGTAAGTGCTAAGTACTGCAGCTTATACATCGTAATCAACTAAACTTGCAGCACATTCTTATATATTTAGATGTTTGATGCGATCACTATGTTGTGCAGCATCTACAAAAAGTAGTTACTGCCGCAAAATCCAAGAAACATTGATACACTTGTTATGGCAGGATTTGCGAAATGGTTCAAGAGCCGTGTAAGCTCTTGAATTGCACTGTCAGTTTTTTAAATATATTGAGTACATAAGATGATCAACTTGTCTATTTTCTAACCATAGGTTAAGAAGATGTGGGAGGATGGGCAGGCAATTAATGATGCCCTTTACGCACTAGCAATGGGTCCTGATACTCGGGTAAGACATTATGAATCTTGCGTTGTTGGAGATGTGCGTGACAACACCCTTGCACGCGATGAAGGCAGGAAGACACAAAACAGTGCCATTATGAGCACGTATACGTACGGCAAAGAGACAACTGAAATGTATGCTAACATAATAGACATTGTTTAGTTGCAGTATATCTCCAGTTTCGAGGTTCATCGGTGTGTGGTTATGTTGTGTTATCGTTGGTATAACCTGGTTTCCAGGATCGCAAAACCTAGAGCTGATGATTATTTCAAATCCATCAATGTCAAGGCGGCGTACCACACTGACGAGCCTTTTATTTTGGTAAATCAAGCAACACAGATATTTTTCTTGGAAGACACATATGTATGTAGCGATGATTGGAGAGTATTGCAAAGGTTTTAGTAGAGGAATTCATTTAATGAAGTTGCACAACAAGATGATGCTTACACTGCTCCTGATGTAGAAGATTCCACAGATGTTCCTAGTATCTTTGAGAACCATCACATCAATGACGCTGGCGAAAAGATTGCCTGTCGGGCTGTGGACATACGAGAGTTGATCAATAAGACGCCAACGTTCGAGGACATTGAGGATGAAGAAGAAGATGACACTGGGGGGAATTACAATTCAGACTGATACACATGGCGAAGATGTTGACGCTGCTATTGCGGATGATGATTAGATTGCTTTTGTCGTATTTGCCTGTGAGAAGACGACTTTTTATCTACTATGTGAAATTATGTTTGCTATGACTACTAAAACCTGATGAAGTTGTTGTTTAGTATTTTGCTATGAGAACATCACTTATTATGTATGTTGATTTGTGTTTGGTGATTGTATGATGACTAAAACATGATGATATTGTTGTTTTGTTGTACTCATATTTGGTTGTGAAACTTGTATTTGATGACATAGTTTGTTGTTGGACTGCAATTTGCTCTACGTCTTCGAATGGGAACAAAGCTGAACCGACATGGCCTCTACTAATTTATTTATTTATTAGCAAAAGGGCCTCTGCTATTTATTTATTTATGAGCAAAAGGGGATACCCCTCGATTTCCGTTAATAGAAATCATTAGATGTTCACAACACTACGCCCAGCCTGCTAAACAGGTTTCATTCATTACTAGTTTCAGCAAAGTGCTCATGTCATAGCAACTGAATACATCACGAGTGCTACATACACTACAAATAAAGAGACAATCATCCTACAGAGCACAAGGATCTTGCCCATTATCTTCACAAGCTCTTTCATCTCCTCATTGCTGTCAAGGCCGTTCAGCAGCTGTTGTTTGGCCATGATCAGATGAACTGCATCTTTAACCTTCTGCTCTGCATCTTCCTCTTCTGACGTTCCTTCAGTTACTTGTCCAACACCCCAACCTGCTGGTATTGGGATTCCTCGGCTAACCAAATAATCACATAGTTCCATTCCCCCACATCAGCAACTTCCCAGAAATACAAATCACCCGAATCTTCCCTTTTCTGCATGAATCAAATTGGAAGATCATCAACCAAACTATTAAAAAAATCAGCAACTGAAAGTAGGTGAACAACACTTAAGCATATTATTACCCATGATTCAGGCATTTGTAGAAGACTCGGCCAGGGTTGAGGATTGTAGTTGAGACGCGACGGATGACTCTGCGTGATTTGCAGCAGTGGCATCACACCAACGGCAGCGGGTTGCGATGAGTGTGCCGGCGGGGGTGTGATGAGACCCACAGGGGATGGTATGGGTGGCGACTTGGCGCACATATGGTTGTTGCCTGCTGACGAGCAGGTGGACGAGCCGCCAGCGGACATGGTTGCTGTGGCCGGAGCTTCTGATGCTAGGCAGAGTAACTAGAGAAGAGGAGAAGCGAACGTTGGATATGTCAGTTTCATTACTTGCAGAGTAGCATAGCACTATATATATAGTCATAGTTTAGGTTTGGATTCGAACCAGCTACAGGAGCACGTCTCTCTTTTTTCTAAAACTCAGCAACGTCTCTTTACTGGTACACAAGCTTGTCCTGTATGCCTTCTCAAGTCTTTGATTTTTAGGAATGTTATGTGGCGAACATTCCCTGGGAGGAGGACAGCAAACGAACACATTTTCCTGGCAGTTTTAGTTGCGATGCAAGATCAAATGGTGGCAGTTTCTGGAATGTTATCTGGCGAACGAGCCCAGTTTTTCTTTTCTTCCTATAAAAAAGTATGCTACGTGGTGTCGGCTTAGACAACAAACGATTGTGCCAACCTTGACCGTTGGATTGACATTCAACGTCTATCGTGTTTCTTCAGTCTCTTCTTCCTCCAGCCGCCAAAGCCAAACCAGTGCCAGCGGGACCGCCTGCTCCCGCCTCCCATGGCTGGATGTGCTGCCGTGCATGCATCCCGACCACATCGCACCCTAAAACTCTACGCATCTTCCTTGGCTCCTATTCGTTCCCGTCCGAGGCCTCACCATCGTCCTCCGCCTTGGTTCGCTCACGCCGCCCTCTGGTGTTGTCAACATGGTCAACAACCGAGAGGAATAAGGAGATGACTGTACATGGTGAGGATGATAGTAGGGACCCACCAGGATCATGGCAGTCGACAAGCAAGTGCCTCCTTTATTACAAGAAAAAAATGGTTCCTCCTGATGGTTTCCTGACATCTGGGTCGCATGCCACAGTCAACGTAGTCGATAAGCGAGATAACTGCACAAGGAGCGGCTGATACCCGGGACCCAGCAGCTCGCGCAGTTTTTTTTGGGACGAAGCAGGGTATCAACTGGGTTGTGCGGGAGCTGTTGCCCGTCTAGCCCAGGCTTTTATTTCATATGTTTACCACATGACCAGCCCAGTTTTGTTTTTTCTGTCTGAAAATGGCTAGCCCAGCTATTTTGTTTTTTGCAGAATAACCAATGGAGGCCTACTTGCTTTTGTACGCCCTGCTGGGCCGGAAATCTTTCAAGACGAGGAGGAATGCATTCGGCTTGCCCAGAAAATGGGCTATAAGTAATAAGAAATGGTTGTAAAATGAAAAATACAGCAAACATGCAATTAGTTCCAAATTACTTTTTTCTTTCGGATTTTGACTTTTTAAATTTCATTGTTTTTGTGCAGGTAAAATTTCATTGGATTTTAAATTATGGTATGTTTATTTTTTAAATTAATTTGAATCTGGCTAGAAATTTTGGGCTGTATGCGGTTTGGGATAGATTTGGAGGCTGACTTGTGGGTCTACTAGGTTGACGTGTACGAAAGGCTTTGTCAACTTAGTCCACAAACGATTCTAGCAGCAGTGACCGTTGGATATTAATCCAACGGCCGTACTGCTTCTTTAACCTTTGGTCTTCTTGCTCCAGCCGCCCAGACCACCGCCGGCTATACTGCTTGCTCATGCCTCCAGTAGCCGGTTGTGCTGCCGCGCAGGCCTAACCGCCCCACACTACTCCCATCGCTGGCATGGCCATTGCTACTTCTTGAGCTTGCGTTGGTTTTTCCCTTGAAGAGGAAAGGGTGATGCAGCACAGTAGAGGTAAGTATTTCCCTCAATTAAGAACCAAGGTATCAATCCAGTAGGAGAAGAACACACAAATCACCAACACCTACACAAACAATCAAACACTTGCACCCAAGGCGATAAAGGAGTTGTCAATCCCTTCACGGTCAATTGCAAAAGTGAGATCTGATAGAGATAGATAAACAAAAGATAATATTTTTTTTGGTATATAGATCTAAAAATAAAAGATTGCAAAATAGTAGATCGGAAAGTAATATGATGGAAAATAGTAGATCAGAAAGTAATATGATGGAAAATAGACCCGGGGGCCACAGGTTTCACTAGAGGTTTCTCTCATGAAGGCAAATAATATGGTGGGTGAACAAATTACTGTCGAGCAAATGATAGAAAAGCGCAAAGTTACGACGATATCCAAGACAATGATTATGCATATAGGCATCAAGTTCGTGTCAAGTAGACCAACTCCTGCCTGCATCTACTACTATTACTCCACACATCGACCGCTATCCAGCATGCATCTAGAGTATTAAGTTCATAAAGAACGGAGTAACGCCTTAAGTAAGATAACATGATATAGAGGAATTAACTCAAGCAATATGATGAAAACCCCATCTTTTTATCCTCGATGGCAACAATACAATACGTGCCTCGCTACCCCTATTGTCACTGGGTGAGGACACCGCAAGATTGAACCCAAAGCTAAGCACATCTCCCATTGCAAGAAAAACCAATCTAGTTGGCCAAACCAAACCGATAATTCGAAGAGAAATACAAAGATATTAAATCATGCATAAAAGAATTCAGAGAAGATTCAAATAATATTCATAGATAAGCTGATCATAAATCCACAATTCATTGGATCTCGACAAACACACCGCAAAAGAAGATTACATCGGATAGATCTTCAAGAACATCAAGGAGAACATTGTATTGAGAAGCAAAGAGAGAGAAGAAGCCATCTAGCTACTAGCTATGGACCCATAGGTCTGAGGTAAACTACTCACGCATCATCAGAAGGGCAATGGAGTTGATGTAGAAGCCCTCTGTGATCGATTCCCCCTCCGGCAGGATGCCGGAAAAGGCCCCAAGATGGGATCTCACAGGAACAGAAGGTTGCGGCGGTGGAAAAGTATTTTTGTGGCTTCCTCTGGTGGTTCTGGAATATATGTGAATATATAGGAGGAAGGGCTAGGTCAAGGAGTCCCGAGGGGCCCACAAGGCAGGGGCGCCCCCCTAGGGCGCGCCCTCCACCCTTGTCGCTGCCTCGCGGCTCTTCTGACTTGGACTCCAAGTCCCCTGGGTGTCTTCTGGTCCAAGAAAAATCAACGTGAAGTTTTATTCCATTTGAACTCCGTTTGGTATTCCTTTTCTGCGAAGCTCAAAAACCAAGGAAAAAACAGAAACTGGCACTGGGCTCTAGGTTAATAGGTTAGTCCCAAAAATAATATAAAATAGCATATTAATGCATATAAAACATCCAAAACAGATAATATAATAGCATGGAACAATAAAAAATTATAGATATGTTGGAGACGTATCAAGCATCCCCAAGCTTAATTCCTGCTCGTCCTCGAGTAGGTAAATGATAAAAACAAAATTTTTGATGTGGAATGCTACCTAACATATTTATCCATGTAATTTTCTTTATTGTGGCATGAATGTTCAGATCCATAAGATTCAAAACAAAAGTTTAATATTGACATAAAAACAATAATACTTCAAGCATACTAATAAAGCAATCATGTCTTCTCAAAATAACATAGCCAAAGAAAGTTATCCCTACAAAATCATATAGTCTGGCTATGCTCCATCTTCACCACACAAAGTATTCAAATCATGCACAACCCCGATGACAAGCCAAGCAATTTTTTCATACTTTTGATGTTCTCAAACTTTTTCAACTTTCACGTAATACATGAGCGTGAGCCATGGACATCGCACTATAGGTGGAATAGAATATGGTGGTTGTGGAGAAGACAAAAAGAAGGAGATAGTCTCACATCAACTAGGCGTATCAACGGGCTATGGAGATGCCCATCAATAGATATCAATGTGAGTGAGTAGGGATTGCCATGCAACGAATGCACTAAAGCTATAAGTTTATGAAAGCTCAAAAAGAAACTAAGTGGGTGTGCATCCAACTTGCTTGCTCACGAAGACCTAGGGCAATTTGAGGAAGCCCATCATTGGAATATACAAGCCAAGTTCTATAATGAAAAATTCCCACTATTATATGAAAGTGACAACATAGGAGACTCTCTATCATGAAGATCATGGTTCTACTTTGAAGCACAAGTGTGGAAAAAAGGATAGTAACATTGCCCCTTCTCTCTTTTCTCCCATTTTTTTCTTTTTTTTTGGTGGGCTTCTTTGGCCTCTTTTCTTTTATTTGTGGGCTTCATTGGCCTCTTTTATTTTTTCCTCACATGGGACAATGCTCTAATAATGAAGATCATCACACTTTTATTACTTACAACTCAAAAATTAAAACTCGCTACTTAGAACAAAATATGACTCTATATGAATGCCTCCGGCAGTGTACCGGGATGTGCAATGATTCAAGAGTGACATGTATAAAAATTATGAATGGTGGCTTTGCCACAAATACTATGTGAACTACATGATCATGCAAAGCAATATGACAATGATGGAACGTGTCATAATATAACGGAACGGTGGAAACTTGCATGGCAATATATCTCGGAATGGCTATGAAAATTCCATAATAGGTAGGTATGGTGGCTGTTTTGAGGAAGGTAAAAGGTAGGTGTATGATACCGGCGAAAGTTGCGCGGTACTAGAGAGGCTAGCAAAGGAGGAAGGGTGAGAGTGCGTATAATCCATGGACTCAACATTAGTCATAAAGAACTCACATACTTATTGCAAAAATCTATTAGTTATCAAAACAAAGTACTACGCGCATGCTCCTAGGGGGATAGATTGGTAGGAAAAGACCATCACTCGTCCCCGACCGCCACTCATAAGGAAGACAATCAATAAATAAATCATGCTCCGACTTCATCACATAACGGTTCACCATACGTGCATGCTACAGGAATCACAAACTTTAACACAAGTATTTCTACAATCAACAATTACTCACTAGCATGACTCTAATATCACCATCTTTATATCTCAAAACAATCATAAGGATATCCCTCTTGGATGCCTATCATATTAGGACTAAATTTATAACCAAAGCAAATTACCATGATGTTTAGAAAGACTCTCAAAATAATATAAGTGAAGCATGAGAGTTCAATAATTTCTATAAAATAAAACCATCGCCGTGCTCTAAAAAGATATAGGTGAAGCACTAGAGCGAAATTGCCTAGCTCAAAAGATATAAGTGAAGCACATAGATTATTCTAATAAATCACGATTCATGCGTGTCCCTCTCAAAAGGTGTGTACAACAAGGATGATTGTGGCAAACTAAAAAGCAAAGACTCATATCATACAAGACGCTCCAAGCAAAACACATATCATGTGGTGAATAAAAATATAGCCTCAAGTAAATTTACCGATAGACGAAGACGAAAGAGGGGATGCCTTCCGGGGCATCCCCAAGCTTAGGCTCTTGGTTGTCCTTGAATATTACCTTGGGGTGCCTTGGGCATCCCCAAGCTTAGGCTCTTACCACTCCTTATTCCATAGTCCATCAAATCTTTACCCAAAACTTGAAAACTTCACAACACAAAACTCAACAAAAAACTCGTGAGATCCGTTAGTACAAGAAAATAAAATCACCACTTTTGGTACTGTTGTGAACTCATTCTTTATTTATATTTGTGTAATATCTACTGTATTCCAACTTCTCCATGGTTCATACCCCCCGATACTACCCATAGATTCATCAAAATAAGCAAACAACACAAAGAAAACAGAATCGGTCAAAAACAGAACAGTCTGCAAAGATCCAAATTGTTCTAATACTTCTGTAACTCCACAAATTCTAAAAAATTAGGACAACAGAGGAAATTTGTATATCAATCTTGTTTAAAACATCCAGTGAATTATTAAAATTCTGTGACTGGGGAGATTTCATCAAAGCATCAACAATATGTTTAGTAAAAGCTTTATTTTGATTATAAGCATGAGGAGAATTCAACATGGATTGCAACAAGGAAATACAATCTATTAAAGAAAAATTATCATAATTAAAGTCCTTGAAATCCAAGAGAGTGGGTTCATTGCTACTTAAAGTTTTGACCTCTCCAATCCCACCTTTATCAATTTTTGCATCAAGATCTATAAACTCCGAATCATTGGGACGCCTTCTAACTAAAGTTGACTCATCTCCAGTCCCATCTTTATCAAGATTTATTTTAGAAAACAAAGATTCTATAGGAGTCACATCAATCACTTTAAGATCTTCATCATTATTTTCACAAGAACTAGAAGAACACGCTTTCACAAACCAATCTCGCTTAGCATGAATCTTAGCGGTTCTTTCCTTACATTCATCCGTAGAAATTCTCATAGCTTTTAAAGACTCATTAATATCATGCTTGGGTGGAATAGATCTAATTTTCAAAGAATCAATCTCAAGAGAAATTATATCCACGTTCCTAGCCTAATCATCAACCTTAAGCAATTTTTCTTCAATCAAAGCATTGAAACTTTTTTGCGAACTTATTATAATTTTCATAAGAATTGTTGTAGGAATTACCATAATTATTAGAGGAATTACTAGGAAACGGCCTAGGATTAAAATTACCTCTATAAGCGTTATTACCAAAATTGTTCCTACCAACAAAATTCACATCCATAGATTCATTATTGTTCTTAATCAAAGTAGACAAAGGCATATCATTAGGATCAATAGGAGCACTCCTACTAGAAAACAATTTCATAAGTTCATCCATCTTTCCACTCAAAACATTAATCTCTTCAATCGCATGCACTTTTTTATTAGTAGAAGATCTTTCGGTATGCCATTGCGAATAATTAACCATAATATTATCTAGGAGTTTAGTAGCTTCTCCTAAAATAATTTCCATAAAAGTACCTCCCGCGGCCGAATCTAAAAGATTTCTAGAAGAAAAATTCAATCCGACATAAAAAATTTGTATGATCATCCACAAATTTAAACCATAAGTAGGGCAATTTTGTATCATCAATTTCATCCTCTCCCAAGATTGTGCAACATGTTCATGATCAAGTTGCTTAAAATTCATAATATCGTTCCTAAGGGAGATGATCTTAGCGGGAGGAAAATACTTGGAAATAAAAGCATCTTTACACTTGTTCCATGAATCAATACTATTTTTAGGCAAAGACGAAAACCAAGTCTTAGCACGATCTCGTAGCGAGAACGGAAATAGCTTCAATTTAACAATATCATTATCCACATCTTTCTTCTTTTGCATATCACACAACTCAACGAAATTATTTAGATGGGATGCGGCATCTTCACTAGGAAGGCCGGAAAATTGATCTTTCATAACAAGATTTAGCAAAGCAGCATTAATTTCATAAGATTCCGCACTAGTGGCGAGAGCAATCGGAGTACTAATAAAATCATTATTACTAGTATTGGAAAATTCACACAATTTGGTATTCTCTTGAGTCATCGTGACAAAGCAAGCAATCTAACACATGAGCAAACAAAAAGCAAACAAAAAAGACGAACGGAAGAAGGGCGAATAAAAAGGAAAATCTTTTTGAAAATCATTTTAGAAGTGGGGGACAGGAAAATGAGAGGCGAATGGCGAATAATGTAATGCAAGAGATGAGAGTTTATGATGGGTACTTGGTATGTCTTGACTTGACGTAGATCTCCCTGGCAACGGCGCCAGAAATTCTTCCTGCTACTTCTTGAGCTTGCGTTGGTTTTTCCCTTGAAGAGGAAAGGGTGATGCAGCACAGTAGAGGTAAGTATTTCCCTCAGTTAAGAACCAAGGTATCAATCCAGTAGGAGAAGAACACACAAATCACCAACACCTGCACAAACAATCAAAAACTTGCAACCAACGAGATAAAGGGGTTGTCAATCCCTTCACGGTCAATTGCAAAAGTGAGATCTGATAGAGATAGATAAACAAAAGATAAAAAAATTTGGTTTTTTTGGTATATATATCTGAAAATAAAAGATTGCAAAATAGTAGATCGGAAAGTAATATGATGGAAAATAGTAGATCGGAAAGTAATATGATGGAAAATAGACCCGGGGGCCATAGGTTTCACTAGAGGCTTCTCTCATGAAGGCAAATAATACGGTGGGTGAACAAATTACTATCGAGCAATTGATAGAAAAGCACAAAGTTATGACGATATCCAAGGCAATGATTATGCATATAGGCATCACGTCCGTGTCAAGTAGACCGACTCCTGCCTGCATCTACTACTATTACTCCACACATCGACCGCTATCCAGCATTTATTTGGAGTATTAAGTTCATAAAGAATGGAGTAACGCCTTAAGTAAGATGACATGATGTAAAGGAATTAACTCAAGGAATATGATGAAAACCCCATCTTTTTATCCTCGATGGCAATAATAAAATACGTGCCTCGCTACCCCTACTGTCACTGGGTGAGGACACCGCAAGATTTAACCCAAAGCTAAGCACCTCTCCCATTGCAAGAAAAACCAATCTAGTTGGCCAAACCAAACCAATAATTCGAAGAGAAATACAAAGATATTAAATCATGCATAAAAGAATTCAGAGAAGATTCAAATAATATTCATAGATAAGCTGATCATAAACCCACAATTCATCGGATCTCGACAAACACACCGCAAAATAAGATTACATCGGATAGATCTCCAAGAACATCAAGGAGAACGTTGTATTGAGAATCAAAAGAGAGAGAAGAAGCCATCTAGCTACTAGCTATGGACCCGTAGGTCTGAGGTAAACTACTCACGCATCATCGGAAGGGCAATGGAGTTGATGTAGAAGCCCTTCGTGATCGATTCCCCCTCCGGCAGGATGCCGGAAAAGGCCCCAAGATGGGATCTCACGGGAACAGAAGGTTGCTGCGGTGGAAAATTGTTTTCGTGGCTTCCTCTGGTTGTTCAGGAATATATGTGAATATATAGGAGGAAGGGCTAGGTCAGAGGAGTCCCAAGGGGCCCACAAGGCAGCCCCCCCCCCCTAGGGTGCGCCCTCCACCCTTGTTGCCGCCTCGCGGCTCTTCTGACTTGGACTCCAAGTCCCCTGGGTGTCTTCTGGTCCAAGAAAAATCATCGTGAAGTTTTATTCCGTTTGGACTCCGTTTGGTATTCCTTTTCTACGAAGCTCAAAAACAAGGAAAAAACAGAAACTAGCACTGGGCTCTAGGTTAATAGATTAGTCCCAAAAACAATATAAAATAGCATATTAATGCATATAAAACATCCAAAACAGATAATATAATAGCATGGAACAATCAAAAATTATAGATACGTTGGAGACGTATCAGCCATCCCTCTACTAACCCACAGTTCCTGTTATTCTCCGGCGATGGCAGACGAACCAGTAAACCATCGTACTCCCCTCTGTGTGGGAAACAACTACCGAGTCTTCTCCGACTCTGGGTCGTTCCCTTCCTAGGCCTCGCTGTCGTCCATCGCCCTGGTGCCCGCGGCTCGCCGTGGTCAACGAACGACATCCATCAGAAGAGGACTGTACGTGGAGGGGATGACAACTAGGTCCACAGCCGCACGCAAGGAAGTGCCTCCTTATTACACGCAAAATAATGCTTCCTCCACCTGACAGCGGGGACCCACCGAAAGGGCCTCTTTATTTCGCGAAAAAAAGTTCCGCTGACAGCTCGGACCCACCAGCTATATCTTTGCACGCAAGGAAGTGCCTTTTTATTACACAAATAATGAATACTCCCCCTGCTAGCTGGGACCCACCATATTTGGAGGCTGACTTGTGGGCCTACTAAGTTGACGAGGACGTAGGATTTGTCAACTTAGTCAATATAAATGATTCTTGCTGCACTGACCGTATGATGTCCATCCAACGACCGTCGTGTTTCTTCAACCTCTTGTCTTCTTGCTCCAGCCGCCCAAACCATCGCTGGCCGGGCTGCCTGCTCCTGCGTCCTGTGGCCGGCTGTGCTGCCATGTAGGCCTCACCGCCCCACCCTACTCCCATCGCTGGCCTAGCCATCCCTGTACTCACCCAGACCTCCTGTTATTCTCCGGCGACGGCAGCCTCACACTGCAGCCAAACCAGTAAACCCTTGTACTCTCGTCCGCGTGGGAAACAACTGCCGAGTCTTCCCCAGCTCTGGGTCATTCCCTTCCTAGGCCTCGCCGTCGTCCACCGCCTTGGTGCTCTTGGCGCTGCATGGTCAATGTGGTCAAGGAACGACTTCCATCAGAAGAGGACTGTACGTGGAGAGGCTGACAGCTGGGTCCACGGCCGCAGCAAGGAAGTGCCTCCTTATTACACGCAAAATAATGATTTCTCAACCTGATAGCGGGGACCCATCGGAAGGGCCACCATATTTTGCAAAAAAATGTTCCCCCCTGACAGCTGGGACCCACCAGCTACATCTTCGCACGCAAGGAAGTGCGTCCATATTACGGAAAAAAATGATTCTTCCCCCTGACAGCTGGGACCCACCAGCTATATCTTCGCATGCAAGGAAGTGCCTCTTTATCCTCCATGACAGCTGGGACCCACCGGGTCGAACAGTACGTAGGGTTGTCTGTCTGGTCGCGAATGTGTACGTACATACTAGTCGATCGGTCTCTCTGCAGCGATGAACCGTGGCCAAGTAGGGAGATGCACGTGTCATAGTAGAGGCGCAGACGTAGCATGTCACGCAGTCCCGTCTATATATATCGTGTACATGTATGTACAACCACGCTGCAAGAAAGTAAATACGGCTATGTACGTACATACGGGCGGGGTCTCGAACGAGTACTCACGCATACATACGGCCAGGGCTCGTGTACATGGAGAGGCAACGGACGGCAGCAATGGCATCCTGTTCATCGGAAGCCAACCGGCTGGTTCGGAATGAAGAAACTGCGTCGTGTTCATTGGGAGGCAATGGAATGCGTCGTGTTCATCGGGAGCCAACCAGCTTGGACGAAACAGCCGAAACAGGGTCTGGCGTACCACAGAACAGAGGAAACGGCCTTTTGTTCAAGTGCCTACGGTCGAAACGGGGTCTTGTTGATCGGGAGGGGTGTGGCGTACCGCAAAACGGAGGAAACAGACTTGTGTTGGAGCGCCTACGGTTGAAACGGGGTCCTGTTCATCAGGAGGGGTGTGGCGTACCGCAAAACAGGACTCCATGGGCCACTGTTCATCCACAGTCTACTGCCTCGCTCTAGCCTCCACGGGCTACTGTCCATCCACCGCAGACTTCCTCCAGCCTCCACGGGCTACTGTTCATCCACCGTCAACTTCCTCCAGCCTCCACCTGCTACTGTTCATCCATGGGGTCCTGTTCATCCAGCCTCCACTAGCTACTGTTCAACCAGCCCTCCATGGGGTCCTATTCATCCAGCCTCCACCGGCTACTGTTCAACCAGCCCTCCACGGGGTCCTGTTCATCCACCCCCAACCGGCTCGGGTGTCTGGGGGCCTCCTCTCGATCGGGGTCCTATTCATCCAGCAGCAACGGCCTCTACTACCACAGGGTCCTGTTCATCCAACCCCCACCGGGAACTGTTCATCCAACCCCCAACAACGATCATTGTTCATTAAGAGGTAGCAGGTTCGATCGGCTTCAGTTAGTAGCAGTAACGAAGGAATCACTCGGGTTTAGTTAACTGCAGCCAAGGGATCGATCGCTCAGGTTCAGTAACGTAGCTAGTGCAATCGCTCGGGTTCAGTAAGCGAATGCCTCGCTCGGGTTCAGTTAGAGCCCAATGCCTCGTACACACGCACATACGTGTACAAGAGAAACATGCAAACCTCTGTGCATCGCTCGGCCTCGACCACCCACCTTAACCGGGAACTCCCCGAAATTTTCCTCGCCCTCACTTCTACCATGATTTTTTCCATCATGGACGGCCCAAAGAATGTCATGCAGGTGCGTCCCCGGCCCGCCCAGGATGAAAAGCCCATTTTCTATCATGATTTTTTGTCATAGAAGTAGGAGCCCACCACATCTATGATGATACGTGCTTTTGTCATAATTATCATCATGGAAGTGTCATAAGCATGACAGTTTTTTTTGTTTGGCCCATAATGTCACGGATGTGTCTTTTTTTTTGTAGTGTATCCAGTTGGATATGAGTGAACATGAGTTATTATTGTTGACATCACCCTTGAGGTGAATAAGTTGGGAGGCGAAATTATAATCCCCTATCTTTCTATGTGTCTGGCTAAAGCATTTTGCTCCATATATATGGTGTGAGTGTTAGAAATCATAGAAGACTAAATGATGGTTGACTATGTGGACTTGCCAAAAAGGCTCCGACACGAGAGCCTTCTTGAAAAGATGATGAATTGCAATTGCATTGTTGACTGAGAACATAGTTTGTTAGTTTTCAAGAAAGTTTATTCCTTATACTTTGATGTTGTGATAAATTGTTACTTGCTCATGAGAAGTTTTATGATAAAGTTTATTGCTGTTATAATAATAATGATCATGATGCTACTATGTCTGTATTTTGTTTTTATCGACAACTCGCTCTCTAAACATGTGGACATGATTATTTATATCTACTTTCACTTGAGGACAAGCGAGGTCTATGCTTGGGGGAGTTGATACGTCCATTTTGCATCGTGTTTTCCTACTGTTGCTTATAGTGTTTTCATTCAATATAACACTTTGTGGAGTAATTCTAATGCTTTTCTCTCATAATATGCAAGGTTTATACAAAGAGGGAGATTACCGGCAGCCGGAATTCTGGACCTAAAAAAGCTATATCAGAGATACCTATTCTCCACATAGCTGAAATTTTACGAAGATTTTTTTGGAATATATAAAAATTATTTGAGAAAAGAAATACCAGAGGGGGCCACCCAGGTGCCCACTAGGCACCAGGGCGCAACTACCCCCTGGCGCGCCCTGGTGGGTAGTGGGGCCCCTGGCCAGCCTCCGGTGCCCATCTTCTGGTATATAAGCCCATTTGCCCTGGAAAAAAAATAAGGAGAGGACTTTCGGGACGGAGAGCCACCGTCTCGAGGCGGAACTTGGGCAGGAGCACTTTTGCTCTCCGGCGGAGCGATTCCGTCGGGGATACTTCCCTTCGGGAGGGGGAAATCGAAGCCATCGTCATCACCAACAACCCTCTCACCTTGGGAGGACCAATCTTCATCAACATCTTCACCAGCACCATCTCATCTCAAAACCCTAGTTCATCTCTTGTGTTCAATCTTTGTATCAAAACCTCATATTGGTACTTGTGGGTGAATAGTAGTGTTGATTACATCTTGTAGTTGATGCTAGTTGGTTTATTTGGTGGAAGATTATATGTTCAGATCCATTATGCTATTTATTATCCCTCTGATCTTGAGCATGAATATTATTTGTGAGTAGTTGCTTTTGTTCTTGAGGACATGGGAGAACTCTTGTCATAAGTAATCATGTGAATTCGGTATTCGTTCGATATTTTGATGATGTGTATGTTGTGATTCCCTTAGTGGTGTTATGTGAACGTCGACTACATGACACTTCACCATCTTTGGGCCTAAGGGAATGCATTGTGGAGTAGTTATTAGATGATGGGTTGCTAGAGTGACAGAAGCTTAAACCCTAGTTTATGCGCTATTCCATAAGGGGCTGATTTGGATCCATATGTTTAATGCTATGGTTAGATTTTATCTTAATTCTTCTCTCGTAGTTGCCGATGCTTGCGAGAGGGGTTAATCACAAGTGGGAGGCTTGTTCAAGTAAGAACAGCACCCAAGCGCCGGTCCACCCACATATCAAATTATCAAAGTAGCGAACGCGAATCAAACAAACATGATGAAAGTGACTAGATGAAATTCCCATGTGTCCTCAAGAACGTTTTACTTATTATAAGAGACCGTTCTGGCCTGTCCTTTCCTACAAAAAGGATTGGGCTACCTTGATGCACTTTTTTTTACCATTACTATTACTTGCTCGTTACAAATTATCTTGCTATCAAACTATCTGTTACCAACAATTTTAGTGCGTGCAGAAAATACCTTGCTGAAAACCGCTTGTCATTTCCTTCTGCTCCTCGTTGGGTTTGACACTCTTACTTATCGAAAGGACTATGATTGATCCCCTATACTTGTGGGTCATCAATACCCGAGGTGCGTCATGGATTATGTCGCAAGGGAGTACTGCCTCGGCGCCGTATAGCATAAAGAACGGGGTATACCCGATAGATCGATTCGGCGTGGTGCGTAACCCCCATAGGATGGAATCAAGTTTCTCTACCCATTTGCAGTCTGCTTCTTTAAGGGAGCGTACTCGCCTTGGCTTAATGCAACTGAGGATTAGTCCATTGGCGTTTTCTACCTACCCATTTGACTGTGGGTGATAGACGGACGCGTAATCGAGCTTTATGCCCATCTTTGGGCACCATGCTTTGACCTCTTTGGTCGTGAAGTTTGTCCCGTTGTCTGTTATTAGACCGTGGGGGCTACCATAATGGTGTACTACCCCCGAGATGAACTCAATTACTGGGACTGCTCCGGCCGAGGTAACTGGTTTGGCTTTGATCCATTTGGTAAACTTGTCTACCATGACAAGTAGATATTTATTTTTTCGTGACCCGCCCTTGAGTGGGCCATCCTTATATAGCCCCCAGACCATGAAAGGCCAAGTGATCGAGATAGTGCGGAGGGTAGTGGGGGGCATGTGGCTTTGTTTGGCAAACACCTGACAGCAGGCTGTAACACTGTACTAACGTTGTTGCGTCAGCCCCTGCTGTCGGCTAGTAAAAACTAGCTCGAAAAGACTTGCTAACCAAGGTCCGAGTGGCGGCATAATTGTGTCGCCCCCGATTCAATCATACACTAATCATACACGCAAACATGTACGATCAAGATCAGGGACTCACGGGAAGATATCACAACACAACTCTAAACACAAATTAAAGTCATACAAGCTTCATATTACAAGCCAGGGGCCTCGAGGGCTCGAATACATAAGCTCAATCATAAATGAGTCAGCAGAAGCAACAATATCTGAGTACAGACATAAGTTAAACAAGGTGCCATAAGATGGCTAGCACAAACTGGGATACAGATCCAAGAGGCGTAGGCCTCCTGCCTGGGATCCTCCTAAACTACTCCTGGTCGTCGGCGGCCTGCACGTAGTAGTTGGCACCCTCGGTGTAGTAGGAGTCGTCGAAGGTGGCGTCTGGCTTCGGGGGCTCTAGCATCTGGTTGCGACGTCCGAGAAGAATGGAAAAGGGGGAAAGAGGGAGCAAAGCAACCGTGAGTACTCATCCAAAGTACTCGCAAGCAAGGATCTACACTACATATGCAATGGTATCAATGAAATGGGTAGTATCTGTGGACTAAACTCCAGAATGCTAGAATAAGAGGGGGAAAGCTAGTCCTAGCAAAGACTACACTTCTGGCAGCCTCCATCTTGAAGCATATAGAAGAGAGTAGCAAGTATAGTATCAAGTATCATCGCATAGCATAATCCTACCCGACGATCCTCTCCTCGTCACCCTGTGAGAGAGCGATCATCGGGTTGTATCTGGAACTTGTAAGGGGTGTGTTTTATTAAATATCCGGTTCTAGTTGTCATAAGGTCCAAGTACAACTCCGAGTCATTCTGTTACCGTGGACACGGCTATTCGAATAGATCAATCTTCCCTGCAGGGGTGCACCACATTACCCGACATGCTCGATCCCTCTGGCCGGGCACCCTTTCCTGGGTCATGTCCGGCCTCGGGAGATCAACATGCCACAGCCCTACGTAGGCTCGATAGAGAGGTCAGCACGCCGGTCTAAATCCTAAGCGCGCAGGGGTCTTAGGCGTTCCAGTCCAATCCGGTGCGCGCCACTCAGTCACTGACATCTGGAAGGCTTCAGCTGATGCTACGACGCCGGTTGCCCATATCTTGTCCCGTGTGGAGGTTAGTGCGTATAGGTCAATACCAACTCAGAACAAATACCAAGATCTCGTTTAGCATGTTATTTAAAGTATCCGCGGACGCCGACCAGGGACCAGGCCCACCTGTCTCCTAGGTGGTCACAACCTGCCCTGTCGCTCCGCCACAAGTAACACTCGGGGGCCGTCGGGAACCCAGGCCCACCACTACCTGGATGGAACCACCTGGCCCTTCAGCCCCCATATCCGAACAGTAACATAAGTAATGTAATAGTTTATAGAATATACCCGTGATCACCTCCCGAAGTGATCACGGCCTAGTAGTATAGCATGGCAGACGGACAAGAGTGTAGGGCCACTTATGTAACACTAGTAACCTATACTAAGCATTTAGGATTGCAGGTAAAGGTAACAATAGAAGTAAGAAGGACAAGCTATGCAGCAGAATAGGTTCATCCGAAAGCAGTAACAACTACACTACTCTAATGCAAGTAGTAGAGGGAAAGAGTAGGCGATATCGGGATGAACAAGGGGGGTTTGCTTTCCTGGATGGTCTGGCAAGAAGGAGGGATCGTCAACACCGTAGTCGATCGGGGAAATGGCGGCGTCAGTCTCGTAGTCTACCGGAGAGAAGAGGGGGAAGAAACAATGAATACAATGCAAATAGATGCATGACGATGGATGACAAGACAATAAGCGGTGCTAGTTGTGCCCTAACGCGATACTAGGTGCTACTGCCGAAGGGGGAAAACATCCGGGAAAGCATTCCCGGTGTTTGGCATTTTCGGACAAATGAACCGGAGGGGGATGGTTGCATGTTTGCTATGCTAGGGACATGTGGCGGATGAACGGACTGCGTATTCGGATTCGTCTCATCGTTCTGAGAACCTTTCATGTACAAAGTATTTTCATCCGAGTTACGGATTATTTTATATTAATTTTTTTAAAGTTTTAATTCATTTACTAAAATATATTAATATGAAAATTAAATGGAAAATTACTAGATGTACCTAGCACAGTGTACACAAAAATGTACACTGGCTGACATGTGGGACCAGGGGGACCCAATTGACCAGTCAAAGTTTGACTGGTCAACACGGGGTGGGGCCCTCCTGTCATACACAGATTTAAGTAACTATCAGTTTATTAGTTAATTAGCAGGTTAATTAGGTTAACTAAGTTTAATTAGATTAGTTAATCAAAATTAATTAAGTTAATTAATTATTTAATCAACTAATCAATTTTTATATTTATTTTCCTTTTATCTTTTATCTTTTTTTGGGGGCGTGGGGCCCATATGTCAGTGGCCCAGAGTGGGCGAACGGGCGGAGCTGGGATGGGCGGCGGCCCGACTGTGAACCGGAGCGCGCGCCGGCGCGAGCGGCAGCGAGCAGGGGCCACAGACGGGGCCGGTGAGGATGGCGGAGCGCAACGAGTGGGGAGGCCCGTGTCCAGGGTGGTGGCTAGAGTGGCCGGACGGGTGGCAGAAGGCGCGGCGGCGTCGGCGGCCGCAGGGGGCTGCGGGAGCGGGGTTAGGAGGAGGGGCGCGGCCAAGGGCAGCGTGGCGAGTGGGCCACGGAGGGCACAGGCGAGCAGAGCTCGCGACGAGCGCAGGCGTGCGATGGCGCGCATGTCGTGCAGCGGCAGCAGCGACATCAGGTGGCGCATGGGGAAGGGAGGCAGAGGCGCGGCGAAGCAAACGAGGCACCGGCGCGATGCACGGGATGACGGGACGGGGACGAGTGGCCGGGGGCCTCACTGACATTGTAGCCGAACGGGGGTCGGCGAGGCTCGGAGTAGCTCGTCGAGGGTTAGACGGGGAAGCGAGATCCGGCGAGGTGGTCCTCCAGGCGGCGGCGATGCGGCGTCGTTGTCGAGCACATCAGGCAGCGGGGATCGGCGTCGATCCCCGATGCAGATCTGGATCGGGGGGGAGGGGAATAGAGCGAGCAAGTGGGAGGGGGGAAGTGGGGGCGGCGGGGGTTAGGGTTTCGGTCGCCCAAGGGATAAGGGAGTGAAGGGGGGCCGGATGGGCCTTGGCCCAGTTGGGCCAGCGAAGGGGGGGGGGGGGGGGAGCTGGGCCGGAGGGCCCAGTTGGCCTGGGGCTTTCCTCCCCTTTTCTTCTTTCTTTTTTCTTTTTCTTTTAATTTTTTTAGTTTTATAAAATATTATAGTGGCACCTAAATTTGTAACGCTAATTATATCTATGCTACAAAAAGATTAAACCCCTAAATAAAATAGTTTAACATTTTATAAATAATAAAAGGCATTTATTAAATTGGTTATGCTGCTGTTTTATTCATTTTAGAGTATTTAAACATTTTATAAAGTGTGGTCTCTCCACCATAATTACCTATGCATTATTTGGCACAACCCGAACATTTTAGTTTTAATGTTTGAAAACTTTTGCCGTTTGACTTGATTTTAAATTTTGCATTCGAACATGATTGAATCATCGAGAGATTAACGACAGTAACCGAGGTGATGTGGCATCATTAGCAGAGGTTCACTGTAGCCTAATTATCCGGGCATCACAATTCTCCTCCACTACAAGAAATCTCGTCCCGAGATTTTAAGAGGTGGAGTAAGGGGGAAAGATCTGGTTACGAAATCCTAACGAATCTTCTCGGTCTTGGTTGCTCTTCTCGAAGAGGTCAATCCATTACATTGGGGTCTTCATTCCTCTGTTTCAGGCCATCGAGGAAGTCGTCATCCTTTCTTCAGGAACTCCATCGTACTTACGAAAGGATAGGAGGGAAAACTACAAGGACAAATGTCTGCCAGGACTGATATTCAGTAATTAGCTCAGGGATTTTGGCCCAAGGTATCTCTCGAGTTGAAACTTAGGAAAACATCGAGAGCAAAGTAAGAAGGTACAATAAGGAGTCTCAAGCGGCCAGGCAATCATTCGATGCCTAATCAGAAGGTGAAAGGGTTTCAGGGCAACGAGAATAAATATTTCGTCTGATACCAGAATAGATCACTAGGAAGGTGGCTCACGAATTACATACGAAACCAAGCGCAAGGGATAACTTTGAATCAGGGATGTACAAGAGAGTCAGGTTTCGATCAAGTGGAACTGTGGGTTATGGGCCCACGATGTGGGTTAAAAGTAGGGAGGGCGCTGTCATCTTGCACGATCATGATAGCAAGGCATGTCAGAGAAGAGATTGTCAGTTATGTCGGCAACAACATCGGTACCACGGGCGAGGGATGAAGAGAACCATTTTCCTGCTTGTTGCATGAGGCAGACCAATAGGCAAAGTCCTCGTCCATCGGTGGTTACCAGAATGTCATCAACAATAGTAACAGGGTCTTACTGGCAGAGTGGTATAACAAGGTGCTTACCTAAGCAGGGAATTATTACTGCTCAGTTAAGTCAGATTACAAGAAAGGTTAAACAAAACAATGGAAAGGAAAATGCGATTATCAGATTAAACAGAACAATGGAAAGGAAAATGTGTTTAAACACATAGTTCAGGGGTATATCCTTCCCAAGGACATGCAGAGCATGATATCCATGACAGGATATAACGTAGAAAACCCTTTAGGAAAGGGGAGAGAAATCTCATGACATTACCCATACAACGGTGTTTGGATAATTGATAAAGAAAATTTAGCATTGTGCTTTAGATGCTCTTATTGAAAATCGGAGTACCACAGACATGTTTCGAGATGGCATCCACATGGTCTTCAAGCAAAGGTCCGACTTTGGATACACAAAGGATCCATCAGGAACACTCATAGAATAAGCCTTACAATTTCCTCATGGAAGAATGGATAACTTTGCTAATAAGGAAACTATAAGAGTAGGTCCTCCGGCCAGGTGTGCTGGGCATGACATCACCTTACCGGGTCATAAAAGACCGATGCTATAACTCTTGGAAATATGTTCCAACCATCATATCTGACCGAGATTCAGATCTGATTGGTGTCAGGATACCTCAGACTCGGGATGCCTGAAAAGAAAAGGTGCAACACAAATTGACGAGATGACATTGTAAGATCCTCGGGAAATGAACTATGGAAGCAAGTTCCGAAACAAGAGTTCATCATTAAACCAAGGAGAGGATGAGGAGGTAGCTGATGAATTCAACGACAATTCATCGAGAATTCCAAAGGATGGATTTCCACAATTATGTGAGCAAGGTAACATATTGGACATGTCGAAGTATATAATGAAGTATGTTCGAGGAGAACATCCTCGAGTAAACATTGATCGAAACGTTCACCGAGAAGATGGACTAAGTAGTGTGATCGATGTTAGAATGGTGATTCAATAATCAATAGACTAAGAATCAAGCTATCGACCATTAACTCCAAGCAATAGGGTTGCTATAAATTTAGAAATTACACCTCATAGTCCATTTGTCGGTATTCCGGTTAGAACAACACGGGGACCAAGGAAAGAATGGTGATGGTGATAAGTATCACTTGTATCAAGAATTCTCAAGACGTGGTGAAATTCCCACGACATTCTTGACATAAAAGATGGTAATACTCCAAGGTAGATCATAACACAAGCTGGATAGAAAGAAACTCAAGGTACTACACAAAACATGAACAATTTTGTGTCGGAGGGAGGGCAATAAAGTTGCCATTGATAACACAAATCATCGAGGGGCAAGGATGGTATTTCTCATCAAGAATTTGATTGTTATTCTGAAAGAGCTTAGAATGTTGATGATGCCAGATATTTAGTCGAGAGGTTTCATGAAGATGTAATCGAACAACAATGACACCAAGCAAAAGCAATGGTGAAGCGAGGGGTTATTGGAACCACGGATACGACACAAACTCGGAATCAAGCTTGTTGTTCAAGGCAATACGATATGACGAGGAAGATCGATGTAGGCTTAGCTCATCGTCAAAATTTTATGCTTCGAGACGAAGGACCAGGTGGCACAGTTAAAATTTAGCACGATAATTATATAGCCGATCAGGCTAGGAATGACTTGAAGGATTATTAAACTCATAAGTAATGAAAATTACTTAGAGTTACTGAATCAGAGTGCGGAATCGAATCGCTTATCGATGTTCTCGAGTGACTAATAACTCAGAACCGGGGGAAATCTGAAATCGGTGAGAAGCAATACTAGATGAAGACTCATAGGAAGCAACACAGTTCTTTGATATTCTCGAGATACCAGAGGTAATACTCGAAGGAAGATTTAAATAGGGGTTGCAGAGATGTACTGTTCTGCAGAAGACAAGTGCTTTACCTTGTCTGGGAAATGGAATCAAGGAGAAAATATGGTCGGAACCACGATTGCAAAGGATCAATTCACAGATACCAGATGATGTTATATCAAGGAAATAGTTATTATTACAAGAAGCTTCCATGATAGGATCTACATCGTGTCCATGGGCATGAACACAAAGTTCAAGGTCGACTCCCACTTCTCCAATGCATAACCTTTCATTCACTTCTCGTCCTTGAAGAAGTTGTATGGTAGAAAATTATCTGGTAAAACACCAGAAGGACATGACTTGTGAAAACCTTCGGGTTCATACAGTTTTTAGGGAAGGTATAGGTTCAACCCATCAGGGCATCTTAGAAACATATACCTCAAGCTTCAAGAGTAAATATCACCAGCTCGAAAGCAGAGCATTGTTGGCCAAATTAGAGAATAGAATTCACCAATGGCATTATGTATCAAGGAAAGAACTCCTCGAGGTTTTTGTATACGAAGGACACTGTCGGATGATAATTCAACAAAGGATCTGACGGTCCATAACGGAGTTGATGTGAGCATTGGCACACATCTAGAGGAAGAGACAATGCAAAGGCAATGGATTATAGAAGCAACTGACTATTTCAAAGCTCAAGTGTAAAGGAATTATGATTTCCAAATTAAGGGATCAGAAGCAAATGCTCTGATTAAGGATGGATAAGTTGAGTAGGATTAGGGGTACAATTGATGGCAATTTGATTGGTCAAGATCCAACTCATGTTTAAAATGATCTCTGAGCCGGAAGGATGAATTCTAGGATCTGACTAAGGATTGCGAGCATTCGCAACATATTGAATCAACGGACCCAAAATGATAATGACAAGGGATGCCTATAAGATTACGAGACTTATGGGATTAACCATAATGCAAGCAAGCAAGAATTTAAAGAGCAATAGGCTGCTCAGGATTTTTGGAAGATAGAATGGTATTTTTAAGACTTATGTGAAACACATGAACAACTGGGAATGAGCGGATACTCGATAAGTGCAAGGAATTATCTGTAGGGTATTCTAGCGGCAAAGAACTATAAGGCAATAGGCACAAAGTATTCTCAGAACAATAGAAAGAATTTCGGGGTATCTTGTAATAACAAGATCAACGGGGAATGATTGTATGAATGGCAAGTGTACGTGGTTACCCATAGGGGTTTATCGATGGAAGGGAATTTCAAAAGCGGTGGCACAAAGTCTCGGGAGAACATCGGAGAGTATCATCGAAATCTTCTAGCGATTCAAGCTATCGTCGGGAATGAGGGGCTCTCCGGGAGGAAGTATTTACGAAACCTAAAGTTAGAGTTAGCGAAATCATTTAACCTGAATAGAAGAGAGATCAGTGTCCCGTAGTATAGACGAGGAGTAAAAGATCCTAATACCACCCAATGGCGACGTGGGCCCGTAAGCTGCACAACCATGTTAGTAAAAGTTTTTCAATGACTAGACTCAACTTCGGCCAAGGAGTTGGAAAGGGGGATTCCTACAGGCAGTTGACTCTGATAACAACTTGTGATGCCCCCGATTCAATCGTACACTAATCATACACGCAAACGTGTACGATCAAGATCAGGGACTCACGGGAAGATATCACAACACAACTCTAAACACAAATTAAAGTCATACAAGCTTCATATTAGAAGCCAGGGGCCTCGAGGGCTCGAATACATAAGCTCGATCATAAACCAGTCAACGAAAGCAACAATATCTGAGTACAGACATAAGTTAAACAAGGTGCCATAAGATGGCTAGCACAAACTGGGATACAGATCGAAGAGGTGGAGGTCTCCTGCCTGGGATCCTCCTAAACTACTCCTGGTCGTCGGCGGCCTGCACGTAGTAGTAGGCACCCTCGGTGTAGTAGGAGTCGTCGAAGGTGGCATCTGGCTCTGGGGGCTCCAGCATCTGGTTGCGACGTTCGAGAAGAATGGAAACGGGGGAAAGAGGGAGCAAGGCAACCGTGAGTACTCATCCAAAGTACTCGCAAGCAAGGATCTACACTACATATGCAATGGTATCAATGAAATGGGTAGTATCTGTGGACTAAACTCCAGAATGCCAGAATAAGAGAGGGAAAGCTAGTCCTAGCGAAGACTACGCTTCTGGCAGCCTCCATCTTGAAGCATATAGAAGAGAGTAGCAAGTATAGTATCAAGTATCATCGCATAGCATAATCCTACCCGGCGATCCTCTCCTCGTCGCCCTGTGAGAGAGCGATCGCCTGGTTGTATCTAGAACTTGTAAGGGGTGTGTTTTATTAAGTATCCGGTTCTAGTTGTCATAAGGTCAAAGTACAACTCCGAGTCATCCTGTTACCATGGACACGGCTATTCGAATAGATCAATCTTCCCTGCAGGGGTGCACCACATCACCCGACACGCTCGATACCTCTGGCCGGGCACACTTCCCTGGGTCATGTCTGGCCTCGGGAGATCAACACGTCGCAGCCCTACCTAGGCCCGACAGAGAGGTCAGCATGTCGGTCTAAATCCTAAGTGCGCAGGGGTCTTGGGCCCATCGCCCTTTGCACTCCTGCAAGTTGCGAACATGGCCGAAAGCAGACCTAGCCCCTAATACAAGTGCAGGCGTTCCAGTCCAATCCGGCACGTGCCACTCAGTCGCTGACGTCTAGAAGGCTTTAGCTGATGCTACGACGCCAGTTGCCCATATCTTGTCCCGCATGGAGGTTAGTGCGTATAGGTCAATACCAACTCAGATCAAATACCAAGATCTCGTTAAGCGTGTTATTTGAAGTATCCGCGGACGCCGACCAGGGACCAGGCCCACCTGTCTCCTAGGTGGTCACAACCTACCCTGTCGCTCCGCCACAAGTCACACTCGGGGGCCGTCGAGAACCCAGGCCCACCACTACCTGGATGGAACCACCTGCCCCTTCAGCCCCCATATCCGAACAGTAACATAAGTAATGTAATAGTATATATAATATACCCGTGATCACCTCTCGAAGCGATCACGGCCCAGTAGTATAGCATGGCAGACGAACAAAACTGTAGGGCCACTGATGTAACACTAGCAACCTATACTAAGCATTTAGGATTGCAGGTAAAGGTAACAACAGAAGTAACAAGGACAGGCGATGCAGCAGAATAGGTTCATCCGAAAGCAGTAACAACTACACTACTCTAATGCAAGCAGTAGAGGGAAAGAGTAGGCGATATCGGGATGAACAAGGGGGGTTTGCTTGCCTGGTTGGTCTGTCAAGAAGGAGGGGTCATCAACACCGTAGTCGATCGGGGCAGCAGCGGCGCCAGTCTCGTAGTCTACCGGAGAGAAGAGGGGGAAGAAACAATGAATACAATGCAAACAGATGCATGAGAAGACAATAAGCGGTGCTAGGTGTGCCCTAACGCGATACTAGGTGTCGTGGTTCTAAGTCTGACATTAGAATAGGGGGTAAGTATGAGGAGGCAAGATCTTAGCTATGGTGAGGTTGTGCATGCAAGATTTACGAGTTCAGGCCCTTCTCGGTGGAAGTAACAGCCCTACGTCTCGGTGCCCGGGGGCTCGGTCGATTGGATTATGCGTGAAGTTACAGGGGGTCCGAACCCCTGTGCTAGTGGAGGGGGGCGGCTTATATAGAGTGCGCCAGGACCCCAGCCAGCCCACGTTACAAGGGGTTCAATGTACATTAAGGTGAGACGTTACTGGTAATGCCAGCAATAAAGGCAAATAAATGATCATTAAGACCACGGAGTGAATGCCTGACCGTTTCCATCCTGAGTGACCTTAGATCTTCTGTGCTTCGAGTGGTTTCTGGTATGGTCGAATGATTATACCCTGGTCGAATGGAATTGGGTTATCCGAGTGAACTGTTGGTCGAGTGTGTTGCACCCTGTGGTGATTTCAGTCAGTAGATGATGATATCCTTTGAATGCCCTTGGCTTTTAGAGCAGTGTCCTCGGGAAGGGTGTCTAGGTCAGGCCTATTACCCTACCCTAGGTACATGTCATTGTCATTAGCCCCCGAATGGATCTGGGTCCGAGTGGAGAAGGGGTTGAAGATGGTTCCGACCCGATTTATATGCTTCAGAGGCATTTTAACCGGGCCGGTGATCTATGTAAAAACTTCAACTTCATTTTCAGTCACCTGGGTCCATTCAGAGGTTGTCGAGTGAATTTTGCTGATAAGCTCTGAATGTTGGTATGGTATAAAATCCTCAGCGCGATTGGTCGCACTGCCGCTCCCGGATCTCACGGGATTCGAAATTTGGAGAAGCGCGCGGGACGGAGAGTACTGCAGTAAACGGAGCAGATTAGGCAGGGACGCCTCGATTCTCACGCCACCTTTTTCGCCACGTATCGAGCGCGCGACTGTTGTGGGATTTGACAGGATTGCCTGGGCGCACAAGTCAGCCACTCGGAAGCAGGCCCATATAAGGCGTCCGGGCCGATGCGTCTGGCACTGTGCTCTTCATCCCCTTCTTCTTCCCCTGTTTCTCCACCGCATTCACCACCACCTTCGACGCCGCCGCCCCATCCAAGCGTAGCCTGCTGCGATGGGGAAGGAGAAAACGACGGCCTTGGAGCGTGCGAAGAAGGCGACGGCAGCAGCGAAGGGCAAGAAGACGAGTCGGGGGGGATCGTCGTCGAGATCTGGCCTGCCGCCCGGCTGGATCCAGGGTGACTGGATTCGATCCACGATTCAGCAAGAGGATCTGGAGGATCTGGTCGAGGGGGGCTTGATTGCTCATGGATCCTGGAGGCTGCCAAGTGATGAGACAGAGCCGCAGCCGCAGGAGGGCGAGTGCGTCCTCCTCGCGACCCACGTCGACCGTGGTTTTTCTCTGCCTCCTCATCCTTTTTTCCGAGGTTTTCTGAACTTTTTTGGAGCCCAACTTCATCACTTTTCCCCGAACACCATCACATACCTCGCTGTGTTTGTCTCCATGTGTGAGAATTTCCTGGGTTGTCGACCGCATTGGGGTCTCTTCAAACACATCTTTACTTGCCTCTCTCAGTCTGTGAAAAAGGCTAATCCGAGTGATGAGAGGACGCACGTGATCCAGATGTGCGGAGGTCTAGGGATCCAGATGAGAGGTAAAAGCAGTTTTCCACCTATGACTCTTCCCGATTCAGTCAGAGGGTGGCAGTCGACCTGGTTTTATTGTAAGGACAAACCAACCCCTGGTCAGTCGAATGGCCTTCCCCCCTTCACCATGGGGCGAATTGAGAAGCCCTCTTCCTTGAAAGTGACTCCAGCAGAAAAGGTGGAGGTGCCTATGTTGGTTGAACGAGTAATCCAACTTGTCCACGATGGTGTGACTGGCATGGATTTGCTAGAGGTGTTTCTCAATCGCCGCATCCAGCCGCTCCAGACCCGCCATCATCCTATGTGGATGTACTCGGGTGCTGATGATACCACTCAGATCCACCCGGAGGAAGTTGCCGAGGAGACGGTGGCGCAGTGGCTGCAGGGCATCACTGGAAACAAAGACAACCCCAGGGGGTCCAGGAGAATTCCACCACTCGACGCTGATAACGAACCAGACAAGGTCTGACCTTTGATGTTGAGTGACTTTTACTTTGATTTGTAAACTATCTTTGGAACCGACTGATGCTTGTTCAATTCTTTGCCTCGCAGATATATACTAAGATGTACTCTATGCCCAATGGGGAGCAGATCCAGGAAGGAGAAGAGAGCGGAGGCGACAGTGGTGATTGCAACTCTGATGACGAGAGTGATGAAGAGCACGAAAACTCAAGCAGTGGTGAGGAGGTCGATTCTCCACCTCACGTGGAAAAGCGTTCCAAGCAGAAGCATGACCCAGCAAGTATCCGGGGTAAGGTGGTAGGACTGACTGGACAGACTTCGAAGCGCACTCGGACATCTTCTTCGGTGCCGACTGAGAAGGCTCCGAAGCAGCTCAAGACCGCGCCGTCAAAGCCACGGAAGGCCTTGCCCAAGATCAGGGTTGATGTTCCTGTCGCCTCTGCGTAAGTGTTTCGTTTTCACCCTTTGCTCCAAGAATCTTATATCAGTTGTCGACCCATTCTCTTGCTTGACCGAGTGAACCTTGAGATTTGCAGTGCTGCTACCTCTGGGACTTCTGCTTACAAAGATGATGGTGACGAGGAGATGGAGGACGCGGTCACATCCAAAGCGGGTATGACCCCTATTATCTCATCTTTTCTTTGCTAACCACTTCTACAGTTGACTGAACTCTTGTGGTCGATTCTTTGCAGCTCCGCAAAATGTTATTGAACTTCTGGATGACGATGAAGATGTGCCACAGAAGCTCGTGGGAAGGAGGAGCAGGACCTCGGTCAAAAAGGTACCAGCTAGCAAGATGCCTCAGTCGACGCCGGCGACGGAACCAGCTATCCAGCAATCCGGGGACTTCAACCGTGCTTCTGTTACTTTTGCGAATCCCTTGTCGAGTGGTCGTCCTTCAACGTCGACTGTGCAGGCCCCTGCTTCATCTGTGCAACTTCATGCCTCAAGCTCTCAAGCTACTGCAACTGATCCACCGTCTCCACTTTTCACCGCCCATCATGTCCCAGAAGACCAAGTGAGTGCTGCCAAGGAAGCTATACGCCAGGCAGGCATTATGATGGAGCAGATGAAAGTGGTGCGCGAGGCCAGTCAAGCTGCCTATGATGCCAGCTCAGCACTTCAGGCCAATGTCCAGGTTAGCTTACTTCCGACTGAACTCCATCTTGACGCTTGTTCTGTTAGGATATGATATTTATAAACTGCTGCTTTATCCGCAAGACGTCCGTGGATGAGCGTTTTGGAACCTTAATTGCACACCCATTGTCAGTCTGTACACCCACTGGGTGTTTGTTTTTCAACTTGAGTCGACTAGGTTGTGTCGATTGAATCTCTGAACCAGTGGGGGCATGCTGAGTGCACCCACTGGGTGTAGTCCCCGAGACCGCCGTCGAATGTTTGAGTCGGCGGGGGTCTTTGAACATAACTTTTCCACTCGGTCTGGGCAGATCATGTCGAGTGGAACCTTTACCAGTGGGGGCACGCTGAGTGCACCCACTGGGTGTAGTCCCCGAGACCATAGTCGACTGCGGGCAGTCGGCTATGGTCTGAGTTTTTTTTTGACTGGACGGACCAAGTCGATTGAAAAAGTCGAACCAGTGGGGGCACGCTGAGTGCACCCACTGGGTGTAGTCCCCGAGACTATTGTCGAATGTTTGATTCGGCAATAGTCTTAGAACTATTTGAACTTGCCTACTTTATTGCTCGGAAGCAACCAATCTGTGTGTCTGCCGACTGAGTATCTTCTGAACACAGAAATCTTGTGATCTTGGAGCCCGGTTCGCTGACTTGGAGCAGAAGCAAATCCAGCTCAATCTTGATCTGGAGTTGGCTCAGAATAACTTGCAGAAGGCTAAGGATGACGCTGCTGGTAAGGAAAGCTTGTCGACTGGTTCTCTTGCCATCTTTTCTCCTCCTTTTTCTGATTCGAATGTTATTCTTTCTAGAAACAATGAGACAGGCTTTGGAGAAGAAGGACCTTGACCTTGCGGCTGCGAAGAAAACCGCAGAAGAAAAAATGACACTTGCTGACCAAAAGATGGCCTCAGTCGGAAAGTTGGGGGAAGAGAATACCAAGCTGAAGGCTGCTCTTGATGAAGCCAACAAAGAGGTAACTCGACTGAAGAAGGATAAAGGGACCCTGACCGACAAAGTGGAAGACATCACCCGCAAGAGGGACGAGCTAGAGAATTATCTGGGAGGACTCGCCAAAAAATTATTCCTCATGCTTGAAGGTACTTTTCTCTGTCCGATTGATTTGCTTTCGTTGACTCATCATACTACTGTCGACTCATTATTTCTCTGTGAGTGCAGAATTCTGTCAAAACTTCGAGGAAGAGACTGGGCGAGTCGAGACGAGCTTGGACCCCATCAACTCCCCTGTTAAAGATGAAGCTGCAATGAACATGCTCCGACTGGAGTCTCGCCTTGCCAGCGCCATGGATTACCTTGCTCGACTGAAGGTTGCGGTGTCGCGGATCGACACAGCGCTCTGGCCAAGGGAAACGCTCCAAAATGACCTCGAGTCTTTGATGACTCGACTCAACGAGATTCCTGGTCGAGTGCAGGAATGGAAGAAGTCCTCTGCTCGATGCGGTGCTGACGTAGCTCTGTCCCTGGTTCGTGTTCATTGCAAGGAAGCCAGAGAAGAGAAGCTAGCAGCAATCAAGGTTGCCAATACCAAGAAACTTGACTTCCAGTCCTTCATGGAGACTTTTATTGCTGCTGCTACTCAAATTGCAGATGGAATCGACCTGGACGAGTTCGTCGAGCCTGCCAGCCCTCCTGCGGAGTGAACAAAACTTTTATGATCCGATTCAATTTGCCTCGGTATGCCGAGTGATTTTGTAACCGTTAAACTCCTTCGGGCCTGATGCCCGAGTACTTTAATCTGCGGTCCGAAATCTCATGGGGTTTGTCCGAACTTAGTTTTCCCTTAAATATGCTTGTTTTTATTTCCGAGTGGAACTTGTATCTTCACTCGGAACATACTTTTATTCTTGTGATGCAATTCTGAGGAGAGGATCGCGGATGACCTGCACCTCGTCATCCTTGCAGATCAGGATGGAGCACACATTGTACTTGTGGCGTAGCTCCAAAGAGAAGGTCGCAGTCGACCAGCACCTCGTCGTCCTTGCGGATCAGGATGGAGCGTGTTTTAAACTTAGGCGAGTACAGGACCGCAGCTAAGCCCCCGAGTGAGAGGGTTGCTCTTCACTCGGTAGGATTTTTTAAACTTAGGTGAGTACATGACTGCAGCTAAGCCTCCGAGTGAGAGGATTGCTCATCACTCGGTAGGATTTTACAAACTTAGGCGAGTACAGGACTGCAGCTAAGCCTCTGAGTGAGAGGGTTGCTCATCACTCGGTAGGATTTTTTAAACTTAGGCGAGTACAGGACTGCAGCTAAGCCCCCGAGTGAGAGGGTGCTCATCACTCGTAGGATTTTTTAAACTAGGCGAGTACAGGACTGCAGCTAAGCCCCGAGTGAGAGGGTTGCTCATCACTCGGTAGGATTTTTAAACTTAGGCGAGTACAGGACTGCAGCTAAGCCCCGAGTGAGAGGGTTGCTCATCACTCGGTAGGATTTTACAAACTAGGCAGTACAGGACTGCAGCTAAGCCCCCGAGTGAGAGGGTTGCTCATCACTCGGTAGGATTTTACAAACTTAGGCGAGTACAGGACTGCAGCTAAGCCCCCCCTGAGTGAAGGGTTGCTATCACTCGGTAGGATTTTACAAACTTAGGCGAGTACAGGACTGCAGCTAAGCCTCCGAGTGAGAGGGTTGCTCATCACTCGGTAGGATTTTACAAACTTAGGCGAGTACAGGACTGCAGCTAAGCCTCCGAGTGAGAGGGTTGCTCATCACTCGGTAGGATTTTACGAACTTAGGCGAGTACAGGACTGCAGCTAAGCCCCCGAGTGAGAGGGTTGCTCATCACTCGGTAGGATTTTACAAACTTAGGCGAGTACAGGACTGCAGCTAAGCCTCCGAGTGAGAGGGTTGCTCATCACTCGGTAGGATTTTTAAACTTAGGTGAATCGGATTCGCGGCTAAGCCCCTGAGTGAGAGGGTTACTCTTCACTCGGTAGGATTTTTTGAACTTAGGCGAATCGGATTCGCGGCTAAGCCACCCACTGGGGGATTTTGGACACATGTATTAGTAACAACAATCATTTAGGAGACTGTAAAACCATGTCTTTGATAAACGAACTGAAAGATACTCTTTATTACATCTCATCAGTCTGAACACTTAAGTATAAAAACAGCGGAGTAGCTCCGCATTCCAAGCGCATGGCTCGTCTTTATTATGCTCCACATTGTAGAGGTGATACGCTCCGTTGTGGAGCACCTTGGTGATGATGAAGGGACCTTCCCAAGCGGGGGCAAGTTTGTGAGGCCGTTGCTGGTCCACTCGGAGCACAAGGTCCCCTTCCTGAAATGCTCGACCCTTCACATTTCTGGCATATAATCGACGAAGGTCTTGCTGATAAATGGTCGATCGGATCAAGGCCATCTCTCTTTCTTCTTCCAGAAGATCAACAACGTCTTCTCGAGCCCGTTCTGCTTCGGCTTCTGAAAAAAGTTCTACTCGGGGTGCATTGTGAAGCAAGTCACTCGGCAGCACAGCCTCAGCCCCATAGACCATGAAGAAGGGGGTTCGACCGGTCGACCGATTTGGTGTTGTTCTTAATCCCCAAAGGACTGACGGTAACTCATCTACCCAAGCGCCGGCTGCATGCTTGAGGTCGCGCATCAATCGAGGTTTCAGCCCTTTGAGAATCAAACCGTTCGCTCTTTCTGCTTGTCCATTCGACTGAGGGTGGGCGACTGAAGCATAGTCAACCCGAGTACCTTGGCAAGCGCAGAAAGCTCGGAACTCATCTGAATCAAAGTTTGACCCATTATCCGTGATGATGCTGTGCGAAACTCCATATCTAAACGTTAACCCTCTGATGAAGCTGACAGCAGTACTTGCTTCCAGGCTTTTGATAGGTTTAGCTTCAATCCATTTAGTGAACTTGTCGACTGCTACAAGCACATGGGTGAAGCCACTCCTGCCAGTCTTCAGAGGTCCGACCATATCTAATCCCCAAACAGCAAATGGCCAGACGAGTGGAATAGTCTTCAAGGCTAAAGCAGGTTTGTGGGACATGTTGGAGTAGAACTGACAGCCCTCGCACTTGTCAACTATTTCCTTTGCCATCTCATTTGCCCGTGGCCAGTAAAACCCTGCTCGGTATACTTTGGCCACGATGGTCCGAGAGGACGCATGGTGACCACAGGTTCCTGAGTGGATATCATTGAGGATCACTCGGCCTTCTTTTGGAGTGATCCATTTCTGAACGACCCCAGTAACACTCTCTCTGTAGAGCTGTCCACCCATTATCGTGAAGGCTTTGGATCGACGGACAATCTGATGAGCCTCTTCTTCATCCTCTGGAAGCTCTTTCCTGAGAATATATGCAATGTATGGCACTGTCCAATCAGGAATGACGACCAAAACCTCCATGATCAAGTCGACCACAGCTGGGACTTCAACTTCAGTCGGATTAGTGGAGCTCTTAGGCTATGGGGGCTCTTCAGTGAAGGGATCTTCTTGAACTGATGGTGCGTGAATATGCTCCAAAAACACATTGCTAGGAATAGGCTCCCGCTTGGAACCTATTTTCGCCAAGTCATCAGCTGCTTGATTCTTCAGTCGGGGTATATGGTGGAGCTCTAGCCCTTCAAACTTCTTTTCTAACTTTCTCACCGCATTGCAATAACCAGTCATAGCTTGGCTCCTGACGTCCCACTCCTTCATCACTTGATTAACCACTAAATCTGAGTCGCCGTAAACCATTAGGCGACGGACACCGAGTGAAATGGCCATACGCAACCCGTACAGGAGTGCCTCATATTCAGCTTCATTATTGGAGGAATCAAAGTGAATCTGGAGAACATATCTGAGGTTGTCGCCTCGTGGAGATAACAGGACTACTCCAGTGCCTGAACCATTCAACATCTTGGACCCGTCGAAGAACATAGTCCAATGTTCTGACTGTATCTGGGTCGGTAACTGCTGTTCAATCTACTCGACGAGGAAATCTGCTATTGCTTGAGATTTGATCGCTTTCTTTGCCTCAAACTTGATATCCAGCGGAAGGAGTTCAATCGCCCCCTTTGCCACTCGACCAGTTGCATCTCTGTTGTTCAAAATTTCTGACAATGGAGCGTCGCTGACGACTGTAATCGAATGATCTGAGAAGTAATGTGCAACCTTCTTTGTGGTCAAGTAAATTCCATAGACAAGCTTCTGATAATGTGGATATCTCTGCTTGGATGGGGTTAAGACTTCAGAAATATAGTACACTGGGCGTTGAACCTTGTAGGTTTTACCTTCTTCTTCCCGCTCGACTGTGAGTACTGTACTGACAACCTATCCAGTGGCTGCTATATAAAGCAGTAAAGGCTCTTTGCTAATTGGAGCAGCAAGCACCGGCTGGGTGGAAAGCAGGGCTTTGAGCTCTGCAAACGCTACATCAGCTTCAGGAGTCCACTCGAACTTATCAGATTTCTTCATCAGTCGGTAAAGAGGCAATGCCTTTTCACCAAGACGAGAAATGAATCGACTCAAAGCGGCCAAACAACCAGTAAGCTTCTGAACGTCGTGTACATGCACAGGGCGTTTCATTCAGAGGATTGCACCAACTTTCTCTGGGTTTGCATCGATCCCACGTTCGGAAACGAGGAAACCGAGTAACTTTCCACCTGGAACTCCAAATGTACACTTCGACGGATTAAGCTTGATATCATATCTTCTCAAATTGGCAAAGGTTTCAGCAAGGTCAGTCAGTAGGTCGGAACCTTTGCGCGACTTAACCACGATGTCATCCATGTATGCTTCCACATTCCGACTGATTTGAGCTAGCAGACACTTCTGTATCATGCGCATGAATGTGGCACCAGCATTCTTGAGACCAAAGGGCATGGTGACGTAGCAAAAGCACCCGAATGGGGTGATAAAAGCTGTTTTTATTTCATCAGGTCCATACAGTCGGATCTGATGGTACCCGGAATATGCATCCAGGAAGGACAATCGCTCACATCCCGCAGTCGAGTCGACTATCTGATCGATGCGGGGGAGAGAAAAATGATCTTTCGGGCAGGCCCGATTGATATGCTTGAAATCAATGCACATACGAAGTGAATCGTCCATCTTGGGAACCATGACAACATTGGCGAGCCACTCGGAGTAGTAAATTTCACGGATGAACTCAGCTGCCAGAAGCCGAGCCACCTCTTTGCCGATTGCCTTTCTCTTCTCCGCAGCGGACCGACGGAGATGCTCTTTCACGGGTTTTGCCTTTGGATCGACTCGCAAACGGTGCTCAGCCAGTCCCCTGGGTACACCCGGCATGTCAGACGGCTTCCATGCGAAGATGTCCCAGTTCTCACGGAGGAACTGGATGAGCGCTTCTTCCTATTTGCTGTCGAGTGTTGTTGAGATATGAGTCGGGGCAGCACTGGGATCGGTCGGGTGAATGTGAACAGGCTTTGTTTCACCGGACGACTGAAATGCAGACTCTGAAGCAGGCTTCTTAGCACGCAACAAATCACTCGGATCTGCAGTCTTCTTATATTCTTCCATTTCTACTGCTGCCATCTGTTCATCGGCTATCTTAGAGCCCTTCTGGAGGCACTCTTCTGCTCGTTGCCGATTACCAGTGACTGTCATCACGCCCCTGGGGCCAGGCATCTTCAGCTTGAGGTACACGTAACACGGTCGAGCCATGAAACGGGCATATGCAGTTCTGCCCAGAATAGCATGATAGGCACTGTGAAAATCCACAACTTCAAATGTCAACTTCTCCTTATGGTAATTCTTTGAATCACCGAAAACCACGTCAATAGTGATCTGGCCGAGTGAATCAGCTTTCTTTCCTGGAATGACACCGTGGAATCGCATGTTGCTCTCACTGAGCTTGGACATCGGAATGCCCATCCCACGAAGGGTCTCAGCATACAAAATGTTCAAGCCGCTGCCACCATCCATCAAGACTCTGGTCAGTCGGGTGCCCCCAATGACTGGGTCGACCACCAACGCTTGCCTCCCGAGGGTGGCAACGTGCGGTGGGTGGTCAGATTGGTCGAATGTAATGGGAGTCTTTGACCATTTCAAATATGTCGTCGTTGCCGGAGCAACCATGTTTACCTCTCTGTTGATGACTTTCAGTCGACTTTTGCTTTCAATGTCAGCAAAAATCACCAAAGTGGAATTGACGTTAGGGAAACCGTCATCATCTTCTTCCTTGTCACCATCTTTGTCAGACTCTTTTTCCTTTTCATTGGGCTGTTTCTCTCGGAACTGCTGGATCAGGAGCCGACATTGTCGAGTGGTATGTTTGGGATAAATCAGATTACCCTCTTCATCCTTCTTGGTGTGAATGTGACATGGCAAGTCCAACACATCATTCCCTGCTTGATCTTTCACCTTCTTGGGGATCTAGGGCCCTTTGGGCTTTCCCTTGAATTTTCCTTGAGTTACAACTGCAGCTTCACCTGGACCTGCTGGCTTGGCTTTGCGTTTCTGCTTCCGACCCCCTCCGGTGTCTTGGGCGACTGGTTTGCCCTTTCCACTGCGGAGTCGATCCTCTTCTTCACCATTAGCGTACCGAGTGGCTATTTCCATCATTCGGGTCAGAGACATATCTCCTGTCCGACCGAATTTCAGGTTAAGCTCTCGATACCGAACGCCCTCCATGAAGGCACAAACTGCTTAGTGTTGGGATACATTTTCTACTATGTGGTGTAAAGTGGTCCATCTTTGGATGTAATCCCTCAGAGTTTCATTCGGCTTCTGTACACAATGTTGCAATTCCGTCAACCCTGCAGGTCGTTTGCATGTGCCCTCGAATGTCCTGACAAACACTCGGGTTAACTCTTCCCAGCTGAATATACTGCCTGGAGCCAACTGATTCAGCCATGCTCTGGCCGATCCTTCCAACATGAGAGGAAGATGTTTCATAGCTACCTCATCATTTCCACCACCGATCTGAACAACCACTCGGTAATCTTCCAGCCAAGTGTCAGGCTTCGACTCACCGGTGAACTTACTAACCCCAGTCGCCAACCTGAAGTTGGGGGGGATCTCAGCGGCTCTGATGGCTCTGCTAAAACACTCGGGACCCGAAACATGTATTCTGCTTCCACTCGGGCGATCTCTGCCTTGCCCCTCTCTGTGTGCTCGGTTCCTGTCGACCAAACCTTGCACCAAAATTGACCTCGCATCAAACCCTGGCTCTCTTGGGTCGACTGGCATCCTCCGCACTCCGCTGTACGGGCACCTGTCATCATAGTGCCGGGGCACATATGATCCGCTTCTCGGAGGGGGCGTAGGTGCTCGACGGTGGTCATTACGGCCGAGCCGATGATCGTACTGCTCGTGGTTCCGACCCAAGTGCTGATCTTGGCGATGCACCCGCCCCTCACGCCGCGGAGGTGATCTTGGGCTGTGAGCCGATTGAACTGTGTCAGCCACCACAGATCTGCTATGGATTCTGTTACGCGACTGAGATACTGCAGTGTTTTGCTCTCCTGCTACCCGGAGCAGAGCCCGGATCTACATCAAACCTCGTCCAGCTTCCGACTGGGATGGCTGGATGGACTCTGCTATACGAGCTGTAGCCGTAAGATTCTGAATAGGAGTGCAGTATACCTGAGGTTCAGGCGGGAACAATTGCCGCCGTCGACTGGACTCAGGAATCTGCTGCCGAGCACGTTCGTCGAGTGCATGCTGAAGATTTTCCAGTCGAGTGCGTTCAGCCAAAGTGGCCAAGTGCGCTGCCTCCAAGGCCCGAGCCTCAGAGGTCTCTCCGACGATGGGCGTGTGGAGTGCTTCCTCGTTGCGGCGGTGAAGTTCCTCCCTTCGCTGCGAAGAGAGGGTTTCGGGGTGGTATTCCTCTTGAACATGCAACGGATCGCCACCGCCGTCGCCGCCTCCGTTGCGACGCATGCCAGGTGGGCTACACGGCGTGTCGACCATCAGGACCTCCGCCGCAGGATCACTGCTGTCACACTCGGACAGTGTCTCGACGAAGCCAGTCGACAGATCGAACAGGCCGTAGAGAGATTCATCGGGCTCGATTGCCGCGACTTGAGGGGTGGCCGACTGACGTGTCACCGCATGCTTCACCCACCGCTGAAGCCGCGATCGACCGGATCGCTTGCGACGGCGAAAAGCGGGGAACGAATACGCCGCAGGAGCCGATCGGTATTGGGACGACGGCTGCCGTAGAAGGACGCCGCAGACACACGCGCGAAAGTGCATCGCCCCGCGGACGGGGAATGTCTCGACGTCGAGGGGGGCCTCCTGGAGCCAGGCGGAGTCGTCGGCGATGAAGACGAGCACGCCGAGACGGATCTCGTGGCCCTCAGCCAAACCTCCACCCGAAACCATTATGATGGGAATCGGAAAAAATCGCAACCTCACCGGAAAGTCGCTAAGACACCCGCCCCACGGTGGGCGCCAACTGTCGTGGTTCTAAGTCTGACAGTAGAATAGGGGGTAAGTATGAGGAGGCAAGATCTTAGCTACGGTGAGGTTGTGCACGCAAGATTTACGAGTTCAGGCCCTTCTCGGTGGAAGTAACAGCCCTATGTCTCGGTGCCCGAGGGCTCGGTCGATTGGATTATGCGTGAAGTTACAGGGGGTCCGAACCCCTGTGCTAGTGGAGGGGGGCGGCTTATATAGAGTGCGCCAGGACCCCAGCCAGCCCACGTTACAAGGGGTTCAATGTACATTAAGGTGAGACGTTACTGGTAATGCCAGCAATAAAGGCAAATAAATGATCATTAAGACCACGGAGTGAATGCCTGACCGTTGCCATCCTGAGTGACCTTAGATCTTTTGTGCTCCGAGTGGTTTCTGGTATGGTCGAATGATTATACCCCGGTCGAATGGAATTGGGTTATCCGAGTGAACTGTTGGTCGAGTGGGTTGCACCCTGTGGTGATTTCAGTCGGTAGATGATGCTATCCTTTGAATGCCCTTGGCTTTTAGAGCAGTGTCCTCGGGAAGGGTGTCTAGGTCAAGCCTATTACCCTACCCTAGGTACATGTCATCGTCACTAGGTGCTACTGACGAAGGGGAAAACATCCGGGAAAGTATTCCCAGTGTTTGGCATTTTCGGACAGACGAACCGAAGAGGGATGGTTGCATGTTTGCTATGCTAGGGACATGTGGCAGATGAACGGACTGCGTATTCGGATTTGTCTCGTCGTTCTGAGCAACTTTCATGTACAAAGTATTTTCATCCGAGTTACGGATTATTTTATATTAATTTTTTTAAAGTTTTAATTCATTTACTAAAATATTTTAATACAAAAATTAAATGGTAAATTGCTAGATGTACCCAGCATAGTGTACACAAAAATGTACACTGGCTGACATGTGGGACCAGGGGGACCCAGTTGACCAGTCAAAGTTTGACTGGTCAACAGGGGGTGGGGCCCTCCTGTCATACACAGATTTAACTAACTATTAGTTAATTAGTAGGTTAATTAGGTTAACTAAGTTTAATTAGATTAGTTAATCAAAATCAATTAAGTTAATTAATTATTTAATGAATTAATCAATTTTTATATTTATTTTGCTTTTATCTTTTATCTTTTATCTTTTTTGGGGGGCATGGGGCCCATATGTCAGTGGCCCAGAGGGGCTAACGGGCACGCGGTCCTGCGGGCGCTAGCGGACGAACGGGCGGAGCCAGGACGGGCGCCAGCCCGACTGTGAACCGGAGCACGCGCCGGCACGAGCATTAGCGAGCAGGGGCCACGGGCGGAGCCGGTAAGGACGGCGGAGCGTAGCGAGTGGGGAGGTGATGTAGACCGAACCTCGTGGCGAGATCCGATCTGTTGTTGCGGCTCGATCTTTCACGACACTCCACCTTTTGTAGCAGCAGCCTCTCGCCCGTGCACGTGATGTACACGAAATAGAGGGTTTGAACCTTGCGGCTCAGCACGAGAAAACCAATCTTGACGACCGTACTCACGCGCAAAACAATTTCCTCACAGAGAAATCGCAACACAGAGGTTTTCTAAAGCTTCCTCCAAAACTTAGGGATTTTTAGACAGCTTCCCCCAAAACTTGATACGGGTATTTACCCTAAAAACACATCGTGTCTATTCATAAAATATAACCTTCTCCTGGTAGTTCTCACCAAAACTATTGTATTTTGGTACGTATAAATCTCTGCGCTCTAATTCATTGACCTGTGGAAATTTTTTATAAACATTGAGAACACTGACATTAGTCGTGGCCGCATCATCCTCTCCTCCTTGAAGTGAAACCGTCCTCGGTTTCGAGTCAATATCTTCAATAATATCTTCATGTGCAGATTGAACGATGACCGTCAAATTTTTAGCACCTTCGACCTTGTTCTCTTCTTCTTCTTTTTGCTCTTTTATCTTCTCAAGATGTTCTTCCCTCCAAGCAATAAAACGATCCTGACCCATGGGCACGAGGTCATACTTCTTACCCTTCTTGATGCTATATATGTGTGTTTGACAATCATACACAACATCATGCTCTTTGTACCATGGCTTGCCCAACAATAAGTGACATGAAACCATCGGTGCCGGAATCACGTCACACAAAACCATGCAAAAATATTTTCCCAACAAAAATGGCACCTTTGTTTGATGTGTGACACTGAGCTCTTCATGACCCCAACGAAACAAGTATGGTTGTGCTCGTGGTGTCATTGGTAGATCTAGCTTCTCCACCATCTAGATGCTTGCAGCGTTGATCAAACTCATGTGGTCAATTGTCATGGCACATGATATCTCCTGTACCACAACACGAGTATGAAAAAGCCCATCCCATCGACCTTCCTCCTCCAACTGAAATCCATAGCTTAACTTATTGAATAACGATGCGCTCACCATCTTCTCCATAGTATCGTGAACAACCTGATGCTCTGAATACCACCTGATGTAGACCGAACCTTGTGGCGAGATCCGATCTGTTGTTGCGGCCCGATCTTTCACGACACTCCACCTTTTGTAGTAGCAACCTCTCGCCCGTGCACATGATGTACACGAAATAGAGGGTTTGAACCTTGCGGCTCAGCATGAGAAAACCAATCTTGACGACTGTACTCACGCGCAAAACAATTTCCTCACAGAGAAATCGCAACACAGAGGTTTTCTAAAGCTTCCTCCAAAACTTAGGGATTTTTAGACAGCTTCCCCCAAAACTCGATACAGGTATTTACCCTAAAAACACATCATGTCTATTCATAAAATATAACCTTCTCCTGGTAGTTCTCACCAAAACTATTGTATTTTGGTACGTATAAATCTCTGCGCTCTAATTCATTGACCTGTGGAAAATTTTTATAAACATTGAGAACACTGACATTAGTCATGGCCGCATTTGGAGGCCGGTGGCCAGGGCGGCGGCCAAAGTGGCCGGACAGGTGGCAGACGGCGCGGCGGTGTCGGTGGCCGCAGGGGGCTGCGGGAGCGGGGTGACGAGGAGGGGCGCGGCCACGGGTGGCGTGGCAAGTGGTCCATGGAGGGCGCAGGCGAGCAGAGCTCACGACGAGCATGGGCGTGCGAGGGCGCGCATGTCGTGCGGTGGCAGCAGCAACATCAGGTGGCGCATGGGGATGGGAGGCAGAGGCGCGGAGCGCGGCGGAGCAAACGAGGCGCCGGCACGATGCACGGGATGACAGGGACGGGGATGAGAGGCCCGGGGCCTCACCGATGTTGTAGCCGAACAGGGGTCGGCGAGGCTCGGAGTAGCTCGTCGAGGGGGAGACGGGGAAGCGAGATCCGGCGAGATGGTCCTCCAAGCGGCGGCGATGCAGCGTCGGCGTCGAGCACGTCAGGCGGCGGGGATCGGCGTCGAGCCGCGATCCAGATCTGGATCGGGGGGGAGGGGAAGAGAGCGAGCAAGTGGGCGGAGGTGGGGGCGACGGGGGTTAGGGTTTCGGTCGCCAAGGGGATAAGGGAGTGAAGGGGGGCCGGATGGACCTTGGCCCAGTTGGGCCAGTGGGGGGGGGAGGGGGGGGAGCTGGGCCGGAGGGCCCAAATGGCCTGGGGCTTTCCTCCCCTTTTCTTCTTTTGTTTTTGTTTTTCTTTTTAAATTTTTTTAGTTTTATAAAATATTAAAGTGGCACCTAAATTAGTAACACTAATTATATCTCTGCTACAAAAAGATTAAACCCCTAAATAAAATAGTTTAACATTTTATAAATAATAAAAGGCATTTATTAAATTGGTTATGCTGCTGTTTTATTCATTTTAGGGTATTTAAACATTTTATAAAGTGTGGTCTTTCCACCATAATTACATATGCATTATTTGGCACAACCCAAACATTTTAGTTTTAATGTTTGAAAACTTTTACCGTTTGACTTGATTTTAAATTTTGCATTTGAACATGATTGAATCATCGGCAGATTAACGACAGTAACCGAGGTGACATGGAATCATTAACAGAGGTTCACTGTAGCTTAATCATCTGAGCGTCACAATGATGTCCTCTCATGCCGGCGTGTATTTCTTGAAGCAGCGATCTCCCTTCCTCTTCAGATATACATCCACTGGTACAACGAGTTGCAATACAAACGGTTTTTAACCCTTTTCCCCGACGGACTTTTAAACCGTCGCCTTACCTGTGTGCGCGATAGGGGGTCCTTCCCACACGAGCCAGAAACTGTCGGGGATAGGTGATGACCCAAAAGTATAGGGGATCAATCGTACTCCTTTCGATAAGTAAGAGTGCCGAGCCCAACGAGGAGCAGAAGGAAATGACAAGCGGTTTTCAGCAAGGTAATTTCTGCAAGCACTAAAGTTGTCGGTAATAGGTAGTTTGATAGCAAGATAATTTGTAGCAAGTAACAAGTAATAATAGTAACAATAAGTGCAGCAAGGTAGCCCAATCCTTTTTGTAGCACAGGACAGGCCGGAACGGTCTCTGATAATAAGTAAATCATTCTCGAGGACACACGGGAATTTCATCTAGTCACTTTCATCATGTTGGTTTGATTCACGTTCGCTACTTTGATAATTTTATATGTGGGTGGACCGGTGCTTGGGTGCTGTTCTTACTTGAATAAGCCTCCCACTTATGATTAACCCCTCTCACAAGCATCTGCAACTATGAAAGAAGAATTAAGATAAAATCTAACCATAGCATTAACATATGGATCCAAATCAGCCCCTTACAGAATAGCGCATAAACTAGGGTTTAAGCTTCTGCCACTCTAGCAACACATCATCTAATAACTACTCCACAATGCATTCTCTTAGTCCCAAAGATGGTGAAGTGTCATGTAGTCGATGTTCACATAACACCACTAAGGGAATAACAACATACATATCATCAAAATATCGAACGAATACCGAATTCACATGATTACTTGCAACATGACTTCTCCCGTGTCCTCAAGAACAAAAGTAACTACTCACACAACATATTCATGCTCAAGATCAGAGGAGTAATAAATATCATAATGGATCTGAACATATAATCTTCCACCAAATAAACCGGCTAGCATCAACTACAAGATGTAATCAACACTACTAGTCATCCACAGGTACAATTCTGAGGTTTTGATACAAAGATTGAACACAAGAGATGAACTAGGGTTTGAGATGAGATGGTGCTGTTGAAGATGTTGATGAAGATTGGCCTCCCAAAGATGAGAGGGTCGTTGGTGATGACGATGGCTTCGATTTCCCCCTCCCAGAGGGAAGTTCCCCCGGCGGAATCGCTTCGCCGAGGGCAAAAGTGATCTTGCCCAAGTTCCGCCTTGATACGGCGGCGCTCTATCCCAAAAGTCCTCTCCTTATTTCTTCTAGGTCAAAAGACCTTATGAACCAGAAAATGGGCACCGGAGGTGGGCCAGGTAGCCCACTACCCACCAGGGCGCGCCTGGAGGGGGTGGCGTGCCCTGGTGCCTAGTGGGCACCTGGGTGGCCCCTCCGGTGTTTCTTTTCTCCAGTATTTTCTATATATTCCAAAATAATTCTCCGTAAAATTTCAGCTTATTTGGAGATGTGCAGAATAGGTATCTCTGACATAGCCTTTTCAGGTCCAGAATTCCAGCTGCCGGTATTCTCCCTCTTTGTGTAAACCTTGCATATTATGAGAGAAAAAGCATTAGAATTACTCCACAAAGTATTATATTGCATAAAAACACTATAAATAACATTAGGAAAACATGATGCAAAATGGACGTATCAACTCCCCCAAGCTTAGACCTCGCGTGTCCTCAAGCGAAAGCCGATATCGAAGATCATGTCCACATGTTTAGAGAGAGAGGTGTTGATAAAAACAAAATACGGACATAGTAGCATCATGCTTATTATTATAACAACAATAAACTTTATCATAAAACTTCTCATGAGAAAGTAACAATTCATCACAACATCGAAGTATGAAGCATAAACTTTCTTGAAAACTAACAAACTATGTTCTCAGTCAACTTTGCAATTGCAATTCATCATATTTTCAGGAAGGGTCTCGTATCCGAGCCTTTTAGCAAGTCCACATACTCAACCATCATTTAATCTTCTATGATTGCTAACACTCACAACATATATGTGGATAAATTTTTTTCAACCGGACACATAGAAAGATAGGGGCTTATAGTTTCGTCTCCCAACTTATTCACCTCAAGGGTGATGTTAACAATAATAACTCATGATTACTCATATCCAACTGGAGATATGTGCCTAGATCTTTCCCCACCACATGATGCTTGCAAAAGAGAAAATAAAAAGGAATAGAGGAGAATACTTTGACTCTTGCATAAAAACTAAATACATAAAAGTAAAAGATAGGCCCTTCACAGAGGGAAGCAGAGGTTGTCATGCACTTTTTGGTTTTGTATGCACAATCTCTTAATGCAAAAGAACGTCACGGTATATTGCCCCTTATGATAGCTACCTTTATTATGTAGTCTGTCGCTTTTATTACTTTGCCAGCACAAGTTCATACAACGCTTATTTTCCCTTACACCAAAAGATCAAACACATTTAGAAGCAATTTTTTATTGCCTTATGCACCAATGACAATTTACTTGAAGGATCATACTCAATCCATAGGTAGGTATGGTGGACTCTCAAAACATGGATTTGGTTTTATGGGTTTTGGATGCACAAGTAGTATCTCTACTTAGTGCAGATTTTTGGCTAGCAAAGATATTGAGCAAGCACCACATGTTGGAGGATCTATGAAAATATAGCTTCTATGTGAATACGAACAAACATAAATCATTACGTTGTCTTCCTTGTCCAACATCAACAATTTGGCATAAAATATTTAATGGGGGCTCACAATCATAAAAGATGTCCAGGATTGTATATTTGCATGTGAATCTTCTCTTCCCTTATTAATTCTTTCATGAATTGCATCATTGACCAATGCTATGTTTGTTAACTTCCAATAAATTTTACCACTTATACTTTTTCTTATGTGATGTCATTACTTACCATAAGATTAGCATATGATCTTTTCATTATTTCCTTTATTTTGATTGAAACAAGAAAGGTAAAGAAGCAAAAAACTCAAACTAAACTTTACTATATAACTCTCACTCGATTACATAGATAGATAGATCACGAAACTAGCACTTAAAAATAGATCATACTAAACTTTTATTCAACTAAATCACGAAATAGCTAAGGATCGAACTAAGATAGGTAAAAATAAAAGTGATGGTGATACGATACCGGGGCATCTCCCCCAAGCTTGGCACATGCCAAGGGGAGTGCCCATACCCATGTGCTTAGGTTTCCTTCTTTGATGATGGTGGTGGTGATGAAGTAGTGGGATTTTCCTCCAACATATTCATGAGTGCCTCACTCAGACTTCGAATCTCTTGGAAGGCTCGACGAAGCAACTCAGTGTTCTTCTCCACCTCAGCCATAATATGTTTATTCTCCGGTCCCCAAGAGTTTGTTCCCGCATCACTTTCTCTTGGACGAGATATGTCCCAATTGGACGGTATGTGCACACGAGGAGTATTTTCGACCCCATAGGTGTGAATCAAATTATGAAAATGAATTCAATGTGACCTGTGTAAAGGCCTCCTTGGAGGGAGTCCTTCTTGCACTTCATGGCTCCCTTGATCATTTGTTGATCTCATGGCTTGATGGGGATTAGGAAGAGTGGAGCTGCCAGCTAGTGTGCCCCTCTCGGAGGCCGGAGGGCGTACTCCAAGCGAGTTCCCTTCATCTTCTTCCATGGCAACCTCCTTAATTCCCTCTCCCCTTAACTCCACATGTAGCAACCAAGCATCGCCTTCTACATTGTTGGAGGAGGGAGAGGACATGATGCCTGGTTTGATAGATCTGACAGAAAAATAGCACAAAACAAGAACAGAGGATTTTTCTGCGATGCGGTGGTCAAATCGTTCGAGGGTATATATAAAGAATTTTTATCATAGGAAACAAGTATACTACAGGAAAACGGAGCCGGGAATGTGCCCGAGGGGCCCACTACCCACCAGGGTGTGCCAGGTTGGGCAGGCGCGCCCTGGTGCCTAGTGGGCACCTGGGTTGCCTTCCCGGTTGTTTCTTATTTTTTTATTTTTCCTAATATTCCAAAACTGACAGAAAATATTTTTGCGGAATTTTTGGAGTCGGTTTACTTACCGTATCATGTACCTCTTCCTTTTCAGGGTTCTGGAGTGTTCTGGAAGGTCTCTTTTATGTATTCCTCCGGTGTCATGGTTTGAATAATATTAGTTTCAACATTAATAGGTGTACCTGAAATATAGTGCTTAATTCTTTGTCCATTGACCACCTTCGGATTAGTGCCTTCGGCGTTATTGATCTTAATAGCTCCAGAACGATAAACTTCTTCAATGATATATGGTCCTTCCCACTTGGAGAGAAGTTTTCCTGCGAAAAATCTAAAATGAGAATTGTACAATAGAACATATTCACCAACTTTGAATTCCCGCTTTTGGATTCTTTTGGCATGCCATCTCTTAACTTTTTCTTTGAATAGTTTGGCATTTTCATAGGCTTGGGTTCTCCATTCATCTAGTGAGCTAATATCAAATAACCTCTTTTCACCGGCAAGTTTGAAGTCATAGTTGAGTTCCTTAATTGCCCAATATGCTTTATGTTCTAACTCAAGAGGCAAATGACAAGCTTTTCCATAAACCATTTTGTAAGGAGACTGATAACCCACAAGTATAGGGGATCAATTGTAGCCTTTCTCTATAAGTAAGTGTGTCAAACCCAACGAGGAGCTAAAGGTAGAATTCGTATTCCCTTGAAGTCCTATCGACCACCAATACAACTCTACACGCACTTAACATTCGCTTTACCTAGAACAAGAATAAAACTAGAAGTACTTTGTAGGTGTAGTAGGATAGGTTTGCAATATAATAAAGAACACGTAAATAAAAGCTAGGGCTGTTTAGATAAAGAAACAATTAAGTTAGTTTTAGTAGAGAGCTTTTTGTCACAAGAAAGTTATTTGTCACTAGGCAATCGATAACTAGACAGGTAATCATTATTGCAATTTCATATGAGGGAGAGGCATGAGCTAACTTACTTTCTCTACTTGGATCATATGCACTTATGATTGGAACTCTAGCAAGCATCTGCAACTACTAAAGGTCATTAAGGTAAAACTCAACCATAGCATTAAGTATCAAGTCGTCTTTACTCCCATACGCAACAACCCACTTACTCGGGTTTGTGTTTCTGTCACTCACGCAACCCACTATAAGTGAATCATGAACATATTGCAACACCCTACAGCAGGGATTCCTCATGCTTGTGTGACATGGAGAGCACCATAGGACAACACCAATAATAAAACATACAACTCAAACCAATCACGATCATTAATCAACCCATAGGACAAAATGGATCTACTCAAACAATATAGGATAACCACATATCATTGGATAATAATATATAGTGTTGAGCACCATGTTTAAGTAGAGATTACAGTGGGGAGAAGAGGTTTTACACCGCTGCATAGAGGGGGAGAAAGTTGGTGTTGACGGTAGCGAGGTTGTTGGTGTAGATCGTCGTCACGATCCTTGCCCCGACGACACTCCGGCGCCACCGGGAGAGAGGGGGAGATAGCCCCCCTCCTTCTTCTTCTTCCTTGACCTCCCCGCTAGATGGGAGGAGGGTTTCCCCTATGGTCCTTGGCCTCCATGGCGGCGGAGAGGAGGGATCCCCTCCGAGATTGGATCTATCTCCTCTGTTTCTCTTCTGTTTCGCGTTCCTGTTTTCTGGCCTTTCAGCATTTCTTAAATTCCCGGAGATGTGTAACTCCAATTGGAACATGCAACAAACAGGAACTGACACTGGGCACTAGATCAATATGTTAGTCCCAAAAATAATATAAAATATTGCCAAAAGTATATGAAAGTTGTAGAATATTGGCATGATACAATCAAAAATTATAGATACGACGGAGACGTATCAGCATCCCCAAGCTTAATTCCTGCCCATCCTCGAGTAGGTAAATGATAAAAAGATATTTTTTGATGTGGAATGCTACCTAGCATAATCTTCATCACATAATCTAATCATGGTATGAATATTAAGACACGAGTGATTCAAAGCAATAGTCTATAATTTGACATAAGGACATCAATACTCAGGCATCCCAACAAAAAATCATGTCTTTCAAAATATCAATGCTAAAGAACGTTATCCCTACAAAATCATATAGTCTTGTCATGCTCCATCTTCTTAACACAAAGTATTTATCATGCACAACCCCGATGACAAGCTGAGCAATGGGTTCATACTTTTTAACGCGCTTCAGCTTTTTCAACCCCCACGCAATTGCTCCCCGGCAACGGCGCAGAAAAAGGTCTTGATAACCCACAAGTATAGGGGATCAATTGTATCCTTTCTTGATAAGTAAGAGTGTCGAACCCAATGAGGAGCTAAAGGTAGAGTTCATATTCCCTTCAAGTTCTATCGACCACCAATACAACTCTACGCGCACTTAACATTCGCTTTACCTAGAATAAGAATAAAACTAGAAGTACTTTGTAGGTGTAGTAGGATAGGTTTGCAAGATAATAAAAAACACGTTAATAAAAGCTAGGGGCTGTTTAGATAAAGAAACAATTAAGTTAGTTTTAGTAGAGACTTTTTGTCACAAGAAAGTTATTTGTCCCTAGGCAATCGATAACTAGACCGGTAATCATTATTGTAATTTCATATGAGGGAGAGGCATGAGCTAACATACTTTCTCTACTTGGATCATATGCACCTATGATTAGAACTCTAGCAAGCATCCGCAACTACTAAAGATCATTAAGGTAAAACCCAACCATAGCATTAAGTATCAAGTCCTCTTTACTCCCATACGCAACAACCCACTTACTCGGGTTTGTGTTTCTGTCACCCACGCAACCCACTATAAGCGAATCATGAACATATTGCAACACCCTACAGCGGGGATCCCTCACACTTGCGTGACATGGAGAACACCATAGGACAACACCAATAATAAAACATACATCTCAAACCGATCACGATCATCAATCAACCCATAGGACAAAACGGATCTACTCAAACATCATAGGATAACCACATATCATTGGATAATAACATATAGTGTTGAGCACCATGTTTAAGTAGAGATTACAGCGGGGAGAATAGGTGTTACACCGCTGCATTGAGGGGGGGTGGGGAATTTGGTGTTGACGGTAGAGAGGTTGTTGGTGTAGATCGCCGTCATGATACTTGCCCCGGCGGCACTCCGCGCCACCGGCAGAGAGGGGGAGAGAGCCGCCCTCCTTCTTCTTATTCTTACTTGACCTCCCCCCTAGGTGGGAGGAGGGTTTCCCCTCTGGTCCTTGGCCTCCATGGCGGTGGAGGGGCGGGAGCCCCTTCGAGATTGGATCTATCTCTCTGTTTCTCTTCTGTTTCGCGTTCCTATTTTCTGGCCTTTCATCGTTTCTTAAATTCCCGGAGATCCGTAGCTCCGATTGGGCTGATATTTTAACACGATTTTCTTCCGTATATTATCTTTATTGCGGCGAAAGAAGGGCAGCAACTGCCTTACAGGAGCCCCACAAGCCTGCTGGCCGCGCCCAGGGTAGGGGGGCACGCCTCTCGAGCTTGTGGGCCCCTCGGGCATCTTCTCGCGATGATTATTTTTCCCAAAAATCACAAATATTCCAAAATAAATCTTTGTAAATTTTTATCACATTTGGACTTCGTTTGGTATGGATATTCTACGAAACAAAAAACATGCAACAAACAAGAACTCGCACTGGGCACTGGATCAATATCTTAGTCCCAAAAATAATATAAATTATTGCCAAAAGTATATGAAAGTTGTAGAATATTGGCATGAATCAATCAAAAATTATAGATACGGCGGAGATGTATCAGAGATATACCCATAAGATTCTTATAAGCTGTTTCATAGGCCCAAAGTGCATCATCAAGTTTCTTAGACCAATTCTTTCGGGACCTATTGACAATTTTTTGTAATATCAACTTTATTTCTCTATTGCTAAGTTCAACTTGACAACTAGATTGAGGGTGATAAGGGGATGCAATTCTATGGTTGACGTCATATTTAGCAAGCAATTTACGGAATGCATCATGGATAAAATGTGAACCACCATCAGTCATTAAATATCCAGGGACTCCAATTCTCGGGAAAATAACTTCTTTAAGCATTTTAATGGAGGTTTTATGATCAGCACTGCTAGTTGGAATAGCTTCTACACACTTAGTGACATAATCAACAGCAACCAAAATATGTGTATACCCATTAGAGGATGGAAAAGGTCCCATATAATCAAAGCCCCAAACATCAAATGGTTCAATAACAAGTGAATAATTCATAGGCATTTCCTGACGTCTACCAATATTACCAATTCTTTGACATTCATCACAAGAAAGGACAAATTTACGAGCATCTTTGAAAAGAGTAGGCCAATAAAAACAACATTGTAATACCTTATGTGCAGTTCTATCTCCTGCATGATGCCCTCCATAGGCTTCGGAGTGTCTTTTCCATAGGATTTGTTCCTGTTCATGCTTTGGTATACAACGTCTAATAATACCATCTACTCCTTTATAAAGATGTGGGTCATCCCAAAAGTAATGTCTTAAGTCATAGAAGAGTTTTTTCTTTTGTTGGTATGTGAAACCAGGTGGTATAAATTTAGCCACAATATAATTAGCAAAGTCAGCATACTAAGGAGTATTATGATAAGCATTTATGACAGCTAGTTGTTCATCAGGGAAGCTATCATCAATAGGCAGTGGGCCATCAAGGATATTTTCTAACTTAGACAAGTTAGTAGCAATGGGATTCTCACCTCCCTTCCTATCAGTGATGTGCAAGTCAAATTCTTGTAACAAAAGAACCCACCTAATGAGTCTAGGTTTAGCATGTTTATTTTCCGTAAGATATTTAATAGTAGCATGATTGGTGTGAACAATTACTTTAGAATCAACTATGTAAGATCTGAATTTTTCACAAGCAAACACAACTGCTAGAAATTCTTTTTCAGTAGTAGCATAAGTTCTTTGGGCACTGTCTAGAGTTTTACTAGCATAATGAATAACATTTAATTTCTTATCAACTCTTTATCCTAAAATAGCACCAACAGCATAATCACTAGCATCACACATAATTTCAAAAGGCAAGTTCCAATCAGTTGGTTGAACAATAGGTGCAGAAGTTAAGGCTTTTTTAAGTGTTTCAAAGGCTTATAAACAATCATCATAAAAAACAAATGGAACATCTGTTGGCGTTTTGGGAACCGGGGTACCCAGACTTGCTTGTCTGCGGCCCACAGCATGGCATCATCAGCGGCCTGGTATGGCCCTTCTCCAGCATCAACAACACAAGACCCTCATGAGGGGCCAAGCCTCGCGAGGCGGACGGCGCGAAGACCTCCGGAGGGAGCGGCTTCCCCAGACCGGCTCCTGAGGAGCGGAGATTTCCATGCAAGCCCCACCTCGTGAGGTTCATATGATGCAAGCCATGACGACCAAGGCCAGGCGGGTGCCAGCAGGCACAGTACAGCAAGTTTCCTCTTCGGTGCTAAGGAAGCAAGCGCAGACGCAGAGTCCCAAGGAATCAGCCAAAGGTTTCCATTCCCATGCTACAAGACCAGGACGGCTGGACGGAGGTCATCGCCGAGCCCACCACGACGTCATGACCAGAAGCTTTGCAGGCGAAGACCACCTTTCGTCAGGATAAGATGTACTACTTGTCTCCCTTCAAACTTGGCCGTTGTGGGATCCCTTCCCGCCTTCATTTTGGGGGAAGAGGACCGAGGCCACTATAAGTATAGCTAGGCCACCACCAAAGAGGAGGAGACTGGATCCTCACCAGCTCACACCAGCACAAGAACACTCCTCCTGAGGTTGTTCTCCCTCTGTACTAGTTCATCCTCAGCCCACTCGAGGTCAATCCACCACAAAGCACGAGTAGGGTTTTACACCGCAAGGTGGCCCAAACCTGGGTAAACTGCTGAGTCCCTTTCCTTTCCTGTTCATCTAGCTAGGCGATGAGATCGACGAGTCGGCAGGCTGGGGAGATTGAGTTCTTCGCACGCACCCCAGAGTTCGAACCTTTCTTGGGTCTGCGGAGCCCTGAATCCGACATTTGGCGCGCTAGGTAGGGGTGCGTCGGAGCCTATCTTCCGCCAGTCGGTCGCCTCTGTCCCGCCGTCCTCATGGCTGACGCTCCTCGAGCCCATGCTGAGCATTGGGCCGCTCGTCCTGCCTGGGTGGCGCCCTCCGCCCGAGAAGATCTCCACTCCATGCTCCTCGCAGCCCGCACGCCGGCCGGCGCCGTCGGCCGTAGGCGACAAGGACCACTTCCACCCGCTCCCGCGCTGCGCCGCAACCGGGCCACCACGCGATCTTCGAGCTTCGCCGCGGCAATGGCGCTGCCCACCCAACGGGAGTAGGCGAACACGCGAGCCGCGCTCATCGTGGCACGGGAGCTGATGCGATGCAGGCTGGCGGAAGGCGGCCACGACGCCTTGCTGGAGCGGGTCGCCGAGCTGCTGGACGTTGCCTGCAGGGGTGCGGCGCCCTTCTGCACCTTACCTACACCGCGAGCGCTGCCGGGGGCGCGCGCCGGCCCTCACTACGACCACGCGCCCTCCCCCAGGGGGCCCGGAGGGCCCCGCGGCGCCAGCCCGGCTCGCGGCGCTGTTTGTCCTACCCAGGATGCGATACCCCCGGGCGCCGTAGAGCTGGGCGGCCCCTCCTGGGCCCGCGCCGAGATGCCACTCTATGGTCGTGGTGACCTGGCGCCAAGGATGCCGAGCAACGACGCCGGATGGCCGGGCGACGGCTCGGGGATGGCGGCTTCAGGCACCCCTGTGCCTCCCCCGACGAACTCGCTGTATGCGCCAAGAGGAAGCCCCCGCCTTTTCCCCTCGCCAGCCTGGGCGTCGGGACCACATGAGGCCGAGGCTCTTCGCAGGCCACCTCGAAGCTTCACCGGCATCTTCGACGACAACGGCCACCGGGTACCATCAATATCTCAGGGGCACGATTACACTAACCATGGACCACAGGTGAACCAAGCCATGGCAACGGCCGTGGACCTCAGAATGATGGCCCCGCCGCAAGCGGACATAATGCACTGGGAGCTGCACGGGAGGAGCCTAGTGCCAGGGCCTCCCCCGCGCCGCATGGAGCAAGGTGCCGCCATGACGGTGGCGCACGCCGCTCGGAGGTAGGTCCTCCGCCGGGGAAGGCGCCGGCGAGCCCTTCCCCCCGGTGGGGGACCTGCGATTACCGGGACACCGCCAGCGTCCCCCTTGCCCCTTGGTCTCGTCCTGGTTTCCAGACGCCCCAACGGTGGTCGGGGAGGCGCAGGGTGGGGCCCTCGCCTGGCGCCAGGGATACCCGTGAAGATCTCCGCTCGTGACACTCTCACGTAATAATGAGTTGGGGCTGTACACGCCCCGGAGTCTCCTGAGTGCCGCCCTCGGGCCTCACGGGGGCTCCCACCCATGTCCAAGTGGAAGCACCATGCTCCGCGGCCGTCGACACTATCCCCCAATGACTGCCCATGCCTAGTGGAAGCACTTAGCTCCGCACTGGTGAGAAGAATAGTCTAGGTGCCGGACGCGGCTGTTTGTTTCGCCCTATTTCTGTAACCCGGTTGCCATGTTTTGGAATGAGATTTGGAGTTTCGTGTGCTTATCAAAAGAAAAAAGGGGGGGGGAGATTTTTTGATTCGTGGTGTTTTCTTGCCTCTTGGTTTACGTTAAAAGCAAGGCTCATGCCTACTGCCCCCCCCCTCGTGAGCACCCCGCGAGCGGGGGCTGGGCGTGGCGTGCGCGCTGCGCGCGCGCTTGGGCCAGCCCAAGCGGTGCCGAGGGCCCCTCGGGGCCAAAGGCGCATCAGCCGCAGGACCACTGCGTGCATGCCCTACCGCGACTCGGCAGTCAGCTCCTCGCGTGGCGCTCTCAGGCGGGCCTGCAGGCTCCTCAGGAGGCTTGAGCCCTCACATGCCCCTGCGGGGCCCGCCTCAGGAAGGAAGCACCCTCACGACACAGGAACCCGTCCAAGACCGCCAGCACCAAAGATAAGTCACAACGAACCACTCTAGTAGGGGGCCCTCCTGCCCTCGGCAGCTCGTTTCAAAATTAATTTAGAAGGCATATCATCATTTCATACATAACCAGGGAACCCCCACCAAAAATACTTTCCATGCCCCACGGGGCCATGCCCGAAGTTTTGGTATGTAGGTCAGGATCGGAAAGGAAACGTAAGCCTAGGAAGACGCGCTGCCATCGGCGTCGCCATCTTCATCATCACCATCGTCGGCACCACCCTCTTCAGCTGCGAGTACGTCCATGCCATCTTCACGGGTGAACTCCGCGACCAGGTCGTCCACATGGTCATCCACCCAGCTCGCCAGGTCGCCCTGCGTGACCCTGGGCACGGGGGCTATCGCGGCGTTGAAATCGAAGTCAGGATCAAGGCTAAGAAGGTAGCTGAAGACACACGAGAACGCACGCCTGAGGAGCCCCCTGCTTCTTTCCTCGATGAGCTGGCACGCCCTCGTGGCCCGGTCTTCCAGACGGGTCACGACTTGGGTAAAGAAGTGGAGGTAGCCGGCGTCATCAGCCTCGTGCGGGCGGGAGACGCTCTCTTCACAGATGATATCCAAGGCCCGGTTGGCCCGGACCCTGAGGTCCTCAAGCATCGAGGAGCGCTCGCGCTGCATCGTCCGGTGGTGGTTCGCTTCGTTCGTAGCTTTCTCCCCAAGGGACGTGACGCCCACGACCTGCTGCTGAAGTGAGGACAAGTTGGCTTGGGTGGAGGCTTGAGCCTCCTTGGCGGTCATCTCGCGCTGCTCTGCTGCGGCAAGCTTCGCCCTGAGGGCGTCGGTCCTGCCATGCAACTCAACCTACCGCTATTGGAAGCGGGTCTCCTGGAGCCTCAGCTTCTGGCGGTATTCGCCAACAAGAGCCCCAAGAATCTTCGCCACCCTTCAGTCGAGCTCCAACTGGATCTTGGCCTCCCGGGCGGCAACGGCGTCTTCAACCGCAGCCACTCGGCGCTCCCTCACCTCCAGCGGCTCGAGCTCCAGGTTATGTTCCGATATCTCAAGCGCCAGCACATCCTCACGCGTCTGGCCCCCTTTCTCATCCGAGGGGGCCTCGCTCGGCGGTGCCACCAGGGTGGCCCTGCGCGCCTGGACCTGCCTCTTGAGGATGGCGTTCGACGCTCGAAGCTCCTTCTCCTGCTCCTCGGCCGCCTCACGATGGTGGTCAGCAGCCCTGGCCTCCTCCAGAGCACGGGTGCAGGCCTCACGAGAAGCCGCGAGGGACGCCGCGGCGTCTGCACAAGCGCCCTCATGCTGCAGATGCCCAAGGTTGATGATGACCTTTAGCTGGTGCCACTCGCGCGCCAGGCGGAGGCCTTCCGCCTCTAGGTGCGCATCAACATCAACAAGCTCTCCTCCAAGCCGACTCAGCGCGCCCATTGCTTCCTGGAAAAGGTCATGGCGGACGGTGCTGCACCCGCGCGCGAGCTCCAGCGCATGGCCGAGCCCTTCCTCCGCGCCGGGGGCTGTCGGTGTCAAAACCGGCCGATCTCGGGTAGGGGGTCCCAAACTGTGCTTCTGAGGATCGAAGGTAACAAGGGACAAAGGGAACACAATGTTTATCCAGGTTCGGGCCCTCTTAATGGCGGTAAAACCCTACGTCATGCTTGATTGTATTTGATGAGTATGGGGGTTACAAGAGTTGATCTACCTCGAGATCGTAATATCTAAACCCTAGATGTCTAGCCTATGGGTATTATGATGGCCTCCACGGACCAAACCCTTCGGTTTATATAGGCACCGGAGGGGGCTAGGGTTGTACAGAGTAGGTTTACAGAGGAAGGAAACTACACATCCGGACGCCAAACTTGCTATCCACGCAAAGGAGAGTCCCACCCAGACACGAGGAAAGGTCTTCTACCTTGTATCCTTACGGCCCATCAGTCCGGCCCATGTCACATAGCCCGGCCACCCGAGGACCCCGTAATCCAGGACTCCCTCAGTAGCCCCTGAACCAGTCTTCAATGACGACATGTTCGGCGCGCAGATTTATCTTCGGCATTACAAGGCGTGTTCCTCCTCTGAATACTCCAAAGCGATCTTCTGAATAAAAGAACTGTATCCGGCTCTGCATGACAATCACAACCCTCAACCATGAAGGTAAAATGCTTAGCCAAAGTAGCGTCTATCAACTGACAACTTTTTCGGTGAAATGTCACGTCTAGTCTTTTTATCATTTCGAACCATTTTTCGGCCTCCCGCTTCGCGTCTCGAAACACGGCCTCTATTGACACGTCTCATCAAAGCGGAGATCATGCCCACTTATTACGGGATCCTTATCAATACGGGTTTGGGTAATCCAACCGTTCCATTCGCATGACCCATTGGGAACAGGCGAGTTTTAAGGCTTGAGGGGCGGGCGCTTGATATTCATTACCTATATAAGTGGATAAAGATCCCTCTTTTTCCCCACGCCTTCTTCCTTCTCCTGTTTTCCCATCCTCAAGCTCCAGCGCCCAAGCTTCAATCTTTCCCACCACCGCCAACCTCTCCAGTCATGTCCGGATCTGGCTTGAAGGGCAAGTGGGAGGCCTCCTCTGTCATGGAGAAGGACATCAAGGAGCTCCGGGGGGCGGGATATCTGTCCGCGGAAATCGCGCACAGGCTCCCAGCCAAGGATCAAGTCATACCCACTCCGGAGCCCGGCGAAAGGGTTGTATTCATTCCCCATTTCCTCCGCGGACTAGGGTTTCCCCTCCACCCCTTTGTCCGTGGTCTCATGTTCTACTACGGGCTAGATTTCCATGATCTAGCCCCAAATTCTTTCCTCCACATCTCGGCGTTTATCGTCATGTGCGAGGCGCTACTCCGCATCCCCCCACACTTCGGCTTATGGCTAAAAGTCTTCAATGTGAAGCCGAAGGTGGTCGACGGGCAGCATGTGGAGTGCGGCGGTGCCATGGTGAGTAAACTCCCCAACACCATTTGGCCTAAAGGGGTCTTTGTGGAGACCGTCAAGGTCTGGTAGCAGGAGTGGTTCTACATCACCGAACCCCGCGGCGCCAAATGGGCGGCCGCTCCTGAGTTCAGATCCGGACCCCCAATGCGGCTAGCGTTGTGGACTAACAAGGGTCTGGACTGGGGGTCGACCACGGAAGTGATGATGCTGCGGAAGCGCATCAAAAATATAATAAGCATAAATACCAGTCTCACTGACGTGATTCAGGTGATGCTCTCCCGCCGGATCCTCCCCTTTCAACTCCGGCCTCTCCATATGTGGGAGTTGAATCCGGAAGGTCACCGGACCCTACAACGCTTCTTCGGTACAACGCACGAAGAGATCTGGAAGCTGCTCTTCAAGGCCCAGAAGACATGGCCGAAGAAGACCGAAGATATTGGCCTCGATAGCGAGAATCCGGCCACTCTTGTGAGTATTTTGGTTCCGAACACAACTTTTGGTAAATAAATCAAAGGTTATACTGAGATTTCCATTCTTTCATTCAGGGCTGGACAGCGAAGGCGGAGCGGATCAAGTGTCCGGCTCCACTACCTAAAGACTCAGCCAATCCTCTGCTGACGAGGATGCTGATTCCGGCGCCATATCAGGCACCGGAGAAGAAGGCCAAGAAGAAGGGCAAGGAGGCCAAGGGCGGCCTCTGCCGTAAGGGTAATTCGGACGCAGTGTCCAGAGAAACCGAAGCCCACTCCTCCCACGAGGGGGATGAAGATGAAGAGGAGGAGGAGGCGGAAAGTGGTTCTCCCCAAAAGGGGGGAAAGAAGAAAAGGGCCACCTCCGCTGACCCAGAGGAGGGGGCGTCCAAGAGGGAGAAGATAACCCTCTCGGACGGTTCGGATTCAGAGGCCGAACACACCCCCAAGAGGCGCCGCAGGGAAAAACCCCTGGCCGAATCGTAAGTGTCGAAAAGGATACTTAGCAAATATTCGGTCTGTTATGGTTGTAATATAACATATCATATTGTGTATTTTAGCCCATCCCGCGACCTCCCCCAGCCATCGCTGTCTGAAGGGAGTTCTCTGCCACCCGAGATGGCAGAGAGCGAGACGCCACCGCGAGCCCCTTCACCGATCACCGTGGATAGCACCGAGGTGTTGTCCCGAAGGACCTCTCCTGGCCACGGAGGGGCGAGCGAGGCTGCCGAGAAGGCGCCCGAGGACAATACCTCGGCTGCCGACGACATGGAGGGGGAGACCCCTATGGCGACCGACGGCGGGGGTCCTGAACAATCTGGCCCCCAGCCGGACATCATTCCGGAGACCAATGTGGCTCCGGAGTCAAGCGAGCAACCCCCTTCGAAGGAGGGGGAGCATCAGCTCCGACGGTGACCTCCACTAATCTGGAGGCGCCGAACACCATGGTGGAAGCACTACGACATGCTGCCAATGTGGAGGAACACCGCACCCTGATGGGTGTGGTGGTTGAGAAGATTCAGTCCACCAAGAGCGGGCTGAACGAAGCCTTCACCAGCCTTCTAACAGGCTTCGAGGTATGCGACGTAATGCTCTAGACGCTTTTTATGAAGGGGCAGACCTGTGCATAGATAGTAGCCCCTGAGACTCTGTCTGGTTTTGAAAAAGCCAGACAGAGGATCATATAGTATTCGAAAGAAGTGACGTACTATTATATCGTATAACAGGCTTCCATGTTGGCGGCAACCTCCCAGGCCGCTGAAGTTTCCGATCTCAAGCGGAGGCTACAGCTGGCTGATGATGATATCGACTGCATGAACAAGTGGTTCGATGAGGCGCAAGGTATGTTTTGAAATAACTCGCATATGCCTGATTTGATATGCAAACTCTAAATTTAAACTCATGCGCTGCTATTGTGTATGATTGCAGGCAGCGCGGCCGAGGTCGAGACCCTCTAGAGTGCCCTTGCCCAAGCCAAGGAGGAGGCAAAGGCGAACAAAGCAGCCACAGACAAAGCGGCTGCTGATTTAAAGGCCGAACAGGTCACTCGCCGCCAGTACGAGGAGAGGGTGACCGAATTGGAGCAGGCGCTCAAGGACGCCGCCGACAAGTGCGAGTCCTTTGAGGAGAAGAATAAGGCCCAGGCGGCCGAACTCGACAAGGCCCTCCAAGCGGCCAAGGAGGCAAGGACCAAGTCCCGGGCAGCTCGCGAGGAAATCCGGCAGTCCGAACAGATAGCGGCTGGTAAGCCCTTTCTTCTACAGACTATATTTGGCTGTCAAAGATATGCCTTACTTACTCGACTGTGGAGTTCTCCAGACGCATTTGCGGATCTTTCAAAGAGTGCCGCCGACGCCGCGCAGTTCTTCCGGGCCAAGGAGGGGCACACGACGGAGAAGCTATTCTGGTCCAAGTTCATGGCGTCGGAGCGTCCGGTGCTGTTGAACAACCACATGATGCAACTGGCAGAGCTGCACAGGATGTCCGGATTGGCCATGAAGGACATCATAGTCCGGTTGTGGCCAACCAAACCCATTCCTAGCAGTTACTTTGGCCTGGTGCAGCGACTTGCCGACGCGCTGCCCCGAATTGAAGCTGTCAAGCGCTCGGCGTGCATAGAAGGTGCGTGGATGGCCTTTGCCCGTGTCAAGATGCACTGGGCAAAGATGAAGGCCGCCGTCGTAGCGGTCGAGGGCCCACCCGAAGGCAAGGACTACCGCAAGCCAGAGCGGTATTTTGAAGACGTCCTTGAGGGTGCCCGCCTAATTGAGGGCCAATGCTCAAAGGATATCATATTTGAGTGAATGTATCCGAGCTACCAAGACGTTGTTTTATAAACCAAGGCTTTGTAATATATTTATCTGGAATTGCTTGCCTCCTGTGCGGCCGTATTTTGTTATCTTGAAAGTTTGCCAGTCGTCGGCTTCAGTCCCCACGTAGATACTATGGGGGTGTTCAGAATAATGCATGATCACTCTTGACCCAACGTCTTGGTCCGTGAAGGAGGTATCTGCATAGGCAAACCAGGCAATCATACTATGCGGCTTGATCACTCTCACTTAGCCATAGGAGTTTGACGGTGGGTCTAAGTACTAGCCCCTGGGGCGTATGTGGCTATCCGAACTGGGATGCCTTAAGCACATGACCAGACATAGGCCAGTCCTTCGCATAATACGAAAGAAATCGCAAAAAGATTTATAGCAAGTCGCCGAATAGCTGACCAGCTCTCGCCACACCATGACGGTCAGTTTTCGGCTTTCTCTACTGAGGTGCTTGACCGGACGAACCAGAAACATAATCGCAGTAGTTCTCCCTTTACTACCCTAGCCGAATGAGCGGAACATAAGGTAGTAACCACAGGAGCCGGGCAACCCAACTATTGACCAAAGACATGATTCGGAGCTGATGCATATAATGCAATATTCGGGACGCAGAAGTGCACTATAAAAGTGTTCGGACTTTTTTTTTGTTGAAAATATAGGTGGCCGAATAGAGCCCCTGGCATTTTAAGCTATGCCGAAGTGTATACGCTAATTGGACATGAAGAGGGAATACAGATTATGAAATAAACCAATAACGAATAGGGTAGGTGAAAATTGTTTCCATTATAGCCTGATTGTTACGTCAAAAAGTGCTTTTACAGATAATGCTATAAGCATCAGGGCTATTTTACATGCCGAGGATTTGAGAACAAGGGAAAGCTGTATACAGGTCCTAAAAAAGAAAAGGTATCGTGAAGATCCTTTGGACACCCTGTCGCACGTCTGCGCCACTTTTCGCCTTCGTGGATGATCCTTTGAACGGATCGATGATCATGTATGTAGAACGGGCCTGGGAAAGGGCCCTGCGCCACCGTAAAGTGACTTTAGGTTTTAAGGAACCTGTAATGTAAGAGAAAAAAGAAAAAAAGAAGGAGAGTAAGGTCCGAATAGGGTCGAGCCGAATTATGGACCTCGTCCGCGGAGTTCCTTCGTCATTGCCCAAGGTATTTTGAGTGCGTAGTTATGCACACGTGGTACATATGCTGCGATTAGATGGGGCGGTGGACAGAGGCAAAACTGCTAGTCCATCACTGGATTAACCGAGTTGTCGTTCTGCAGAGTAGGCCGGGCTCGTTTAATAGTGTCTGAAGGTTTCATGGCCGATGGAGTGTTTGGCTTGATAAGGCCGCTCTGTACCTCAGCTGCAAGGGCCGCGGTGTGCTCCTCGGTACGGAGGGAGCGTTCCATGTTTCCATTGACTGTGATAACGCCGCGGGGTCCAGGCATCTTGAGCTTTAAGTAAGCATAATGCGGGACTGCATTGAAGCGGGCGAAGGCAGTACGTCCGAGCAGTGCGTGATAACCACTGTGGAAGGGGACGATGTCGAAGATCAAGTCTTCGCTTCGGAAATTGTCCGGCGAACCGAAGACTACTTCCAATGTTAACGAGCCCGTACAGCAGGCCTCAACGCCGGGTATCACTCCTTTAAAGGTGGTGCTACTAGGCTTGATTCTTGATGGGTCAATACCCATTTTGCGGACAGTGTCTTGATAGATCAAGTTGAGACTGCTGCCGCCATCCATAAGGACTCGAGTCAGATGGTATCCATCAATAATTGGATCGAGGACCAGGGCCACCGAACCTCCATGACGGATACTGGTCGGGTGGTCTCTGTGATCGAAAGTGATCGGACAAGCCGACCATGGGTTGAATTTGGGGGCGACGGGTTCTACGGCGTAGATGTCCCTTAGTGCGCGCTTGCGCTCCCTTTTGGGGATATGCGTGACATATATCATGTTCACTGTTTTCACCTTAGGGGGGAATTTCTTTTGTCCCCCTGTGTTCGGTGGGCGGGGCTCGTCATCGTCCTCGCTTGGCGGCCCTTTCCCCTTATGTTCGGTATTTAACTTACCGGCCTGTTTGAAGACCCAACAATTTCTGTTGGAGTGGTTGGCAGGCTTGTCTGGTGTGCCATGAATCTGGCAAGGCTGATCGAGTATTTTGTCCAAATTAGATGGACCGTCCTTATTTCCTTTGAATGGCTTCTTCCGCTGACCGGATTTAGAGCCACTGAATCCGGCGTTAACCGTTGTGTCTTCAGTTTCTTCGTTGTTGTTTTGACGCTTGTGTTTGTTGCGTCGTGGCCTGCCATTCCAGTCCTTGACTTCGGAGGTGCTAGGGTCGCTGGTACTGTTGCTTCTACGAGCCAACCAACTGTCCTCTCCCGCGCAGAAGCGGGTCATGAGTGCAGTAAGAGCTGCCATAGACTTCGGCTTTTCCTGACCAAGGTGTCGGGTGAGCCATTCGTCGCAGACGCTATGTTTAAAGGCCGCGAGGGCTTCGGCGTCTAGACAGTCGACGATTTGGTTCTTTTTAATTAAGAACCTAGTCCAGAGTTTGCGGGCTGACTCACCGGGTTGCTGGACTATATGACTAAGGTCATCGGCATCCGGAGGCCGGACATAGGTGCCTTGGAAGTTGTCTCTAAAGGCATCCTCCATGTCTTCCCAGCTACCAATAGAGTTTTCTGGTAGGCTGTCTAACCAGTGCCGCGCTGGTCCTTTCATCTTTAGGGGGATGTATTTGATGGCGTGGAGATCGTCGCCGCGGGCCATGTGAATATGGAGAAGAAAATCCTCAATCCATACCGCGGGATCTGTCGTTCCATCGTATGATTCGATGTTTACGGGTTTAAACCCTTCTAGAAATTGGTGTTGCATTACCTCATCGGTAAAGCACAAGGGGTGTGCGGCGCCTCTGTATCGGGCAACGTCACGACGGAGTTCGGATGACATCCGTGTTCGGTTTTCGGCCTGAGTTTGGTTATGTTGCTCTCACCAGGCTTGAAGGCCGTCGTCTCTCATCGAAGCACGCCCCCTTGATCCGTATATTGATCTGGTCTTGCCGGCTCTATTGTCCAGGTCCTGACGTAAGTCATAGGTGTAGCCCTGAGTTGTTACCTCTTTGCCTTGACGGCGAGGTGGCGCGGGTTGGTGTTCGGTGTGAGTAGCCGCTTTGTCTCACCCACGTGGTGGTCGGTCTGGTTGATCAGCATGATTATGTCTTGACGGTATTGGCTCTAGGGCCTCGTCATCGAATTGTGGCAGTAGCCGATGCTTCGGATAGCTCTTTGTTGGGCGTGCGAGGCTGTACTCCTCGGCAGCTAGGACCTTGGTCCATCTGTCATTGAGCGTATCCTGTTTGACTTGAAGCTGTTGCTGTTTCTTTTTTAGGCTCCTCGCAGTTGTGATGAGCTATCACTTGAAGCGCTCTTGCTCGAGGGGTTCCTCTGGCACGATGAAGTCTTCGTTGCTGAGGCTGACATCCTCCTCGGAGATCGGTAGATAGTTACTATCTTCCGAATCTTCGTTCCGGACTGGCTCATCGGGGTTAACTTGTCCCTCTTCCCAATTATCCTGCTCTACGGCAGGCTCGATGGGTTGGTCAGAGTCTTCGGCATTCTCCGGAGTGTCAATGTCTCCGGTGCCGGTATTACTTTCTTTTTCCCGCCGCGATCGTGAATGGCGCCGCTGACGTCGATGTTTCGGTGGTACCTCGACGGGCTTGTCCTCGATCGGATCTTGCTTATCATCGTCGTCCTCTTTGGGTGCATCCACCATATACACGTCGTACGTAGAAGTGGCAGTCCACCGTCCGGTGACGGGCGGGTTTTGGCCTGGTTCGGCTCCGGCATCGTCGTCCATACCGTCGATGTCTTCGGAGCGTAGTCGAGCATGTTGGTTAAGTCTTCGATAGTGGCTACCAAGTGGGTGGTGGGTGGGACACAAAATTCCCCGCACTCAGCCCCTAGTTCGGGCTGGGCGTATTTCGGAGCTGATACCTCCGTGATGACGAGAGACCGCATTAAGTCCAAGGCCTCGCTTAAGAGCGAAGGCCGGATGGGGAACCGAGGACCTGCGGAGCTGGGCATGGCCAACTCTGCCGGGTTGTGCTCACCAGCCGCAGACCTTGAGAGTTCGGAGTTGGCCTCCAGAGGCGAGTTCGGCTCTTCGATGAATAGGAGGGTCCTGCTTGATTCCAGGCTTGCCGAACATACAGTTGCTTCTGGGTCTTCGGCAAAGGGCTCCATGGGAGGAGAGGGTCCGGTGGGTTTTAGGATCCCATCTTCGGATGAGGTGGCCTGCCCTGGGTCTATGGCCAGGGCAGGGATGGTATTTGGTTCTTGAGCGGCGCCTGATGACGGATCCGATGGGTTGCCTTCTTGAAGATGAGGAATAGTGGTCGAGGCCACGAACCCTTTGAAGATCAAGTCTCGTCGGATATCAGCGACGTAATTCAGGCTCCCGAATCTGATCTGATGACCAGGGTCATAGATGTCGATCTGCTCAAGGTGGCCAAATGAATTGGCGCGGAGAGCGAAGCCACCGAATACAAAAATTTGACCGGGGAGGAAAATCTCCCCGGAAACAGCATCGTTGTTGATGATCAAACGAGCCATCGATCCTTCAGTCGACGACACAGAGGAGCTCTCAATGAAAGCACCAATGTCGGTGTCAAAACCGGCCGATCTTGGGTAGGGGGTCCCGAACTGTGCATCTGAGGATCGAAGGTAACAAGGGACAAAGGGAACACAATGTTTACCCAGGTTCGGGCCCTCTTAATGGAGGTAAAACCCCACGTCCTTCTTGATTGTATTTGATGAGTATGGGGGTTACAAGAGTTGATCTACCTCGAGATCGTAATAGCTAAACCCTAGATGTCTAGCCTATGGGTATTATGATGGCCTCCACGGACCAAACCCTCTGGTTTATATAGGCACCGGAGGGGGCTAGGGTTGTACAGAGTCGGTTTACAGAGGAAGGAAACAACACATCCGGACGTCAAACTTGCTATCCACGCAAAGGAAAGTCCCACCCGGACACGAGGAAAGGTCTTCTACCTTGTATCCTTACGACCCATCAGTCCGGCCCATGTCACATGGCCCGGCCACCCGAGGACCCCGTAATCCAGGACTCCCTCAGGGGCTGCCATAGAAGCACGAAGCGGCTCGCTCATCGCCGACAAATGGCTGGCGGCCGGCGCTCCCCCAGCCGTTTCCCAGGCCTTGGCGGAGGCATTGGGCGGCGTGGCCTCGCCGCTCGAAGATGAAGCCGGTGCTGGGGCCGCCTGGCCACCGACAAGGACCAGTGAAGGAGCCCTTGGCACGCCTCCTGCGCCCCAGAAGCAACCATGAAGGAAGGACGCTGGGAGCGCAGGCCCGCGGCCTCTCTGCGGTGCATCCATCTCGCGGGCTGACTCCGTGCCTCGCGCAGGCGTATGGCGCGGGGGGCTTGGAATCAGGAGCGGAACAAGGGCCCCCGGAGATCGCGCCCCAGGTGATTTCGCCGCCGCAACCAAAGGGGTCCTGAGGAGCTGGAGTCAGAAAAGGACGTGTCACGAGAAGACCCACAAAGATAAGTTACTTACTCGTCCACAGCCACCCACACCCTCTGTTTCAGGGGGGGGTGTCGCCACCGCAACTCCAGAGTCCTTTCCTCTTGCGGAGCGCCCCAAGGTCCAGACGAGGTGTGCCGAGGGTCGGCGCCTTACCCTTCGCGACTGGGCTGCGGGTAGCCACCTCAGGAGTTGCTACCCCAAGAGCAGCCATCTCAGGAGCAGCCGCCGCAGAAGCATCGGATGGCGCCCGCCCACCGGCAGTCGCCTCGGGAGCACCCAGCGGTGCTCGCCCCCTGTAACCACATCAAGGGCGCGCGCTGCAGGATCGGCGAGCACAGGAGCCACCAAGATGGGATTCTCGCGAGGCCCTTCAAGGCCCTCCAGGCGCAGCCCCCACCCGTCGAAGAGGGGCATTTGCTTCATGAAGTCCTCTTTGTTCGAGCAGTGGTACAAGAGGCATCCCTCCTCCGGAAGCGCGGCAGGCGCTGGGTCACCAATCAAGAGCTCGAGCACCGCGCGTAGCGTCTTGGAAGGGAGCGAGGGCACCTGGAGCCTCATGGGGTCCTTGGGGCTGGTGAAGGCCCACATCGGGCGACAGTGGCGCTGGAGTGGGGCGATGCGCCGCTGGATGAACTCCCTCACCACCATCGACGCCGTCACCCCTGCCTTCTTCAACTTGGCCAACCTGGACCAGACGCGGGCGAGCCGACGGACGACGAGTTTCATGTGCCCCCAACCAGAGCTAGGTTCCGCCGGCGCTTGCGGGAGCAGGAGCAGGGGGCTGAGTGTGGCGGCGTCCACATACACCCACTGCTTCCGGAATCCCTTCACATCCGGGCGGAGCGTGAAGTCGATGCCAGAGCCAGCCGTCGCCGCCACAGCCTGGAATGCCACGCATCCCGAGTGCTGTCGGCCGTCGACCAGATGAAGCGAGAAGAAATGGTGGAGCAAGGCGACAGATGGAGCAATGCCCACCATAGCCTCACATAAGAAGGCGAAGGCGGCAAGGAGGATGATGGACCTGGGGTCCAGATGCAGCGCTTGGATCTGGTAATGTGAGATTGTGGCATTGAAGAAATCAGAGAAAGGAGGGACCAATCCAGCCAGGAGAGCATGAAGGTGAATGGGGATCTCGGTGGCCCCCATGTCGGCCATGGCCCGGGAGGCAGGCTAGACTGTCATCGCCTTCCACTCGTTGGAATCAGCGGCGAGCGCCGACCGGACCTTGTCCAACCCCTCCTGGTTGATCACCGTCGTCGATCAAGCGCGGGCTCCAGACCCAACGGGGATTCAGCGGGCACGCAGGCCTTCCCATTTTTCTTCGACCTTGGGGCCATGGCGTCAAGGGGGATTGTCGCCGGCACCGAATCTGGAAGAAGAGCCGCAAGTTCGCAAGAAAGAGGGGAAGCCAAAGGCGAGCACGATGGGCAATGATGGCAGAGCTGCACTCGCAACAGGTAGCCCTCAAGTCTGGCAGTTGCCGAGGCTGCGTGGGGAAGTGGAGACGCCCACGTCCCATCAAGCGCCACACGTCGACCGGGCCCGCAGGCGGTTAGGGCCCGCGGCGCTTCGCCCTTGCCCTTTGGCTTCGCCTCGAAGCCAAGTCCGAGCACGGCTTGGGCCCGGGGGCTTCTGTCGGCGTTCTGGGAACCGGGGTACCTAGACTTGCCTGCCTGCGGCCCACAGCGTGGCTTCATCAGCGGCCTGGTATGACCCTTCTGCAGCATCAACAACACAAGACCCTCGTGAGGGGCCAAGCCTCGCGAGGCGGACGATGCCAAGACCTCCGGAGGGAGTGGCTTCCCCAGGCCGGCTCCTGAGGAGCGGAGATTTCCATGCAAGCCCCACCTCGTGAGGTTCATATGACACAAGCCATGACGACCAAGGCCAGGCGGGCGCCAGCAGGCGCAGTACAATAGGTTTCCTCTTCGGTGCTAAGGAAGCAAGCGCAGATGCAGAGTCCCAGGGAATCAGCCAAAGGTTTCCATTCCCGTGCTACAAGACCAGGACGGCAGGACAGAGGTCATCGCCGAGCCCACCACGACGTCAAGACCAGAAGCTTTGCAGGCGAAGACCACCTTTCGTCAGGATAAGATGTACTACTTGTCTCCCTTCAAACTTGGCCATTGTGGGATCCCTTCCTGCCTTCATTTTGGGGGAGGAGGACTGAGGCCACTATAAATATAGCTAGGCCACCACCAAAGAGGAGGAGACCGGATCCTCACCAGCTCACACCAGCACAAGAACACTCCTCCTGAGGTTGTTCTCCCTCTGTACTAGTTCATCCTCAGCCTACCTCGAGGCTAATCCACCACAAAGCAGGAGTAGGGTTTTACACCACAAGGTGGCCCGAACCTGGGTAAACTGCTGAGTCCCTTTCCTTTCCTGTTCATCTAGCTAGGCGGTGAGATCGACGAGTCGGCAGGCTAGGGAGATTGAGTTCTTCGCACGCACCCCAGAGTTCGAACCTTTCTTGGGTCTGCGGAGCACTGAATCCGACAACATCCTTTTGCAAGAGACTAGTAAGAGGCCTAGAGATTTTAGAGAAGTCTTTAATAAACCTCCTATAGAAACTAGCATGACCAAGGAAACTTCGAATACTTTTAATATCTTAAGGAAATGGCATTTTCTCAATTGCATAAACTTTAGCTTTATCCACCTCAATACCTCGCTCAGAAATTTTATGCCCCAGGACAATACCTTCATTCACCATAAAGTGGTACCTCTCCCAATTGAAGACAAGATTAGTTTGTTCACATCTCTGCAAAACTCGATCAAGGTTGCTTAAGCAGTCATCGAAAGAAGTTCCGTAAATGGAAAAGTCATCCATGAAAACCTCAACAATCTTTTCACAAAACTCTGAGAATATAGCAGTCATACATCTTTGAAAGGTAGTAGGTGCATTGCATAAACCAAAAGGCATACATCTATAAGCATAAGTTCCAAAAGGACAAGTAAAGGTAGTTTTATCTTGATCAGGTTGTGATACAGGTATTTGAGAGAAACCAGAATATCTATCAAGAAAGCAAAAGTGTGTGTCCTTAGATAATCTTTCTAACATTTGATCAATGAAAGGCAAAGGGTAATGATCTTTTCTAGTGGCTTTATTTAATTTTCTGAAATCAATTACCATTCTATAGCCAGTCACAATTCTTTGTGGGATAAGTTCATTTTTATCATTAGGAACAAAAGTAATACCTCCTTTCTTAGGAACACAATGAACAGGACTTACCCATTTACTATCAGCTATAGGATAAATTATACCTGCTTCCAGAAGGTTTAGTATTTCAGTTCTTACCACTTCCTTCATCTTAGGATTTAATCATCGTTGATGATCAACAACGGGTTGAGCATCAGGTTCCATATTAATCTTGTGCTGACAGAGAGTGGGACTAATGCCCTTAAGATCATCAAGAGTATATCCAATAGCAGCTCGGTGCTTCCTCCGAGTTTTTAATAAACTTTTCTCTTCATGTTCTATAAGGTTAGCACTAATAATAACAGGATATATCTTTTTATCATCAAGATAGCATATTTCAAAGTATCAGGTAGTTGTTTCAATTCAAACACAGGGCCACCCTTAGGCAGAGGACAACCTCCTAGAGTTTCAATAGGCAAATTATGTTTAAGAATAGGTTGTTGTTGAAAGAACGTCCTATCTATTTCATTTCTTTCATGCAAGTGCATATCATTTTCATGGTCTAGTAAATATTGTTCTAGTGGATCAGTAGGAGGTATGGCAATAGAAGCAAGACCAATTATTTCATCCTTACTAGGCAATTCTTTATCATGGGGTTGCCTACAAAACTTAGAAAAATTAAACTCATGAGACAAATCACCAAAATTAACACTGATAGTTTCTTTCTCGCAATCTATCTTAGCATTGACAGTGTTTAGGAAAGGTCTACCAAATATAATGGGACAAAAGTCATCTTGTGGGGAACCAAGAACTAGAAAATTAGTAGGGTATTTTATTTTTCCACAAAAGACTTCAACATCTCTAACAATCCCAAGTGGTGTGATAGTATCTCTATTAGCAAGTTTAATAGTAACATGAATATCTTCTATTTCAGTAGGTGCTATATCATTCATAATTTATTGTTAAAGAGTAAAAGGAATAGCACTGACACTAGCACCCAAATCACATAAAACATGATAACAATGATCTCCTATTTTAACTAAGACAACAGGCATGCCAACAACAGGCTTATTCTTATCTTTAGTGTCTGGTTTGGCAATTCTAGCAGCTTCATCACAGAAGTAAATAACATGCCCATCAATATTATCGACCAAAAGATCTTTTACCATAGCAATACTAGGTTCTACCTTAATTTATTCAGAGGGTTTAGATGCTCTAATATTACTTTTGTTAACCACAGTTGAAACCTTAGCATGTTCCTGTATCCTAACAAGAAAATGTGGGTTTTCAATATAAGCAGTAGGAACAACTAGATCAACATTGTAAATGACAGTTTCATCCTTAACTATAACTGGTTCTTTAATCTCTTCTTTAATAGGGGGATGATATTTAAACCACTTCTCTTTAGGGAGATCAACATGAGTAGCAAATGATTCACAAAAGAGGCTACTATCTTAGAGTCAAGTCCATATTTAGTGCTAAACTTGTGAAAAGCATCGGTATTCATAAAAGATTTAACACAATCAAACTCAAGCTTAATACCTGACTCTTTACCTTCGTCAAGTTCCCAATCTTCAGAGTTGTGTTTAATTCTTTCCAACAGATCCCACCTGAATTCAAAAGTCTTCTTCATAAAAGAACCAGTACAAGAAGTATCGAGCATGCATGGATTGATCATTACGAGAAAGCCAAGCATAAAATTCTGTATAATAATTTCTCTTGAGAGCTCATGATTGGGGCATGAATATAACATTGATTTAGTCCTCCCCCAAGCTAGAGCAATACTTTCTCCTTCAAGAGGCCAAAAATTATATATATAATTCCGATCACGATGAACTAGATGCATAGGATAATTTTTTTGGTGAACTTCCAATTTCAAACGATTCGAATTCCAAGCTCCAATATCATCACATAGCCTATACCATGTCAATGCTTTTCCCCCCAAAGATAAAGGGAAAACCTTCTTCTTAACTTCATCTCCAGGTAAACTTGCAAGCTTAAACAATCCACAAATTTCATCCACATGTATCAAATGCATATCGGGATGCTTCATTCCATCTCCTGCATAAGGATTAGCTAGCAGTTGTTCTATCATACCCGAAGGAATTTCATAAACAATATTTTCAGTAGGTGCAGTAGGTTGAGGGGCAACTCTTTGTGTTTTCGGTCGAGGTGAAGATACCCCGAACAAACCCCTCGAAGGATTGTTTTCCATAGTAACAAGTGACAGTAAATTTCAGCACGTAATATAATTTTTTCGTTACCAATTTCCACTTAGCAAGAGTGCTTCACTCCCCGGCAATGGTGCCAGAAAAGTGTCTTGATGACCCACAAGTATAGGGGATCAATCGTAGTCCTTTCGATTAGTAAGAGTGTTGAACCCAACGAGGAGCAGAAGGAAATGACAAGCGGTTTTCAGCAAGGTAATTTCTGCAAGCACTGAAATTGTCGGTAACAGGTAGTTTGATAGCAAGATAATTTGTAAAAAGTAACGAGTAACAATAGTAACAATAAATGCAGCAAGGTAGGCCAATCCTTTTTGTAGCAAAGGGCATGCCGGAATGGTCTCTGATAATAAGTAAAACATCCTCGAGGACACACAGGAATTTCATCTAGTCACTTTCATCATGTTGGTTTGATTCACGTTCGCTACTTTGATAATTTGATATGTGGGTGGACCGGTGCTTGGCTGCTGTTCTTACTTGAACAAGCCTCCCACTTGTGATTAACCCCTCTCGCAAGCATCCACAACTACGAAAGAAGAAGTAAGATAAAATCTAACCATAGCATTAAACATATGGATCCAAATCAGCCCCTTACGGAATAGCGCATAAACTAGGGTTTAAGCTTCTGTCACTCTAGCAACCCATCATCTAATAAATAATACACAATGCATTCCCTTAGGCCCAAAGATGGTGAAGTGTCATGTAGTCGACGTTCACATAACACCACTAAGGGAATCACAACATACATATCATCAAAATATCGAACGAATATCAAATTCACATGATTACTTGCAACATGACTTCTCCCCTGTCCTCAAGAACAAAAGTAACTACTCACACAACATATTCATGCTCAAGATCAGAGGAGTAATAAATATCATAATGGATCTGAACATATAATCTTCCACCAAATAAACCGGCTAGCATCAACTACAAGATGTAATCAACACTACTTGTCACCCACAGGTACCAATATGAGGCTTTGATACAAAGATTGAACACAAGAGATGAACTAGGGTTTGAGATGAGATGGTGCTATTGAAGATGTTGATGAATATTGGCCTCCCAAAGATGAGAGGGTTGTTGGTGATGATGATGGCTTTGATTTCCCCCTCCCGGAGGGAAGTTCCCCCGGCGGAATCGCTCCGCTGGAGGGCAAAAGTGCTCCTGCCCAAGTTCTGCCTCAAGGCAGTGGTGCTCCATCCCGAGAGTCCTCTCCTTATTTTTTCTAGGTCAAAAGACCTTATGTAGCAGAATATGGGCACCGGAGGTGGGCCATGTGCCCCACTACCCACCAGGGCGCGCCTCGATGGGGTGGTGCACCCTGGTGCCTAGTGGGCACCTGGGTGGCCCCCTCCGGTATTTATTTTCTCTAGTATTTTTTATATATTCCAAAATAATTCTCCGTAAAATTTCAGCTCATTTGGAGGTGTGCAGAATAGGTATCTCTGACATAGCCTTTTCAGGTCCAGAATTCCAGCTGCCGGTATTCTCCCTCTTTGTGTAAACCTTGCATATTATGAGAGAAAAGGCATTAGAATTACTCGACAAAGTATTATATTGCATAAAAACACTATAAATAACAGTAGGAAAACATGATGCAAAATGGACGTATCAATAGGGAGTAGGAATGCATACGTTTTCCAGAACAAAGCGTATGCGATGCCCGCAACTATCCCAAACGCGATTCGTCACACAACTGTTTGTGATATATCAAATATCCCAAACGCTCCATCCTAGCTACTCGTGTGTGCTGGCATTACCATTGCACATGCTATTCTGTGGTGCAACGTTTACGATGCGCACCCCATCACAAACAGTTCATGATTATAAAGCGTGTATGATAAGGAGTCTATCACACACATTCACTTCTCCCGAGCCTTATGTGATATATAGTTAAGAAGATTAGCTAATCATCATACGAGTGTCGGATAGGATTACGAAACGTCAAACTATCGTACCAGTGTCGTACATGACAACTATCGCACACGCTATTATGTGGTCCAACGTTTATGATGTGTACGACATCAGAAATAGTTCATGATTGTAAAGCGTGCATGATAAGGCAACTATCAGAAACATTTAGTTTGCTTGCACCATTTGTGATATTGTCTGACATCACACACGCTTCGCAAACGTCAACTGTGTGCATGGTCGCACACGTTTCCTCT